>OX380335.1:2156617-3356617 GCA_947425015.1 Pterostichus niger
TGACAGCTTCTGTTTCTATGACAAAGCTGTCACAAAAAATCATAATTAGTAGGCGATTTTCTCGAACTATTTTCATTAATTTCTCTAATTTGTGGCATTAAAATGAAGTAATCTATATGAAATAATGTGTGTGGATAGGCCTAGTATGGTCATGTGCAATATTATACCATAATTGTTTACCGGACACTTTTTATTTACAAAAATCTTTTTTCCCATGTTATTTCCCTATGCCAACCTTTACGTGGAACGCGCGGTATAGTTATGAGTATTTAAGTATTGTTTGTGCTATTATGTGCAATTGTAAAATGTAAACCATATAGTTTTAATTAGGTTTAGGTATATTAGAATGTACCTATGTAGTGAACTAATTTCTTTTTGTTTTTTTTTTGTATTTTTATTTAATTTTATGAGAAACTATAAAATAAAATATTTATTTAAAAAATAGTTATTTTTCTAGACAAACAATGTTCTACTCGTATTATTCTACGCTAAGGTGAATAACATATTATTTGTCATGATTTTGCTTATTGCTCTAAATCTACACGCAAGTTTCGCATAGTACGGCGTGTCGGCTTACTGCCTTACTCTTTCTGTATCGTAGAGCATAAAATTCCACGTATTTTGATTACTATATCGCATTTTTGTGCTCCAAAATTTTCGCCTGCGGCGCACGCCTCGGGGCGCCACATTCTGCTTCAGAACCCAGGCGCCAAGTACCCTAGATACGCCCCTGCAGCCTTGTTAACTACCCTCAACTAAACACTTGACGCTTGGCCTTTATTATGAATGTATGACACATAAGCTCAGTGTTTTGTTTATATTTTAAACTACACGATTAGTTTCAGCGTACTAATAATTGTTTCAAAAAGATTATTTGTCACTACATACCTTGACTTAGTGAATTGAAAACAATAATAAACCATAAATGGTGTACCATCTTAATATGTAGCTTAGTTGGTAAAAGCAAATTTAATTCAATTTAACATTAATTAAACATACTGTACAAATATTTGTATCACATTATTGTTGTTATTTGCAATAATGAAAATACAAAAAGCTAACAGTAGGTAATTCCGATATACACAGGATATTTTAATTATTGATGAAATGTTCATTTAAATTATTATTTATGTGTAATTTATGGATTAATATTTAATATCTCATCACTGATTACAATTAATTTAAATAGTGCATTAATTCATTAAATATGTTACACAAATTCATTGATTTGTTAAACAAATAATACAATTTAATTTATTAATCAGACAGATTTCATAGAATTTACTAATTAATATTATGTATGTATTTCGTTTTCCATGTACAAGTATCACATTAAAACCAGGATTGAATTTTGAATATAGAGGGTAAGTCACGTCGAGTGAAAAACGAGCCTGTAATTTATTATCCAGACTGAAAATTGAAATCTGGATCCAGGATTTCTGTTATTAGTTGAGCGAGGCTTTGCAGTAAAATGTCATACGATTAAATTACGTATTTGTAGTACATCAAATTATAATTAGTATTTTTGAAAAGCTGAATAAACAGAAACTAATTTGTGACATCTAAACTTGGACAAAAGGATTGAGACTGGCAGAAAAGTGAACTATAGGTTCTTCGTTAAATCAATGAACTTCGTTAAATTGCGTGATTAAGCATTTAAACAACCTTAGAAAAAGAAAAATAAAAGCAACATTTTTTATTACGCCAACAAAACTTACATTTTAAACTTGGTTTAAATAAATAAAATATGGAATGTTTGACCAACAATATCAATCATTCCATATGACATGTAACTTCGATTTGCATTATTTATTTAAATCAAGTTTAAAATGTAAGTTGTGTTGGTGCAACTGGCTAGTAGAAATTTAATTTCTTATTATTTATGAAGTATGTTATGATACAGCTAAAAGCACATATTAAAATTATATAAAATTAAAGTATGATAAAAGAACTTTTAATTTGATTTGTCCCGCGTGATGGTCGCGCGGGTTGAGAGCCTGACTCGCAACCATAAGGTCGTGGGTTCGGGTCCCGCCCGTGGCGACCATACAAAGGACATATCGGCATATGAACTTAGTAGTTAGTCCGTTATATAAATTTAAAAAAATAATTTTTGATTCGTGTGGCAGCACTGATTTTCACTTTGTATATAGGCGCTTGTCAGTGTTAATAAATTACTTCATTCCTACTTTGTACTTTAAAATTTTGATATTATCTATAAACGTTGTAATTTCATGTATGAGCGAGGCACCTATATTTTGGCCACTTAAGTGTAACAGGGTGCTTTTGAAGTAGATGTAGAGTTTCTGTTGTCTTCCTTTTTCTTATTGCGGCAACGAATCCGTGTGGTAATCTATAGTATGTAGCCATATGTTTCATCCCCTAAAATACCACTCTTCATAGGATCTGTTTTTGAGATGCAGAATCAGGCTGTGAAGTTTGCATCCGCAACAGGTTAAGATGTGGTCAAAAGCGTAACCGTTTTCGAGCTTTGCGCGTGTTTAATTATTTTCATTATCAATAGCATATGTTTTTTGTTTAATTTTTGTTTTAGTTTTAATTCTATACCGTTAAAGCTATTAACAAACATAGGAATGTTATGAGTATCATTACAGCCGCAGACGTCATTTTGACATCTAAGGCTTGTTATGACTCATAACATCCGTGGTTTATTCAATAGTTTACCGGTTTCAGAATATAAACACGTTAACGTCATTAATAAATATCATTTCTTGAAATTTTGTTATGAATAACGTCATTGTCATCATTTTAGAAGGTGATCAAGTAAGTCTGTGATCTGTATGTTTTTATTTAACGCCTTGGTTACAATTGTTTTGTATCATATTTATAAATAAGAACGTCGTAAAGTGGTCATCTCTAATTTGAAAGACTGTACAATTAATATATATTATGATAAGCAGGAGAAGTAATCTTTGTATTATTGTTGTTTTGAGTTCCGTTTGTATTATCATTGTGTTATATTATCATTGTCTTGACTGTTTTGACAAGTCAGTATGTTTATAATTTTTCTTTTAAATTTAGAAATTGTGAGTCTCGAAAAGAGTGTTGTTTAACAGTAGCAACATAAATCACTTTCATTTCAAAAAACAACATTCGTAATATCATAGCATGCACCCTGACATCATAATAGAAAAGCCAATTTAACAAAACAAAAAAATAATATAGGTGAACAAATGTAATCACAGGTGAAGTGATGGAATACGTGAACAGTAACGTAACGTAAGGTGCAGGTGGTGCTGTTGTGTTCCGCTTCCGCGCCCTTCCAGGGATGATTGATGTTCACGCACGCGCAATGACTGATGGGGTACCAGTCACTACCTATCGCACATGTGATGTACAGGGGCGTAACGTATAATTTCAACTAATACCACGGACGAAATATTTTACTTTTTTGACTAAACCAGTTACCTTATAATCAGGTTCAGACATGGATTAGGATTTTTGGGGTCGTAGATCGTTTTTTTCCAGATTTCCTGTAGCATAAATTAAATCTGACCGATTAAAAAACAAACATGTTTTTTTTTGAAATTTGCAAAATGAAGTGCAGTGTGCAGTGATATTTAGTTCTAATATATTATTAATTAAATTATAATTGTACACACTGGAAATAGTTATTTATCTGAGGTCGTATAATGAATAAACGCAGTATTATAGTGCTTAAATTATAATTTAAATATTAATATATTAGGAATAACTATCAAATTGCCGCTGTATCATGTAATATTTACATTTAAAGTTTGATCATTAAGTTTAGAAATATATCCGATATATAATTTTAATATTCTGCTCAGGGTTCGTAAATATCATGATATTTATAATAAATATCAAAATATCTGATATATAGGATATATATCAGATAAATATCACTTTTTGGATATTTATTTTTTAATTTTAGTTTTTGTACACATTTAGAAAAACTGAAAAATTCGAAAAATTTCACTTCTCCGGAGGCTATATCTCAAAAACTAAACAAGATATGGAAATGCGCTCAACGGCGTTGAATTCCCCGTGTCCGAATTGACTTATAAGCAAATTTTCATACAATTTTATGCAATTTAATATTTTTAATTATTTCCTAAGGGGTACCCCTTTGGTTTTTTCAGATTTTAATTCAATTTTACCAAAAATCCTTAATCGTAGGATTATTAAAACGAAAATTTACATACATATGTATTTTGACCCACTGAATCCAGTGGTGCAATCTTCAAATGCATATGACTTCTGGTTTTCTAGAAAATGTTAAAAAAGCGCTTTTTGCGATTTTTTTGGCGGAAAATTTAAAAAAAATAAAAATCGCTGAAACTGTGTTTATAAGTTAACTGAAGCACGAGAAAATTAATGCCGTTGAGCGCGTTTTCATATCACATTTAGTTTTTGAGATATAGCCTTGGAAAAGTAGAAAAACTGAAAAATTCGAAAAATTTCATTTTTCCAGAGGCTATATCTCAAAAAGTAAACAAGATATGGATATGCGCTCAACGGCGTTGAATTCCCCGTGTCCGAATTGACTTATAAGCAAATTTTCATACAATTTTAAGCAATTTAATATTTTTAATTATTTCCTAAGGGGTACCCCTTTGGTTTTTTCAGATTTTAATTCAATTTTCCCAAAAATCTTTAATCGTAGGATTATTAAAACGAAAATTTACATACATATGTATTTTGACCCACTGAATCCAGTGGTGCAATCTACAAATGCATATGACTTCTGGTTTTCGAGAAAATGTTAAAAACCCGCTTTTTGCGATTTTTTTGGCGGAAAATTGAAAAAAAATAAAAATCGCTGAAACTATGTTTATAAGTTAACTGAAGCACGAGAAAATTAATGCCGTTGAGCGCGTTTTCATATCACATTTAGTTTTCGAGATATAGCCTCGGAAAAGTATAAAAACTGAAAAATACGAAAAATTTCACTTCTCCGGAGGCTATATCACAAAAACTATTTGATATTTTTATATAATGGATATATATCATTGCAAAAATATGACGATATATATGAAAATAAATATCATGATATATATCGATCGATATATATCTTCGAACCCTGATTCTGCTTGATAGGTCTTTATCGGGCCCCTGAAAGAATTGAGCTCTACACACTTATATGTTTTGTTTATTCTACAATTTGTTGTTTTTTTTTTTTAATTGAATTTAAGGTGGATCAACTACTAAGGTTATTACCACCACTGGGAAATAATGTTCTCATCAAATTTGCGTAATATAAATCCGAAAAGGGTATTACATATGGAAAGTAGAAAAAGAGAAGAAAGATAGGAAATAAAACACTACATAATTTGACTAGTTAGACCAGAGGTCTTTAAAAATTTTAAATTCGTTTTTAACATGTCTCCATCATTTGACAGGATGACTGATAATTTATCAGCAATCTGACAATTTTGTCTTTCCTGGCGATATTTAGGACAATGAAGGAGAATATGGAGAACCATTAATTTAGTGTTACATTCTTCACACATAGGTACTGGTTGACGTAACAATAAATAAATAAATTTGTTGTTATTTTTTCAACAACAAAAATGTAATGCATTTTTATCAAGGTTGGTTTGTTTAACAAATTTAGTCATGGCGTTATACGCGAATTAGTAAAAAAAAAACACGTTAGGTAAATATTCAACATTTATTTATTAAATTCATCCTTCAATTAAATTTCAAATTTAAAGCTAACTTTCAATAACGACTTAAATAATGTCTTATAGTTCAGTGTGGTTGTATAGAATATATTTTATTTTGATTCTAATTGTGTGACCCAACCGTCAAAATGTAGACATGTTTACAACACATTTTTTATTGTTTCACAATTTTATAAATGTTGTATATAATATAATCAAGTTGTACACCATGTTTAATTGGAGGACAATTAGCGCTGTCACTGTCACACATTTCTATATTATTTAAAGTCTTCATTTTGACGTTGTGGTCAGCCAATCAGAATAAAATACGTCCTATGCAGCCACACTGTAATCTAATATTGCTAAATTTGTCTAATGGTATTCCGGAAGATCGATCAAGCGATTAAAAATAAAATAATTATGATTTGTTACATACATATTAATAATTCGATTCGTATATTGAATAACTTAAAACGGTAACATACAAGTACATTTCCACCTACTCGTATTATATAAAAAATAACGTAGCAACTAAAAAATTGAAAAGAAAGTAAAGCTACAAAAATATCTCACTATAACTTCATATCATTGCACAGAATTTCCGAGAATGTAACAAAAAGTGCAGTAGTGATTATAACAAGTGATATTTATTTGTATTTTCTGTATAAGTCAGTTTACGGATCAGTCAATACGTTGTTTTCACACTTTAACTAATTTTTGTAATTGTGATGATATTTCGAAGAATTTAAAAAATGTCTTTATACTATTTTTTTGCAATGTAAATCGCTCACCGATCGCTGCACTTTTAGATTTAAGAAGAAAATTAACTTTTTTCGGGAGATATAAGAAAATTAAAAAATGATGTTTCATTTCGATAGTCTTCCGGTTAAACTTAAAGGGTTGGCAACACTGCTGTATTTTAGTACTTTTTGTATATCAACAATAAAGTGATCATCAAATTAGATATAAACTAGAAGGAGGATACAATTCCCGCTTGCACCCCTCCTGGGTGCGTCACTGGAATTTGTAGTCACTCGCGCACATGTGTGCAGCCCTTACTGTTGCTCTGAAACACAACACAATGACTGGCACAGCTCGCATCCGCACCTGAATTATGTAGTATGTCTGCGAGACTTGTTAATATTTAACCAGCTGAGGTGGAACTTTGACAGTTCTTCGCAAATGTCGCACCAGTGAATTCAACACTCGTCCTTGTTTGTTTGCTTTGCTTACAGATACACTCAACTTACGAATAAAACTTGACTTGAAGATTTTGTTTGTATAAATTTGTGGTATTTTGACGATACATATAATCACTTAATAACGCAGTTTGGTTATATTTTTTGTTGCTTTTTAAAAAGAATACTATGCAAAGAGTAAATTATTATTACTTCGTTTATTTACAATTAATTATTTATTTATTTTTTATTTATTCACTCATTTTGGGATCCTGTAAACAGTGCAAGCAATTCATATTTATGGGATAGGTGGCTCAGTGGTATCGAGTCGAACTGTGGATCTTGAGAACCCTGGTTCGATCCCCACAGCCGACAAACAATTTTCACCAATTTAAAAAATCTACCCCTGTGGCTCCCTCTCCACTAATATCTTTGAGGGCCGTGATTTGACGGCTGGTAACCGCACTTCACGCGACAAAATATATCACTTACCGAGATCTGCTTAGGCAGAGTGCCACACCCAGTAATGGGTAAAAGGCGTGATGATATATTTATTTATACAATTCATATTTAAATTTTTTTCTGTCTACTACTCATTATGTATTAAAATTATTTGAAAAAATACGGCTAAATTAATACTTTCGTTCATATCGACTGATCTGTGCATATCTTGGAAACACAAAAACAGCGTTAAATTGTCTTCTCTCTCTTGAAATCCTCACAAAATTTCATTTTGGAGGAAATGTCAATTAACAGTGTAGAGTTTTGGAATTTTTCAGAAGAACATCTACGATCTTTCTGACATTATGAGTGGACACGCCGCATTAATTAAAACAATATGGGTTTCAGTAGTTTTGATTTTTTTCAACACATTGAAAACATTTTGATTATATTTATATATTTTGAATATGTATATTTAATAGTTATTTCTATACATTTAAAGTAGCTGTTTGCGGACCAAGGCTAAAGATTATAGCACGAGCACTGTGAGGGCTACATTTACTCGAGATATTCAAAGAGACATGTAATCGAAGGTGTCTACAACATTTTTTTACGATCGGAAATTAAGATTAATCAAAATTTAAATGTAATTAATTAAAATTTAGAATGTAGGTATCTAGGAAAAAATAAAAACAAAATAAAAATGTAAAAAATGGTCTGTAAAGAGCCCCATTTTCAATAGCAAAGGATCTGCCAATTGAAATGATGTCGTTGTTGTAATTGTTCATTTTTTGACATCAAATGACATTCGAAAACTAAATTATTTTAGCAACTATTTATTTAGGTGGGCTATTTACTCCCGCGGCTCAAGTTTCATAGTCAACTGCAGTTCCGGCTTCAGTTAATCTGCATTTTTACTGATTATATAAAATTAATATTAATATCGCGATTATTTCCAATATTTTTAATTATCGTAATTATTATGTTGCCATGTATTTGTGAAGCGATTAATATGTAAAAAGAAATTTGACGTTTATAATTTCATAAATGTCATTTCCGTTTTTGTAAATGTTGTCACTCTCTTTATATTAATTAAATTTACAATATATAAAGTGACGAAAGAAATGTTAACCCTACCCGGGATTAAATCATAAATGTAAAATTTTCTTGTTTTTCTATAACATCACTTTTACTGCCTATGCTGTTAAAGTGCACTTTTATGATCTAGGCAGTAGCAAATAGCACTTAATAGCTTGTCAACTGACATCAAAAGCCTATTTTTAATAATCGGCAAACAATTTTTTTTCATTACTTACTGTATCATGAAGTTGTTTATATTACAAACATTGAAAGAAATTCTTATTACACAATCAGTTTGGTTACAATTATGTACATGAAAACCCAAGTTAACGTTATTATAATAAGGCTATAAAAGTAAATGTATGGTCAAACAAAACATTACAGAGACGGTAATTTTAATTATTTTTTGTGCCAACAAAATATGCACTTCCATCAGAATTCGTAATTGAGTTTTAATTATTTCACTAGACTAGAAACTAAATATTCAATTCTCTTTGCTGAAAATATACGAAACCATTAAAACATTGACATTCATTATTAATTCAAAACTCCAGTTTGTGTTGTTAAACATAACTCAATATGACATCGCACTCATGCAACTAGAAAACCAACTTTTTCTATGATGGTCAGGATATCATACACCTGTCCAACATGTTCATTTGTTTGTTGCGTGATGCTTTCGTTTTTGAAATTGAAAGAACGTGCACTACATAAATGTAAATATAACGTGAAATATTTAACATGCAATGTACTGTCCCAGGGCCGAACTTACATATATTCAAATCACTTATTATGATTCGTTAAATCAATCAGCAGGATTGTCCGAATGTTCAAAATTCCTTAGTGTGGTTCTGAAGTTACGAATGTTTCAAGTTTTGAATCAACGCCGCTTAATGCATTCATACTTTTCATTTCAGTTATAAATATGCCAAATAATGTTTTTTATGACTTGAACAGAAAGTAAAATTTTCTTCTCCGAATTTAGAGCAGTGAGACTTTACATCAATAGACAAGAATAGTATTTTTCCTATATCGCGTGTACAATGTGAATGTTGTGCAACTATTTTTTGGGATTTTCATAGTGACTAACGCGATATAATTTTGCTACATAATTTCTGTCTTGCGCTTAAATGAAATAATAAAAGAGATGTCCATTATGACAGATTTCATAGAATTTACAAAATAAAATCCGACTGATGCGGTCCTGTATTGCACTGTTATATTTTATTACGTTGCGTGAATCACTGTAAAAGATTCAGATCAGTCAGTGATGTCAGCTACATGTGTTATGTTACAGCCGTGGACCAAGCGATGTGATTAGCGATATTAAAACAAATGCATATCGGTTCAGCGAGCGTCGATGCGTGTTTGTCAGCTTCACAGCTGCGGCCACAACGAATCATTTGACGTTAATGGAAACAAATGAACGATAGTCTGCGGCATGGCATACATCACATGCTCGATCAATGCGGTTGTATATAATTATAAATTATTACTGAATTTCATATCTATTATAATGGAGGGAGGTATTATAGTTTTTAATTTTCTTACGGTACCTACAGTGAAAGATGAGCAATATAAAAGAAATTTTCAACGATTTCCACAGAAGCGAAGCAAAGCCCGGAAAATAGATGTACTAAGCTGTGATTTAATCCGAATATCTACTAAATATGTCAAATTTGACCAATGATAATTAGCATTGGAAACAACAAAATATGAACAAATTTTGTTTATATGAACTGTCATTTAAATAGTGAAAACATGTATTATATTATATATAATATAATCGTAAAACACACAGCAAATTTTTATATTAAACACATAGTTAATATATTATGTATTTTAACTCATATGTTCCTTGTATCTAACCTTATGTCTGCATTTCTTAATGAAACCATCCGTCTATGTTGATCCTCAAGAAAGCTCCAGCACTATACCACTATCATACACTAATATACACAATGTCCACTAACATTTTACACTCAACTATATTCATATATCACTAAAAAGCCTTTTATTTTACAATATTTTTAGCACACAACATCACCAAAACATGCCAGCTCGTAGACTAACTTAATTAGACGCTTGCCTAACGTAACAAGTCGAATCTTACTTGTTCACAATTGGTAATGAATGGTTGCTCGATTCTGAACCTTAACTACATTGGCATTAAAATATACAAACATACATACATACATACATACATACATACAAGAGGTTCTTAGATTTGTTCAATTGCAAATAAAGTATGAACAAAAATCGATCAGACCGTTCGAAGAATTACTTTCTATGGATTTATATGTAATTATGTATTTCTAGAAATAAAATGGAACTAAAGATGATATTAAAAACAGTATTAAGAATTTTTGGAAAGATGCAATAAAGCAGTAATATTTAATTATTTTTCTCCCATACTACAAACAGTCGTGGTAAAAGCTCTGGCCTTTATGAGAAGAACATTATAACTACTTATATTCATTTTATAGTTTTAATATTCTACAACTCCCTTTGAAATTCTCAAGCGAAATCTAGTATTCTGCAACAGAGCTCCAATATAACATTTGCAGAAGTTACACGCATGCCTAAATTTCATTTTGAAACAATATTGTGGTTTGCAGCGTGAATTTGCTCAGTTGATATAAGGAACACCAATATAGGGGAGACAAAACAAAAGAAGAAACTCTCAGCAAGGAAGACCCTTGTACAATAAAACGCATCCTAGTTTCTCTTTCCTGCGTCGGGCGGCCATCATATACACATGTAAGTGCGTGCAGGAACGTAGCGATGTTGCCAGTGTCCTGATTCATCCCATGCGTATTCGCCCAAAACGCCAATTTATGTTACTAAACTATACAGGGTGAGTCTGGGAAGACGCCCCACCCCCCTTTAACTTTTTTATTATGAGTAATAGAAAAAAATGGTTCATATGAAAGTTTTATTATTTTAAATATACTATTTGATGGCAGATGTAGATATTTTTTATAAAGTCAGGTTTACAAGATACGACTATCAACTTTTATTTTTTAAATAGCAACCTATAATTATTTTACTAAAATAAAAACCGCCATTTTTTCCTCTTTTCAACGGTGTATTAGTTTTTATTAATTTATCTGAAAAAATTCGAGAAAAATAAGAAAATTGAGAAATACTAGAAATAATTTTTATACAAATATTATAGGTGGCTATGTGAAAATAATTTGTTTTAAGTTGTTTTTGTTACTGAATTTGTTGCTTTAGTTTGTTAAGTTGTATAACACTGTTACATTTTGTTTCTTTTCACATAGCCACCTATAATATTTGTATAAAAATTATTTCTAGTATTTCTCAATTTTCTTATTTTTCTCGAATTTTTTCAGATACATTAATAAAAACTAATACACCGTTGAAAAGAGAAAAAATGGCGGTTTTTATTTTAGTAAAATAATTATAGGTTGCTATTTAAAAAATAAAAGTTGATAGTCGTATCTTGTAAACCTGACTTTATAAAAAATATCTACATCTGCCATCAAATAGTATATTTAAAATAATAAAACTTTCATATGAACCATTTTTTTCTATTACTCATAATAAAAAAGTTAAAGGGGTGGGGGGGCGTCTTCCCAGACTCATCCTGTATACATAATGGGCTATTAAGGTTCTTCAAAAATTCGTTTCTAGGATTAGGATTATGTTCCTGTTCAGCAGACCAACAAATAAAATAAATTGACAAGTGTCACTGCAGTGAAAAGAATGGATTAACAATGAATGTTGTTAGAAGAGTGGATACTTTACTATAAATGGTTTTGTCAATTTGTAGAACATATGTATAATAAAAGTAAAACAGGTCAACGTTCTGAAGATGGCCTAATAAGCCGAAATCGATCAACTTGTTAATAAATAATTTTGTGAAACTACATCAAGTGTCTACGTTCTTTATTCTTAAAACAGGTATATATTGAAGAAATTAAGGATGAGCGATTCTGTGGGCGAAGTAGGAATAAATGGATGGATATGATTGAAGGTTTGTTGCGCGACCAAAAAATGAGACGGGTGTGAATGAAAGGAATTATGAATGTGGATGCCAGGATGTGCCAGGATAGAAATGTTTGTTGAAGATTAATTACAGGATGAATCCAATGAATAAATATTTATTGAATATAAGAAGGGTTCATGCTACCCCATTTGACGGACCTAACTCTAATGCTCTTATGTCGTGCGTCGCGTGTCCCACTGCTCATGCGCTACCTTCGCTAAAATAAAATAATTTATATTCTTTACGGAGATCAACATAACGCTCTGAAACCTCTCGGGACCGAGTGTTTTTTCTCAAGGAAAATGCAAAACCGGCCGAGTAATGTAATGTATACATTTCTGTGTAAAATGCTAGATTGAGTTCGTGTTGGTATATACGAGTAGAATTTTGAAATCATTCTCTCAGGTGATATAAAAACATTGCCTAATCTAAAGTAAGTAAATATGCTAACAAAGTACTTGGAATTTAAATTTATACCTATATACAAATCTTATAAGCAAGCTTTATAAACGAATATTAGCACAGGATGGCGATTCAAGTAATATTAATAAATTCCCTGACTTTTCCCTGACTAAGTAAAAAAATTCCCTGACTTCTAGAATATTGACTTATTTATGAATTTATGGTTACATTTCATATATTATATGATATATTGTAATATAATTTTTTTTTTTATTAAATTTATAGTAAAAGCAAAATCAATTTGTGTTTCTAAACAGACAAAGACACAACCTTAAATATTGCATACAGAAAAAACATAGCGCGGTAGAAACGTTAGACAAAACAAAACAGTTTTCAATTAGTAAACATCCTTCGGTTATATTTTCATAGATGGCGGTTCTCACTCTTAAGAAGCAATAAAGGGTATTTGTTGCCAATAAAGGTATACTATCTATCTAATAAAGGGTATTCTGCCAATAAAATCTAAAAATAACTAAATACATTTTGAAATAAAAGTTTGTAGTTATTTTTCTAAAATTAAATTAAAAAATTTAAAGAACAAAAAACTTTTTTCCCTGACATGGAATAAAATTCCCTGACTTTTCCCTGACTTTTCCAGAAATATAAAATTCCCTGACTTTTCCCGGTTTTCCCGGTTTTCCAGGTTAGTCGCCACCCTGTAGCACTTCATTTTATTAGTTTGTACATTTATCAGGATTTGAATGATATTGAGCATTTAGGCAACACAAAATCGATTAAAAATTAAATACAATTTACAATAATGAAATATCACTTTCACCGATGGTTACGAACTAGGCGGTTGAATTCTATTATAAAGCTACGTTATCAAACACAGAAAATAAACAATAACATGAAAGTATCTGGAATCAGTTGAATTTGTGTAGTACATGTATGTATGTATGTATAAGTAACATTTATAAAACTGTAACGCTAACTAGAATTGAGTTTAAACGCAAATTGTCTTGACCTTTTTGCTGTTTAATCAACTATTCTTTATAAAAAATAATTATCAAAAGATGAATAAAAGTACGAGATTACATTTAAACACAGTTGGTGTTTCCGAGGCGTCTCGCTAATAATTATATACTATAAAGTTTTAATTAAAAAAACAGTTATCTTGAACCAACACAACGATTCCACTCTCTTGCCCCTTGTCAGTACGTCCCATGGAAAACAACAACAAATAGTTAGTGGTAGTAACATAAGTTCATACGTTGTTGTTGTTTGCCATCTTCGGTCAATTCGTTTAAATAGAGATTTAATATTTATGTTTTCTATATATTTTACCGTTTCAAATATATTTGTATATATATATTTATTCTGTTGCTAAGCAAACAAGTTAAAGTTGTGTTACATTGGCAGCAGTACTGCTAGAATAGTACGTTATAAAAGAGAACAGAAACTTGAGAAACAATGTACCATATACATAGAATGTGAACTGTTGCACTTCTTATTTATTATTAATACAATTGTAATACAATTAAAAAGAAACTCTTATGGCGATATAACATGTACTTACAGTTTGTTTGGAAAGGTTTCAAACTAAGACTTATCCTGTCCATTCTAAAAAGACTAGACAAGAGAGAAAGACAGAGGGTTAAAGAAAGATTACAATGCTTTGACGTTAATGTTGAAGGTTCGTATTAAAAAGTGAAATATAAAAAAAAAAATTATTATTTAGACTAGTCTTAATATAAATAACGAATTTATAATTGTGGGATTTTTGTTCCAATTAATTAAAAAATAAGGTTCTAAATTATAGAAAGAATAAGTACATATTGAAGTGGATACTTGGGTCAGCCTGTATACGATGCAAAATGTTCCCGATAATTTGAAAATACAATAAGATCTGTATCTAAATGTCAACAGAAGATTACAGAAAACGTCAATTCCATCGTATATGATTACACTTAAACATTGTGCAGTATTGTCAAATCAGTTACACCAGAACCAATTCCATTGACACTAAACAAGTTCCGGGCAACAGAAACAAGACAAGTAATATCGAACGATTCGAGAATCGAGCAGTGCGGAACAAAAGGAAAAATAAATAGCACCATCAGACGTGCCGTTACACAGACAATGCTACATCTCCGTTAAGACGAAGAAGAAGATATTTTATAAATTGGCATCGTTTGGTAGCAAATCGGGCTCGGGCCAGTGCGCTATGCGTCTTGTCACGGCCGGAAGAGTGATATCGCCGGAGGAACTGGCGCCGAGCACTGAGTTTTGTATGAGTCCGATCCACGACCCGAGATTGGAATACGAACGTGCTGAAGCTGATGTAGGACGATCGACTGCCAACTGACGGTCAGCCGACTTGTTCTAATTCACTTCATGACTTTATTTCACTCCAAAATCTATATAACTTCTTGTACTTATCCTTTAAATAAATTATGGCGTACCATTTAGTTACTAATTAAAAAATGCATTATAGGTTCAATTTATGAAATATTATCTAAATAATATTTATAAAAATATGAAACAATAAAATTAGTTATACCGTCGTAAATTGTTATGCTACTCGTATGTAAACATGTCTTATATTTCACAGCCAATTAGAATCAAATTAAAATACGCCCTATACAACCACACTGTAATAATAATAATAACGAACTTTAAGTAATATTAGCAAGATGCGAACCATGTATTTGTATTCATCTTTCGATAAATAATTTATTAAAATATTCAATTATGGTTAAAATTATGTTGTTTGATTAGTTCATGGAGTTTTTAATTGTTGTTAAATATGCATTACTTTCTATTATTGATTGGAAATTCTACAAAATTATATTATACAAGTATAGAGACCAAACTACTAAATAATTCATATGTAAATAGGTGGTCGCAGGAGAAAATTAAATATGATGAATAAATAATACATGACGGAAAATTTTCATTAGTTACGAATTGAATTTCTGTAAGCGGATTACATTTTACTGAAAGACTATATAAAATAAGAAACTATTAAAATAGTATTTAGAAAATTGAAGAATTCTACAAAATTATATTCTAAAGTTATAAAGCAAAATGATAATAAATTACTCCGTTATTAATATACATAGACGTAATTTAATTTTGATGAAGAAAAATTGATAAATGGTGAAAGGAAATTACGTATTAAGATTAGGTTAAAATGGCATAATACACGATAAGAACAATTGCAATAAATTTCAGCAGCTGTTCTCCACATTAATATCATGGTAACACAGATAGAATCACAGCATTCCAATGTTTGTTTCTCTATCACATATCATCCGCTTTCCGGGCATCCAACATCCGTCACTTCCTGGCAACGTCCCTTATCAAGGATTAAACATTATTAATCATTATTCCCATGACCGCGTTCCTGAACCAAAACTGTCAGCGTCTATCTGCCAAGGTACGTAATGAAATATGTGTGATTATCTGTTACAAGGTAGAACATACGTCATCTGGGGTAAGATTTTGGCAGAGGAACTGGAACGTCTTGATCTTGGACGGAAGGGCTCTTGCCGACGAATTTCTATTTCGGCAATTCCCATCTCGACGCCTTGTTCCTTCTTTTTGCATTGAGATTTTTTTTGAGATGCAATCAAATTTTCAGTATGAGAGAATTGATAAAATCATTAATTCATAAAGATAAATTAGGGCACTAAAAATAAAAAAACTATACTTCACAATTCATTTTAAAGTAAGTTTTAATTTATAGTCTGTAAATAAGAATTGACAGTAGCACTGCAATGCTGTCCAGACCTTCAATGAGAAAAGTTTAGGTTCATAGAATAAATAAAAAAAGAATAAAATTTTATTTCACCAAATTCACAAAAACAAAAGATTAATTTTAATCTTCGTTTAAATAAATAAAAGTGAAGCAATATAATTTGTTTTATTTATAGAAAATAAATAGTTAAAACTCAATGTCAATACTAAATTATCTTCAGCTAAAGTATTTTAGAAGCATTTTTAATTTGATACTTCGCA
Organism: Pterostichus niger; assembly: GCA_947425015.1. NCBI lineage: Eukaryota > Metazoa > Arthropoda > Insecta > Coleoptera > Carabidae > Pterostichus > Pterostichus niger. Next base: position 2,173,402 of record OX380335.1, read on the forward strand.
CACAGTGTACTGTCAGTGATAGTAAAATGCTTTATTCTACTGTACATTTTAACATTTTGATATTAACAATTTTCACCAATTTAAATTTACCGCTGTGGCTCTCCCTCCACTATTATCTTTGGGGGCCGTGATTTGACGCGAAAAAATATATCACTTACCGAGACCTGCTTAGGCAGAGTGCAACACCCAGTATTTTAATTTGATACTTCGCACACAGTGTACTGTCAGTGATAGAAAAATGCTTTATTCTACTGTACATTTTAACATTTTGATATTAACAATTTTCACGAATTTAAATTTACCGCTGTGGCTCCCCCTCCACTATTATCTTTGGGGGCCGTGATTTGACGCAAAAAAATATATCACTTACCAAGATCTGCTTAGCCAGAATAGAACACCCAGTAATGGCTAAAATGCGTGATGATATATTTATTTATTTTATTTGATATTAACTATAAACGTTGGAGATGAAACATCATAATTTTTATGACGTATTAACATTAACATTATTTAGTCTGTTGTTGTTCTGTACATAATTTAAAAAATAACCGTACCTACTTAAATGGATGAAAACTGAGTTTTCGTGAGCGCAATTGTTTAAGGAGAAACAAATGTTATTAGTAGGCGAGATGGGAGTGGCTGAAGTGGAAAGTGGCAATCCTCCTGTAGACATATGCTCATGGAAGTGGCCACAGAAACGTATTAAACCCAAGGAAAGAAAAATGTAGTTCGCAGCGGTTTTTTGCTAATTCCTTTCGCGGGCACGCTCGGCCGGACTGTCACTATATTTTTGCCCGCTGACGTTTATGGTTCTGTTTGCGGACATGACTTGGATAAGATACTCCCAAGTCGTATTTTAACTCTTTTCGACGGCTGTTCAAAACTAATTTATTGTTTCTAGATGATAAGAAACATTACAACATTTTTTATTGACTGAAAAAAATGAGAGAAATTTGTTATATTATTTTGTACAAGAACATTAAATAATATGAATAGTGTAGTAATATTTAAATTTAGATTATGTGTATATTTCGTTTAGCCTTAGTATAGTATAGTTATAATTGGTTTAGGAATATTACGTTTTATGAGAAAAAAAAGTGTGTGTATGAGGAATGTTGGGATAAGGAGACGTGTATGAATGATTAAGGGCGCAGGCGAAATAGTTTTGAAAGTAGTGTATATCCGGTGATGGACGTCAAAGGTTGAAATAATAATTGTGCAGCAGATGACCTTTAAATTTATTTCACGCTCGTGGTACATATATTTTTTTTCTTTATTTCTTCATCTTGTTTCCGCTAAAATAAATCGACAGAAAATCGATGATGACGGCATCAGATAAGTTGACCCTTATTTTAAAAGTAGATATGAAAAATATTATAAATTCGTTGTTGAAACAATAATAATTTTATGTTTAGGAAAATAATGCAGATTTTGTAGGATTTCCATATGCACTTTTCATGTAGACAAATCATACAGATATACAGGTAAGAAGATAAAATATACCGTACCAAATAAATAGATATAAGTGTTTAACATGGAAAAGTAGTTTTTGCAAATAACTGTCCAGCTATACAAAATGATTCATTTAAATAACTCAAGTTAGAGAAATTAATTTAAATGTTTCGATAAAAAATCTACTAATGACAATATTAATAACAAAAGGAACAATAACTATTGTTAACATGGCGTAGTTTTTATGAAAAATCATAGATGTTCCTTCTCCCACCCAAGAAGTCGAGAATTATATGGGAAATCAATTTATCATATTGCATGTGGTGACATCTATGATTGCCTAAAATAATTACGTGATAAAAAAATAATAACAATTATTATGTAAGTTTAGATATTTATGATATAATTTTGAAAATTAACCACGTATTTGATTGAAAATAAATAGTTTTTCACTAGTGAAATTAATAAGTGATAATTTTGCACTGTAATATAATAATTGTCAAATAATAATTTGATTACGGAAATAGTAAATACAGCTCATGCTGTGCACTCGCTATATTTCCATTTTCATAACAACTCAGAATTCATGTTAAATTATCGGATATTATCATATCACTTGTTATATTAGTTTGATAGAATCTGTCAAATATGATGCAGTAATTTCTGGAAGAACGTATTATTTCCATGACCGTATGGTCCATAAAGAATAGATAAAAATAATAGTCAATATGCTTAAATCATTTAGTTAGATTTCATATTTTATGAGATTGTTATTAATTCATCAATTTTAATAAATAAAAAGGAATATTAAATAAAATTAAGTTTAGCGATAATATTTTTCTAAATGCTGCTTTTTTTTAATAAACATTTTTATTAAAATATAGAAACAAGACAATTTAGTTTTAGTAGTATTACTTAATTAAATAAAATGTATTTTGAAAATTTAATTCCGCAGTATTCCAAATTTTATAATATTTAGTTTATTTAGGTCAAAACAGATGGTAATTTGTTAAGTAAAAATAGCATAGAATTGCCATTTTATCTTTATAATTCACATGTTTTGTGGTTCAATCTAAGAACGCAGCATTGTATGGTATTTGAACTTTGATTGTGCTTGGCTAACAAAATGTCAAAACGAGGACAAGTTTACATAGTACAAAAAAAAACATTTACAGCAGTTTGGCAATACTAAATATGTTGATAGATTAATGATATCTTGTCGTAGACCGTTGTCATACGAGTAATATTTCAAACAATTTACAATACAGAATTTTTTTCTTAAGTAAAAGTATTTCCAGTTCCAGAAACGTAACATTCAACAGATAACTACTAGAATGTAGCATATTACTCACATTTGAGAAATATTTAGTTTTCCGGTGCAACTGTATTTAAAATAAAAAGTAACAAAGATAATTTGTATCAAAGAAGTCGATCTCACGCACAAATAAGTCTGAATGGACAAGATAACTAGCTAATAGTAATGAATAATGAGCAAACGGACTTGTGTGTTCGTGCAGAATGACTTCAAAGTCGAGTGTACCCTGCGCCAGCGTAGCCGCAGGATATATGCAAAACGGAAATTAACATCGACTACGCCAACTTAAAGTTCCATTTCCTGATACTAAAATAGTATTGTATGGTCGTCGTTTCTACAACAGAATGCGGGCGTGCTGCTGCTGGGTTGAATAGTATTACACCTAGCCAATGCTTACTGTTCATTTTGAATAGATTTTCATTTTTCCATGTAAAGGACTTGAAGTCTGTAATGGCGTTTGGATGTTTAATTATAAACAGGAAATTTTATTTTTATTTTATGACCCTACATGGGTCATCTGCAGAAGTTGAAGAAAAATACAAATAGAAAATGAAAAATTACATGCTTTTTTAAAATTATGCATATTCTGTCAAGAAATAATTAATCTTAAAAAAAAATTATTATTAATAATGACACTAATAAAATTATTACATATAGGTTGTGTGAGAAAACAAAGATATATATTATATTCATATTATTTTCGCGGATCCTTTGTGAAGTCAATGCGCTCTTCCCACCCCCTCCCCAGGAGTCCGTAGACGACATATGAAGAACCACTGTTTTATGTCATCGAGCAAAAGAGTTGTTCACCTTTTTATTGCCTAAACAATTTTGTAAATTTGTAACTATAACGATGAAATGACATAAGAATTTCCTTACAAAGTATTTCTTCCATGTATTTGGTACAACAAAAATAAAATGAAGTATAACTTATAAAATATGAAGGAATAATTTGAATGAATTATCTTGTTTATTACTTTCTGTACATGTACGGTAAATACGTTTTTATGATTGGGCAGATTATTGTATCCATGGATATAAAAAACCTGTCAACGTTTTCAATTACATTTAAAAACAGAAAAATTGTGAAAATTTAATTTAAAATTATTTTTCAAGTGTTTCTAATTGGCAAGGTGCTGAAAAAATCCTTGCCTCTCTCGCAGAGGTTCCTGGTATCAGCTGAACCTGAATCATCAATGTCCATGGGTGAGAGGCAATAGAGTACTTTCTGCGGTCGGGTACACAGTCGTTATTTGTGTATGTACCTAGAGCAGTAAGTCTATTGCCCTGCAAGAGCGATAACAAACATTTTGTTCGTTTATTTTTATACGATCATTTAGAAACGCTATTTTAAAAATGATGATCTTGAAGATCTTTTTTGACAGTTTTTCTATTTTGACATTCGCTTGAAAATGTTAACAGTTTTAATGTATCTACGGATACGGTTATTTAGTCAATCAAAAGACTTACTTTCTGCATGTGTGCGGAAAATAGTACTTTCTACAGAAGTAGATAGAAGATGTCTACTTGGCATACATAAAATAAAGGCAGAAAAGACTATTTTCTGTTATGGTCGTATAAAATAACTAGTTCACTTATGAGACACATAAAATATTTCTCAATCTATTTTAGCATTGTGACACAGTTTATAAAAGAGTAAATATTTTTAATAGATACTCGAATTTTTAATATACCATATAATATTTGTTAGTATTTCTGAAATCGGCACAAGTTCAATATAGCTAATTGTTTTACGTAGTAAAGTAACTTGCAGAAGCAACTAATCGTCTAATCAGATTTGTGCTGTTCTAAACACTAAAATAAAACTTAAGTTTTAATTTCCGCCAAATACACAACTCGAGTTATGTTCTCCACCTCCGACAAAGTTTTCCGACAGCAGCAAGAGCTTCTGGGTAATGAGAGCGAGTGCGACGGACAGATAAAGGACACGTACGAAACTAACAAACAGCAAAATTGCAGTCGAGCGGACGGACGAAGGACTATAAACTAAACTTTAAAGCTTGATTCACACAGGTCGTTCACGCAGGAAAAGTTGTCGCTGATGATGGCGTCGTTGAAATATTTATATTTTTGAAGCCCCTTTTGTCGAATAAAGAAAGAAATTATAAAATAAGTAAATTAAACATAATGTTGTGTCATAATAATAATAATAAAAACAATATATTATCTTATAACTATATTGTATTTTGAATTTGAATTTAGCTTAAAATGAGATAAATGAAGTCTCAGTATAAATTCATTTAATTTTGTCAATCTCAATATATCTTACAACCTTTCATGTGGATCTAGCTTTACATTAATGTACTCTAGCGACACTGGTTTTAAACATTCGCATATCGCATTGCCATGTGGCGTACTTGAAATAAATGACAATTGTTTCGTTTTTGTTCATTGTTTATAACTTACTCTCTGTGGATTAATGTAGCGACATTTGTAACATGAATATAAGCCGACTGTAATACGCAAATGCGCTGCTTTGTTACAAACAAATGAACACGAGGACGTAATTCAACCAAGAAAGAGTGGAAAATGACAACATGTTGTAATAATAACGGGTCGTTTCAGTTGCTAGACAACAAACTGGGAGATGGTTTCATTAAAAACAATTTGATTGTAGATGTCTCGCGCAACTGTTTCATCGTGTTATGTAAATGTTATGTTTAGTATCGCGATATTTGTTATTTACAAGCAGGCTTTAATGACTTTTAGGGTTGAGTTCACTAAATGAACATTTTCAAATAGGATCTATTGTCTGTGTTTGAAATAATGGTTTTGTTTTTTCACCAAATTAAATCTACCCCTGTGGCTCCTCCACCACTAACATCTTTGGTGGCCCTGATTTGTTGGCAAAGAAATATATCAGTTACCGAAATCTGCTACGGCAGAGTGCTACACCCAGTAATAATAAGGCGAGATGATATATTTATTTATTTAAATTTTTTGAATTGTTAATTTTGAGAAGATAACAAATGGTATGGAGGTTTTATTTTTTCTCAAAACCAAGAACTCGAACCGAAAAATTTTGAAGTTCGGTTACGGTTAACGGTTACGATTGTAAAGACTGTAACTTTATAAAAATACAAGTTGGGGCAAAGTTATCACCCTATCGGACGATGCTATAATTTTTGCAAATGGCGGCAGATATCTGCTTTGACATTTGTGAAATAAACAGATACAAAATACACGTGAACAAGATATGAAATTTTGCTATTGTTCTTTTTAAATAAATATAAAAATATCAATTCAGTTAAGAAAAATCTGATATAGAAAATACAAAGAAAACAGTTAAAAATAATGTAGTAATACATCAAAGAAAACTTTTATGATTATTGCAACATTCTATCTTGTGGAATAAAATAGTAACATAACTATAATACATAACAAATTTCTTTATGAGAAATAACGATTTCTGTGTGAGGGTAAATAATATACGACAAACAGCGTTATGTCCTCTAAGAAGCTCGTATAAAGTTGTAGCACAAAACATGACATAAAACAACGATATCGAGTTCATTTTGTGTTGGATCTTACATGCTATCATTGAAGCCTGATGCGACGTCGTAAAATTTTATCTTTGAGGAAGAAAGTTCATTATTCTGCTGCGTACTAACACATTTACCAAGAGTACTTCATTCTTTCAGCTAAATTACATTATCATTCACTGCTGCACACAAATTATACTTTGCTTTTTATACTAAATTGTATTTTATAATATGGTTCATACTCGTACATACATTTCTACAAAAAATTAAACTGTGTACACAACTTCTCAAATAATAATCGCAATTAATACTCTCTGTGTGTCTTATGTCAAATAATGCTAGCGTTCATACCGACAACATTGAAATATTGTTAGTTAAATGTTTGCAAAGTCTAGATCCGCTTGTGTAAAATATAAAAATTAGTATTATTTGGTAGGTGAAACATGCTGGCTGAAGTTTGCATTAAAACGATGATTAGAATTGATCTCTTTCAAACAAAATATAGATTTAGTTTTTCTTTTAATCCACATCAATTAAACAATAGAAGAGTAGAATGTTAAAATATTATCAACTGCTACTACTCAAATAAGACTATTTGTTTTTTTAATGGGATAGTAGCTTAGCGGTATCATGTAGGTTTGTGGATTAAAGCGATTTGAGAATACGAGTTATATTCTCGTAGTCGATAAACGTTTCACCAAATTAAAATTAACCCTGTGCCCCTCTCTCCACTATTATCTTTAGGAGCCGTTATTTGACAGCTGGTAACCGCATTTCATGCGCATACATATATCTCATACCAAGATCTGCTACGGTAGAATGACGGGTAAAATATTTATTGATATATTTATTTTAAATATTTGTTTGAAATTTTAATTTTAATTAGCTATTTTGCAAAATGCTATGTTTACGTGATTGATGTGACGTACACACAGTGCAAACAAACACGGATATTCAGAGTTTGACTGAGCCTTTTACAAATGATAATATGCATCCAGATTTAGTTTAGATGCAGATAGGCATTTGCATTCTTAAAATTTCTATTACTACAAAACTGAGAATAAAGAAAACATAGAGGGAATATGTGCTTAATCGAGTGAAGCTCAGCGAGGATTTCATCCGCCATCTTACTAGGTTCTTTCGTGTAAAATGTGTATGTTTGTGAATTGCAGTTTTTAAATTACACATATTTACATAGTATTTAGTACATTGGTCGTTGTTATATTATATAATTTTATTTCCTCCACGATTTATTTATTATTTATTTATTACTATTACACTGCCCTACAGGACGAGCCCAATAAAAAGACAGGAACAAAAATATACAAATATACAAATACATAAGTCATTCGGTTCATTTAAAATATAAAACCGACCAATATGGCGGCGACTTTATTCGTTTCAATGGTTCATCCGCGTTACCTATATACGCATCTCATGCTCCCTCTATCCTATTTTCTTTACTCGGAGCTAAAAATTATGTCCTAATATCCAAACCATGATTTTAGTTTAAATTTGTCTTGGTTTTCTTTGAGTGGTCAAGTCTTTTACCCTATCTACACGACAATTAATTGTTGTGTAACGAACTCCAAACTAAAAGTTTCACCTTAATGCGATGTAGTAGAAATAAAAGTAAATTTATAATCTTCTAAAACGGGCTTAAATTATATTCCCAGTTATAAATTTAAGCTCATAGACAACCTAATCAAATTTTCCGTGCAGAGAATGATATTAAACTAGGTAATTGATACACAAGAGGAACTATTAACAAGATTACGATACAATGTTCAACCGACTGTAGAGTATACTAGACTTGTATGTAGTAAATGCGTCGCCAACAGAACATAATACAAAGTACTAATACCGGCTCGCCTCCATCTCCGACTCAACAGAAAACAATCCAGATCGCAGACGGCGCTCGCCAGCGAAATAATCGAATTACAGTAATCATAAATGAGTTATTCGTTTACGGTGTCACGTGTATCCGAGGAGGGTACACATTAGAGACGACGTGACCAGAGTGAAACACGAAATATTTAAATCGCGTGTTCAATATTCAGCACACGGCAGGATTAGAAATGATATGGCGGTATTAATCCTTGCAGGATAACCAATAAACAGGATCCGAATACGTAACGACGATTCCCAAGAACGAATTTGGGTTAAACGGCTACAAGCCGGAACACTAATACCAACATTCGAGCGCTGAATACCACCGTCTTATAATATACTAGTAGAGCGCGGGGAGTAAGATTTGCTTTATGGAGAAGTACGTGCCTGGCTCTAGTTTCGATGAAAGCGAAAAGCCTTCGTGATCTACGGGATTTAACCACGGAAACTCCTATTATTAAGATATTTAACTTAGTAAATTTGTAAATGGTCTGATACAAAACATAATGCCAATAATAATTATTATGTTGTCTCATTTGACGTCGGTGTAATTTGTTATTGAACTTAACCTCAGTTTTGTGGTTACAAGTTTAAGGCTCGGTATTTCAATCTCCTAACAATGTTTTTATGGTCACTTGCAACACAATCTCGATTAAAAAAAATATGGAAACAAATTGTTGATAGCAATGTCTACTAATTCATTTGACATATCTCGTTTCTATCTTGATTTACTTAAGTGTCACACTTAATATTTTAGAAATAGCGGCCATTATAAATATATTCTTCTAACAAACAGTTTGGTTATACAAGATGATGTCTTTGATTTTGATTGGTTGAATAAAATGCCAAAATGAAGACATGTGTTAATAGAATAAAAACTTAATAGTGATAGCACTGAATCAATTTCATTGTTTTATATATGAAGGTAGATAATATAAAAAAATTATAAAATAAATGTATAGGTCATTTTACAACATGTAAATCAAACTATAAGACATGTTTTTTTGAAGGACAATTAGCGCTGTCACTAACACAAATCCTTCATCACCTCGTAAGGAAACATCTTACTCGTAACGTAAAAACTTATTTAGTGGACTTATAACGTACATAACTATTATTTCCAATTTATCGATGGGAGTCACGAATTATTTTTATTCTTTCAAGGGCGCGTTTATGTCTATATTCAGGCAGCATTGATCGAGAAAGTAAGATATATATATATATATATATATATATATATATATATATATATATATATATATATATATATAAATAAAAATCTTTGCAATATTCCTTAAACTCTTAAACTTTAGAGATATTATTAGATAATATTGTATGGTCTTTAATAAAATTAAACTATTTGTATTTAATTTAAGGTTTTTAGAAGTTTCAATGTTCATTAGAGACTCCAGATATTATGTCGTTATGAATTTATTCGATGGCACACAGTCAAGCTACAAAACGTGAATAATCAGCATGAAGTTAACGAGACAATCAGTACGCTTGGGTAACGGAACAAATCAAGTCATAATACCACATCGGATCGCTTCCGCGTCATCTCGTTACACGAAATCTAATGAAGACCTCAACTCTTTGATCAGCAAACTTCAGCACTTATCCGGATTTCATACCCGGCGCTGGCGCACAACTTCTACTAAGAAGCGTCACAGCGAACAGAGACGTCGCGATGCTATGAACTATCACGACGAACTCAGTTCTGATCGACGGCGTTCCTCTGACGTTGAATTAAGCTGTGTAATTTCATTTGGGGGTTGCTTCGTTCGCTTCTGCGTTCCAGCGAGCGAATGACGACACTCCAATGGAAATTTATTGCGATGAATTTACCTGAGGTTGTTTTATTGCAGTGTTTTTGATTATTTCCCAAGCGTTTTCCAGAAATGTTTTATTCAGAAGGTGTTTTTGTTTCTTCGAACTCTTTAATTACTGTTTATATATGTTAGAAACGAACTACCTGTTGACTATTTCATTTTTTTTACTACAATTGGGTTTTTATAAAGATTAAATAACTCTGGGCGATCTTTATTGTTTAGCTAATGACAAAATTAAGTGTCCCTGGGAAATTTTAATTTTATGGGTAGTACAAGCAAGAGTTACCTTGCAGATGATTGTATCCGACTGAATTGAATTGTAAGCTGTAAAGCTCCTATATTACAATATGATATTGACAAGTACTTCATAACAGGATAAGAAAAGTTATTTTTTGACGTTAATGACTGCTATAAAACAATCTAAAGCATTCGCATGCACGATTTATGGCCAGTTGCAACGTTTAAAGTTACATTTTAAACTAGAATTAAATCAATAAAAGCAAATCGAATGCTTGACAGCAATGTCAATTATTATTTTATATGATAAGTAACTTCGCTTGCTTTTATTTAATTGAACCAAGTTTAAAATTTAATTTTTGACGATAAGTAAAGATTTTTATTTTTAGAATCACAGTTACTATATATAAATTTCCGCGTCGATAATTTACTAATCGCCGTAGCGGATTTGTAAAGTAACAAAAAGTACAGTAGTGACCAGAGGGTCCTAAGTGATCTGGTTCAGTAAATATAAGTTATCCAAATGGCAAATGGAATACGCCTATGGTTACAAAAGTTTTTGTGGTGACAATCTTTTATCACAACAATCTTAAATGAATGTCATTCTCTGAATAAATTAATTGTAATTTCTATAATATTATTTAAAATTCAAACTGTACAAGTGATACTAACGACATACTTCCCACTTTGCCAAGGTATATAAAAATGTCCTTGTTCCTTGTTCGCCTACGCAAATTGTTCCAACTTTTTTCAACAAAGGATGTCATCAGGAAATGATGTCCTTTGTTACAGTTGATAAAATGTTGAAAAATGTTACAAAATTGTACCTGGTTTTCAGTTATAATAAAAAATTACTTTCATTACTCTTCTTTACATTCATTTGCTTTCCCTAACAAAATGCAAAAGCAGAATTTAAAACTTACTAGAAATGGTTAACTACAAAGCACGAAAACATACAATTGTAATTCCAGAATTTTAAAATAATATGCTACATAAAAAAAAGTTGATAAAGAATATTACTTAGTAATATACCCGTAAAATGGTGGAACGATTTAAAATGCAAGTAAAATACAAACAAAATAATAGTCACCATCGGGCTCTCAAGAACTATAAAAGCTACAACAAAAGTTAAATTAGGCAAAAGTTGTCACATTAGTAGGCCAATTATGTTATTGCGTTTTTAATAGTTTTATTTAAAAAAACAGTAGTACTAGTACATATAGCAAAAAGTTTCGAATAAAAATGAGGATAACACAGGAAAACTAATATATTTTTTCTACGATTGCTATGAAAAGTTGACAATTACGCTCTCATTTGTCATCGTAAAGTTGACGTTTTCTGTGGAACAATCGAAAAATATCTTTTTTGCGCGTCTCCAATGGCAACGCGCGAAAAAGACGTTAAATACGCGCGTTTCCAACGGCAACGCGCGAAAAAGATTATAAATGCGCGTTACCAGGGATACAAACAAAACAGAAACTTGTCATATTGACAGTTGACAGAACGAATTTATTTTCTGACGTATACGTTTTTAAATAATTTTAAGATGCAATCGTAGAAAAAATGATGTGTGTATCACGAGCGTAAAGTGTCTTTGTTCCTCTTACACTATTGCAGCGCGAGCCGAAGAACAAAGAATCACTTTACGCTCTTAATACACAAATAACTATTTTCAGCTAGGTATCTATTTTAAAGATATGATATAAAATTAATTACACAATCCTTATCCATTGTAAATAAAACTTCAGTATCTACAATTTATATTTGAAACTTTTTTCTCCATTAATTACTATTTTTGAATTAAAATTATTTGAAATGACCTATGTATTTATGGAAATATAATTTATCCTACTACTAGTGTGATAATTTAACTGCAATCGTACCTCTTTCAGTTCTCTAGACCTCTTTGGTGATCCCTATATATCTCCTTTAAATTACGAAATAAAGATTGTCTGAAAAAATCTATAGATTTTTAAAATGGTAATGAAAATTCCATGGTTGCAATAAGTATTTCAAAATTTACATATAACTGCCCTGAATATTTAAATGAATTTAACAGAAACATAAATTCCATATATTTTTAATTATTCCACAACAAAAAGAAATACTTAAAAGATAAATGTAAATGATATTTTTAGTTTGATTCATTAGACACTTTCTGTCTTATGTACTCGATTCAATTACATTGATTTAACTTTTCTTAATAAGCATCTAATAGCAAATCATTTGAAATATACAACTATAGTACCTAATAAAAATGAGGTAACAGATTTGACATGGGCGCTTGAGATACTCGTAAACGAAGACTGCAAGTGAAGTTTGCGTAATTTGTAATCGCGACCAGCGAACAGCCTTGATAAACAGCCAGGTTGCAGTTCAGCGCTTAAAAGCAGAACCGCACATTTAATAAGCAATCAGGACATCCGAGAGTAAATTATCCTTATTTTCCTCCTTCCTCATCCCGTTAATCACTCGCCTAGCGTCGTCGCCGCCATCGCCGCCTCCTCCACCACCGCCGCTAACCTTCCAACGGTTACAATTAACCTTCGTTTAGGTTATGACTGCTTTACACTGAGTTAATCCGCCTAATAAGTTCCCGCCTGTTTCAGATGCTAATTTATATACATAACCGGCGATATTCTGCAAGGGCCACAGCAGCAACATCCGCATCTAAGCAGCTGGAATCGTATCAATTCTACCAAGAGGAAGAGATATAAGATATTACAGCTCTGTCTTAATGTTTCCTATCCTTTACTTACTAACTACGCGGTAATGTTATTAAAGTGGTCAATTGTGAACTATCCCTTTTCCAGGGCCCGTATTTATATATATTAGAGGCACAAAGAGAGAGAAATATCAAACTCTCATTTCGTTTCGATTTTTTAAGAAAAGTTACACAACTCTCGGACATTACTTCACAATTAATTTCCCTTCTTATTCTTGTACTAGAAATACTTTTTTGTCTTAAATTTTTTATGTTGAAAGAGACGATTCAAAAATACTAGTAACAAATATAATCCTGTTTTCTAAAATGAAATTAGCTGTAGACTAAGATTATAGAAAACGAAATACCTCGAATTATTATTACTAGACATATAGATGGAGTAACTTGTGCTCTTAACCTGGTCAATTTTATTCGTCTTCAAGTGTGTGTTGACAGGGAGGTATTATAGTGACTGAAGTATACACATTATTTATGCTGCAATATTTTTACTGAACCAAACATATTTTTAAATTAGGTAAATTAAAATTATTAATATTTATTTTATGTTTTATAGAAAAATTTATTCATTTTGGAAAAAAAATAAAAGCAAGTTAAACAAGTAAATTTAGTGAAAATTCCTTTATTGCATATTTTGTAAAACCATTGCGGCATTAAGAGGAATTATGAATAACACACTTGCGTACAATTTTGCAGTTATTTGACAAGTCTTGAAATACTAATAATAATAAAAACTAATTGCACCTAACGGAATTTTTTAACATTTCAAGTTTCACCGTAACTTCATAGCGTTGCACATTACACAGCATAAGGAATTTCCGCATCGGAGATTGGCTGATCCTCGTAGCGAATTAACAATACAGAGCAGTGACATTAATTTATATTTTTGTGTTTGTGTCAGTACACTGTCAGTCAATGCATTGATTTTCACGGTTATACTCAATTTTATAATAGTGGTAATATTTCAAGATTTTCAAATTTCTTTTAATAATTTGTTGCTGTGTAAATTGGTCTACTATGAAGTTATGGCGAGAAAGACTATAATGCTCACAAATTTGTACAATGATTAAATTTTTAAATTTGGCATTTTGTTAATTGACAACTTACAGATTATGGGGTAGGTGGGTCAGTGGTATCGAGACGGTCTGTGCATTTGAGATTCCGGGTTCGTTTCCCACAGCCGACAATTTTCACCACGTTAAAACTATCCCTGTGGCTCCCCCTCCACTAACATCTTTGGGGGCTGTAATTTGACGGCTGGTAACAGCACTTCACGCGAAGTAATGAGTAAAAGGCGTGATGATATATTTATTTTTTACAGAATAGACTTTTAATTAGATACTTTTTTAGTTTTGAGGGTCAGTTGTACACAACTAAGTAACTATAGATACGTAATCTTATGTTTTTTAACTAACCAGTTGCTAGTTACTAACAATACTGTAACAATGGTTATTAGTACAATCTAGCCGTTGGTATACATTTCAGGCATAATAGTATACAATTTTGTATCTTCAAATAGTACTGTATTTTAAGTGATGAACAATAAATCGGGAGGAATGATGAATTATTGACATTTAATGCTCAGTTTTTATAGAGAGTAATCGTGACAGATTGGAATATAATAGGTATCTATGGTAAATTATTGAACCTATCTACGTAGTAACCATGGTCAGAACCAACAAACACTTTTGACAAAAGAAAATTGTACTAGTTGTTCTTTAATCAATATAAAGGTAGGCTAGTAAGTCACTTTTGGTTAGGACTATTAACTAGACAGATGTCTCCGTTGAATAAAACGAAATGGTTCCAGCATCTGTACAATCTTCTCTGCTGATAAGCACTAAAATCTTAATCATTATAACTTGAACGGTAGTAAAATCTGTCGCGATCCATCCATTAATTTCCGTGGTGTTGGGCGCAAGGCACTCGAACCCTAACGACGGCTCATTTACGGCCCACTTTCGTAAATCATCGGCCGTCACTGTTACCGTTATTAATTACTTTCGGCAGGCGGCGCCGCGACGCTGTCAAACCGGCGGATTTAATATTCGCTATGTGTCACCCGCTTTTTTCGCCGCTGGTCAACGAACGTATTCTTTCTTCTGCCGCCGCCGTCGCCGTTCTCCATTCTAACCACGTCGTTTATAATGTAATTTCTTTAATATGAAGCGATATTTTTTGGTCGCGTGTTAGGCGACGCAAGCACGGAGAAAATGCTAAAGCGTTTTATCAAGTGTTACTGCCATTTAATTTACTTTTAATTTAATACTTTTCAGGCAGTTTTCTAAACTGTTGTAGTTTTCTTTTCATTTTATAGGGACAACACCGAATACTAGATAATTATTCAAATATAAACATTATCAGATATACCAATACTTCCGAACTATTACACCTTTAGTGTTTCGATTTTTTCAGCTATTGTGAGATAATTTACTAGTATAAAAAAACAAATAAAACAACCCATATTTATTTATTATTAAATTTAAATTCCTTAAAATCTTTAGATATATGTATTTAACATTTAAAATCGGCATTTATTACAACTGGTCTGTTACACCAATAGAAAACAATCGATTTTTTTTTTCTTAAAGTAACAAGGAGGAGTGATCTAGGCAAAAATTACCAAAGGAAAATCCTAGTCAGGTATGGTATTCGGTTTGAAAATTCCTCTAAATATTTTATTTACTCCAAAAAAATGTTACCTGCAGTATTTTTAAAACAATGTCTGAACTACTATTACCTTGGTGATCAATTTTTTTTGACATAACTAAGTAAAGTAAACAAAGTCAAATAAAATTCAACAATATTAATCTAGTCAAAATAGTTAACAAACGTTATATCTAAGCAACGATTTGCGACAATTTTCACTATTGAAATTGTCGCTGTAATACTATTGTGATTGGTTCAATTCAGCAAAATACTGTAATTTGATTGGATATGTGTAATTTTGTTTTTGTTTGTTATTTTGGCACATGAGACTAGAAATGGATACATGAATAATTATTTCATCTAAAAATTTTCATGGCAATTGCTCTCATCATATGACATCAGGCAACTACGTTTTCGTAAATAAAAATTCGTTCAATAAAATCTGAATTTATGGTATTACCATAATAAATTGAAGAAATAGAATTATGTATAGAGAATTTAAATAATTGTACATACATGTTGTGAAACATATCCTGATGAATGTTCCTTATTGAGTACAGTATTTCAGCTATCGACTGTTGTACATACACTGTTTATTTATAGGGCACAGATATATGTGACATTTTTATTTCCGACAAGCCAGAACTGAAAAAACAATATTGCGCTGTCACATAGCAACCATTTTCAACGTAGAGTTCATGGCTATAAAATCATGAACAAAACTCTAGTCAATAAATTTCTGTGAACAAATTATACGAGGTCTGGAATGCCTCGAACAGAAATGTAAGTTGAAATTCAACCACCGATAATAAAACCGTCTCGTTTATTGAAAATGATGACGTATCGTGCGGAGACACAATATAAGTCCACGTCAGGAATATTACTACGTTTCTTTAAATGGTTGCCTATATCATTTCACTTTTATATCATATTTGCTTTTTATTGGTACCGGTTATCAACTGATACATAAATATTACTGCTACATTTATAATATTTTATTTAATTATGCTATAACATTATTTCAAAATGTCTACATAATCTTGACACATTTATTATTTATTCTTATTTTCTTTCAAATTAATTAAAATGACGAATGATAAATTATTACGAGTATATATATATATATATATATATATATATATATATATATATATATATATATATATATATATATATATATATATATATTTGATCACTTTTAAATGGAATGATCTATAGGATATGTTACATTTATCTGTAGTAAATATTATATAAGTTTGATGTTGATTTTTTTATTTATCAATCGAATAGAAATGTATGACAATTTGAAACATTTCTATATAAAGAATTTGGTCAAATGATTTGAAGTGATGTCACATTTTTGTGTTTATTGCATACAAGTTTTATCAAATGGCACATTGACCGTGTTCATAAGATACGAAAGTGGTATCCACTGGACTACAACAGGACAAAAGTAAATTATTTATTTTGTTTGTCAAAGAAACCGATCAAGTAAAATATTTGGCGAAGTGTTAATAAAAGAGGTAAAACTAAGTATGCTCTATTTGTTAAACTAATTCTCGCATCAGACATAACAAAACTTTAAGTAAAACTTTAATCCATTATGCTGCACACATAAATCCATATAAAACCTTAGGTAGTAAAACGCGTCGTTAGAAAATATGAATATTTTACGCGGCGGTTCCCGCAGGACCGCACTCACGACCTACATCCTCTGCTCACTTAGTTTTATCAAAATTTATTATTTTTACCTTTCGTTTATCTGCGAGTTAAAGGTGGAAACGTAACCGCAGACTAAAAGCCTTAGTCACAGTCGAGTCGCGGACGACCGATCCTTTTTGTTCGCGGTGTTCAGTGGGCTGTGAGCAGGAGATTCGTGTGCAGTGGCCTGGGACACGGAGGTGATAGGAGTAGGTGCCCGCCCCCAATTTACGCCCATGTCACCGAAGAGGTACGAGTACAGCCTACATGGAGCGATGTCTCCAGGGGTCTACTTTAATTTCCTTTTACATGCAGACGCTCAAGTAGCTCCGAATTTTGGTTAGTCAGGAAGTATTTAATCAATTTTGCGAGATATTATATACAATTTTGGTGATATGAAAAGGTTGTATACTACAGCGAGCAATCATTTAAAAATAAATAAATACGCATGATGTTGTAATGGGTGAATCTGAAGAGCATTTGAGGAGAAACATTAGAAGCATGAATGAAGTAGGAAATAAAATAAACTTGTTATTAAATGTAAAGTGTTAATTAAACTATTTGGATAACTGACTTTATTGAATTAAAAACAATTGAAATGGCGACATTTTCGGCTTTAGATTTACCTCATTATCAAGCAAGAATTACATGATATGGAAACTATTTACAACCTACTTAGGTTAACAATAAATACAATTGCAGTGTTTTAAATTCAATATAGTCGGTCATCAAACTATACATACTTCAATATCCTGTGGTGTTAATGTTTTAAAAGAATAATTTTGTAACTAATTGCAAATGTACATGGTGATGTAACGAAATAAGTAAAAAGAAAAGTGTAGATTCTCTTAAATGCTAAATAATTCTCTAAAACTTCTATAAAGGAATTAAAGAAGCAATTCTAGCAAAAACTAATTTCCCATGTTAAACATATAGTTTTGAAAAATTTGAAATTTGTTAAATTTGATTGTGGTAAACCAAGTTGTACTGTGTGTATTGAGTATGTTCAACAGATTTTGGGTTTCAATTAATAACAAAATCAATAGCTGTATTACAAAGGACACAAAGTTCGAATAACCAATGGCGGTAATTTATTGCAAATAAAGTTTGATATGTTAAATTGAAATGTCCAGGTGTAACTAAATAAATGTTCAAACTGTGGTTAGAAATTATAATTATATGTAGAATAATGAATTGGAAATTTAATTAAATCTCACACGTAAGCAAGCAAATTATTTCATTTGAATAACTTTTTCAGTTATAAAATAGGTATCGTATTTATATGGTTAAAATTAAGTAGTGTTATCGCGAAACGACTTGAGAATTAAGGTCAGTCTCGTATCGGTCTCGACTTGCTCTCGGGAATCATGGTGTTATCTTTGTCTCGAGCTGACCATGACTACTCAAGTCTCGTCTCGACATTTATAAGTCAAATTATTAACAATTATAATCGCATAATTCGATTAAGTAAATCAATTAAACACTTCATAAATTATATTAGACTCAAACAAATTTAAAATAAAGTCATTTGCTATTGACAAAAGCTACATATTTTAAGAGATATAGAATAATTTGTATCAGGGTTCGTAAATATCATGATATTTATAATAAATATCAAAATATCTGATATATAAGATATATATCAGATAAATATCACTTTTTGGATATTTATTTTTTAATTTTAGTTTTTGTACACATTTAGAAAAACTGAAAAATTTGAAAACTTTCACTTTTCCGGAGGCAATATCTCAAAAACTAAACAAGATATGCGCTCAACGGCGTTGAATTCCCCGTGTCCGAATTGACTTGTAAACAAATTTTCATACAATTTTATGCAATTTAATATTTTTAATTATTTCCTAAGGGGTACCCCTTTGGTTTTTTCAGATTTTAATTCAATTTTACCAAAAATCCTTAATTGTAGGATTATTAAAACGAAAATTTACATACATATGTATTTTGACCCACTGAATCCAGTGGTGCAATCTTCAAATGCATATGACTTCTGGTTTTCGAGAAAATGTAAAAAAAAACGCTTTCTGCGATTTTTTTGGCGGAAAATTGAAAAAAATAAAAATCGCTGAAACTATGTTTATAAGTTAACTGAAGCACGAGAAAATTAATGCCGTTGAGCGCGTTTTCATATCACATTTAGTTTTTGAGATATAGCCTCGGAAAAGTAGAAAACCTGAAAAATTCTAAAAATATCATTTTTCCGGAGGCTATATCTCAAAAACTAAACAAGATATGGAAATGCGCTCAACGGCGTCGAATTCCCCGTGTCCGAATTGACTTATAAGCAAATTTTCATACAATTTTATGCAATTTAATATTTTTAATTATTTCTAAGGGGTTTTTTCAGATTTTAATTCAATTTTACCAAAAATCCTTAATCGTAGGATTATTAAAACGAAAATTTACATACATATGTATTTTGACCCACTGAAGCCAGTGGTGCAATCTTCAAATGCATATGACTTCTGGTTTTCGAGAAAATGTTAAAAAACCGCTTTTTGCGATTTTTTGGCGGAAAATTGAAAAAAAATAAAAATCGCTGAAACTCAGTTTATTAGTTAACTGAAGCACGAGCAAATTAATGCCGCTGAGCGCGTTTTCATATCACATTTAGTTTTTGAGATATAGCCTCGGAAAAGTAGAAAAACTGAAAAATTCGAAAAATTTCACTTCTCCGGAGGCTATATCTCAAAAACTATTTGATATTTTTATATAATGGATATATATCATTGCAAAAATATGACGATATATATCAAAATAAATATCATGATATATATCGATCGATATATATCTTCGAACCCTGACTTGTATTAATTGCTAACTAAAATTATTACGTATTATATCGTCTGATCAGTACTCCATTATTTATGCTTATATTTTTTAAGTTATAAAATTAAGTATTGGATATATTTCAGTTTTATACGTATCTTATAAGAAATAAAAACAATTAAAAGATACGAGTAGTATAAATACTATTATTTCTGCAATTTGTATGGTGTCATAACGTAGTTTTAAAATATCATCTCACATAATATACAAAATGTCCACTTCGAAATTGAAATGGTCGTCTTATTATTAACTGAATATTCAAACAAAAAGGCAAAATAAAAATGGATAACAGCCTATTAAAATAATCTCGAGTCGCACGAGTTTGAGATATGCGATTCTGGTTTCGTCTTGGTCTCTAGTTTAATCTCGAGACTTATCTATAGTTTTGACTCGAGACAAGATAAGTCCGAAATTAAGTTTAGATGAAACTAATTATTTAGTTTAAGGAAAGGTTGCAAAAAATAATGCGTCATATAAATATATTACACTTCATATTAATAGTATCTTATTACAAAATACAAGAATTCAAATGTAAAAATTAATTCAAATAGAAAATTTAATAATCTATAACTTTAATTTGAATGATTTTTGTGTGATGTAAGGCAAACGGTGATTGTTTTCGTGGGATATCTAAAGAGGTGGTGATTATAGGTCCATCAAAATTATTAATAATAAATAGACAATTAAATGATGATTAATTAATATTGTTAATCATTTGTTATTTAAACAATAAATTATGAGTACATGCAATGACAATTAATCAATGTACAAAATCCAGAAATAATTTTTTTCATCGCAGCCATGACAAGTAAAAAACGTGAATATACCGTCAGACACAAAAGTGAGAAAAGGTAAAAAGCGAATAAACCAATACAGTGCAATGACAAATTAGCACTTGAAAGGGCTTGGGCGTCATTATATCCTGGTCGTGGTCAATCCAGGGTAGCGCGAAGCCGACGCGTTCACGTGGAAAGCAATTAATTAAAACATGGAACGTAGTTATTTGTCACACTTCGGTGCGCCATTACACCACGGGAGCGCCCGTCAAGGTATTTGCGACGGCGAACCGCACTGCTGGGATTAACTACGAGATATAACATGCGCGTTTTACGGGTCTGGGGTGTAATCCTGGCACGGAGGATTCGTAGAGGATGTCGTGTTGCGGCGGAGAAGACTGTACTCGTACTACTCGCAAGACTGGAGTATACTACTCGTTGGACATTATGTGCAGCTCTAGACAAACGCTGCTGCAGCGAGTCTGCTTCAATGGCTTTCGAAGATAATGTGCATAATGGAGTAGGGGTACTAAACAAAACGTGCGCAAAACTGCACCCATTGGGGTCATTTCTTCAAGATGTATGTACTTATTTTTATGAATTCGCTGCAACTTCGCTTCGTGAATTGAAATCAAAAGTGCAGCAGTTTAAAATCACTTTCGATGATTAAAGATGCAAAGCATCGTATACCTACTACTCGTATACACGTAAGGCAAAAACGATTTTTTATTCACGGAAATTAAATATTTCCACGACCAGATGTGAAAGTTGCTAAAGATGGCGAGACATAAATGAGTTTTTTACCCGTCATTATCACAGACGGGAGAAAAAATATTTGATAGAAAAAACAAATCTAAATCGTTCATTTAAAATTGTTATATTATTTATAAGAAAAAGTATTTGTTTTAAATGCTGAAATAGTACCTTTACCGGGTGTTTTATAACTTCGGTGACATATTTTAAATTCGGCATCAAATTTGTCTGAGATAAAAAAGTATGTCTAATGAAAAATTGGTGAAACAGATGTATGTAGGTGAAATTGAGAGTGAGGACCTACGGATAGGACTGGTTTGTAGCAAGAACGAAATAGTCCGAATGATGATTATCTCATCCGCTAGGATAAATTGGTTGCCTTTAGAAATGCTCGGCGAAAATTAATTGCAAAATGAAACTAATGAATAAATATTCAATGAATGTTTCACGAGTTCATGCTATCATATTTCTTGTTTAAAATTGGTGATAAAGCGAGGAATACATAAAAGGAAAGGATAATTTTCGAACACTTGCAACTAGTAATAACATTTTTAACTACCATTTTTAACAATTTATATTTAAAGTCAATAATTAACAACTGATGAAATGAAATTGAATTTTAAAGAGAAAAATTGAAATACCACCAACACCAACCAATATTTTTAATCGTCGATTTTAACTATTAAGAGTTTTAGAGAAGGAAATCGGATATTTGTCGTATGGTATAAGAATGAGAAAAAAATTAAACACTCAACGGTTTTTCTCGAAAATTTCTCGTTTCATTTTGTTATCATAGCCTTCATAAGCCAAATATATTAGATTAAATTACTGAAGTAAAACCATTTTAGGTAGAAAAAACCGGCATTACGAACTACAACAAAACAAAGAAATAGACAATAACCCATTTAGAGTAGTACGGTACAAACGAAGCGCAAATCAAATTGTCGCCAGTTCGTCGTTGAACAACACGTACTCATACATACAAATGTAATAAATTACAGTGGACTGTGACTTGATTAGTTTGAGTGGAGTAAGCGACAGTATCTGTGTTCAAATGCGTTAATTCATGCGATGCTCGCGTACCCGAAATGATATTAATTCTGTGCAACTACAGAAAGCGTTAAATTACTACTAGGTGTCTAATATTACAATAAAACAGATTGCATATCGCCGAGTTTCTCATTTGCGAATTACCGAGATCTTTAGCTCGGTGCAGTACACCTATCTTCCGCACATAACCTTGCGCGAACTTTGACTTTATAAAGAGTGTTATATTTTAAGAGAATCATCATATTAATTTAGCAATTTATTTCATATATTATGATTTACATTCATGATATCATTTATGGTTTAGTAATAATTAATATCAAATTTGAAATTTCAAATATAACTATAGCAATTAGGTGAAAATCATTCTATGTGCATACTTCTTGTTAAAATCAGCACGTTATTACTTAATTTGACAATAATTATATAATATAATTGGATTGTCACTATACATCGCTTTCAAATTTATTACATAGTTCGTAAGAAACGATACGCTCCATAACGATTTAAAAGTCAAGTCCGTAGAAGAACAAATAAAACACTACACAAATAAGTACCAAGAAAAACTCAACAAACACCCTAACAATCTAGCTATTAATCTGCTTGATAACTCATATGAAATAAGAAGACTTTCAAAACCCCTAGATTTAGTGTAAACCCAATCATTAAAACCTAAACAAGAGGAACCGCCAATGGACGGTAACTTCACGCATTAAATGTACTTATATAATACTGTATCAAATTTGCTGGTTAGCCTATAGACTAGTTGTAAATTAAACATTTAAAATAAACAAAACAAAAATATTACATAATCCTAAATTATATTGTCATATCAATGAATCATACATTATAATAAAGTAATAAAGTCTTTTCTTACAGGCGCAAAAAAATCTGAACAAGCAAATACGATTTCCAGAAATGTTAAAAATGAATCTAGAACAAATAAGTAATATCCCGACGACATAACTAACAGCTAAACCAATTAAGCAATGCAGATAACACAAATTATCAAAACACGTAAATATCATTGAAAAGTGTCAGCTCTGGAAATAAATAGTGCGTAATATCTTTGCATCTGATGAAAAAATTGCAACGGTGGCTAAAAAACACGATAAATGTTTTAAAAATATACGCATCAGGTGTATAAATCTAAATAAAAATCGCGTTTTATTTTTTCACTTCATGCTCTTTCACAACGCAAAAAAAAACAAACACAACACGGTTCGTGTGCAATGAACTAAATTCAGGGAGGAAATTTTAGACGAACATTGCGGGCAGTTATTATTATATGATTTCGTTGCATTTTATTCCCTCACGGTATTGTTTTATTTGTCATGGAAAAAGAATTTCGTAAATATCAATAAACTTTAACATGATTAAAGGAAATTCAGCGAATTCTTCACAAGATTAAAGAAAAATAACTTTTAATCTTCCAGTATCCTACAGATTTTTATATATTGCAACATTATCAACATTTCGGAAATTCCCCAACTGGTTCTGATCTTCAGTAAAACGAAAAATAATTTCAAACTTCATTTTATCTCTACTGCCCGGTTTTATAAAACACAAAGTAAAATTTCCATAGTGAGCGTATTTCAATTAACAAATTAGAGTCAATTTTATTTATGCCGAAAGTTCAACTGTTATTTGAATAAATATATTTTAATAATTTTGAAAGGAAATTAATTTGTCGTTTATAAAACCGGTCACAAAAAATATGTAATGGTTATTTGTACAACTTGTAATGAAAGTAATACTTTTTTATGAATTTGAGGAAAAATGAGCGAAAAAAGATGCCTTCATTGCGTGTTGTGCATTTAAAATTATTACGATAGATATTAAAATGTCAACGTTATGTTGGTAAATTTTAAATGAAATCCAAAGTGATAAAAAAATAACAATGAAATTGCCGTATTTATATTTTTTACTATTTTAAATTTTTACGCGATTTTAATATACCGGGAGATTTTCTTATCAGTAAACATAGGGATATATCATTACCATAGTTACAGTTAAAAAGTTTGACAGCAATAATTAGAGCGTTTATTTCTGCACCTCGTCCTAGCCATCGTTGGGGGAATATCCGGTGCAGATAATTTCGTACATTTTATTGGAACCACATTTCCTCAATATTTACTCAATATTACTCTCTCTTGTAACAACTCTAAATAATTTTCCCCATTTAAATTTCCATTTATATAAAAACGCCCCACTATTTGATCCCCTATTAACCCGGTCTGATTTTGAAAGAAGACAGTTTTATTACTTTGACAACTATAGATGACAGCAATGTTATTTTCCCTATGTTTACTTTTAAAATAAACGCTCTAATGCATTGCTGTCAAACTTTGTAACTGTAACTATGGTAATGGCATATCCCTATGTTTACAAATAAAAAAAAACTCCCGGTAGTTGAAAAAATACCACTTCCTAACCTTTTCGTGCAAAAAAGCCGACTTTCATGATTAATATGCTATATAAGATTAAGTGATAGTTACGTAACTTAAACAACATAGTATAAAATAAAATGACAGATTTTATTTATTTTGATTGGCTAGATGCACCAATAAAACTTAAATTTTATTTTTGTTTCAAGTAATAAACTGCTTTAGCTATCAATATACGCAAACTTTATATTACTTAATGGTTGTAGAAAGAATAAATTATTAAGTTTAAATTGCCATTTCAAATTTTCAAATGTTTAAGTTAGTTTTTAAAATTATTTAACAGCATAATCACAAACTTATAAAGTTCTTAATTATTAAAATGAATTTTAAATATCTTTGTATGAAATGTTAATTTTTTAAAACGTTTAAATTTCAATAGTAGGTATGAATTAAAATAATAATTATTTGTTACAAATATTGTCTTGCTATTTAACTGACAGTAGTAAGCTTTGCAATTCTGTATATAATTATAACATTATAATTATAAAATATGTAAAATGTGATGTCAGTCACTTAGCTATTGTTAATGTTTAATATACTGTCAATTATTAAATAGAAGTAATATTTTATTTGTGTCTGGGTGTTTCGATCCACGTCTGTTTTTAGTCAAGTGTGATAAAGTAATAGTTGTGCCAAGTCACCATGGTTACACACCATACAGCGTCAATCCAATCAATGCTGTCAGATCCGTTGATACGCGAGTGGAAGTTCCGGAAGATCGACGCCTGCACCGGATATTGACATATATCGAGACAAAACACACGGTAGCTATGGAATTAGTTACTTCTCATTCCGAACATTCCATATTGTTCATAAAGTCATTTCCTCTCGTTTTTAACGGCCGAGTTTATAAACAAAAAACAACTTTAAAGGATTTTCGAATTATTTTCAATAATATAACAAAATTAAAGTAGTAATAGGAATAATTATCCTTTAAAAAGATGGCGCATAATTTGGTCACACGTTCTAAAATGCCTTATGAATCCTTTGAGTATAATCTACCAACAAAAATGTGAAACAATAAATTTGGTTCAGCGCTACCGTAACAAATTTTGCTATGTAAACTTATTATTTTGACGTTTGGGTCAGCCAATCAGGATCAACGGACTATAGTATTTAAATATTTATAACAGTGTTAAGTTATAGCGGCACAATGTAATACTACACTTATTTCACTATATTAACAAAGTATGAATATAATCATAGTGATTTATTTCACGACTATAACTTTCTTTTGATGTAAACTATTAGGATACTTACATCAAATTTAACCTACTTATACGGACAATGGGAACAATGTACATCATGTCCAACTACATGTCACTGCAAGATTCCTACAACCGAATTGAGACGAATTAATTCAAGAGTATATTCAACTTTTTGAAGAAAACTATGATTTTCAAATTTTAAAAAATAATATTTTTAATTGCAAAAGTTTTAAATTTTCTACACGTTCTTTTTGTTCGGCTCATACGAGAATTCGAGCTTTTTGTTCTGATAGATAGATGGTATTTATAGTTTACTTCAAAATTATTTATTTATTTATGTTACGCTGTACAACAGCGTACTTGACTTGCAGTGTGTACACTAATATATTAGTTGAATTGTTTTTCAAATTAATACAAATCGGTATAGAAAAATGTAATTTTACTACAATTTTGGACTTTTTGAATCTAATTGCATAATAATTTGAAGCTTGATGATGGCTTAAATCCAAGCCGAAACGTCTCAATCTAATTTGATAAAATCTTTAATG
This sequence comes from Pterostichus niger, assembly GCA_947425015.1. NCBI lineage: Eukaryota > Metazoa > Arthropoda > Insecta > Coleoptera > Carabidae > Pterostichus > Pterostichus niger. Next base: position 2,200,323 of record OX380335.1, read on the forward strand.
CTAGAAACCTTACAATTATTACTGATTAATATCAATATTCCAAGTATAACTTTGTTTTGATGAACTTTGCAATAAATATTTGTCATAAATATACAAATAATAGTAAAGACTAGTAGCGCTGGCATATATTTTGACATCGCCAATAACAATAACATTAAAATCCATATATTTTTCAATTGAAGATTTCTAATATGTAAGAATAATTGTTATCGCCAGATGTTATATTGTAATGTATCAAACGCGAATTGTTCTCGAGATTGCAAGAGTGGAGAAAGATAAAAGCACAGGGTGTGGAATAGGGCAAAAGGCGTGTCGATTATTTATTTATGATTTCATTAGTGCCCTTGCCAGGAACGGCCGAAATGACAACAGTGTGGCATCTGGCTCAGCTTGACATTTATTACGGAAGCGGCGAATGAGGCAACGCCATAAAGCAATATGTCGAACGCTTTGCGGCATTGTCTCGCGCATACAAAGCGGAGCGGTTTCTCTTATTGCGGATGTGGATCAGCGATGTGTTATTGTGTTTTTCTTACCGACATCCGGAAAGGAAAATTGAAAAACTTTCGGGAAAATGTATAACTTTATGCGATGTAAAATTTAATGCAGTTTTTATGGACAGCGAACGGGAGATACGACTTTGGATGCCCGCGGGCAGCCGAAGATAGAAACGCTTACTTGTGAATTTTACTGTCTGTTGTAATCTTGTGGTTCATTTTTACGAGTTACTTTAACAATGTTTGCAGAAAGTTTCACGAATTCCTCCAAACTCTCAAGGACTACGGATTTCAAAATTATTAATCCCTATAAACTAAGAATATTTATTTTTACAACTTAACTTTGCTGCAGTGCTTCGGTTTTCCGCAAAATACCAAATTTTAATTACAAACATTAAATTAACTTAATATTTAATATCAAATTGTCTTTATTTATTTATTGATTTTTGAAAAACGCACAATTTTAATGTATCATTTCATAACTTCAATTTACTTAATGTAAAAAGTTTTTGCCATTTTCATCATCTGAAGTTCAAATTTCAGCAAAAGCAGTAAAAATAATTTGGCAACAATATGCTATAACATAGCCAGACAATTAAAAACAATATCAGTGCATTATTATTAAATAGTAATACAGTTTCAACCTTTTTTTAAAGCATATCATGTGCCTGATTCCGTTTATTCTTAATTATCTGTTTTTATTTAATATATCACTATTAATATTAGATAAACATTTAATTGACATCAATGATTGAATATTTGCCGCACTTCTAAATTTGCTGATTTAGGTTATAGCCTATTCAGTCTTGTGGGAAATCTTAATCTGTTAAATACTCAGATTTGTAAATTGAGATAATCTGGACACATGGAACCTAAATAGAGGGTGAGAGATTGCGTGGACGACCTAGGAATAAATGGATGGATATGATTGAAGAGCTGTTACGAAAACGAAAACTCGAGAGTGAGAGTTATGAATGTAATGAAATGTGTCAAAGGTTTGTTTGTTACATTATTCTTATATCCTGCAAAATTTCTATTGTACATACCTACATTGTAATTTAATTTCGTCTTAAATAGTAAAATGTATGCTATTTTATGCCAATAATATTTATGTCTAGCATTCATAGGTAAATAAAATATAAAACTGTATCACTTGGCATTAAATTGTATTCATGTTCCTGCGAAGATATTTAAATTTATAGATATAAACTGAAAACTATCATTTTCCATTTTATTACAAGTTATATTAGATACAAAATATCCAAAAAAAATTGTACCACAGAACAAATTTAAAACAATTTTCTTATTTAAGTTTATTATAGACAGAAAAAAAGATTCTAAATCAAATTTAAATGATTAAATTCTGCATCTTAATTAGTTTACACATTTTGTTTTATTTATTTACTTTATGAGAAAATAAGTTTTATATTATTTGTCTGTAACGTTACACATTTGTATGCATTTTATTCAGTTCCATGACTAACTTTAGGAATAATGTCAATTTTAACAGTAATTAAATAAGAATAATGAAATAAGAAGACTGATTTAAATTCACTAGACATTTTATTTAAAACATTCTCTAGTAAAGTAAAAAACATACCAGGATAGACAAAATTAAAATAATTCATGTTTAACTTTATCAAGAATTAAATATCATAGTATAAGGCAGTGGTTTCCAAACTGTGGGGCGCGCCCCCTTAGGGGGGCGCAAGATTGTTTCGAGAGAGGCGCACTATATAAAAATATAATTGAGGCTTATGAACATATTCTCCATTCACATCATAGCACACACGTGTTTCTAACTCGTGCTCGCAGTAAAATATCCCTAGTTTAACAAACAAAGCCTCAGAAATTTTATTACGTTTCGTAACATCTTATTTGTGTGAAATAGGCTTTTCCGCTGTAGCTGTTTTAACGACAAAATATCGAAATCGATTATTCGTTAAAAAAATAATTGCGAGTGGCGATACCTTCAATGACTCCCTAGTTCGAGAAACTGAAAAACAAGCGCCCATTCAGCACACTCAAAAATTATGATTATATTGTATTAAATGTGTCTAATTTAAATTAAATATAATTTCCAATCTTATTACAATTTTATGTTTATAAATGTTGTTACATTATTTTGTTCTATTATTATATTGTAATAAACATAATTTTAGGTTAAGAAAAAGATTTGTTATAACAAATATCTTATATAATAACAATATTTGTTTGTAGTACTATTTTTTTTGTGTTCTATAAAATAAATTATTTACGATTTTTGAAGTTAGGCTGTTATAAAAAATGAAGGGGGCGCGGCAATTTTTTACGGAAAAAAGGGGCCGCTGAGAGAAAAAGTTTGGAAACCACTGGTATAAGGCATTTGTCTTTTTGCAACAAGAGATTGTTGTTTTCATGAATGTAAGGCGTTTAGTTTCACGCGGAAACTTTACGCACTTGGAGCAAATCTTATGTAACAAGTCAAGAGAAACTACAAGATATCTTACAAATAGTTTTCTAGTCTGGTGAACTCGACAAAACTTCTATAATACACATATTTTTATATAACAAGTTTTCAACTATAATTTCTAAATAATTAACTGTGTATATTTATAAACTCTTGCACGTTTAGAAATATACTAGCAGGAAGTAACTTCATTTTGGGAACTTCTGGTTTATAGTAGATGAACCCACCCACAACGCATTGTATTATCATCTTAACGAGTTCGTAAACTTTTCAAATGGCACTTAATTACAACTGACATTTTTTAGAAGAGTTTTATCAAGCCATGTGCCCAAAGAAATTTTCTTAATAGTCTTCGATTGTTTTTTTCCTTCGAAAAAGGTATGCATAATTTAGAGATTCGATAGCATCTCTTTCAGAAACATTGTTACGTATCTTAATTAAAAATATGATTAAATTTTCTTTACTTAAATTTCTCTTTAATAGAGAAAATATTAAATTTCTTCATATTTTATATATGATTATGATTAAACTGATAATACTTATTTGTTTTAGTAGCGAATGATTATTAGGTAACTATTGAAGTAATTTTGTAGTGTAATGAAGCAAGTGCTATGCGAAAATGGGAAACAATGCTTCTAAAACGTCTGTTCAGTAATTCAGTCTCTAGAATATATTAACAACGTCTGAAATAATTATACCTGTAACATTACAACTGGTAATGGATTTCGCTGTGTGATAGGATTATTTTAGCTTGTCTAATATCCAAACATAATGTAATACATACAGTATAAAGCGTACTCAACTGCTAATTTATCTCAGTTTGTGAATTACTAGTTGTGATTATTGTAACAAATACAATGGCGTTAATTAAATGCGTCAATTTAGATTTTTATTAGAATGACACTAAAATGACGAAATGCTATTTAATCCCAAATTAAATGAAGTTTATTAAACAGGGTTAACAGTTATCATTTCAAAAATCAAATTCGCTATTATTATAATAATATTCCTTTTTTTACCCCATGTGCATAGCTTCGTAACGCATATATTTATTGATTTGAGTATGGTGTAAAAATAACACGTTTTTATTTCGGGGGTACCCGAACCCTCCTAAATTCGCCACTGTACGTGTCTGTTTCCTGGTATAATATTTTCCAGTATCACAGCAAAACTTTTCCCAAAATAAAAGGACTTGGTAGGCAACAAATCATCTCTGATTAAGTGCACATGAATCTCAAAAACGTCAAAAGGACGCATGAAATATGGGTGACAGATAATCGCGCAGGCGCGCAGGCGAAACAAATGACGCGGCTCCAATTAATTTCGTTAACTGTACAGTGACGCGCGACAATCATCTGGCGGCCGCTGTGACGCGGTATGATTTATTTCAGCATCGCGACGCCTAGAGGCATCCAAGCTCTCTGCTATTTGCATACAGAATTAATTACTTGATTCTGATATTACTGTCACGGAAATAACGATTTTCATTATATAATCGAAGAAACTAGTTAGTGGATAAGGCTACTGATTATTGTTTTTATTGATTGATTACTGTATTTCCTATTTTATTAATATATTAGTTACAGCGACCATATTAAGTACACTGGCGACAATTGACGCAGGCCGCTGTGTTTGTACTGAATTTAAAATACTTTTAAATTCAGTCAGTTATAAGTATTACAATTTAATGTGTTGCAGTAAATTAAATAAATAATTGTGAAATTTTAAATTTAGTAAAAATATTGTAGAGTGCATTATTGTGTCGTCATTGTGTTTAATTCAGTGACTGTAATATTAATGCATTTCTGTAATATTTCGATTTTAAAATAATATTTTATATGGGAAAACATTTTTATCCACTCTACATAGAGTAATATTAAATGGGAACCCCCATTTTTATTGTACATTCGGATAGTACGGCTAAAACTAAGTAGGTTTTGTATGAAACTTTTTTTCCGATTCGCGATAAATGGCGCTGTAAACAGAAAAATAATTATTGTCATGATTCCCATTTAAAATTTCAAAGTGGCCCTCGCCAACCCCCAGGGGGTGGCGGTGGGTAATAGTAATAAGAAATCACGTTACGCCCTTAATATACAAATAACTATTATTGTCAGTTTATTTTATTTGTATTGGAAAATTAATTTAAATAGCACGCGATCTCTGATTTTCTCTAGATAAATTTTTATTTTTTAGTTTGTAGCAAAATCACTCAAGCAAATACATTAGGTAAAACCAGGGTTCGAAGATATATATCGATCGATATATATCATGATATTTATTTTGATATATATCGTCATATTTTTGCAATGATATATATCCATTATATAAAAATAACAAATAGTTTTTGAGATATAGCCTCCGGAGAAGTGAAGTTTTTCGAATTTTTCAGTTTTTCTACTTTTCCGAGGCTATATCTCGAAAACTAAATGTGATATGAAAACGCGGTCAACGGCATTAATTTTCTCGTGCTTCAGTTAACTTATAAACATAGTTACAGCGATTTTTATTTTTTTTCAATTTTCCGCCAAAAAAATCGCAAAAAGCGGTTTTTTAACATTTTCTCGAAAACCAGAAGTCATATGCATTTGAAGATTGCACCACTGGATTCAGTGGGTCAAAATACATATGTATGTAAATTTTCGTTTTAATAATCCTACGATTAAGGATTTTTGGGAAAATTGAATTAAAATCTGAAAAAACCAAAGGGGTACCCCTTAGGAAATAATTAAAAATATTAAATTGCATAAAATTGTATGAAAATTTGCTTATAAGTCAATTCGGACACGGGGAATTCAACGCCGTTGAGCGCATTTCCATATCTTGTTTAGTTTTTGAGATATAACCTCCGGAAAAGTGAAATTTTTAGAATTTATCAGTTTTTCTTCTTTTCCGAGGCTATATCTCAAAAACTAAATGTGATATGAAAACGCGGTCAACGGCATTAATTTTCTCGTGCTTCAGTTAACTTATAAACATAGTTTCAGCGATTTTTATTTTTTTTCTATTTACCGCCAAAAAAATCGCAAAAAGCGGTTTTTTAACATTTTCTCGAAAACCAGAAGTCATATGCATTTGAAGATTGCACCACTAGATTCAGTGGGTCAAAATACATATGTATGTAAATTTTCGTTTTAATAATCCTACGATTAAGGATTCTTGGTAAAATTGAATTAAAATCTTAAAAAACCCCTTAGGAAATAATTAAAAATATTAAATTGCATAAAATTGTATGAAAATTTGCTTATAAGTCAATTCGGACACGGGGAATTCAACGCCGTTGAGCGCATTTCCATATCTTGTTTAGTTTTTGAGATATAGCCTCCGGAGAAGTGAAATTTTTCGAATTTTTCAGTTTTTCTAAATGTGTACAAAAACTAAAATTAAAAAATAAATATCCAAAAAGTGATATTTATCTGATATATATCCTATATATCAGATATTTTGATATTTATTATAAATATCATGATATTTACGAACCCTGGGTAAAACCTCTCGTTCCACAGACTCGAAATTTATCACGAAGTTTGCTCTTATGGTTGTAGCCAAGCAAAAAATATTATGCAAAATAAAAATTTATCAATGCACCAAGCACAGACTTATGTCCCCGGCCTTACTATATAAGCCTATATATTTCTGTTTTCTTTAATGTCATTCGACAGCTAGAAAAATTGATTGGATGTTTTAAAATATACACTCTGTATCTTTACATCTGTCTTAGAAGCTCAATGACGACTATATACTCGTAAGACAAAATTTGTTTGTCACGCCACTGTCTAACATTATTGCCAAATGTAATTTTTTTCGCAAAATATCTAATTTAATTTCCGGTGTAGATTGCACAGGTTTTAATTAAACGACGCCCGAAGGATATTTGCAATTTGTGTTAATAAAAACCAGCAGACATGAATACACTCTATATTTTTTGCACGGTTAAATGCATCCAATTTACGAGTATTGCATTCAACATGTAACACCTTTAATTTAGTAGGTTAATGAATTAGTTGTTTTTCAATATATGATTCTACAGGTGAAAATATTATCTAATTATTTTTTATAAGTATTAAGATCTTCGCAATAATGGTTCTTCGAAGATATGTGCAAATAATTTTGAAAAATCAATGAAGAATTTGTCGAGATTTGAACTTAGAACTTTTCACATACTACACAACCTGCATATATATATATATATATATATATATATATCACGTGCTATGTTCCTAAATAACAGTATGTATTGTTAAATTTGCAGGTATTCTTGACCTGGAAACACATCCAGATGAACTATGATATTTTGGACGAAATTGACTCAGATTTTGAAGTTGAAGAAGATGAATTTGGGGAAGAAAAGTTTGTAAATGTCACTGGAATTAAGTTTGTTGAGAAATTATCTATGATTTAAAAAATAGTGATGACAATGTTCCACTGACACATCTGCAGGGATTTACATTAGAAGAGAGGTTATTTCGACAACAAGGATGGATTTTTAAAAAAGAAAGAGTGGACATTGGAAGTAAAGAAGGAGAAACAACGGAAGAGGAAGGACTTTACTTGAAGCTTGACCGTGTAACGATAAACAATAAGATGAATTTCAGCACTGGCCAATTAATATTGATTTTAAAAATCCCAAAACATGCAGGATGAAGGTCTAACAATATCCAATTGCCCAACTGCGCATTGCTTACTCATTTTCTCTTACCGCCCTACACATGCTCAGGGTATTTACTACCCCAAACTTGTGTGGACTCAATTTTCACAGAAAAATCTGTAGGTCGTTCAGGCGCACGAACGTTTGGTCTGGTCTGAGCTACCTACTTCAAGCGTTACTTGAAAAGTGTATGCAGATCCGGCAATAACTCAGGCTTACATCAATCTATTTTTTTTAATGAAGTTAAGTATACATTCATATATTTACAAGTGGAATTTTAAAGAAAAATTTCTAATTTAGATGATGGATTCTACCAGGATATATATTTACACACAAAAAAGTATTTTTATGGTGGAAAATATTATATTTTAGCAGTGGAAAGTTATCGTTTCCCGAGCAGCAAGTTTTTATTTTACTTTCCCGATTGCCTCGAAACAAAAGGGACAATAGTATTTCAGCTTGTTTAAAAATGATTTTATAATCGACTGTACCATAACTATTTGATTTATGATAGTATTTACTGACTATAAGATAAAATAACAAAAAATAAATGTTATACCTAATTAATTAAATTTTCCTTTTACTTCTTTTGTATTGACCGTAATAAAAGGCTGAACATGTACAGGGGGCTTTATTAGTCCGGTCCTGCTCTGGCGCAAGAGGCTGCACTAACTAGAAAATGAGATGTCACGTCGCGTCACCGTGCCAACCGCCTCTGATACTGTTATTAATAACATGTCAGGCTAACGAGCGACACGGGGGAAGACAATGCAGTAATTTACTAACGAAGTGACTTCGGTGCCGAACGTCGTGACGCACTGCGTCATTGGTAGAGCGTGGAGGTACAGCGGAGGTTGACGATTGACGCTCACCGGGTGTGTGTTATAGCCGACTAACTATTACGTTGTTATTTCTAGATTTACCCGCAAGATTTATTCACGGAAAATGTCAAATTTGTATTAAAATGTCAGCGGCAGAACCTGGAAGGTCTAATGTTTAGCATAGATCATTTCCATGTACTTATTTGTTTAATAATCATCTACCTTATCTTATCCCACGTAAAATTGCAGTAGAGCAAAACATATTTTAGTGACCAATGTGATAGAAATTTGCATGTATTTAATTTTTTTAATAGCGTAGCATCGATTGAGATAAGTTTTGCTCAAAAAAATTTTTAAGCAATACTTATCTCAGTACCCGATAATTTTCAAGCTCTCGGGGTATTTATTATATTTGATTATTTTAAACATACAATCACAAAATGGAGCACATTGCTCATGCTTACAGAAAATCCGTAGTTTGTCAAACGACAGAGTTGAATACAAAAAATTGAGATGGACATGTTAACCCAATACCCACCGCAATTCAATGATCAATAAAAGAATACCTTTTCAGTAAAAATATCTTTATGTGAGGTCTAAAAAACAAGTTTTTGATAATAAAAATTATACAAACTTAAGTGTTAAAATATATCTGACCTTGAAATATAATTGTTAAAAACACCGAAATTAAGTAACTTTGAATATTTTTAAAATTATTGGTTTTGCAAATATTTGAAAATTGGCTGTGACTGGCTGTCATAACATAACTAATTAATATATTCATTAAAAAAAATATACATTTTAAATGTAAAAAAAATGATTACAGCCAAATATTTAAGCGTTCCAAAAATGGGACGTTGGCGGTTAATGGGTTAATATAGAGTGTATAAAATTGGGATTATATTCCTGTTGTGCAGAGTTGTAAATAAATAAATATTTATTTGTTCATAATATTTGTAAAAATCGGAATGAAGGTTAAAAATGAACGTTTGACTCGCCCTTGTCTCCAGGGCGAAACACGTGGCCATGAAACAAAGTGAGATTAGTAATTTCACCGTTTCATCTGGCTGGTTATTGCGCTTTGTAGATATTAAAGCTCCCACGGCAGGAAGAATAATATAGCAACGTTTCATATAAACAAGAGGATATAACCGTCACGGTTTTCGCAAAAAAGGCACAAGATAGCGGACAGAACAATAGAATTACAGCGGAATCCGAGCAGAGTGTTGAAAATTTAATGAAAAAAGAAAAAGATGTCCGCTCGTGAAAAAATAAATGTGCCGTGAATTCTAGACTTCGGAAATTAATTCTGAATGTGCAGCAGAGCTATCGCTTATCAATTTTGCAGATTTGTTTCTTCACCTAACAGACCTTTATAAATTAAAGAATTTCCCAGAGATTAAATATTAATATGATTTAAAATTTCAAACCCTTTTTAAATATTTATAGCAGGGAATTGTTAATTTTATAAAATTACTTAGGTTCTATATAAATAATAATGTTAACATTGAATTTTAAAGTTTAATGAAATTTTATCTAAAAGCCCTTAAATTTAATTAATAAATCTAAAGTCTATTAAACAATTAAATTTTCATAAAATTTGTCCTATAACGTATTACATTGCCAAACTCATATTTTGCGCAACTCACCTGCGGCTCGTATACGTCATTGTAATATTAGTGTTTCAATATATTATTATAGCATTAAGCCAACATACATGATCAGAGATTTCACTATTAAATATCAAATGATTTGAAGCTAAAGTGAGAAAATTTGTAATTAAAGGTAATACAAACAATAGGTTTATTTTATATTGGAATTTTTGTTTTCGCGACTAGCCAAAAAATTAGTATTTTATGATCACACTTTACACCGAGAAATCCATCTTGATCGATCCAGATTGGAAAATACGATCGAAAGAATCAGGAAAATTTTACTGGTTCCTAAAATGTAAAAAGAAATCAGAAAATGAATGTTTGCATGATGATATTTTTAATTCATGTGATAAATTATAAATAATATGTCATTGAATAAATATTTTTATAACACATCAAAATAGTTATGGGGTAGGTGGCTCAGTGGTATCGAGTCGGCCTGTGAAACTTGAGAACCCTGGTTCCATCCCCACAGCCGACAAACAATTTTCACCAATTTAAATCTACCCCTGTAGTTCCCCCTCCACTAATATCTTTGAGGGCCGTAATTTGACGGCTGGTAACCGCACTTCATGCGAAAATGTACAACTTCGATTTGTATTTCATTTCGATAAAACGTTTATCACTAACCATTTTACAAAACCATCACATCGTAATTAAATAAAAATGTGAGGAAGTTCAATCAATCTTGTGATATATTTGGTCAAAACACTAATATTATATATATATATATATATATATATATATATATATATATATATATATATATATATATATATATATATGTATATAACAGTAACAATGATATTATCATTAAAATATTTTTAAAAAGCAACAATAAATCATAACAAATAAAATTAAATAAATTAGTTCCTTATTTAATTGCCGAAGCATTTATAAATGATTTTGATCGCAGAAATTATTTATAACAGTAACAATGAAAGACTGAAGTATCACTCTGTGTGGTCATCAATAAAAAGTTGGACAAATATCCTGCGAGAAAAGTATCCATCAAAGGCTTTCGAACGTTCGTCTCAAGTTCTGGAGGCAAGAAACAATGAGGCAATGACTTGAAGACGTCCCGTCGTCTCGACGTCAGAGCTCAGAGAGGTTAGAGTTGCAGTGCAATAACCCGATAACGCGGAACACAGGAATCGTAATTCTCGAATGTCAAGTTGGAAGTTGGCGCTGCTTGCCCCTCTTGACCTGTCATTCATTTGTCATTGCTAAGCCTGCTCTGCGAACGAGAACTCGCTTTGCTCATAAGTGGATGTTAAGACGATGTCTGTCAAGAACTTGGAAATTTCTCTTGACCTTCGTCTGATAAATGAAATACCAGACGGACACACCGGAAAACTGAACCATAGTTTGTTTCATTTTTACCAACTTACTAACTGCTATTTTACGTATTAAAGATAGTTATAGAACGTATCTATTTAATCTGATTAAAATAAAGACATGTTTACGTAGTATACAAAATTTGTGATATTAAATCCAATTGTCCTAATGTTAAATTCATAAAACATTTTTAGTTTCAACTTTAATTCCGTTTCTAATTCTTAAAAATTATTGATAATAATGACAGTAAATGTTAAGCCAATAAAAATACAACTTAATGTGACGTAAAAACCATTCACGAGAACTTCAAATTTATAAAAAACGTTATTTTATTTTGAAAATATTAATACCAATAATTTTCATTCCAGAATAAAAATGGAGTTATTTAACTGTAAATTTAATCCTCTATATGAATGTATCTATAAAATATGCTGTAAATACATATGTATGAGTATGAGGATTGAGTGAATGATGCATGACGTGAAGGAGGAAGGATGGATGCTGAGGAGTGAGGGACAAGAAAGCTTCAATTGTGTCGGAGACGAAAGAGGTAGCGGCATTGTGCTCGGGTCCTCGATCCGAGATTAATGTGGAGGCATCTATCAAAAATATGGCGCACATGAAATATTTTTTCGGGCGCTGAAACTTGTATTAAAAGCTCAGCGAAACCTTGAGCTTGCTGCAGAGCCGTCGAGCGGAGTGATGCGTAGATGAATATATCTGAAACACGCGCCCCAGTTTTTCATCTCTTCGACATTGGCGCATACATAATTAAACTGACGCTCGCTGCCCGGATAAACCTAGTGGATATTTTCAAACGGATGGAGTTGTTACTTTTTTTAATAACATCCGATACAAAGCACCGGAACTTCATTCAAATTAAGCGAATGGAATAGCCAATAGGAGACGTATCATGCCACATTAAACTTCTCACTTATTAACTAAATTATGAAAAAAAATAAATTACCCAGCGCATTTTTATATTTTAATTAAATATATGAAAGTAAAGAAAAAGTACGTATACAAAGGATGAAGACATTCAGGTTTTATAAGACGCAGCAGGTACTAATTGAACTACGAAACTTAAATGAACCTTGTTGGTATCTTTGAAAGCTGTCATCGTACAGGTTGCCTTTAGTCATCAGTTCTTTTAAAACAAAAAGAATGAAATGAATACTGTCATATACAGGTTATCAATAATAAATTAGAATATGACTATAAATAGTTTCTATAGGAAAACGTCGTACCCGCGTTATTAGTATCTCATTCAAAATCTTAAATCTCTCGTTTTATGTCAATTTTACTGAAAAATAATGCGTCTTTTTAATCACTTCACACGGTAAATACTTATATTATAAATAATTTTACATACAATACAAAATTTGCTGTTAAACATTTAATTTTAAATATATATTACATTAAATAATTTTTGAATGGCAAAAAAATTAATTATATTCTAAGATATACTTTACAACTTACATACATTTATTTAGTTACAAAATTTAAAGTAATGATAAGAAAGGAAAACAAATTAGAAACAGTAATACTACGGCGTTGCAGATTATATTAATGAAAAGAAACACCGATCCCGCAGGCTTGAAGATTTTATAATTTAAGCAAGATTCATTTAAATGTGATATCACTCACTACAGAGCGGATCCTATTCTAACAGACTGGTTATGATTTTTTTTAAAGCGGACCATATACAATTATTCAATCAACATCTCTGGCACTACTTCCCCATTCGAACGTAAATTGCTCGAATACAAGTTATTAAAATCTACATTCATGCAATAACTAACTATAAAAATCTATGAAAATTTAAAAGCCAAAGATCTAAAACAATAAATTCTTTACTCTAAAACAAAAAGAGTTACAGAAACGTTGACTTTCGAATAAAAAAATAAAAGTATCAATTGAATAAAATACTTTTATCTTTTTAATCTGAGATACTAAAGCTAAATGCTAACAAAAAACTTAAATAACAAAAAAAGACTAAGATCCATAAACTGGATTTATAAATTTTACGAATTTTATACTTGCTGAACTTAAATAATATTTCTGTATGAAGCTTCAATCCCTAAGAAGATTACAGTAACAAAAATAGAAATCTCTCGAGCATTCGTACAGTGAGTTCCAGTTAAAATATAAGATACAAGCGAACGGAAAACAGGGAAGCAGGAACAAGAGTTGTTTTTTCCTGTAGCAGCAACAGGAGAAGCGTAATGAGGTCGAGCTGGCGCGACAATGTGTTTACCAGGACCGGACTTGGGCTAGTTCATTAAAATTAAAAGTAGTTGTCTTTATTTTATCTAGATTAAAATTATTATTTCAAAACTGATTGTAAAAGCAACTATTTAAAACTGTAACGACTATAAAAATGATTTTTTTACAAAAATCTGTAACCCTATCTATACAGGGTGTTTCACAACTTAGAGCAAAAAATTAAAGGGTATATTCTGTAGGACGTGCTGATCATGAAACAAAAAGAATTTTTTTAAATTCGAAAAATTAAGGGTTGGTAACCTAAAACAGTTTTTGTAGTACTGCACTGGATTCGCTTTCCTATTAAACACAAACAATGAAGTAGGTATCAACTACGAAAAAAATAATTACACAATTCAATTATTAGCAGTTATTTATAATAGAATTTTATTTAATGAATAACTTTAACATAATCATCCACCCAGTGGCAGTGGCAACAAAAAATTTTGAACTGGAAAACAGGGAAAATAGTTTAGCGATTTAAAAAAAAAATTTGGTTCATGATCAGAACGTCGTACAGAATATACCCTTTAATTTTTTGCTCTAAGTTATGAAACACTCTGTATATGTATATGAACTACTACACTGCGGTTAGGTAAGTCCGAACCCTGTACTGTAATTGAGATTAAGTTGAAGTTGTACAGGGAAAATAATAAGAATAATATTTTATCGAACCCTATACCTAGCAGTAAAAGGGTGCTGACTATATATATTTTATCGAATATTGTTTTCAATGAAACATATGTAATAGATTAATTTATATTAAAAAAAAAACCCTTAATCTAGCTTATGACCACATAAAATCTAAATCCAGCCCTGCTGTTCCTCATTTTCAATGGCCACGTGGCCTATTATCTGCCCGTCACACTGTCATTTATCAACAGGACCAGTCTGCTATGTTGGCATTCCTTATTACACCGTGTTTTGTTATATTGTTGTTCTCAACAACAGACTTTCGTCAAGAATTTTATATCTTACGTTGTTGCTTATTATTGTTCACGTAATGAACATATTTAGAAGGAATTTTGTTGAGACAATGATTTAAAAATATTTACAAAAAATAAAGTAACTTACAGTGGAATCTGCGAGACAGTAATTCAAAACAAATATATGACTTTTAACACTTGTGGCAGTGGGTGACTTGTATGCAAATTTTGTTGATGTTAGTTTCATCTCGTATAAAATAAAGACGGCGTGGCGCTTACAGCAGTACTTTGTAAAACTCTAAATGCGACGCAAGCAAGGAACCAACAGCTGACGGTGGCGCCACTTGAGATTCAGTAATTAATGGCGGCGTTAACTTGTGACGGGAATAATGATGAGGAATTTGACGTGAAAAATTAATATTTTCCTCTGCCGTTTGACTAAAGGTAATTTTGAAAAGCTATCGCTCTTCTGATTTTTATAGTATTTTTAATCAAGAAGGCGAAGACAGAAATTCATTTGTCATTGCTGAAAGAAGAAATAAAACAGTATTGTGGACTGATAGCTGTTGGGAATTGAAATTTATAATTTATTTTCATACCGTGACTTGTTATTTCCAAGACTTGAATGCGCACTAGTTCGGCTATTATTAATGTTGCATTATCGGAAAATATAGCAGAGCAGGTTGGCGTTGCGTCGCAATATTCATTAATATTAGTTACTGATGTATATTGTTATTTTCAATGCAGTTATATCGTGACTAACTTTTATATTTCAATATTAAGCCAATGACATACGGTTATTGTGAACCCAAATACGTATTTGACATTTGTGTCACCAATAGTGATGGGAATTATTGGTTAATTGAAATATGATTCTCAAGTTTTGAAACAAATATAAAATATTCTCTAGTTCTACGCCTCTGTGATTTGCATTTCTAGTAGAATTTTTTTTGAATCATTATTATTCTTTCTTCCGTGTTAAAATTATATTCAATTGAATTCGAACTCTAATAATTATTATAAAAACATAAACCATGGTAAAAAAATCTAATTTAATTCAGGAAACAGACATTATACAATCGTAATTACTTTAATATGTATATAAAAGATTAAAAAAATTATAATAAACACTTGATGACATAGGATCAGGGTTCGAAGATATATATCGATCGATATATATCATGATATTTATTTTGATATATATCGTCATATTTTTGCAATGATATATATCCATTATATAAAAATATCAAATAGTTTTTGAGATATAGCCTCCGGAGAAGTGAAGTTTTTCGAATTTTTCAGTTTTACTACTTTTCCGAGGCTATATTTCGAAAACTAAATGTGATATGAAAACGCGGTCAACGGCATTAATTTTCTCGTGCTTCAGTTAACTTATAAACATAGTTTCAGCGATTTTTATTTTTTTTTCAATTTTCCGCAAAAAAATCGCAAAAAGCGGTTTTTTAACATTTTCTCGAAAACCAGAAGTCATATGCATTTGAAGATTGCACCACTGGATTCAGTGGGTCAAAATACATATGTATGTAAATTTTCGTTTTAATAATCCTACGATTAAGGATTTTTGGGAAAATTGAATTAAAATCTGAAAAAACCAAAGGGGTACCTCTTAGGAAATAATTAAAAATATTAAATTGCTTAAAATTGTGTGAAAATTTGCTTATAAGTCAATTCGGATACGGGGAATTCAACGCCGTTGAGCGCATTTCCATATCTTGTTTAGTTTTTGAGATATAGCCTCCGGAAAAGTGAAATTTTTCGAATTTTTCAGTTTTTCTACTTTTACGAGGCTATATCTCGAAAACTAAATGTGATATGAAAACGCGCTCAACGGCATTAATTTTCTCGTGCTTCAGTTAACTTATAAACATAGTTTCAGCGATTTTTATTTTTTTCTATTTTCCGCCAAAAAAAATCGCAAAAAGCGGTTTTTTAACATTTTCTCGAAAACCAGAAGTCATATGCATTTGAAGATTGCACCACTGGATTCAGTGGGTCAAAATACATATGTATGTAAATTTTCGTTTTTATAATCCTACGATTAAGGATTTTTGGTAAAATTGAATTAAAATCTGAAAAAACCTTAGGAAATAATTAAAAATATTAAATTGCATAAAATTGTATGAAAATTTGCTTATAAGTCAATTCGGACACGGGGAATTCAACGCCGTTGAGCGCATTTCCATATCTTGTTTAGTTTTTGAGATATAGCCTCCGGAGAAGTGAAATTTTTCGAATTTTTCAGTTTTTCTACTTTTCCGAGGCTATATCTCGAAAACTAAATGTGATATGAAAACGCGCTCAACGGCATTAATTTTCTCGTACTTCAATTAACTTATAAACAGGGTTCGAAGATATATATATATATATATATCCATTATATTAAAATATCAAATAGTCTATAATAAATACAGTATTATTACTTTCATTAATTCTGTTAAAATTATATTTTAAAGATAATTCTTACTTTACTAGCTTTTGACTAACTTCACATCAACGACATGAATCCAAATTGTGTGCCATTTCTGCATTCTATTATTCAATGGTTTCCGTCCTTTATTCTGGGTTAGGATAACTCGCTTTCATACAATTTACCGTAAATGTCATGATATTTGCTGCATAAAGTCGGTGTCAAACAGGCAAATTTTATGTCATTTATATGTATGATGACGTCACATTATTCAATTTTATATATATATATATATATATATATATATATATATATATATATATATATATATATATATATATATATATATATATATATATATACCGAGTGCAACAAACTTCAAATTATCTTGCACGTTTCTTCTAATCTATTTGTTGTATATTTCTAAATGTTCACACGTTTTTTGTTGTTACTACTGAAACGATTTCAGTATATCATTTCTAAAAGAAAAATCGAAAATCTAAAATATATAACTAAACGGTATTACAATATTAAGACGTCGGTAGGTCTGTTTTCAACAAAAGGAAATTGATAGAAAGTATAATGCTCAACACAATTTAATCGATTTATTTTGGATTTTTTAATAATTTTACCTCTTTCCTCCGTCAGTACGGTGGTGTGGATAACGTTACGGAATTCGAATCCGAGATCCCGAGTTCGAATCGCACTCAAGTTAAAAAATATATGAACTACTACACTGCGGCTCGGTGGATGCGGACCCTGTACTATAATTGCGATTGAGTTCCCGATGTACAAGATAGCATAAATAAATAAATATCTAATTATACAGAACTGAACTACGTTAATTATTTATTTATTTATTACATAAATGTTTGACGAATGTCGACCACCAAGGCTATTTGTATGTGCCAATTATAAAATATTGTACGCGTAAATTAACTATTTAATGTGTTGAAAAAGGCACAAATACCCCAAAACCTAAATCAACATACCGTGCATTGCGTATGTGTCAAATATACGCTTGCAATAAATACTACAGTGATTTAAATTATTAATTATTGTTCAGTAGTATCATCAGAAATACGAAAAGAAATTAAAAAGTAGGCGATGTAGCACAGTTTACTATATTATTCATACCTTTATTGCATATTGGCAGTATTGCAGATTTAATATGGAAAATTGTTCTTACCTGAAACAAAAGAAATCAATATTAGAATTATTATCGCAACACAAATAAATAAATAATGTCATTATTGAAAGTCTCTCAATAAAACAACTAACATTATTTTATTGAAATATTGAAATTAAATATAAATATATAACATCACGCTATGTTCCATAAAATGGAGAAGCAACTAAATGCATTATGTAAGTATAGGAAACATTCTAAATTGATTGCACATGACGACATCAAAAATGTACGTACCCTTTCCACTACCAAACTAGAGTAAATGCATCAAATAAATGATACAAAGAACTACTCGTACATTTTTTAACACTTTTATTTGAAGTCGAGTATGAAAAGTTTCCTCTAAAGTAATTTCAGAATGTCTGACATCGAGAAAGATGTCTACAATTCTTATGACCTCATAAACAATCAATTATTAACATTGTGTATTATATGTATATTACTAAATAAATAGAGATATAGCCTTTTAGCAAGGGAGTAGTTATTTGTCAAAATTTAAATATTTACAATCAGGGAAAAAACCAGTAGATAGAACAATGGTAATATTTCATTTATTTGGATCAAGTAAATAAATTAAGTGTCATTGTTAAATGTTATAAGTATGTAACAGTGATATGTTTGTCTCATTATTTCGCGGGAGGAAAGGTCAGTTTTTTTTTGTGCATGTGAAAAAAACAATAGTTATTTTTACATATCAAAAGTGTCAAAAGTTGTACAGGACAGTAATGAACATATCCACTTACCATTTTAAATACAGATTATCTCATTTTAATGTCACAAACTAGGGAAATTACTTCAAGAAAAGTAGCCTATAGTTTTTGGCGATATGAAAATAATAACTGCTAGTGTTATAAATATTAGAAAATGTTAGGAGTTTATATTCAAATATTTTATATTTTTTTCAATTTGTGGCAGTAAAATGAGATTTGTTTCCGTTAAATAAAATGTTTGGATAAGTCTATTTAAAATATTTTTAATATTTAGTGTAAATCTAACAAAGTGTTAATTCCGTAATTAAAATAATTAGTAGGAGACTTTCTAACAATATATTAACTAAATAAATGTATATGTTTGGGTTTGTTATTAAGTCTAATACTATCTTTTGAAATTTGGTGGCATAAAAAGAATTTCCAAGGCGATTACTATTAAGAAAATATGTATGACTTTATAGTACTCTTTATGACAATCACTCAATAGATGAAAATTTCGACAATTTCACATTGTCAATGGTAGCATTTCTTGTTCCTATTACTATCTTACTCCGACGAAAGTGTACGTTACAATCGTTCGTCTACATAAGTCACAAGATTAAAAAAAAACGATTTTCAGCAAAATAAAAAGAAAATGGGTCTAGTAGTTCGATTCCCGCAACCGACAAACTGGCTTTCACCAATTTAATATCAACTCCTGTTGCTCCCCCTCCACTAACAACTTTGGGGGCCGTGATTTGACAACTGGTAACCTCAATTCACGCGTAAAAATATATCACTTACCAAGATCTGCTTCGATAGAGTACCACACCCAGTAATAGGCGAAAGGCGTGATGATATATTTATTTATTTTTAGTTCTTCCTAACTAATACATATCAACTTTCATTTTTTCATATTTTCTAATCAAATAATTCTAATAAAACAATTCACAAACATAAACTAAAATCACTTTTATACTAAATTAAAGCTTGAATTTCTCATAAAATAAATAGTAATTGAAATAAATTTGAATACGAAATAAAGGGCAATCCAAGTAAATTGTTTTTAATAACAAAGCTCTACATCTCGCATGAAAATAAACGCGACCATGTGGCAATGTCTGTTGGTTTTACGGATTATGTGGCGCATTTTGGGGAGGAAGAGGATGGGGGTTCGGGAAGCAAGTGGTTGTTTGCGAAGCCAGGATTTGATAATTTCGCCACCAGCTACCAGCCTCGCGTATGGTTCGTACATAAACCGATTCTGATTATTTTATAATTAGGAGTAGGAGTGAGAGGCACATACAGAAAACACACGCAAAAAGCAAAGCGATGCGATACCCGCTGCGGTTAAGCTGATTTGCAATTTCAGTTTTTTTCATGAATAATTTAATTGAAATATTTGATATAAATTATATCAATGTGTTAATTAAAATTATTTTATAGGAATTTTTATATCCTCTATTTCAGTGTTCCTTAAATTTTAAAATCCGTGCACCCCTTTTTAAATTTTCATATTATCAGGTATCTCCTTATCAAAATAATAATAATCAAATATGATACAAAAATAGTATATTATGCAATAAATATATAATAGTAGCTATTAATGGGGTAGGTGTGGCTCAGTGGTATCGAGTCGGCCTGTGGATCTTGAGACCCCTGGTTCAATTCCCGCAGCCGACAAACAATTTTCATCAAATTAAATCTACCCCTGTGGCTCCCCCACCACTAACCATCTTTGGAGGCCGTGATTTGACGCCCGGTAACCGCACTTCACGCGAAGAAATATATTACTTACCGAGATATGCTTTAATATGATAAAACTTAGTTTATCGGCATAAATAAAAAAGTACTTATAAATATAATAATTGATCTTATATACTGGCCGAAAAGTACAATTGCGAATAGAATTTAATTAAAAATTAGAGAGATTTTTATTAAATTGCGAAAATGGAAGGGTTTCATAAATTTCTTCGCATTGCTGGATTCCTCGTTATAAAGAATGCTAGCTTAGGGAAATGCAATTATATTTTAATTCTTGACTTTCCGTGCCTCGCATAATTTAGAATATTTTGCACGGATCGATAGCATTCCTCGCAAAAAGAAAATAAGTAAATTCTGAAGAATGTAGAATTCACAGAAATTCATGAAGAAAAAAATGTGAAACTTGACACTTATAGATTAAAGCTTTTCTTACAAAGTTAATCAAGTTAATTATTTGCTTAAGCAGTATATTTTCACTGCAATGGATAATTATGTTTTAATGAATCATTAAAATACAAATTGTAATCAATACAGTACAAATTTATATTTATGGACGGAAAATTTAGACCATGATATATGTCACTAAAAAGGGTAGCACTAACCTTTGCAACATTCATTGACAATTTATTTCATTCATCTTACAATTAATCTTCGCCGTACATTTTTATTATGGTACATCACTTTTGTTCATCCATATTCATAATTCATTTCATACAAGCTTATTGTTCTTTATTTATATCTATCCATTTATTCCTAGGTCGTTCGTACAATTTATCACCCTCAATTATATATCGGGTAGGTGGCTCAGTGGTATCGAGTCGGTCTGTGGATTTGAGAACCCAGGTTCGATTTCTACAGCCGACAAACAATTTTCTCCAGATTAAAACTACACATCTGGCTCTTTGAAGGCGTGAATATATATATATATATATATATATATATATATATATATATATATATATATATATATGTATATATATATACATATATATTTATTTTATTTTAATTATCAGGGAAATAAAATTTACGATTAAACTGATTTTCTGCATTAAACATGTTCATTTTATTTATTATTTGCCGTTCCGAATATAGTACTATAAAGACGTATAATTTATCAATGCGGGAATAATTTTAGTTTGATGAACAAAATTTTAATTAGCCAGTCCGGAATGCAAATATCGCTAGTAGTGAGTATTGCATGTATTGGTTGAACAGTCCCAGTTGAAACAGTGAAACACTGAAGTGTAGACTATCGATTAAGCAACAGCGTATGAAATGCACACAGCTCGAGTTTATCTCTACAACATAACGAGCTAATGAAGTTTCCTCTGCGTGTGTTGTATGCAAATATATCGTGGAGGCGGTGGCGGTGGCGGCGGCGGCGGAACAGATGAGGCAGAAACATTTAACTATCTGCCGGTAAGTTATTACGCGAATTAAAACTCTATTAAAACAAACGTGAACTCATTTGCAGTGCTATGAGGCACGCGCGAAAATCGTATGACAAACTTCCTGATAATATGCAAATTTGTATACAACGCTTAAATGCTCAAGAGAAGAACAATGCTACATAATTCTCACCGCTGATAAGAGAGGGAAATTTTATTTTTATTTTCTTATCGTCAAACATGTTGTATAGCAATGTTGATTGTTGAACCTAAGACGCTCGTGGTATTGGTTATATCCTGGTGTACTTAAACATTGAGTTTCAGCACATTAAGATAGGTGGGATCAGGGATGGGATAACGGTAACGAAACGTTAAGATATTTCGTAACGTTATAAAAAATTAATTCGTTATAATGTTTATAGGATAGGTGACTCAGTGGTATCGAGTCGGGATGTGGATTTTAGACCCTGGGTTTTGATTCCCACAGCTGGCATACCGTTTTTAAATTATCCCTCTACTAACAACTGTGAGGGTTTGTGATATGATGACTGGTAACCACATTTCACGCACAAAATTATATCACTTATCGAGATCTGTATCGATAGAGTGCCACCCTCAGTAATGGGTAAAATACGTGATGATATATTTATTTATTTTACGTTATAAATAACTTAAAAAGAAACAAAAAACGTTACATTAACTTGTTGTTTTCTCTAATTTGTAATAAATATATTTGAAATTAGAAAAAACATTATTTTATTATACATTACTTTTTTCTAGAACTATATATATATATATATATATATATATATATATATATATATATATATATATATATATATATATATATATATATATATAAACCTATATAAAAATTAAAATTTCAAATAATGTTTTTTATTATTTTAATAAATTATTTTTGTCCTTGTCAATTTGTCATTAATATAGTGATAGTGAAATCTTTAATACAACATGAAACAACAAACTATCAGTAAATTAGTAAATTCTATTCTCAGAGATAAAATATTAAATTGGTAAACATAGATAACATTCTGATGAATCGTTATTTATTACGTTATATAACGTAATTTTTTTAATTGTTACGGTATTTGAAAAATATTAATAAAACAATATTATAATGTTATCGGGTATTGTTACATTACGTTTTATATCTCTGGAAGTGATTGACCTTTGAGCGGAGCGAACTCAATTCTCAATTATTATTTAAAAAAAATTAGTACAAAATTTATATCCGTATTCATAAAAATTAGAGATGGGCGAATATCAAATTTCTCGAATTCGAATATCGAATATTAATCAGATCTCGAATATTCGAGGTACTCGAATATTGGAATACTCCTAAAATTATTAATAATTATTTAATTGTCCTTTTCATTATTTGAATGAAATTGTTAAGATAAAATAAAAATAAAACAAAAAGTACAAACAAAAAAGAAAAAGTGAAACGTACGGGCTGGCGAAAAACAAATTTGAAATATGGTACGTCTTCATGGTTTTGAAACAAAATATCTTTGTTATGGGGTAGATGGCTCAGTGGTATCGAGTCGGCCTGTGGATCTTGAGAACCCTGGTTCGATTCCCACAGCCGACAAACAATTTTCACCAATTTAAAAATTTACCCCTGTGGCTCCCTCTCCACTAATATCTTTGAGGGCCGTGATTTGACGGCTGGTAACCGCATTTTACGCGACAAAATATATCACTTACCGAGATCTGCTTAGGCAGAGTGCCACACCTAGTAATGGGTAAAAGGCGTGATGATATATTTATTTATTTATTTTTTGTTATTAATAACTTCAAAGTATTGTAATAGCTTTAAGTTTATGTACAAATGATGGTAAAACCGCAGTGTACGGACAATCCTGAATTTGGCTGCGAGTCGCTAGTGACTTTTAATGAAATCGGCACAAGTCGGACATAGAAAAACCCGGTAAATTTGAATGTCAAGATAATTTAAAAACGTTTTGTTAGCAAAGTCGGATGTTTTTTAAAATAATAAACACCACTAACCATGCCTGACCTAGTATAGAACGTATTTTTATGGTAAAAACGGCCAATTTGAATATCAAGATAATTTAAAAACGATTTATTAGCAAAGTCGGATGTTTTTCTTTTAATAATAAACACCACTAACCATGCCTGACCTAGTATAGAACGTATTTTTATGGTAAAAAGTAACAAATCGCTTGCTTCTAATGTCGAACTTGTACCGTTCGAACTGCCGTTTTCCCCAGAAGTCCCTAGCGTCCTGCGGCCAACTTCAGGATTGTCCGTACAGTACGGTTTAGCCCAAATGATAAAGAAAAACATAGTCAAAAATTGAAGTCAACATATGGCACGATATTCGAGGTATTCGAA
Organism: Pterostichus niger; assembly: GCA_947425015.1. Taxonomy (NCBI): domain Eukaryota; kingdom Metazoa; phylum Arthropoda; class Insecta; order Coleoptera; family Carabidae; genus Pterostichus; species Pterostichus niger. The sequence goes on from OX380335.1 coordinate 2,224,759, forward strand.
TGTTCGCTATACTAACGTTAATATTCGAAAATCGCGAATATCGAATAATGTCACTATTCGCGGCATTCGACTATTCGCGGATGATATTCGCCCATCTCTAATAAAAATTCTTTAACTCCCTTGCACACATATCTATCTTATTTTAAATTATTTCTATTTTTAATGACTTCTGTCCTCGTAAAACCCACAGCAAATTTTTATATTAAATACATACTTAATATATTATATATTTTAACTAATGAATACTCGTATGTTCCTTGTATCTAACCTTATGTCTGCCTTCTTAATGAAACCATCCGTCTATGCTGATCCTCAAGAAAGCTTCAGCACTATACCACTATCATACACTAATATACACAATGTCCACTAACATTTTACACTCAACTATATTCATATATCACTAAAAAGTCTCTTATTTTACAATATTTGTAGCACACAACATCACCAAAACATGCCAGCTCGTAGACTAACTTAATTAGACGCTTGCCTAACGAAACAAGTCGAATCTTACTTGTTCACAATTGGTAATGAATGGTTGCTCGATTCTGAACCTTAACTACATTGGCATTAAAAAATATATATATATATATATATTTAAATACCTGGTTTAAAAATTGCCATTTATATAAACACTATTTTTAAATTTTAAAAATTAATGTAGTGAATTTAAAAAAAATTCTTCTTGAACCGATACCAATTGACAAAGCCTGTATTTTACTCTAAATAATAAAGTAATTAATTATTATGGTTTGATGAATAACAATTAACTGTTTGCAGATAAAAAAAAATAGTGGATGACCCTATTTTTGACTGAAAACAGAGCGATAATGCGTCGCATTATTTTTCCATTACTACAGTGTTGTCCAGTCAAGGATTTTTCATCAAAATTACCTACTAATAATACTATAATAAAATGTCAATTCCAACCTTCAAAGCAATAAACATAATCATTTTCGTTACACTGTTCATTAATAATTCATTTATTATTTTCTCAATTATGTCTTTATAGTTTGATTAATCGGTTGTTTGTGTCATGGTTCTAGAAACAAATGATAAAAAAAATCTATTTGAATAGATTATTTATATGAATGACATAGATGTAACTAATACGGCAGATAATAACAATTACAGTTGTAAATTTTATTTCATTTACTGGAACTATAGTTTGTACGGGAGTTTATAATTTAATTTTTAGTCAATTTTAAATGTATTTCTTCATGAATAACATACATACATACATAACATCACGCTATATCCCATTAAATGGGGTAGCACGAACCCGTCAACATTCTCATCCTGACACACGATACTCGTGTCGACCACATTAACACTTCCTCCATACGAACTCTTTCTTTTCTCACAACCAAAATCAATCATCACGCAACAAACATTCATCCATTCGCTTCTGTACACCTGTTTCGTACATCTTCACATACGCTCACTTCTCTAACAACGAATCTATAAGAAATGAAGGCAGCATCGCCTACAAAATTTTGCTAGTTATGTGTATATCTATTGTTGTTGTTAATCGTTCCTAAATTATATTAAAGCATTGTTTTCTAAAATAGTTTTGGTACGTCTTTTTATTGACGTCTTTGTCAAATTTATCTGAACAAGGTATAGAATAATTTTCAGTAGAACCATGAAACAGGATTACAGTAACTATGTTAAAGGCCATCATTTTGGTTTGTAATTAAAGTCTAATATAAATGTAAACATTTATCATTATAAATACATAATTGGCACATGATCAGCCAATAAACTAATTATTCATTATGGACATATTGTCATATCTGTAGTATGGTCATTAGTTTATTTTATTGAATAATTATATGAACAATGACATGTAATTAACACAAATATTACTACACAAACGTGAAATATAATAGCAGATATCAATTACGTTGGTATTGCGTTGTGGTTAGCGCAACAACATTCGAATCCGTAGATCCCAAATTCAAATAGCACTCAAGCTAAAAATATATGATTTACCACACTGCAACTCGGTACGGCCCTGTTCTATAATTGTCAGTGGCGTAGTGTAGTCAAAAAATATAGTGCAACAAGAACAAGTACATTTCATGGCAGAATTTGTAACTAAATATTAAATTTAACTCTCCATCAGTCGCGAGATGATATTGTCACAAAATACTTATTTTTAATTAATGACTTTTTAAATAATTTTTAATGTATTAGGTTCTCTAAAAGATAAATTAGTGACGGCAGCAGTCGTAATGTATCAATTTAAGTGTCGTTTTAGTTACAGATGGCCCTTTTTATAATTTATTTGTATAAACAATTATTTTAAAACATGAAAAATAATTAAAGAAAAAACATTTTTGAGATATGACACATTAATTCGCAAAGGGAGGGTCACATCTAAATGAAATTGCAATTTATTTTTTTTATGTAAATAACAGAACTATATTAGAATTTTAGTATAAAAATAACAAAGTCTATTTAAAATTGTAATTCTGAACAACTTTACATTCTACAATTTTTACAGTAAGATGAACAGGAAAGCAGGAATTGGCATTAAACTAATAATACATGTTAAATCTCTATGTTCGCCCATAATTGATGCACCCTGTATAACCTTAAAGTTTGTTCAGCAAGTATAAAAACATCTCAATTTATTATAGCAATGGTTATTAATATGCTGTCATGTTTTCATGTTAAAATGTAGGTGCCGGCTAGGTGTCAATCGCGAATAGAAGAAGAAGGAGAAATGGGAATATATGACAGCAGCTACTCGACGCTAATGTAAGTAAGGGCTTCATTACAAAAACAAAATCAACAGCCCACAACGGTTCAACACGTGTGATCACACACAATTAATTACTCGCACAGATAGGCCACATTAACCGGAGAGCCAATTGTAATTTAGCCGAGCAGGGAATTGCTCCCAGCGGTCGCATTCGGTTAGAATTCCAGTTAGCGTCAGCGACGTCGCGGCGTAGTTATCTGGCGCCGCATTATCGGCCGTTGATTTAGTGGACGCCGAGGATATGGCCACCGCATGCTGGATCACTAATTGAGGTGTCGATATGGGACAAATTATTACCCGGATGCATTACGTTGCCATGAGTGAATATGAAGAAAACAATGGATGCACGAGGATCGACGTCCTCTATACTACAACGTACATACGTTGTGATATGAATCAGCCTGAACTACAATGAAGTTTGATGGGCGCTTATTGCTTCTCAGAGCATGTGGATCGCATGTGTATTCAGATATGAAACAATTATATGCTACTCGATATGCACACCTAATATCTAATTTATTGTTCTTTATTGATATGGGTTCATGCCGGGGATTACTTAAGCTCACCACATAAAAACCCCACGAGAGACCTTTTTAAATTTTAATTCTATTGTTATATTTCTGTCTTTCCAGATAGGGGATAGGTAGTAATTATACTGGTGTCTTAAAAATACAGACAAACTAATCCGCGGTCAAAAAATGAATAAACTAATTTCAAACATCATTAGCCAAAATACAAAGCAATCGAAAATATTTGAACTAAACCGTAATTGCGTCTAAATCTCTATAAAATATGTAAAATTTGACTATTGATAATAATAACAAAGGTAGTGTTGGAAGTATGTAGCAAAATGTTAGATTTTGAATTACTTTACTTTTCTGTTTCTTAATATTGGATATTTATTAGAGGTTTTCTTAGATTCATTTTGAAATAATAATAATAATATAATAATAATAATAATTATAATTTTTGTTATGTATATTGATGATTGTACTAGCTGAAGCTAAATAAAATAAACTTTATTATTTATTATTATTCATAAAGTACAAATAAAGATCTCCATTCGATCAAAGCGCTCATCTGTACACACATATTTTTCGAGTTGCACTTTCCGTTGATTTCGGTAGAGATTAAATCCTATACAAGCAAATAAAATAAGTACTGCACTATAAGTACACATGAAGCCCCACGTATATACGATTAACATCGTAACTAAGTATTTCAATATCATTGCTTTCCTAATTACATTACAGGAAAATGTTTCAAATAGAAGTTGTAAAGAATTAAATTTTACATCTATATCATTTAATATTTCAATACTGCTAACATTTATTTTAAAAGTTATTAAAAAATTTATAATATATAGATAGTCATGAAACTGGAACAAATGTGTAATAAATGAAAGTTTCGTATGTACGACTATCTCTTAAGTACGAAGTATACTGGGCCTGTTATAAATGCAAACAAATATATAACAGTTTACTAAGTATCACCTATGTATTTATTATATCTAGACTGATATAGAAGTATAATTTAATACTCTAAATATTAATTTGAATATTTCTCGAGTAATCAAGGAAGCAATGGTACAATTATACATCATAATACAAGTTCCTGTATAAATCTATCATATGTAGTAACCTTCCTGATTTTATTATTTCAAAATAAAGACTTGAAAAGGCCGACAATAAAATTAAAATTGACTTAGTGGATTTTCATTTTACGATCGTCTACAAACTCTAAATCTAAATCAGTGACAAACCACAAGTCACTTTGTGTAGCAGTATTTTATATTGAAAATAAAATTCCATCTAAAATCTTTCACCGCATTTATAGCTTGGGCACAATAAACATTTTGATATGCGTACTTAAACGGTTCGCTGAGTTAAATCTTCAGGAATAAAATGAAAGAACGAACAATCGAAATGCCAATAAAGAAACCATTAAGTGAAAGGAAGTTAACGAGAATTACGCGCACGGCACGCACACACACAAACACACACGTACACATACGAGCCCTAAATTGACTTTTTATATCCACTAACATTCACTAGTGAAGCTTTGTACTTTGACCTTCATTACAATCATTTTTAACGTAGAGGAAATATTTATTTTGACCTTTAAGGACGATTATAACAAAAAAATTCAAAACACTCAATGTTGGGCATCTCATAACTAATGGAATCTTTTACGAATCTAAAATAACCGTTTGAAAGTGAATTGTAATAGTATTATAGGAATTTGTGTCTTTTTTAATGTAGTTTAGGACGAATGTAATTATTTGACAAATCGGTTGTTCATTCTTAACATTGAAATAATTTTCCAATTTACAAAACCAACATATAAAATTGACATTTTTAAAAATGTTTGAATGTAAAGTATAAGGTTACATGTGAGCAAAAACTGCATTTACAACAGCATGCAAGTAGCAAGAAAAGGCTATTGTATAACGTTCAATTTATCAAATATGTATCTTTCCTTTATCATTAATATTCCATCATAAACACACAGTGCTTGCATTTCAGCACAAAATCTCAAAGCAACGCCGCCTCGGGCAAATAAGTGTGCGAGGCCGAAGGTAATAGGAGCAGGCGAGCGCAATATCCCGAATATATGGATATCTCTATTAAGATTCCGTGAGCCGCAGGGAGGAATTCCCGCAAAACGGTTTAGAAGATAATGAATATTTAGCGCACGATAAAAACATAATCGCGTGGAAATACCATCCTAGCAAGCGTTGGAATGCATTCGGAATTTCAGTCGCGACGCTAGACGCCAGAAAAGCGTCGCCACGCAGAGTTTTTCGATCGTAAGCAGACTCGAGGGATTTGTAGCACCAACCACATCGACGATGACCGGGAATGCCCGATGTCACCCGATACCGAACAAAACTATCAACTTGGCTTTGCATAAACAATGAACTTTATCGTCTTTGTTTAGGTTTAGGTGCTCCACATTTCCTATCTACAAAAACGTTTATTTTTTCTGGATAAATTTGTGTAGGGCTTCTTTAAATAGATTGCAAGGGATGATAAGTAGTTAAATGTAGATTATTTATTTATTTACGCTATTCAATACAATAGAAACTTCATACACACATACATACATATGTACACACATAATATCACGCTATATCCCATCAAATGGAGAACTCCTGAAATATTCACAGAACATACACTCATTAGACTTATCAAAGAATCAGCCTTCGATCAACAGTCTCATCTTGAAACACCATTCGCGCTTCAATTTAATACCAATTACAATATAGCGTTTGGACTCACCAAGCTGCAGTGTGCCATTTACAATATTTTTTAATAGACAAAATAAATTAGATTTTTCATTGTTTGGAACAAGAGGCGTAACCTAAGACTTTTAATTGTTAGTAGGAAAACATTTGTATGTAATACAAGCGTTAATTGAATTTAAAGGTTTTTTTTAGCACAAGGCGCAACTTTAAATCGTAACTAACGTTCTTGGTTCATAATTAACTATACATTTGAAATAATATACAGCTAAAGAACCAACGAGGAAATCTGCAGATTTAAACAAAAATTATAGCATTAAAATGAAGATTGCAAGGATTTTAAGAATGATTTCAAAGATTCTAAAATTTTGTGAAATTCTAGGACTGCAGATTAATTGTAGAAATTGCAAGATTTCATACAGTAAAGATTGTGAATAAGTGTTGTTGGCATGATAAATCTTTTGACTTTGACCTGTTCCTCTAGAATCTACAGACTTGATAATAACTTGTCGTGTTCGTATTTTCAACGAGTTTTATTCAGAATTAATCATTCATTTATATTAAAATATGCGGTTGTTTCATACCCTATCAACAATGTAGGAACTTTATTTTGAAATTCAATATTTGCCTTCGTTTTCACAGAAATTAATTAATATGCAAATGTTTTATTTCAAGAGACTTCCTATCTATAGCTAAAGTTTTATTTTCGACAGCGAGTTGAGTGGGACATTGTGAATACATATTGGTTATCACGCGGTTTGTTTTATCTCATACGTTTTAAAAACCTGATGCTCTTCCCTGAATTTCAACAATGTGCGAATTAGCATATTTGTTTTATCGAAAGATAATAAAGAATATAATAAAGGTATTTGAACCCAATATTGTCTGAGCCCTGGCCTGGTTGTACATACACTTGGCGACGATTACTACACAGATAATGTGAAAATTGACCGACAAATGTCAATAGTACCTAATTCCACCTACAATGACCGAATCAAATACAGTGGCGATATATGATCTATGATGCCATGTTTTTATTAACACAGTTTCACTACAATTACTTAATTTATACATATTTATTTTTAAATTGTAATAATCTTAATTTGCCTAATTTAATTATTTATTTAATTTATGCTAACGACTGAGTGAATGACATACCTACATATATACATCCATCTATATCAAAACCAGATTCGTGACTCAGTCCAGGATTTCTATATATACATAGTGAATTTTTTCCGATGATGTAGACAATATCCCGGTAACTTAAGGTCTTCTATTTGAGAGTCAACGAACTAAATGATGTACTTTTACTTCTAAAGTTAGTGTCAGAGTAAAAACTGTTTAAAATTAAATTAATTTAGAAAGTTTAATATGTCTACTGTCAATCATCAAAATAACAAATATTAATTTCTAGGTATTAACTAGGATTTTTCTAGATATGTTATAAATCTATTACGATCCATATTTTACAATTCTCTCAAAATTTAATAGTTGCAGAAATATACGCTAGGATTGTTACTATAGCACTTCACCCTCTCTATGTAGTTTATTGAAGAATTGAAATTGTCTGGCATGTAATTTTTTTTACAGTATTCATGGCAAAAACTATAGTAATTCACGAACTATATTTTTCACTTCATCTTTTATTTTAAGCTTTAATCTCTATAATAATTAACGAATTTTTGACAGCGGAAAAGATACGCATATTTTTTATATATCATCACGTCTTTTACCCATTATTGGCCGTAGCACTTTGCCGTAACATATCTCGGTAAGTGATATATTTGTCGCGTGAAGTGTGAATAGCAGTCATCAAATCACGGCATCCCATAAGTGTCCGTAGAGGGGGAGCCACAGGGACAGTTTTAATGTGGTGTTGGGAATTGAATCCGGGTTCTCAAATCCATTGAGTCACCTACCGCATAATATCATTTTGAACAAATTCTGAATATCATAATTACATTCCTTTCTTTGATATTGTTGTTTCGTATTTTTCCTTTATTATTAAATAAAGCTGCAGAATAGAATTTTCATTTTAACTGTGAATACACCTACATTTAATTACTGTGAATATAAAATATTTTGCATTACTCTTTTTCATTTGAAAAACGGAAAAATAATAAAATTGACAAATTTAATAGTAGCAAACAATATTTTTTTAAAATGGCTTATTGATAATAAATAATAAAATGAAATAAAATAAAAACTAATAACAAATGACTCAATTAATATTAAAATTTGCATTCGTAATATGAAATAAAGATAGACACAGGATGAATGTTTGTTTTTTTTTAATTAATTAATTATAAACCACAGATTGTTGTGGTTCACCCACATCCATAATTTTGCTTCCTGTGGTTGTTGGTCCATACACCCACGTTTTATACGCCTCTGCAAACCTGAATTGTCGAATTTAATCTCCGTATAAGGGTTGAAAATCATTATCTGATGATCCACTCCTTTATCACAAAGGCAATATATCATATTTCATTATATTAATGAAAAATAATTAATTCTCCGATGCTTGTAACTGCTATAAATTAAACATCACTCGTGTATATTTACCTAATTTCCTTTAGATAAGTAAAATTATTACGTAGAGTGATATTTTGCACGTGAAGTTTATGCTCATATTCAATATTCGTAATGAATTTGCAGATAGTAGTGCAGCAGGAGCCAAATCTTGCCAAACAGAATGATGAATGATATGTTTCTGCAAATATGTACATATATGTATACGTAACGGTATGATTCCAATCAGATGAAGTAATTTCAATATTGCAAATTCCTACATCATGCTTATCTTTATTTTCACGCAAATTACACGAGATTGATTTATCATAATGCTATTTTTAATACTTTTAATAACATGGAAATATAGCCAGTGCCGAATTAACACTAGGTGGGGCCCTAGGCAATCGCAAATAAGCATTTACTTTTCATTTACTCATCACCTGAAGACGAGTGGAGATTACAACACTCGAAACGTTGTGAAATATTTTTTGTATAATTTGTTCAAATTAATAAAGACATATTATAGGAAGGTTAATTGTAATAAGGACAAACTGAATTTATAAAAAAAAAAAAAAAAAAAAAAAAAAAAAAAAAAAAAAAAAAAATAAATTCAGTTTGTCCTTATTACAATTAACCTTCCTATAATATAATTATTACAAACTGACATGGAGTCCTTCATTACGAAAATTAATAAAGACAATGCAAGTCCAGCATAATTGTTTTAATCAAAGCATTTACTGTTCTTACAAATTGTTTTTAATGGCCTACTTACATATATGATCCTAAATAACAAATTTATATATCCTACCCACCCTAATTACTATTATTTTGTAGATTTATGAACCTGGATTAGATTCCCAGCCGATAAACAATTTTCACCACATTAAAATTACAACTGTGGCTCCATTCGCTAACATCTTTGGGGAGCCATAATTTGAAGAGCGGTAAAAAAATTCAGGTGCATAAATATATCATTTACCGAGATCTGCTACAGCAGAGTGTCATATCCAGTATTTTTGTTTGTTTGACAATAATGGTCAGTTGCATTTAAATTTTAAGGATCATTTAACATCAATGCTTAGTTACTCATTTGAAAATTCATCTCGTTATGATATTTAAAATGTAAGTAATAGTGACGCAACTGATCAGTAATAATATAAACATTAATGATTGATCATGTATTTATTATGGCAACAATTAAAAAAAAAATATTATATAACAAAAAGAGAAAAATGACAGCAAGGTAAAACGTTTCGGTTGTTCGTAATATAGGTTAAAATGAATAATTGCTCAAAGAGTTCAGTTTTTCCCTTTTTATAAATGAGCAGACATCCGAGCGTTTCACCACAACAATTTAATCACTTAGTCGGGACTTCGGGACTTTTAATATTGGAGTCGGCAGTGGTGGCAGCAGTGGAAAACGTCAACGAATAAAACTCCATATCCATGTAATGGATGGATACATTTGGAAATACAGTTTTGTCAGCTATAAACATTATTGAATTATGATACGCCTATTGTGTCACGCAAATGCGATTTATTTTCAAACTATCCTGTTCGCTCCGATTACACAATAAAGAAACATTTCATTCAATTCACTTTCAGCAATAAAAGTTTTAATCTATTCTAATAAACTGCTGTACAAATACAGGACTTCTTCAACTAAAATCATATGAGAGCTTTAATTTAATCACTTGTTATGATTATTAATACGTATTCACTTCGATATTTATTAATAATAATTCATAATAAATATTTCCATAAAAATTCTTCTATAGCTATGGTCGCAAAATGATTCGGTTAAGAGCTTTATACATCTTCATATCTCTTTTAATTATTAAGTTAATCCGATTTTTTAAATTCCAATTTTCAAAGTCTCTATTTCCAAAACTAAGAGACATTGAAATACGGTTTAAAATTATGTATACATTTTCGAAATGTTCCCTTATCATTATTTCAAAACGATTATCAAATAATACAAATCTGATCGCACCAATGAATTTCTCGCAAAAAATACATACATATGCTAATTTTCAGATTTTTAAAGAGATATGTATTCCAAGATTCAAAGAATTTGTTACAAGCTTGAAATCAAAATAAAATTAATTCCATATACATATACAAAACATATCACAATTGCTAGAAACTGTACCCAAGTGTTTATACTCAATAGTATCTAGTTGGTCTATGGATTAGAGAAACCGGGTTCCATTTCCACAGCCGACAAACAATTTTCACCACATTTAAATCAGCCTTGTGACTGTCTCTCCACTAACATATTTGAGAACCGTGATTTCACGGCTGATAACTGCACATCACTCGCAAAAATATACTATTTACTGAGATCTGCTCCGGTAGAATGCCACACCCAGTAATGAGTATAAGACGTGACAATATATTTATTGTTATTTATAATTATCTGCCTAATGGAAGGAAACCAGCTTGGAAAACAAACTAAGGATAATAAAGGAAGAAACTATAGAATGGCCAATAGTAAAAAACAGGAAACACCAAATAACAATTACACGACTAAGAATAGGACATACAGCACTCACACATCAGCACATTTTCCAAAGAAGAGATCCAGACATCTGCACTACATGCAACACACAAATGACTGTCAAGCACATAATAACAGAATGCCAAAACTACACACAAGAAAGACAAAAACACAACATACCAAGAGACATTCAATCTGCCCTAAGTAAAGACAACAATACAACACAGAAAGTACTCAACTACTTAATAGATACAAATCTAATGTATAAAATATAAAAAACAAAATACCATTGTAAATAAAACTAACAAAATGTAATGTAATTAATGTAAAGCAACAACAGATGCTAATAACCTCCGGTTGAAGCATCTTTAAATAAAGCTAAATAAAAAAAATAATTATCTGCCTATTTAATTTAGAAGAATACATAAAATTTCTATTGCAGTTAGTTAAAGTTTTTCCTTTATTAATTTCTGAAATTGTAATTTTATATTTGTAAAGCACATTATGAAATCAGATTCTTTTAAACTTAAATTTGATCAAATAGGTAAAATGGTTGTGAAAGAAAATATTTGTGGTTTTTGTCTCCAAGGGGTCATATTTCCGAAAAGTTTTCGACAAAAAAAGTAAGTTCAGTATCAAATAACATTTCTTTCTTAATATCCCTACTGTAAAGATTTCCAACCAAAATGCGTGTATTCATATCCATGCAGATAAATTCAATTATAGCTATAAAAGATCTTTTGCAAACCATCATGACAGTTATCAGATAACAACACTAACATGACGTCATCTCGACGTAACGTGACGCCAAGTTAACGCAAACGTCGTGCGGATTGATTTAAATCCAGCGATGCACTCGTTATCAGGATCGAAGCGCGTATAGAAATGACGCCACGATGGGATTCCAACCCTAGGAACGACAAGGAGACAAGCAACGCCTCATGCATACGTTATGAGTCTAGTGCAGACTAAATGATGTTGACAGGCCATCACGGCCGATGTGGAAAGTCAATATACATCTGCTATTTATCTACTGTAATTGACAGATAGATAAGAAATTATTGAAGTGACCTGTAAATTGTGCTACGATTCTGTTCAGTATCAAAGTTGCCGTGCAAGAACGGGAAGCGAATTTCGAAAAATATTTAAACTAAAATGTAATTTATTTTAAATATCTACAAAATATATTAAATTTGACTAATGATAATGTGCAATTTATTTAGCGTAGGAAGTAGTAAAATATTGAAAGATTTTGTTTCTCTGAACTGTCATTTGAATTGTGAAAACATGTTTCCTATTGCTTTTAATTCAGTTACAAAATAAAAGTAAGTAATAAGTTATGATTATAATATTATATTGTTTCTTAATATTAGAGAATTTTTTTAATTTATTCATTTTGCAAATAAAGTATGAAGAAAATTCACCATAGGGTCAAAGCGCTCGTAGATTTATTTTTTGTTAGTTTATCTGTATTTGTATACTTAGCAGCAGCTGATAAAATCGTTTTAATGATTATTGTTAATAGCAACATAAAATATTGTATAAAAAAGATGAAAATACATATCACACTACGTCCCATTTAGTATGGTAGCGCGAACACTTGAAACATTCATTGAATCTTTATTAATTAGACTAGACCAAAAGTCGACAACCTATTTAGAGTTAGAAGCCATTTCATCTATAATTTTCAATTCAAAAAGAGCCGCAATGGATAGAGAAGGTGTGGACATAAATTTCTAGATTCATATATTACAAAAAATAAAACTATTGTCGTAATGGTCAAAATGACGACCTTCAATTCCAATGCATTTCATAAGAAAACATGAAAATTATACATAAATGTTACTACATAAAATCTCATACGTCATTTTTTCCAATTGACGGTATATTCATTTCATGGTACGTTAGCTTATAGCATGACAAACTCAATTACTTTCGTGACCACGATGCAATCATATCATCTCTGAGCATCCCTTCCTTATCGTCGCTTTAGCAACCAGCACGGGTCATCACCACAAAGAGAGAAAACTATCTCATTTCATTTATATATTCCCGCTTGTATGCTGTGATGTCGCCGACTTGGATCGCAACAGTGCAGCGAGCGTGGCGATAGCGTGTCCTCTTTCTCGTCCTCGTAAAGCTTGAGAGAAAAATCATGTTTGATGAAATCGCGAGCGCGCATCAAACTACTTTTTACTTACATTATCTTGCGAAGATGACGGAGTTTTCTTTAGTTAGTTTACAACAAAAAGATAAAGTTTTATCGCGGTAAAATCAATATTCTGCGTTTGATAGCACTAATTATTTTATTACAAAGAAAACTAATTTTAAATTCATTAATTAATCAATGTATTTTGGTGAAACTGCAGATGAGAGATGAAGGTTTGATGAGTGAATGCAGTATTGAATCCAGAGGGGTGTTCGTGGGAATTGTTCCTCCGGGTAGAAAGGAAAAAAATTATCAAATAATTCATGTTATTTTTTTATTATCTAGTAACAAATTTAAAATATCTGACTGGTCTGATAACAAACTAAAATAAGGACATTTGTTATTTGGTTAGGATAAAGAGTTTCTGTTTTACAAACATTCGGTAAAACAAAGAAGGATACGGTTAATTTGAACTATTTATCTATATATTTATATAATGTGCAAGAACATTTTATTTTTTCTAATTTTTTGTTTGTTAAATAAAACATTTTATACAGTAGTATGTTTTAAAATCTAGAATCATATGTACATAATATATTATTATTGTTGTTACAAATATATATTTCCACATTTTCAGTTACCTTTTTAATCGTAATTTTCCTCTAAATTATTAATACTAATATATCTGTTTCCCTCCACGCAAAGCAAATCCCTTCCGGAAGAAAGTGCCTGGATTCAACACTGAGTGAATGAAAGATGAGCAAGTATAAAATTAATTATGAATGAGGGAGGAGTGAAAGTGGAACACCAGGTTAGAAACTATTTGGCGTTTGTCAAATATATAAAAGTTATAGTGATTATTTATTTTAAAAATCGCATGAGCTTTATTCTCAATTTAATAATGACAACATTCGTTAAAACGTATACATGTGCCATGCAATATTGGTTTTATAAAACCTCAAAAATAATCTTTTACACTTAGTTGATTTAAAGAACAACGACTCGAAAAATTTGATGAAAAACTTCGGTGTCACGATTTTATCAAGTCAATTGCTCTTGTCAATTGTTATCAATAAAATAAAAATGTGTAGTGTATATCCTAAACTTGTTGCAGTATTTTGTTTGGCAAAAAAGTAAAATATCATTAGGCCATTTCATTAATAATGGATATGGTATGTATGAATATCGATTAAGGGCAACTTGCTAGCACATAATATTGAAACTAAGTTACTTTTCATTTTTATCGTACGAGTACCATATAAATATAGAAGTTGTAAAATTGCAAATTTCCTATTTAGTACGATAAATAAAAATATGCCACAGGAAAAAAATAGTAAATAAAATAAATATATCATCATGCCTTTTATCCATTACTGGGTCTGGCACTCTGCCTAAGCAGATCTCGGTAAGTGATAAATTTGTTCGCGTGAAGTGCGGTTACCAGCCGTCAAATCACGGCCCACAAAGATATTAGTGGTGGGGGAGCCACAGGGGTAGATTTAAATTGTTGAAAATTGTTTGTCAAGAATATTGGAGACAACCGTTTTATTCAAAAATGTATTAGAAATCAGTATTCTTAAAATCAATACAAAGTGAAGCGAGACAAATATTTGAAACATTAAATGTTTATGTTAGAATTTTTTGAAAAATCATGAGCATTCGCCGGGATTTGCTCATGATTTTTCAAAAAATTCTAACAAACTACTAGCTTGACATATGTGTCGTATATATAATTCTTACATTAAATGTTTATGTACACATTTACTTTGTATAATTGTCAACGCAATATTAATTAAATACGTCACGTAGGTATGTGAGATTGAAATTTACAAATAGTTAATTGTTTTAATGAAATCGTGAGTAAGTGTGATACATTTTGGAATACATGTGATGCCCATAGGACAATAGATATCAGTCGAGAACGCAATGGCATTCCTTTGATTACATTACGACTACATAACAATTTGTGTGTGTGTGTGTGTGTTGCAATTTACCTTAGTAGTACTTGGAAATTAAGTATGCATATACATCGTTTATCTTTATTCAACTCGCAATATAGCGAATTCTAATATTTAATTTCCCATTTACATTTCTACAAGGAGAAGAAACTAAATTTAATAACGAATTTAAAAACAAGTCTACACCATCAAACCGATTTTTGGCCCAAATATCTATAAAATAAATTCATCTGAATGATCTGAATATTTAATAGAATATCAATATCATAACTCAAATGGAACTGAACTATACAATATCTGTCTTAAAACTAAATAAATCACCTAGAACCGACGACTACAAACCGTGGATTCAGTGGATTTGCGAGGTTTGTTTATTAAAAAAGTCTACCCATCTAAAAATATAATTGCTGAAAAATACAGCGAAAACCTATTATTTGATTTCACTTGAGAAATTGAATATTTTTATTTTTGTGATTCACGAAATTTATTGTTCAACAATTTTGAAGATATAATAACATTTAAAATTTATTGAAATTTACCTTAAATTGTGTTTTCTATAGTTCATTCTTCAAAATTTATTACAATGTCTGAAAATTCCACTCAAACTAAAAATATATGAACTACCACATCACGACTTAGTTAATTCGGAGCCTGTACTGTAATTGGAATTAAGTTCTTGTTGTACAGAGTATCATAAATAATACTGTTGCATACCAGCCACGTGTCACGATGTCCACTATCAAATCCGCACATCATCGGATCATATCAAATCCAGTCAGTCTTTTCTACAGCACTATCACTCTTATATTAACGTTTATTTTACTCATCACACCTAATACGCACAATAACATTCAATTTAAGTTAAAGTACGCATTAAGATATTATTAATATTCACTAAAACACTCAAATAATATCGAAATCACTCCTATCACTACAGCAGCTCGCACTCGACTACGAGTATCTCAACACGTATAATCGATGTACAACGTTGTAAATTAATTGGTAAAATATGCTGTTACTTGTTCAGTACAGTTTTATTTATAATTAAAAATAAATAATCATACCTACTAAATATACTCGTATATGGAATGTACAGATCCTATAGCTTTCGACTTTTTTTCATAATAAACAAACTTGATTTGCGATTTTAAAGAATTTTAATAAGGCAATACAGGGTGTTTCTATACCTCAGCACGAAACTTTAATGACTTGATATACTGATTATAGAACAAAAATATATTTTTTTAAATTCGCAAAAATTAGGGTATTTTATTCCTAGCGTCATTAGTTTATTAGTACATTTAATTATTTATAATTATGTTACTAATAAAATAAAAGTATAAACAGTGCCTACAAATAATCATTTATTAATTGTTTATTGTGTAGATTATTCATTAGGTCGACAAATCTCACTCAGATGGCTCAAAATTATATTATACTGTATTTTCTTGGCATTTAGCAACATGTGGTTTATAGTTAGAAGTTTATATAGTGTGATTTTTATAAAAAATTAATCATATATTAATTATATATTTTGTGCAAATACGTCACCTTCGCCCGAACAAATGACAGTTTGGACTTGCTATTAGATTGAAATTGTACATGTATGTGTAAGTAATGTTGTTGTGCGAGAATTGAATAAGTGACGTCACAATCTAAGAACCGGAAATATATTTTAAGAAAATATAATTTCTGCAAAAAGTCGGCAACTTTTTTTAGATTTGTATGACCCAATTTAAACGGTCATTCACAGAAACAAAATTTGTGAACATCTGTGTCCAGCGCTTTCTTCGCCATTTATTACCATTGATAAATTTGGCATATTTTGTATAATTCCCATATTTTCCTGGTTTCATTTCCAGTCGGTTACACTGTATATGATTCTCTTTCGGAATGCATAACAGCTATTTCCGTAAACTAATGATAGTATTATACATGCAAAGTTTTGGACAGTGACGTCACTGTCACTCTGTATGTGAGACAGGTATTGCATAATGTTAATTTCCGTAAAGTAACGTTAATTAGATGCAGGGGGTGTTAATTCCCCGGCAGTAAATTAAAATCGTAGCGTGCATTAGTGAGCGTGGAACGCAAATGGACATCAGTTTAGGCAGTGTGGCGTGTGACGTCACAAACGACGTCTACTCATTTCAACAATTCCCATGTCGACAATTAAAGTTTGTAATGTATTGGGTTCTCTGGGAACCTTTGCTCAAAACGTTAATGTATTCACAGATGCTCGATTGAGTGTGCATAATGGCGTGTTAGTGCTACTCAATGTTAGGAAGTAAATTTTCACGCGCACTGATCGAATATAGATTGATTATTGTTTGTACTTTATTTGCAAAACTAACAAATCTAAGAAAAAGAAAAGATATCTAATATCGAAGAACAAAATAACGTATAATTTAAAGAAAAACGATCTAGGAATATGATTAAAGTTTTATTGCGTAAACGACAAAATAAATTTATTATCACCCCTTTAACACATTACTGGATGTGGTACTCTTGCAGTAGTAAATCTCGGTAATATATTTTTGTGATTACCACTCGTTAAATCACGATCCTTAAAGAGTGTTAGTGGTAGGAAAGCAACAGAGATACAATGAAATTTAAACAACGAAAACTAAAAATAATATTTTCTCATTATCGATGAAGTAAGTGATACTTATGGTCAGTTACAACGCTGTTATATAAATTTTAAGTTTGTAATTAATAATATCGTATCGTAATGAACGGTCTCGTATAAATAATAATTTCAAATTTTTATTAAAATAAATTTAATACAGATAAGTAAATTATAAATACATTGTGAATCCTATCCTGTCCTATCTTAATATTTATTACGGAATTTTATTCATGTAAGCATTAAGAAAACTGTTTTCGGCTCGACATATACGGCGCAATATTTCTAGTATAGAAGAATATATATGTTCGAAAATGTATACTGTATAAAGGTATGTTCGGCCAAAGCACCAGAATTTCTGCTTGCTTGCACGTTTTTTAAAGCAGGGTAAGATCGTAATATACTTTTACATTTTTTTATATAATAATAACATTGTACAAATAAATTAAAAGTTATAAAATACAAAGGCAAGCGCCGTTTGCCTTGCTTGCATGGTTTAGAAGGATACTCGATATAGTCAATCTTACCTACTTCCCTAGTCGTGTAATATACTATTAATTTGTTTACTATAGTAGGAAATACTTGTAGCAAAACTATATTTTTTTAACACACATTTTCGGGTGCCCTTGGTTCATCTGTATGAAAAAAAAAAATTCCGAATTTTTTCCTGTCATCATTTAAATATATAATATGGCTGAACTATGTAGAGATGGAAATGGGTGAAATGGGAACTCGCCATCACAATCGCTGCCCCTACCGCCAGCACACCGACACACGAACGCATCAATCACTCACAGTGGCGGCGCGACCCGGCCTTCTGCATGTGTCAGCCCGATATACAAATTACCGGAACATGAGACGGCCGCATGCATATACATACAGCACGTGTACCCGATGAAAAATGTTCTCGCACAACACACTTTTTATTTCGTTGGGCTGTAAGAGCCACTTTGCCTTAATGCCAACTCGTCTGTTGTGGATTTTTTTATTGTAAAATTGTAAATGTATTGTGCTGCGAAATAATATAAGTTAAAGCATCAGCTACGGTTGCTACGAATACAGAGACTTTGTAAATGTGGTTTGATGTTAGTAAACGGTAAAGACATTTTGAAATAACAGCTGCCAAAAGATTTGAAATCTTATCTTTAGACTTCGTTTTGTATTGCGACGCTTGAGAAACTGGAATATCCCCAAACTTTATATAGGTAGGAAAGGTTTTTCTTCATACAAAGAGTACTTGATCTCAAAACAGATGAAACGGCACTGCAATATCTTTACTATACCCGAGGATAATTCAGAATCTTCACACGTTATCAATTTGCCTTCAACAGTGAAAGTACAAACGGTAGATTTTATTGATAATGGACATGACAAAAGTTTATCTTTAACTGTACTGTAAATACGTAAAGAAATTATTAGTTTCTTTACCCTACTGTCAAAAAAATTTTAAATAATTTTTTATATTATCGTATGAAAAGTAAGAAACCGTTGTTAACGGTAACACTAAAAAAAATGTAGGGTTTACTACTGGTTGAAAGAATCTTTCTAGATCTCGATTAATTGCTGCCTTTGGTATAAACATAACATTCAGTCTGCATTATATACATTAAAAAAACTACAAAATTTATTCCAAATTTATATTTAAAAACCGACTTATACGTACAAAAAGAAATGGTAATCGTATGTAAAATTAATTCTCAATAAATATTTGGTATTTTAATAGTTCGCTAATAGCAACGGTCAATGAAATCGTTTTAACAACAATCGCGAATAGGAACGTAACATATAATAGTACTGTAGACAATATGATCAAATTATTCTGGAAATACTATACACTAACAACAATGTTGAATATTACATTTAGCATATATGCTTTCGGAATATTAAAGATAGAAGTGCAATACATCATAACATTTGATGTCAATGAATAGTAACTCATGATTACACTTTGTTACAATTATGAACTTAAAGCATATTTAATGCATGATCAGTGCCGGGGCCCTAGGCAATCACAAACGAGGGACCCCCGCGGAGGCTTGCAATAAAGAAAAAGTTGCTTTAAGAAATGTACAATTATATTTGTTAATTTCTCAACAAATATTTTGTTTTACTATTGTTACATCTAATAATTTTGTTTTATAATAATTTTGAAACATGCATCCTATTTAATCATCATCTGTGGCGCTACAGCCCAAATCGGGCCTGGGCCTACCGGACACACCGAGCCGCAGTTTTTACACTGCCGTACTGCCGGTTTTCGTAGTCGAATGCTACATTATTTAAGGCGTATAAGTGCCTGTCATCCTATTTAATATTACTATATTTTATGGCGCGGTGGCCGAGCGTGTTAAGGCACATCTCTTAACATACTGTGACGTCACCCGAGCCAAGGTTCGTCAGTTCGAATCCGCCTGTCGACAATGTGTGATTTGTCGTAAAATATAAAATACAGTTACATGTATTTCTCACACTCGGGCGCTATAAGCTAGTCACTTATACGTCTTAAATAATGTAACATTCGACTACGAAAACCGGCAGTACGGCAGTGTAAAAACTGCGGCGCGGTGTGTCCGGTAGGCCCAGGCCCGATTTGGGCTGTAGCGCCACAGATGATGATGATGATATTTTATGATAAAAATTGACAATTTGAATATTTCACATTTAAGTTTTCTATTTAAAAATATTTCGCTTGTGAACCATTTACCTTTTATAAATTTGAAGAAAGTAAACGTGCAAGATATATGGAATCAATATTTCTCGTACACTGATATTGATCTAGATTATTACAGACGTCTATCAAATTCATACGCCCTGAATTATGGACACGAGATGCAGGAATCGCGTTTTGCAGTTGACATTAATCATGACGGACCTTCCTGGCTGTTACGGGAGCTCTAATTGACATTCGAGGCTAGAGACCACACATCTAATCGACAGCCCAATGCCAATGACTGACTCTACTCACTCTAATATCCCTCAGTAATAATTAATAAGAATATTTTAATTAAATGTATGATGCAATGTACAACCAACGAGGAGTGATATATACCTACGGAAACAGTACTACAGGCGATTAAAATAAAAAATTACCATATAAAAGTTGTACAGAATTAAATTCCACCCTTAAATCAGTGTACGAGTTTCAATTACTTATTTTATTACTGTTTAGTATCAAAATGATTAAAAACTGGTTCTATTTACATGGTTATTTCTGAACTAATTATTATTGATTATAGTAACAACGCCCGGAAATATAAATGTACTATAAATATATGTTTCTTTTAATAATTTATTGGTATATAAGATTTCTTTATTGAATATTCAGTACAAAAATATTTTTTTCTACGATTACTATGAAAAGTTGACAATTACATTTATCATCGTAAAGTTGACGTTTTCTGTGGAACAATCGATAAATATCTTTGTAAAGATGTTAAATGCGCGCTTATTTCAATAGTTATCAGGGATACAAACAAAACAGAAACTTGTCATATTGACAGTTGACAGAACGAATTTATTTTCAGTACGTATACGTTTTTTAATAATTTAAGATGCAATCGTAAAAAAAAATTAAGCGCACAATGTCTTTATATCTCTTACACTATTGCAGCTCTTGTATTCGGCTCGGGCTGCAATTACCGTGTTCGAGTAACAAAGAATCACTTACGCTCTTAATACACAAATAACTACTGAATTCATTTCAATTTTATAATAAAAGAGGATCTTGTGACTAACCTGGTAGCGTCCCCCAGAGCTGTATGTCCGCATGTCTTGTGTAGGTGGCGTCAGCAGCTTCAAAGCAGAGTCCGGCGATATGTTTGGAAATGACTGCTGATCGCGAAAGCTCCACAAAGTAGTCCATGGTGTAGTTTTCATGCCCGCGGTCTTCTTCCGGCGTGCGTACGGTGCCTGGAACACAACAGCAGGATGGTAGAGAAAATGTCAACTGTTTCTTTGGTTTGCAAGCAGCTACTTTTAACCCTTGACATACAAATAACTACTTTATTGTGGTTAGAATAAAATGTATTTACGGCCGTTGCAACAAAATTATATGAAAATTATTAGAATTTATTGTCAGGCTCCTAGTTCATAAAAAATATCATAATTCACAAACACAAATGACTTGTACGAAGTTATAAATGGTACAGTCTAGCTAAACGCGAACCAGCGAACAAATAGAAATGTACAAATTACAACGCCCTAATCTTCATGGCATCTGGTAAAACGAATTTGTATAAAATAGTACATATTTAAGTGCGAAGATTTAAATGTTCCGAAAATTATTAAAAAGGGGGCATATTTTTTATCAATATACTAAATTCAAATAAATAAATATATTGTGTATTATAAGCCAACATTGAGAAGATGATAATTATTGGCCTAGCGCCAAGATTGTACCCCGAGGTGCAACCGAGGGGTACAAGGCGCATGGTCAATAATGATCTTTTTAACCGTGGTTTATATACTATTTTTTTCACTACTAGCTCATAAATCCTATTTAATGAATTTTATATTAATAATAACATAAGCATTTTGATACAAATACTTGTTAATACCTACAAAAATTAAGTAAACAGAAATAACATTATTTTGTTTTGAACATAGTTATTATTATTAGACATATCATTTTGGTAGCAATAAGAAACAATATTTAGAGAAAGTGATATGGAAAATTGTACTTCTCCGGAAATTATAGAAGCGGCACGAAATGTGTGTGTTTTGAGTTGAAATAGTGAAAAAATATTTAAGTAATAGGACTACTCCTGACATGGAAAAAGTATTTATTAGTTTCTTGGCAAACCTACAAAACAAAACATAGGACATAATACAATTAGCAAGGTGCCAAAAGTAGTTGCATCATTTTTAAATTTACCCAATTCAGAAAGTTACACCGGGCATACATTGCGACGTACTTCCGCAACAATTTTGGCAGAAAATGAGGGTGGCACATTATCTCTAAAACGCCATGGCGGGTGGCAATCCGCCACAGTAGCAGAAGGCTATATTGAAAAATCCCTCGCTGATAAGAAAAGGATTGCTGAAATAGTACAAGGAGTATCACTTCCAGCAATTGTTCCTCTGATCCCTTCAACATATTTCTGTTCAAGCCCCATACCTCAACCAAAGCCGTCAGAAATTCAAAATGCAACTATAAATATGCCCGTGGGTCACTTTGCTGCAAGTTCATTAAATATAGGTAGCACTCAAACTTCATTAAACACAGGTTCTGCAGCAATAAATATGACTTGCTACAATTCTACAATCAATTTCAACTGTTAATAAATAATACTACTCATGTTTTCCTTTTTTTATAGATACGCAATTGTAACCCTAAAAAATACAATGTAAGATAATTAAATAATATTATAATAAACATTTACCTTTTCGAGAATTTAATAATAATAAATATTACAATAAATAAATGCATAAATACATATTTCACAAAGTAACAGTATAAAAACACTCTCATTTAAAATGTGACAGGTACAAATATACTGTATATTTATACCTGTCACATTTTATAAACTGAAATTTAACTGAAATTGCCAACTTGAAATTAGGCGGCAATTTTAAATTCAGAATTAATACCTTCCTTGCATTTAATGAGTTAAATAAATTCAAAAGCTTGAATTTCTTTAAAAAGTGACAGTTCTCATTATTTACCTAGGTCAATTATTGACCGTTGTTAAGGACGCGGTAGAGAAAAAGTCAATAATGGCATGTTGCTATGCTAGTAGTGAAAAAAATATATTATCGCACCATTTTATCCACTTTTGACTGTCATACTCTGTTATAGTTGAAAATAAATTGTAGAAAATAATTCACTTGGACAGAGAATCGAACCCTGAACCAAAAGTCCAAAGTCAAGCGCTCTTCCAGTGTTAAGGACATTATTTACTACATTATAATAATAAGTCAATGATATGGTTTTCAGAAATAGGAAAAAAGGAAATAAATAATATTATTATCAACATTGTTTCCCTCTATTGTTCGGAGAATTTAATATTGCATAGTTCAAAATCTTGTTTTATTGTATTTTCATAGTTAAATTATAATTAATTATTGCTCGTTATTTTTTGTTAGGATTTATGGTTTTTATATAATTTTTTTTTATATTTTCTCTATTATGGTTCACGGTTACGTATTTCCAATAATTGGTAAAAAAGTGATTATTACCTGGATTTTTCTGCCGGAGCTTCGCCATGGCATCTGAAGAAATGAATTCACCCTTCTGGAAATGGCAGACGAAACACATGACTTGATATTGGCTTTGACCACGTTCTTCTTCACCAAGAACCAGCGCTTTCAGTATCTGCACATCCTGAAATAAATGAAACATCAAATTATAAACATTTCCACTGAATGATCTTTTTGCAGAATTTACAGAATTAATTACAAAAGACTGCACATTTAATTCTTCAGTAGAGAAAATATTTAAAAATTAGTGAATGCAAGTGTACACTGAAATGTGTGAAAACGACTGCACTCTCAATGTGCACTGACGACTCTGACACCCAGAGTAAATATTTTCTCGAATGAAATATTTGCACGTAAACTTCAACTGAAGTATTGCGGCATGACATGTTTAAAAACATGACCAGACTTTCCAAGTCGCTACTCTGTAGAGTGTTTTTCATGATGTTCAAATATTAAGTGGAGTTGTTAGCAGTACATAGATATTTCAACTATAATGTTTTATTAAAAATAAATAGTATGGATTAATTTTAAAGTTATTTATGCACCAAGGGCGTTATGCAGATGATAATACAGAGGGTGACGAACATTATATTTTAATAACGTCTTTGATAAATACAAAATTTTACTTTTCACTGTTATATGTAGAATATATTCGAAAATTAATTATGCTTCATGAATAAAATGAATTTTTTTTCTTTCAAACTTTAATAACATCCTACTTATGGAAGTTGCTATATTTTAGATTAAGATAAGAGATCATATATTTACACTAGAAATTATTATTTATTTTATTTTCACAATATCATTTTTAATTCTCTATAATAGTGTAATAATTTTAAAAGCATCATAATTGTTTAAGTTTAAGAAATGCATCCTATTTTTGCGACACTGAATTATAGATGTTAGGTAAGCCACATCAAATCTTTATAACTTTTATTTAATTTTGTTTTAAAAAATTACATACCTAATTAAAAGTTTATTTGCATGTTAAATAATTAAATATTGACATATAATGTTTCAATTTAATTACTTTGTAATAAATGTCAAATGGAAATATCGAAATAAATATCTATATTAAAATATGATGAATTTTTGACGTTTGATTAAATTTTCTTTCTTTTCTCTATTATTCAGAATAATATAAATTTATTTTTTATTTCCTATTTCCGTGAATTTGTCATGAAATCTTAGAAAGTAATTCACATTGAAATACTGAAATTTTAATTTTCCTAATAAATTTCTCTGAGAACTTTGATAATCGAATATTTAATTGTTAGGAATATGTTTGGTAGATTGAAATACTGTGGCTTATTGCATTTAAATTAAAATTGTTTTAGAACTAAAACTAAAACATTTATAATTAAGTACTTATTGTTCGCATACTTCATGTAGTAACCCAACACCGTACAAAATTACCGTAAATAACCCTGGCCAACTATCAAGCATTTTGTTATCCAGAACAAATGGAACACAAAGTTGCTCTGCGCTGGCCAAGCGTAGAGTTTTTGCGCGGTCCTCACAAACTTCGTAATATGCAGCGAGCAGCGCCCAGTTTCCGACGCCCGGCGCCGAGAGGGAGACGCCACCGCGACGAAAAAACGAAATTACGCGACGCTGACATTCGACTGAAATTAATTTCGTCGAGAAACGTAATTGCACTTGTAATTAAGTAGTGCATGTCTTACTAATTAAATACATCTGAAGCTACACGGATACGACTGGTAAATAATAGTTAAGTATTTTTCGACAAAGCTTCAAATATCTACGTTGAATTTTATGCAATTAGAGAGAGAGCGAAATGATGTAATATTTCAGAATATCTCCTATAAATGAAATTATACTTTCAAACGAGATGAAACTTTTAGTGACGCCGTTGTTAAAAGTTTGGTGACTGCTAATGATGAATGATACCCAGATGAAATTCGATATTTATTAAAATATTAAACTACGAAAAGAAACTTTCAAACTGAAAAATAAAATAAAAATATGCCTTACGGTTTCAGAGTCTTATGAGTTTAATGAAAGTATACACAACTAAAAGTTATATTATAAGGTAGATAGCTCAGTGGTAACATGTTAGACTGTGAATTTCAAAATCCAATTTCGATTTCCGACATCATTATCCATCACATTAACATTATCCCTGTAGTTCTCTCTCTCTCTATTAACATATTTGTGGCTGTAATTTGACGGCTGATAATCGGACTTCATGCGGAGAGCCACACCCAGTAAAAAATTAAAGATGTGATCATATATTTATTTATTGCAAATCAAATTAAATTATACATAGAAAATTTGAATGGGGTATCTGGCTCAGTGGTATCGAGTCGGCATGTGGATCTTGAGAACCCTGGTTCGATCCCACAGTCGACAAACAATTTTCACCAATTTATATCTATCCCTGTGGTTCCCCCTCCACTCACATCTTTGCGGGCCGTGATTTTACGGTTGGTAACCGCACTTCACGCGAAGAAATATATCACTTACCGAGATCTGCTACAAAAGATTGCCACACCCAGTCATGGTAAAAGGCATGATATATTTATTTTTATTTATAGAAAATTTGGGATACCACCAACTAAGCCAAGGGATAAAATCAGATTTGAAACACAGGCAACTGTGGCTTTCTTGGTTAAAGCTTATGACCGGAATTTATAAGGTCCCAGGTTCAAATCCTAGCGGTTTCCCAATTTTTCTCTTTATAATATAATTTGATTTACATTAATTAAGAATTTACTGTAAAAACTACTAATTAAATATTTTCTCGTATTTTACTTATTTTGTTTTATTTGAAATTAGAAATCGGGCCTGGGCCTACCGGACACACCGAGCCGCAATTTTTACACTGCCGTACTGCCGGTTTTCGTAGTCGAATGCTACATTATTTAAGGCGTATAAGTGACTAGCTTATAGCGCCCGAGTGTGATAAATACATGTAACTGTATTTTATATTTTATGACAAATCACACATTGTCGACAGGCGGATTCGAACTGACGAACCTTGGTTCGGGTGACGTCACAGTATGTTAAGAGATGTGCCTTAACACGCTCGGCCACCGCGCCTGTATAACTTATAGATAGGTATCAATATTATAATATGATGTATAGAAAAATAAATATTATATTTTGACATTTTACCCTAGACTTTTCTTCGGCAAAATCATTTATAACTTCAGCATAACTTACATTATGTCGCATTCCAACGACTAAATGGCCAAGTCACTAAAACATTGTTAGTTCATGAACGATCTAAACTTATTTTTAATTCTTAATAGTTCTGAAAATAATCTTTCAGAAAACGTATTAACAACTGGAATTGCCAAATAAATTTGCAACGCGATGTCGAAAATAGACCAGTTGTACAAGACTTAGTTACGTATTTAGTTACGTAATCATCTGTCAAGCTAACACCCTGCTAAAATACACATGAATTGTATGGTTAATCTATCATTATTCAACAGATTTTTGCTAGCTACTAATAGTATTGTAACAATGGCCCTTAATCCGCTTGTTTACAAATACTTGCAAATTTCGTGCTCTCTAAATACACTTTTAAATGAATGCATTCGTAAATATATTTGTGAACTTTTCAGTTTCTTAAATTATTGTTTCATTTTCCAAGTTAATTAATTAGTATATTTTGCCGCCCTAGGTGGTTGCCTTTGATATATATTTTATATAATAGTATAAAAATAAAATTGCAACCAAATATTAAATGACTTGATTAAATTAGAATTTTCCATTTACTATGTCGACTTTTCTTTTGATGTTTCATAATAATATCCGTCCTAATTATACCACAGACATCTCTTACAATTGTTGAGTGCTCTTCAATTCATTTTACATTTACAACACAGAAGTAACCACAGTACAACAATAGTATAAAATACTAGACAAAGTTGTACAATGGCTAAACTCTCCACGAAGCCTGGTAGCTCAGTGAATGGCGATGCAGCAGTGACATCGCAGTGTCCACGGAATTAACGCGGAGCACGAAGGGTGCTTTGGTGCCGGTGTTGCGAACGCGAACCACTCCGTGCAGTTTGTCTCGACTGAATAAACTACCAGAACATTGTGCAACACTCACCGTAGTTGCATTGTGCAAACCGGAAGGTAATTTTGTTCCGGCGTAAATGAAGATTAATGTTTGGTTAGTATCTGACAGACCGGAACTTTATATCCATTGCTTGCTAACAATCACAAGGGTATTGTTTATATTTTTGATTAAGGGAAAAGGTCATTTTCTATGTTAAACATCGATGTTTTTCTAGTATATCCGAAAAATTACATCATATAAAAGCTACAACAAATTTAATTTAAATACATTAGGAAATAAATATCATTGTTATCAGTACTGCGTTCTTTCTCTGTTCCTAAAACTTCAAGAATTCTATATGTAGATGAGTACATGAACACCCTATTTACTGATTAAATAAGTTCACAATGAAAGACAGGCTTTATTAATAAATCGAAATTTTAGGAAAAAAATTGCAGCCTGAACAATGGATCGCAACCTGAACCACTGAATTAAAAGTCGAGCGCTCTACCACTGAGCTATTCAAGATATTATATATAATTAGTTGTTGATGTAGTTTATATCCACTATTTAGATAGTTTCAAAAATTATTAACAAGATTCTCAAAAAAGTTTTATTTAATTCTGAATTTTTTATTACCAAATTTTATTCTAATCCAATTTTAAAAAGTTAATCCAAATAAATTTCCGGAAAACCAAATGGTTACAAGATTAGATTAAAGTTTATTTAAGCTCTTTTGAGAATATGGGGTAGGTGGCTCAGTGGATCTTGAGAACCGTGGTTCGATAACCACAGCCGACAAACAATTTTCACCAAATTAAATCTACCCCTGTGGCTTCCCCTCCACTAAAATCTTTGATGAGATCTGCTTCGGCAGAGTGCCACAACCAGTAATGGGTAAAAGGCGTGATGATATATTTTATTTATTTATTTATTAATTTAACTAATCGAAAATTTAGAATGAACTACAATTGTTTTGAGAATACTGGTTGTTAATTTTTAGTTAGATAAGTAAAGCTCAAGTATATTACTAACTAGACGGTTTCTAAGCTAAAATTTTGTGAATAATAGCTTTCAAGATATAAGAGAAACTATATTAAAATACATTGCAATTTCGTCATCAATCGGAAAGAAAATCATATGCTTGAACATGGAATCGAATCCTGAACTATTGGTTTAAAAGTCCAGTACT
Source organism: Pterostichus niger (assembly GCA_947425015.1). Lineage (NCBI taxonomy): Eukaryota > Metazoa > Arthropoda > Insecta > Coleoptera > Carabidae > Pterostichus > Pterostichus niger. Next base: position 2,253,946 of record OX380335.1, read on the forward strand.
CTTCCACTGAGCTATTTAATCTGACATTATTTAAATAAGTATTTATTTGTGCTATTTAAAAGAGCAGAAAATCTGGAGAAAAATACTAAAATCATAACAACGTTATCTTTTTGTGCATAATTAAATCATACACAATTTGATGAATGTATAAACGCATTTCTATCTAGTGGAATTAATTTTTCATACGAATATAAATTCAAGTGTACATTTAGGTCGAGTCGTACAGGATTATCAAGTAGTTTCAGAGTTGTTTAAGTACGAGACCTGCATTGTGAACAGTCGTAATTGAGTTAAAATGTAGTTGGGACTTTAAACCTTAGGCTGCGAAGCTGTGCTTGAGAAACAAGCTTGGTATTTTCAAAACAATCGAACAAAATACTTTACAAGCCAACCAACTATGAGTAGGATTATTTTTAAAATATGCCATTTGGTTACTACCGATTTGTTACCTTAATAGGAAAAAGATAAAAATATTAGTATTGTTTATCCATTTACTTACAAAAGGAATGAATGTCTTTCAATTCAGTTTAACAATAAAAATGAGTTTAAATTGTGTACCTTTTAAATTAAAATTGTATCTCTAAGAAACTAATTCTCGAGAAGTATTTATTTAATGTACGGAATGCAATAATTTATTAAAATTATGAGATTTGTATTCACCGTTTCCAAGGCAATGAAAGTAACTAAAAGTTTATCTATTGTTGTTTTCCCTGTTTATCCGATGTCAAACTAACAAAAGTGACGTTTATCAACATTATCTTGTCACCTATCCATTTTTTCAAAAAGAAAAACACCCTTAAATGTAGCTCTTAAAGTGGACGACTTATCTCTTATAATTTTCTAGATCCAAAATACAATCTATATAGGACAAGTAAAGTTTATTATCCAGTTGGAAAACAAAACAAGAGAATGAATGTCTTCCTAAATGATCGACAGTTTTCGCGAGGTCGGTAGAGAATCAGTGTAAACACTTATCCTGAATGGCTCGTGTGTTTACCGGGCCTCTGCAGGCTAAGTGGCAAGTTGCCGGGTCTAAGTCCTCCACGCTCTGGTGACGTGTCCGTGTTGGGTGTTTGCGATGCACGTGTGGCTCCGGACAGGTTAATGTGTGGACACCAACACCAACGCCAACTCGGGATAATGGCCGAGTTAGGAGGCCGTGAATTATGCACGCGCCGCTTACGAATTTAACACGAGCGAGTGGTGTGTATGTCAAGTGTCTTCGGTCTTGTTAAAGTTTCAGTGAGCAGGATTGCGGACCCCATTTTCCTGAAGGAACTTGATGTATCTGGGTGTTTTGACAACTATTCCGCATCCTATTCATACGTAACTGTTGGGTTGCGAAGGAAATGGTTACTCATATCTTGTGGCGCGTTTGGGAAAGCGTATATTAATCTAAAACCACAAATGTTTAAAGCGGTTTGTTCTATTATGTTTTTTCTAGAAATCTAGACACTATTTTTTCGAGGAGAACATCAACATATATAATTAAAGTAGGCATGAAAAATAATTGCATCACAAAACAAAACTAAATCGTTATGTACTTCAACAGTTCTTGTTAGATTCCATTTTCTTTTGATTATCTTTTCTTAGTAGTAAAAGTTGTGTATCGTATTCATAGTTCTTTATATATCTAGATCATGCAATAAGTGTAAAGTGTATTGATGATTTAATTTGTCGGTTGAAGCGGTGGTCGACATAGACAAAAGTCAAACACATTTCCCGGACCAAGTGTATACAATTTTGTTTCTACGTCTACCAAGATATCTGCTCATTGTATGCTTGCCATTCCTGCGGAAATATATTACATAGTATATTAATTTTCAAATCGCACTATATCTCTCAGATTGTTTAGTTATTACTATATTAGTTTAAGACAGTGAAATCGGGACAAACTTATTATTATAATTTAAATTATTAGGGCAACAATATCATAGTTGAAGAATATGCATACTGTACTGTATAGTACAGTATAAATTAAAGAATTAGCTTCCGTACAAACTTTCACACTCGTATGAAATCAGCACCATTATGTTTTTCGTACAACATACTATTATATACGTAATAGCATTGTTTATTACATTTTTGCGGTATTGAGCACATAATGTTTCGGCGATAGTTAAAAATTTATTTTGTGATTATTTTCAATATTTTTCATGTTATCGACATCATGCAGTTGGTATGTAAAAATAAATTTCACAATTACAATATAATAAATGTTATTCAGTAAGTGTTATCAGTCAATGTATGTTAATAAAATTTACAAAATATTATGAAAAATGACGAAAGAACTTTAACCCCATTCAAGATTAAAGAAACGACATGAGATTGTTGTCCTATTTTTGTTGCAAATTTATTATGAAAGTTTTCCTTCTTTAAGTAAAAATCATAAAGTGATCCCTTTTTCATATATTTTAAAAAATGTTTCCAAAAAGAAAAAATTTGTGAAAAATAGCAAATACTACAATTTCATTGGTTTAATATAACTTTTTTCAATATTTTAATTTATTTATGACATTAAAGATTATTTTAAATCTTCCAACAAAGCATTGAAATTTTGACAATTTCTAATTTTTATCTTCGTAAAATAAATAAAATATCAATATGCAAAAAAATATGTGTATAACATGTAATGAAAGCATCAAACTTCGTAAAAGCGTATTGCTTGCATTACTAGTTTTACAAATAAACTATTATTAAATTAAATCATAAATGTCAAATTTTTTTTTCACAGCAACAATTTTACGATTCGTTAATCTCCAATAAAAAATACATATTATTATTGTTAATCTGCAACAACAAAAAATCTTCAAAATATGAAGGTTACTAGGATTCGTGTTAACCTATTTGAAGGAACATAGGGTAATGTTATGTACGTATGTATGTAAATAAAAAAAAATTACACCAACAAAAAATGTAATATCCATACATGGAACAAATGTAAATATATAGTACTTTCCTGCATTTCGTACTGAATCATACATGTTAATTTTTATTAAGTATATCGAAACAAAAATGATAAAATTCAATAATTTAATCAAAATAAAGGGTTAAACATACAGCGTCATCATATTTCCTTAACTAGAATAAGAATATATTTAACATACTTTCCTTAATAGTAAACAGATATACTTCATATTTATTATTATATATTGAATAAATTACAATAATAATATCTGAAATTCATGAAATATTAAATTAAATTTGTATTTGTGTTGAAACTTGTATAAATAAAGGAATAACGGAAAAAGTGAAGTGAAAATCAAAGCATTTCAATATGTTTAATACATTATAATATCATCTTAAATTTCATCATGTAACGCCTATGTACGAGTATTATCATATGTTTGTGTTATCTACAGCTAATTATAGTATAAATATAATTTGATAAATTGACCGCACAGCAGTATAAAGTAGTGAGCAAGTGTGAGCAAAATGATTTTAAAATATCTGGTGGTATTTACTGTTGTCTGCATTGTGCAGGTATACTTATTTAATCATTAAAAATTATATAAACTATCATATTGCGGGTACATGAGTTCAGACCAGGGTTCGAAAATATATATCGATCGATATATATCATGATATTTATTTTGATATATATATCGTCATATTTTTGCAATGATATATATCCATTATATAATAATATCAAATAGTTTTTGAGATATAGCCTCCGGAGAAGTGAAATTTTTCGAATTTTTCAGTTTTTCTACTTTTCCGAGGCTATATCTCAAAAACTAAATGTGATATGATAACGCGCTCAACGGCATTAATTTTCTCGTGCTTCAGTTAACTTATAAACATAGTTTCAGCGATTTTTATTTTTTTTCAATTTTCCGCCAAAAAAAAATCGCAAAAGGCGGTTTTTTAACATTTTCTCGAAAACCAGAAGTCATATGCATTTGAAGATTGCACCACTGGATTCAGTGGGTCAAAATACATATGTATGTAAATTTTCGTTTTTATAATCCTACGATTAAGGATTTTTGGGAAAATTGAATTAAAATCTGATAAAACCAAAGGGGTACCCCTTAGGAAATAATTAAAAATATTAAATTGCATAAAATTGTATCAAAATTTGCTTACAAGTCAATTCGAACACGGGGAATTCAACGCCGTTGAGCGCATTTCCATATCTTGTTTAGTTTTTGAGATATAACCTCCGGAAAAGTGAAATTTTTCGAATTTATCAGTTTTTCTACTTTTCCGAGGCTATATCTCAAAAACTAAATGTGATATGAAAACGCGCTCAACGGCATTAATTTTCTCGTGCTTCAGTTAACTTATAAACATAGTTTCAGCGATTTTTATTTTTTTTCAATTTTCCGGCAAAAAATCGCAAAAAGCGGTTTTTTAACATTTTCTCGAAAACCAGAAGTCATATGCATTTGAAGATTGCACCACTGGATTCAGTGGGTCAAAATACATATGTATGTAAATTTTCGTTTTAATAATCCTACGATTAAGGATTTTTGGGTTAATTGAATTAAAATCTGAAAAAACCAAAGGGGTACGTACCCCTTAGGAAATAATTAAAAATATTAAATTGCATAAAATTGTATGAAAATTTGCTTATAAGTCAATTCGGACACGGGGAATTCAACGCCGTTGAGCGCATTTCCATATCTTGTTTAGTTTTTGAGATATAACCTCCGGAAAAGTGAAATTTTTCGAATTTATCAGTTTTTCTACTTTTCCGAGGCTATATCTCAAAAACTAAATGTGATATGAAAACGCGCTCAACGGCATTAATTTTCTCGTGCTTCAGTTAACTTATAAACATAGTTTCAGCGATTTTTATTTTTTTTCAATTTTCCGGCAAAAAATCGCAAAAAGCGGTTTTTTAACATTTTCTCGAAAACCAGAAGTCATATGCATTTGAAGATTGCACCACTGGATTCAGTGGGTCAAAATACATATGTATGTAAATTTTCGTTTTAATAATCCTACGATTAAGGATTTTTGGGTTAATTGAATTAAAATCTGAAAAAACCAAAGGGGTACGTACCCCTTAGGAAATAATTAAAAATATTAAATTGCATAAAATTGTATGAAAATTTGCTTATAAGTCAATTCGGACACGGGGAATTCAACGCCGTTGAGCGCATTTCCATATCTTGTTTAGTTTTTGAGATATAACCTCCGGAAAAGTGAAATTTTTCGAATTTTTCAGTTTTTCTAAATGTGTACAAAAACTAAAATTAAAAAATAAATATCCAAAAAGTGATATTTATCTGATATATATCCTATATATCAGATATTTTGATATTTATTATAAATATCATGATATTTACGAACCCTGGTTCAGACCCTGCACTGTAATTGGGATTAAGTTGTACAGCGTAACATTAACCAGATTCATTAATATATCCTATATATATATATATATATATATATATATATATATATATATATATATATATATATATATATATATATATATTTATAGATTTGAATACTCGGGTTCGATTCCCACAGCCAACAAACAATTTTCTTAATATAAAAATCATTGAAAGTCGTGATTTGACGGCTGGTAAATGTACTTTACGCACATAAATGTATCACTTACCGAGATCTGCTACGTCAGAGTGCTATATCCAGTAATGGGGAAAAGGCGTGATAATATATATATATATAATTAATTAATTTTTATAGATCAAATCAGACGATCTTGCTGTATTATCTGAAGAAGCGAAAAAGTTACTAGAAAAATTCAACACACAATTTGATAAGGTTAGTAAATATTTTTTTTGTATTGATCAAGGTCTCCTTTTTATACTAAAAATCGTTTAGAAAGTGATACATATATCAAATATTTAAAAAATCATATAAAAAAGTAAAAAAAAGTAAATATTACAATTTCATTAGTTTAATTTATTTTTTTCCTATTCTTATTTATTTATCTCCTTGCAGATCATTTAGAATTTTGCAAGATAAGTGTTGATATTTTGACACTCGTCAAAATAGTTTTTAATTTATATTGAATTTCTTCCCTTGATATACAAATAACAATTGCAGTATTAACTAATTATGTTCTAATTACCAGACAAAACAAAACAATCCAAATGCTAACTACGTGAACGAGTTAGCCGGGAAGCTGAGTCAAATAATAAATACTGATAAGGCGCAGGTAACGTGGTAACATGAAATAATAGTATGTGGCGATATTAATTGATTTTGTTTTAGGGTGCACAAGGAACGAGAGGTGAAAAAGTAAGTGATTTTAAATTTTAAACATAGAATTGTTTTCTAATATATCGGTTATGTTCTTAGGGTGAGAAAGGTGAAGTTGGTGCACCTGATTTGATAGAACAAGTGATATCATTGCGGCAAGAAATACAGCAACTTAGAACAGAATTAAATGATTTTAAAAGCAAAAATAGGAAAGTAAGTAAAAACTTTATTTTATATTGTTATCAAAATATTCTATTACATCAAAAATACAAAATATCAATATTACAATTTAATTTTTAACCATAGGGAGATAAAGGAGATATAGGCGTACAAGGCAGAGATGGACAAAAGGTAAAAATATTAGTAAATCTCTTTTACACCGACAAATATTTTTTCTATAAAATTTACAAATATTTTCACTTAATTCACAGGGCGAGGCAGGACATCCTGGTGATAGAGGACTCATAGGTCCAGCAGTAAGTTACAAATCATTGAACATATTTTACAAGTCACCTAAATTAAAAATTAGTCTTTAAAATCAGAACATAACGTTCAAAACACTTTTATCCTTTTATTTTTAAATCTCATAACAGAAAATTATGCTGCAAAAATTTAGAATGATTACTCGTATAAATATTTATAAGGTAATTAGAGCAAATCAAAATACAAACTTTTTGTAAAATACCATAGGGGCGGTTATGATTTTAAAAACCTTTTAGGCCCAGGTGAATAAACAAATCTAGTACCTATGTGAATATTTACACCTGTAGTTGTTTATTTTTCAGTGAGTTTAAAAAAAATTCGTATAACAAATTCGAATGATCTTTGAAAGCATAAGACAGGTATTAATGCATCGTTTTTTCAATTAATAATTTTTTAATCCGTGTTAATATCTTAATAATATGTAATCGACCCTATGTTATGTAACAAGAAGTTTTTATTTGACCTCTTCTTCTTACCCTAGAAATTTGGAAAATAATTTATAATAGCATTAATTTATTCCGAATAGTTTAAAACAGTCAAATTATTTAATCTGTTACTTTTATATACATTATCATAGAAACAACCATTGAACATTTCATCATTCAATGCACCACTTTCGCATTATTCACAATCGTAATATCTTTTATTCATACTCATTTTTCCTGCTTTTTAGAAACTTTCATTCATTATCCACACAATTATTCCTAGATTATTCATGTAATTCTTCTCCATTTTACCAACATCTACTTGTTTCACTAATCATTCAATCCACAGTCATTCAATTTCATATCATGTTTCATCCACATTAATAATTCCATTCTTCATGCTCGTCTTATTTTTCATTCACGCAACAAACATTCAATCATATCTATTAATTTATTTCCTATATAGGAAAGATCTGTTACACCAATCTTTCATTCGAAGTATATTCCTTATATTTAAATCATATCAAATGACACAGTGCCACTCTTTTATAATTAAAATAATAAATTTCTTGTAGGGCCCACCAGGATATCCAGGAAATATAGGAAGACCGGGTCCAGCTGGGCCGCCGGTTAGTTATTAATTATATGATATACTTGTATTTTAACAAACTTAATATTGGAATAAAATGTTATAGGGTTTCCCAGGGTTAGACGGACCAAAAGGTGAAAAAGGAAATATGGGTACAATGGGAATTCCTGGTGGTGATGGTTTTGATGTCCCAGTGCCAACAAAAACTGATACTAATAGACTAAATCCGCAGAGACTTAAATAAATCTATAATAATATAGAATGTAGACTATATAAACATTTGTAAATAATAAATTTATTCGTTAATGTATATCAACAAAAATATGCATTCAGTAAGCCTCGTTAAGCAAACTAGTTACATAAAGAACTAAATTTCGCAATATTTATCCAATAAATTTACTTGCTAATTGGAGTTAATAGATAACTTGAAAACCCTGGTTCGATTCCTCGACAAACAATTTTCACCAGATTAAATCTATCCTTGTGGCTCCCCCTCCACTAACATCTTTAGGGCCGTAATTTGACGGCTGGTAACCGCACTACACGCGAAGAAGTAGATCTGTTTCGGCAGAGTGCCCATCCAGTAATGGGTAAAAGGCGTGATGATATATTTATATTTTATTTATTTATTTGATATAAATAAAAATATTCATATTTATACAAAAACTATGCTGAATTCAATATTGAAGTCGGTAGGTTAATATCTAGCATAATTTTTAATTTTATGGATTTTATACAATGGCCAATATGTTACTTTTAAACATTTTATAAATACTTACTTAATACATATCTGTAATATTTGTTAAAAATATAAGACCTTAGTAACAAAAAAAAATATAGTAGCACAAGCAAACATAATGGAAACATAAACATTTCATATGTTTAGCAAATGTACCGCAATATAATTACGTTAGACCAACAGAGTGAGCATTACCATGTACACGCAGAGAAATTCGTAATGAGAAATTAACTTTTTATGGAAAATTTATGGTTGGAGGTACGCACGTTCGTAAAAAAGGAAATAAAGTTTGGTTAAGTTCCTGCAACGAAGTTGGAAAACAACTAACACCCTGATTATGGCCAGTAAACAAAACTGGCACAGTTGAAAAGTTTGTGCAGCCAGCCAAGTCAGTGCATGTCAAACTGGGCTTAATATGTCCTAATTTCAGAAAGCTAGGGACGACACTAGTCTCTTAAAAGTTATTAGAACCATGTAGCATGCCAACAATAGACCACAATCAATTTTTATTAATTAAATTTCGGTATCAATTAAGTTTAATAATATGAATATTTAATTCTGAATTATAACAATAATTAAGATCAATAACAGCTATCTGATGCCATGTGTTGTATTTCCATTTCTTAACAAAGTTACAAATAAACCTATCTCTCAAACAAACAAAAAATATCGTAGCGAAATCATTACTTTCTGTTTTTTTTAAATGGATAACTTTATTAGAAACTTTATTCGCAGATTAAAATATTGGCCCTTAGTATAAAAGATTTTCGTATCGAATTACATTCGTATGTTATTTCTATATTCTGACAATTTTATTTAGTTCATGGAATGACTGGCATCTTCTTCCGGTAATATGTATGTATATGAAACCATGACAAAGTAACAAACAAAACTAAAGAAGTTGCATTTATCTAATGTTGAAAATATTAATCAGAGAATAATAAAGCCTCGTCCACACGAAATCAGCAGTTATAATTCGACAACGTTAATTTGAAGCATTGTGAATGACATTTGTCAAGGCTTTAACTCAGGGTTCGTAAATATGATATTTATAATAAATATCAAAATATCTGATATATAGGATATATATCAGATAAATATCACTTTTTGGATATTTATTTTTTAATTTTAGTTTTTGTACACATTTAGAAAAACTGAAAAATTCGAAAAATTTCACTTTTCCGGAGGCTATATCTCAAAAACTAAACAAGATATGGAAATGCGCTCAACGGCGTTGAATTCCCCGTGTCCGAATTGACTTATAAGCAAATTTTCATACAATTTTATGCAATTTAATATTTTTAATTATTTCCTAAGGGGTACCCCTTTGGTTTTTTCAGATTTTAATACAATTTTACCAAAAATCCTTAATCGTAGGATTATTAAAACGAAAATTTACATACATATGTATTTTGACCCACTGAATCCAGTGGTGCAATCTTCAAATGCATATGACTTCTGGTTTTCGAGAAAATGTTAAAAAACCGCTTTTTGCGATTTTTTTGGCGGAAAATTGAAAAAAAATAAAAATCGCTGAAACTATGTTTATAAGTTAACTGAAGCACGAGAAAATTAATGCCGTTGAGCGCGTTTTCATATCACATTTAGTTTTTGAGATATAGCCTCGGAAAAGTAGAAAAACTGAAAAATTCAAAAAATTTCACTTTTCCGGAGGCTATATCTCAAAAACTAAACAAGATATGGAAATGCGCTCAACGGCGTTGAATTCCCCGTGTTCGAATTGACTTGTAAGCAAATTTTGATACAATTTTATGCAATTTAATATTTTTAATTATTTCCTAAGGGGTACCCCTTTGGTTTTATCAGATTTTAATTCAATTTTCCCAAAAATCCTTAATCGTAGGATTATAAAAACGAAAATTTACATACATATGTATTTTGACCCACTGAATCCAGTGGTGCAATCTTCAAATGCATATGACTTCTGGTTTTCGAGAAAATGTTAAAAAACCGCTTTTTGCGATTTTTTTGGCGGAAAATAGAAAAAAAATAAAAATCGCTGAAACTATGTTTATAAGTTAACTGAAGCACGAGAAAATTAATGCCGTTGAGCGCGTTTTCATATCACATTTAGTTTTCGAGATATAGCCTCGGAAAAGTAGAAAAACTGAAAAATTCGAAAAATTTCACTTCTCCGGAGGCTATATCTCAAAAACTATTTCATATTTTTATATAATGGATATATATATATCATTGCAAAAATATGACGATATTTATCAAAATAAATATCATGATATATATCGATCGATATATATCTTCGAACCCTGCTTTAACTTAATCAGTAACTACTAACTATAACCACTAATCACTAACTACTAATTTCATATTGAGATTTAAATATGGCATAAGCTAGTTTTTTGTGTACCAGTGTAACCTATCGTTTATTTATTTGGATTTGAAAAGTTTAAGCAAGCGATAAAAAGACGAAATAAAATAGTACTGAAAACGTTTTGCGTGTCACTGGTATAACTAAGAGTTTTCCAGGGGATTCCCGAACGATAGTGTCAGCGCTTGAGAGTTTCTAGATTTATACGCGTGGGACAGTTGCTGAAGGCGGTAGCGGTAGCGGTGCTAGCGTCCCCGTGTTGGACAACCGTCGCGACGACCGGCGATACAACAAATCGATCGCGCACTCCAATATACCTGCGAACGGCTTACCGATGTTTGCTTTCTGCTCTCGATATCCACGCCACTTTGTATGAGTTTGAGCCATGAGATAAATCCGCACATTCCGGATTTCGCTCGCACTGAATACCTACTTTAATAACGGACGCTGTACTAACGCTTTTGTTTATTTTCTTAAGCTACGTTTTTACTTCTTAATACACAGTCTTGAGATGTTTGACATACGTAATTGCGACAGATTATTTTCAGAAATTGTTTTACTACTTTAAATAGATGATAAACTTCTTCTTGATTTCACACTCGCTCATTGTACCCAATTATTGTTAAATATACTATATTAGAGAACTACATTACACATGTCATCTTTGTAAAATTATTAAAACTTGAACACCAATAGTTATTTGTGTATTAAGAGCGTAAAGTGATTCTTTGTAACTCGAACACGGTAATTGCAGCGCGAGCCGAAGACGAGAGCTGCAATAGTGTAAGAGGAACAAAGACATTTTACTAATTTTTTCTACGATTGCATCATAAAATTATTTAAAAACGTATGCGTACTGAAAATAAATTCATTCTGTCAACTGTCAATATGACAAGTTTTTGTTTTGTTTGTATCCCTGGTAACTATTGAAATAAGTGCGCAATTAATGTCATTGGAAACGCGTAAAAAAGAATTTTTCGGTTGTTCCACAGAAAACGTCAACTTTACGATGACAAATGAAAGCGTAATTGTCAACTTTTCATAGCAAACATAGAAAAAATATCTTTATGAACTCTCGAAATTAGAATTGTGACAATTTATCTACACCATCATTTAACCTAATAAAATTAAATAATTGTTTTATATGTAAGGCTCCTATAGTATATGATGAATGAAACATTGATATTTTGAAATTAAATTTGAATACTAAAAAAGCGAAAATTAAAAATAAGTTTATGTTGTCTCAACTAGACTGTACTGTGCATACTTGCAATATTTATTTGAATTTATAATTTTAGAATGTGTTAACACTTTCATGGTAAATGTATTTTAAATTAACAAATTTGATTCAATTTTATTTGTTCTATGGCATATATAACATTGCTGTCCAAACCTCGACTGTCATTTGAATGAATAAATTTTATTTACTTTGGAAGTAAATTAATTTGTCGTTTATAAAACCGGCCATAAGTCATGTAAATACTGTTTTGTTTTTTGGAGCAATGTAGAATAGCAAGCGCTGGTGGTTGATGTATTGCTTTTTGTATCATGTTTTTTTTTTATATAATAAATATTATTATTAATAATAATATTTAAATTCTTTCTTGATATAGCATAGCGGCAATTTTAAATGCAGGAAAAAGTTTTTCGCTGCCATTACTTCGTTGCTTATTTTACAAATACAAATTGTAGAGGATTCAATCCTGAATACATTTATATATTTCATTTTAATTATTTAGTTACTGTTAAAATCAATTTTAAAATGTGTATGTAACATTTAAACGTTATACTTTTTTGCAGTTGTTTCAGTTTCATAACTGATTATGTAATAATATTAGTTTTTGACATTTAAAATTATTTTTAGTATTACCTAATGAAATACGGTAAATGTATTACAAATAAAATTTAATTCTTTTGTTTGAAACGTTTTCCTGCAAATTCAGGTAGTGGCAAATTCATTTCCCATGTTATTCGCCTGTACATGGCACAATTTTGTGAGACATTCCACAAATTGCGCATTAATAACGCGACAGATTTCTGAATTTGTAAGACTTCATTAGCTCTGAATCTAAACAAACCATTGAATTCATATTAATATTAAAAGGTATTAATAACTCAGCTATTCATGCAAATGCAAACAAATGTGTAACATTTTAACTGTTATATACATTTTATAAACACGATTTTAACAGTGATTGAAGTAAAATGTAATTTGTAATCCGATTTTGATGTCTCTATAACCTTTATTTCTACAAATTTATACATTTCTGTTTAATTATTTTTCAGGGAAATTTTTCTAGCTATTAAAACTAGTTTGTATTTTGAGGTTATGTCTTATGTGATCAAAATTGAATTTTTAAAAATGACTTTATTGATGGCCGAAATGTAGCTTTAAGCAAAGGTAGGTTACAGCGTCTTTATAAACCATAAAATTGTACCCCTAGCTTTGTTTTTTTTTTCGTTTTTCATGAGCTTCTGCACATTTGTATTTGTGCGCAGATGAAAGTGAACTAATGAAACTTCTGTCATAAAATTTTGCTTCCGTTGTGATGGAGTCGTAAAACTAGAAGTTTTATTGTGCGTATAAGTAAGGTTTCGGATTTATTTTTGGTTCACAGATATTTTCATTTAGGTTTCTAATTAAAATTTTGTCCAGGTCCTTTTTGTTTTATTATCCGTTATGAAAATAAAATAAAAATTAATAAAAGTACTGTGTACGTCACGCGACTTAACTTTTATTAAAAATATTTAACGCTGTCGTCCAATATGCTAAAAACGTGCAGTACAATGTTTCTCAACCTTTCTGCTTTCATGTCCACATATTTAATTGACGGCTTCATAAAAAATATGGTTATAAAATAATATTTTTATATATTGACAGCGAGTAAAATAAATAAAACATAAAAGTAAAATGGTTATAATGGAATAAACGATTTTAGTCTCAGAATATCGAAATCGTGGAAAATAAAGATTATCATTAATTTATCCATCAATTTGATTTGTCGTAAAATATAAAAAAAATACAGCTACATGTATTTATCACACTCGAGCGCTATAAGCTAGTCACTTATACGCCTTAAATAATGTAGCATTTGACTACGAAAACCGGCAGTACGGCAGTGTAAAAACTGCGGCTCGGTGTGTCCGGTAGGCCCAAGCCCGATTTGGACTGTAGCGCCATAGATGATGATGATCCATCAATTTGAAACATAATTTTAATAGTAACAAAAGTAATTAAAAGAAAAGTGTAGAATGAATTTAATATAGAATTTAATCACCTACATATTATTTTATATACATTTCCTCTAAAATAGCCATGGAACTAACAGCAACAAGAAACTCATTTTCCATTTTAATTATGAATGTTAAAGTTTTCGTGAAACACGCTGTATCTATTAAATATATACTAATTAGTAAAATTAATTTCATATCATGACTACAACATAAATGATGTGCACAAGACTTTGAAAGATAACCTGTTATCCGTTACCAACTCTAGTAAATTTCAAAGATGATACATATTTAATAACGCATATTTCAAATGTAATGTTGTCTATTTCAGAATATTTTATTAAATCAAATTAAATATTTAATGTAACAAATTATCTAAATTACCTGTATTTGTGCGACTGCTAAGTGTATTAAATATTCATGTACCATCAATCAAAATGTGTCAAAGAGTAAAATAAGAAATAAGTCGAGGAAAGAAAAGAATAAGGGTGGTCGTGAGTGGAAAGTGCAAAGAAAGCAATTAACCAAACTCATAAAATAACCAAAGTGTTTTTCGTTGAAGCTCTCAACACTTTACTCGATTTAATCAATTCCACGCTGAAGAAATTCCATCCAAGAGTTCCGTTCGTCAACCGACCATTTTCGTTTTTATTTCACTTCACAGGTGCTTTTCTCCAAGTACACTGTTCTACCATTTGATTGCTTTGATTTTGATGGAAAACCAAACGTAATGGCTTGGATATATTTAAAATTACGATTAATTCTGGCGGTAGATGTTCGAATAAAACTAAGACTGCAGATTGCAATAGATTCACCAAGGGTTATAAAATGGAATTATACACAAAATCAGATTTGCAACACATGTGTCCGTAGCTCAGTTGGATAAGAACATTTGATCGGAGTTGAAAGGTTCCAGATTTAAATCCTGGCAGTATCACAATTTTTCTGTCAATAATGCAAGTTGATAAAATTAAGATATAATTACAAATTTGTTATGAATTCTAATGAGTTTTTCTGTAACTACTATGATTTAAAGTTAGTAACAGCAACAATTAATACTATAGTTGATTGATTTCAATTACTCAAACCGTTTCAAATTCAAATATTGTTCAACAACTGTGTAAAATCCCTCTTGTAGCCCATAGGGGAACTCATGCATAATCACTTGTTGGTTGTTGGTGCACAGTGCATACGAAGCACACAGCACACTGCACACATTGAAGAGCTCTCACTCATGCAGGAGTGTATGCATTGAGATGAGTACGTATCATAGCGTCTAAAACCACAGCGTCGACAACCCATAGTGTCGACAAGTCTATAACCCCGACAACCCATAGCGTCGACAACACCTCCCACTCCAATGTTCATAGCGTATAAATCGTGTTCGTGTAAGTTTGCTTTGCGTTGCCATTCTCGCTGCCAAATAGTATAGAAAACGTGTAATAGATGGCGCTGATTATTACAATGAACCAAATGAATCGACAACAAATTTCAAGATTTTTTAATGCTATATATTCATATATCCTTTTAATTGTAATAGCTACGTGAAAGTAAATATGATTAAAAAATTTACAAATACTATATGAAAACAAATGCAATAAATTTTATTATTTATTGCTTTTACATTTACATTATATCAAAGCTAATATTATATTTTACCAATTTTATATACAATTAAAAGAGTGTAAATTATGATTTATTTTATAATTCTAATTTAGTTATTATCTATATAAATTAAGTGAAATATTCTTGATATTTTATAAATAAAAATACAATTGCATTTAACAGGTTTACTTTAATAGTTGTTTCCAAATTTGAAATATACAGAAATTAAATAAAACTAAAATAGAAGCATACAGTGATAAGTGGTAATCAGTCAATTTTAAAATATTTTTCTAGAAAAAAATAAAATCATTTATAACTTGAGCAGCAACAATATTGTTAAAATAATGAACAAGTGATGGTACACACAAATATAGTTTCCATACATCATTTAAAAACAACAAAAAAACTAAATATAAATCTATCTCATTTTGATATTCCAGGCTACTGTTTTCTCGTAAAAATGTATTTAGCAGATTTATAACGTAAATAACTATTACTGCCAAAAATAAACTGATCTTTACAGCTTTCGAGTATATTCAATTAATTATTTCTTCAAAGATGTGTCGCCCAAATTATTGTGGACAAAAATCATTTAAATAGATACAAGTTTGTAGAGAATAAAATTCTATTTCTAAATCGGTCAACATTTCTTATTGTACTTGTTTAATTACTGTAAGAATTGAATTTAAAATTGCCTAAAATTAGCTATTTTATTTTTAAATACTACTAACCGTGGAAGAAAACTAAATTTATGTAAATATCATATAATTATTAAATTATATATTTCAATAGTACACATCATAATTGACATTTGATTAAAATAATAAATATTTAGTCTTCTAAATATTTGGTAACTTTTTAATCATAATTAAAATGTTTTACAAAATCATGTAGATCTGGTGAATATAGTGGTTGAAAAATGAATTCGATCCGCAATTCGTAAATTTTGGCCATGACGACTGTCAACGTGTTGTCTTGGTGGAAAGGCATTTTCATCTTCTTTAAATATTGCCTTCAGGTTGTTAAATAATACTGCGTATATTGTGTTACTTTATTTGACATGATCGATAAACACAATTCCGTGACAATCCTAAAAAAACAAAAACAGTCACGGCACAATATTATATTACATTCATTTTTACAAAAACGCTAACACTGACACAATCGTCAGTCAAACGATAGCCAATTGTCAAAAACAGCTGAAATTTTCAGAGATATCTTTCAAAACATGTACAATTGTAGTACTAGAATAGTTTTAACGAATGACTACACTTACATATATTGAGGTTCAAAACTTTTTAGACAATTCTCGTATATATATCCCAACGCTAAAACAAAAACGATTTCCAGTAATTGTCGCAAATGCTCCAATATTATAATATATGTATTCACAAAGTAATTGTAGTGTATAACCAGTTCTTCGTACTCATACTAATTTGATATTTGACAGTAGTATTGCATCGTTTTGTTTCATTAAAACAATCTGAAACTAGAAAAAATTAAATTGTATTCCTTTTTTATATATATCTTATAGTGAAAAATAACATACTGATTCCTGATATTTCTTCTAAATATTTGTAAAGATAAACTTAACTTCTAAAATTGTTAAAAGGTCCAGAAAACCAGAGTAATCCTGGCATCCAATACTAGCAGGCACTTTTGACGTATAGTACATTGTCAACAAACTACATAATAAGTATAACCATGGTCAACTAGATGTTTCACACATTATTTATTATTAAAAATCATCTTAAATAAATGGAATATAGTCTTACAGTAGTTCATTCTATTATATTACCTGATTTCAAACAATAATACATTTATTTATTGGATATTAAGAAAGATATGATTTTAATTATAACAATTACGCGCCAAATATGAATCTGCAAATAAAATTGGTTGTGTATGTTTAGGATATAAAAATTCGTTTCCACCCCTAATAATTGATGTGCCTCAATTATTTTTTACATGTACTTACAAAACATCCCTATATATATTTTAAAATAAGTTCGGTGTCAAGTAACCTCAGAGCAAGGTGATAATAATTTTTTTAATTAATAATATATCAATTTTATACATTTTCTTATTAGAAAATTCGTATCAACCCTAAATAGTTTATTTACCTAACATATTTTTATATATGAAAGTAGACTACACCCCTGGGGATATTGTAAAACTAGTTCGATCAACTCATAATATGCATTTATTTGTGCTCATTGCAATTGTATAAAGGGACAAATTATACACCAGTGGAATAAAGTAATTTTATTCCACTGTTAAAACAATGAACGAATAATGCACAGAAATCAGTCAAATTGATTGAATTACTTATTAATAAAACATTAACATTTATATTAACACTTAAATTATTGTTTGTTTTATCTAATTTGATGTCCTTTCCATTGAGACCAATCTTATTGCTGGCGCTATTTTCGGAATTTGTACGAATTATCGATGTCTTCTCGGGAATCTTCAAATAAGCTGTCAGTTTGCTATATTTTGAAATATCTATATTTTCGTTAACTTTTATGGTAGCCTTCAACATGGAATACGTAGATCACGCTGATGAAACCGCATACTTTTTCTTGATATTATAGAAATATGTAAGTACATGTAAAAAGTAATTGAGGCACATCAATTATTAGGGGTGTAAACGAATTTTTATATCCTAAACATACACAACCAAATTTTATTTGCAGATTCATATTTGGCGCGTAATTGTTATAATTAAAATCATATCTTTCTTAATATCCAATAAATAAATGTATTATTGTTTAAAATCAGGTAATATAATAGAATGAACTACTGTAAGACTATATTCCATTTATTTAAGATGATTTTTAATAATAAATAATGTGTGAAACATCTAGTTGACCATGGTTATACTTATTATGTAGTTTGTTGACAATGTACTATACGTCAAAAGTGCCTGCTAGTATTGGATGCCAGGATTACTCTGGTTTTCTGGACCTTTTAACAATTTTAGAAGTTAAGTTTATCTTTACAAATATTTAGAAGAAATATCAGGAATCAGTATGTTATTTTTCACTATAAGATATATATATAAAAGGAATACAATTTAATTTTTTCTAGTTTCAGATTGTTTTAATGAAACAAAACGATGCAATACTACTGTCAAATATCAAATTAGTATGAGTACGAAGAACTGGTTATACACTACAATTACTTTGTGAATACATATATTATAATATTGGAGCATTTGCGACAATTACTGGAAATCGTTTTTGTTTTAGCGTTGGGATATATATACGAGAATTGTCTAAAAAGTTTTGAACCTCAATATATGTAAGTGTAGTCATTCGTTAAAACTATTCTAGTACTACAATTGTACATGTTTTGAAAGATATCTCTGAAAATTTCAGCTGTTTTTGACAATTGGCTATCGTTTGACTGACGATTGTGTCAGTGTTAGCGTTTTTGTAAAAATGAATGTAATATAATATTGTGCCGTGACTGTTTTTGTTTTTTTAGGATTGTCACGGAATTGTGTTTATCGATCATGTCAAAAAAAGTAACACAATATACGCAGTATTATTTAACAACCTGAAGGCAATATTTAAAGAAGATGAAAATGCCTTTCCACCAAGACAACACGTTGACAGTCGTCATGGCCAAAATTTACGAATTGCGGATCGAATTCATTTTTCAGCCACTATATTCACCAGATCTACATGATTTTGTAAAACATTTTAATTATGATTAAAAAGTTACCAAATATTTAGAAGACTAAATATTTATTATTTTAATCAAATGTCAATTATGATGTGTACTATTGAAATATATAATTTAATAATTATATGATATTTACATAAATTTAGTTTTCTTCCACGGTTAGTAGTATTTAAAAATAAAATAGCTAATTTTAGGCAATTTTAAATTCAATTCTTACAGTAATTAAACAAGTACAATAAGAAATGTTGACCGATTTAGAAATAGAATTTTATTCTCTACAAACTTGTATCTATTTAAATGATTTTTGTCCACAATAATTTGGGCGACACATCTTTGAAGAAATAATTAATTGAATATACTCGAAAGCTGTAAAGATCAGTTTATTTTTGGCAGTAATAGTTATTTACGTTATAAATCTGCTAAATACATTTTTACGAGAAAACAGTAGCCTGGAATATCAAAATGAGATAGATTTATATTTAGTTTTTTTGTTGTTTTTAAATGATGTATGGAAACTATATTTGTGTGTACCATCACTTGTTCATTATTTTAACAATATTGTTGCTGCTCAAGTTATAAATGATTTTATTTTTTTCTAGAAAAATATTTTAAAATTGACTGATTACCACTTATCACTGTATGCTTCTATTTTAGTTTTATTTAATTTCTGTATATTTCAAATTTGGAAACAACTATTAAAGTAAACCTGTTAAATGCAATTGTATTTTTATTTATAAAATATCAAGAATATTTCACTTAATTTATATAGATAATAACTAAATTAGAATTATAAAATAAATCATAATTTACACTCTTTTAATTGTATATAAAATTGGTAAAATATAATATTAGCTTTGATATAATGTAAATGTAAAAGCAATAAATAATAAAATTTATTGCATTTGTTTTCATATAGTATTTGTAAATTTTTTAATCATATTTACTTTCACGTAGCTATTACAATTAAAAGGATATATGAATATATAGCATTAAAAAATCTTGAAATTTGTTGTCGATTCATTTGGTTCATTGTAATAATCAGCGCCATCTATTACACGTTTTCTATACTATTTGGCAGCGAGAATGGCAACGCAAAGCAAACTTACACGAACACGATTTATACGCTATGAACATTGGAGTGGGAGGTGTTGTCGACGCTATGGGTTGTCGGGGTTATAGACTTGTCGACACTATGGGTTGTCGACGCTGTGGTTTTAGACGCTATGGGATGCTTCGATTGAGATAGGCTTATCTTAACCAGCAGCAGCAGCAATGTGATTCAAAAGAAGAGCATGCAAATTTTGGTATTGTATTCGTATGATATACAACACCGTATATGGAAATACAATGTTGATTAAATTACTAGAGTAATGCCATTTTAGCAGGAGATTTTAATAATATTGCTTTCAAAAATTGTCTTTTTGAATGGAACTAATAACTAAGAATATGTTTTTTCTACGATTGCTTCTTAAATTACTAAAAAACGTATATCTACTGAAAATAAATTAGTTTTGTCAATATGTCAAGTACTGTTTTGTTTCCCTGATAACTATTGAAACAAGCCCGCATTTATAATTTTTTCGCCAGTTGCCATTGGAAGCGCGCAACAAAGTTAATTTTCAATTGTTTCACAGAAAACTTCAACGTTACAATGACAAATTCGAGCGTAATTCTTAACTTTTCATAGCAATCTTAAAAATAATAATAATAATTTATTACATAGCAGAAGAATCAATTTACAAGGTAAAGTATAGTAAACGTGTAACATAAAAATACATAATAACATTACATTATTTTGCAATTATATGCACAAAAATAGATTCACTGAGTATACGAATTTCTCTCAGCGAACAATTGAAAATATCGAAATTATCGCACATTAAACTATAATTGGAAGTGATTACGGAAATGAGTGATCTAAGCAACATACTTGTGTTAACTTGAAATGCAAAGAAAGTATTAGAATAGCTAGTACAAAATCTGGAAACTGGACACTAAAAATATATATTGGAAAGTAAATTATTGCAATTATGTATGTATCATGAGCGTAAAGTATCTGTGTTCCTTTTACACTATTAATTGCCAGTGGCAATGCGCGAAAAAGCTAATAAATGAACGCTTACTTCAATAGTTACCAGGGATGCAAACAAAACAGAAACTTGTCATATTGACAGACAGAATTTATTTTCGGTCCGTATACGTTTTTTAATCATTTAAAATGCAATCGCAGAAAAAAAATGTGTGTATCACGAGCGTAAATTGTCTCTCTTACACTATTGCAACGCGAACCGAATGCAAGAGCTGCAATTACCGTACTCAACTAACAAAAAATCACTTGACGCTCTTAATACACAAATAACTATTTAAAATTGTATATATTTTTTCAACGAAGAGTATTTATATTAATCAAATAACCATTGCAGGCGCGGTGGCCGAGCGTGTTAAGGCACATCTCTTTGCAAACTGTGACGTCACCCGAACCAAGGTTCGTCAGTTCGAATCCGCCTGTCGACAATGTGTGATTTGTCGTAAAATATAAAAATACAGCTACATGTATTTATCACACTCGGGCGCTATAAGCTAGTCACTTATACGCCTTAAATAATGTAGCATTTGACTACGAAAACCGGCAGTACGGCAGTGTAAAAACTGCGGCTCGGTGTGCCCGGTAGGCCCAGGCCCGATTTGGGCTGTAGTGCCATCAGAAGAAGAAGAAATAAACATTGCATGTTTTTTTCATATAAAAATAATATATAAATAAGGAAAACCTTTAACATTAAAAACTGGCGTATAAGTTCACCACTAATTTAATAAATTAAACTAGTGAAAAATTTATTAAAAAGAAATAAAACTGTATATTTTGTTTTTGTTATTTACGATATAAATATACAGATAACTTATCCAAAACCAAATAATGCAAGCAACAGCATACGGCACAACAGACGAACCATGTCCATGGGTTAACCTGTATAATGTAGAGTTATTGGCTGGTAGCATAAGCTCTGTTTTTGGCTGTTTTAAGAGCATGGTTTTAACCAGGGTTCGAAGATATATATCGATAGATATATATCATGATATTTATTTTGATATATATCGTCATATTTTTGCAAATGATATATATCCATTATATAAAAATATCAAATAGTTTTCGAGATATAGCCTCCGGAGAAATAATTAAAAATATTAAATTGCATAAAATTGTATGAAAATATGCTTATAAGCCATTTCGGACACGGAGAATTCAACGCCGTTGAGCGCATTTCCATAACTTGTTTAGTTTTTGAGATATAACCTCCGGAAAAGTGAAATTATTCGAATTTTTCAGTTTTTCTACTTTTCCGAGGCTATATCTCAAAAACTAAATGTGATATGAAAACGCGCTCAGCGGCATTAATTTTCTCGTGCTTCAGTTAACTTATAAACATAGTTTCAGCGATTTTTATTTTTTTTCAATTTTCCGCCAAAAAAATCGCAAAAAGCGGTTTTTTAACATTTTCTCGAAAACCAGAAGTCATATGCATTTGAAGATGGCACCACTGGATTCAGTGGGTCAAAATACATATGTATATAAATTTTCGTTTTAATAATCCTACGATTAAGGATTTTTGGGAAAATTGAATTAAAATCTGAAAAAACCAAAGGGGTACCCCTTAGGAAATAATTAAAAATATTAAATTGCATAAAATTGTATGAAAATTTGCTTATAAGTCAATTCGGACACGGGGAATTCAACGCCGTTGAGCGCATTTCCATATCTTGTTTAGTTTTTGAGATATAGCCTCCGGAAAAGTGAAATTTTTCGTATTTTTCAATTTTTCTACTTTTCCGAGGCTATATCTCAAAAACTAAATGTGATATGAAAACGCGCTCAACGGCATTAATTTTCTCGTGCTTCAGTTAACTTATAAACATAGTTTCAGCGATTTTTATTTTTTTCAATTTTCCGCCAAAAAAATCGCAAAAAGCGGTTTTTTAACATTTTCTCGAAAACCAGAAGTCATATGCATTTGAAGATTGCACCACTGGATTCAGTGGGTCAAAATACATATCGTCGCTGCTTTGGCAAATACACGTATCAGAAAAAAGTTGATCTTACGGCAAATGAAAAAAACTGTTTATTAACAATTTGGAGAGCATTATTATAATGAATATTGTTTTATTCTCATTCAATTAGTTTTCTACACTAAAATAAACAAAAATGTTTGCTGAAATATCATTAACAATATAGTTTCTTTACTTACGTGGTTTTGCGTTATCAAACATGTCAAAATTTTGCTTATAAGTGTTTAAGCGCGTTTTGATATAATATAAAATAAAAAGAACCTTATCTCATTGAAATTTTTTTTATTTATAAAAATCACAAAAATCACAAATCATTTATTGTTCATTTTGAAATGACACGAAATCACAGAATAACGTAAAAAAAATAACATTTTGTTATAAAAGAAACGGAAGGATTTTTTAGTGTGGAAGATCATCAAAATAATTCCAGCAATATGCTGGAATAACCGATTTTAATTGTTGCAGATGATTGTATTTCTCACTTTTTATTTTTAATCGGCTCTTATACAATTTTTTTATTTCATATTTTTTTGCTGTACTTGATCTCCTTGGCAAAGGTTTCCATTCATCGGAGTATTTTAATTTGTATTTTATTTCTCCACAGCTCGTATATTTTAAACATCTCATACTTGTTACTGTTGGATCACCTGCTTTATAGCCCGGTCTTATAGAATTATAATACTGAATATTTGTTAAGTCCAAGAAGTCTGTGTATAATAAATATTTAACGGTGTAAGGTTTGGAAGGTCTTGCTTCACGGCAAACATTGACATAATCGGTAGGCAAATAGATTTCTCGATTTTAAGACTGTGAGCAGAATCTACTTCCATTTGCGTATGACCTTTTTCTAAATAATTATGAATTAGTGTAGTATTACATTCCACACAAAATATAAGAAGAGTATTTGAAAGAACTGTGTTTTTATTTTGGTAGGTACAGTTATCAGAATATAATACTATGGTGTTTACTGTAGGATTATTTTGTTTGTATGAACGTAAATATTGCAGTAGAATTGATGCAAACACAGTAGCCTCAAGCCCAGCATTAGTTTCATCCCATAAAAAGCAAGTCACGTCTTTAGTAGAAATATTATAAATAGTGTAATTATGAATACACAGCTTCGTTTTATAATACAATGCGCTAGCCTTTAATACTGGACATAATTTTACTGCTTCCATATCTAAAGTAAAAACAGATACCGTTTTGTCGTTCTCTGCCAGTTTTTTATCATTTTGCTTCTGTTTTCGAGCTTCTTCTTTATTTTTATATTTCCTTGTTTGTGACTTACGCATAGATCACATTGATCTTTTTTTGGCTGAAATATAGCCAAATTCTGTGCATCAAATTCTTTACAAAAAACAGAACGAGATACTGCTAGTTTTGAATATTCATTGCAGTATTTTTGATAAATTCGATACACATCATTTTTGCTTTTGAATAATGGTTTTAAATACAATTTTTTTGATGATGATCTACATGTTTTTTAAAAATATTCTTTCATTTCTAGCAAGGTATTTTTTTTCGATGTTGTCACTCGAGATCTGGTACTCTTACTTATATTATTGTCTGGAATTTGCATATTATTTACACTGGATTTGCACCAGTTTCGAACCATCCATTCGTTTAAGCCAAATGTTGATAAAAACATTCGTTTGCAAACTGGTAACAATTTAGATTCTTTCTTCAGGTGATAAAATAATGTTAAAGACCTCTTTGAATCTTCTTTTTGTTTTTGCTGGGAACAGTATCTATAAGCGTCGATATCATCGTTTTTCGCATGTCCCAAGAAGTCATTTTTTTCCAGAATGTATTAAACATTTCTTTTCTCTCTTCTTCAGAAAATACTGAACATTGTCTTTTTTATTTTAATACATCTAACTGACTTACAAATTGGCCCCATTTCTCGTTTTTTGCCTGTATGCTTCCAAACATATTTTCCGTTTTCCTTTCTTAATCCTTTATAGTCATCTCCAGTAAGCCTGCGGCTTTTTTGTACTTTTCTTGAATAGATTGCCTCATCACCAGTTAAATTTCGATGTTCAGATTCTTCATTATCGCTGATGTCAGATTCTTCTTCATCACTGTTGTCAGAATTATCTTTATCGCTGTTGTCGTAGACTTCATCAGGAGCATAATTAGGGTCATTTGCTTCAGTTTCTATTTCTTCGTTTAATTCTTCTTCCTGTTTAAGTTTTTTGTGTTTTCGATTTCCTTCATCTAAATTTTCAGAGTGAATGGTACTTTGTTCATTATCATTTCTTTCTTTATTGACTTTCTCGTATTGCACTACACATTCCATAATTTCCAAATTAATGGCGTTATTAATTGGATTATAATTTTCGATAATAGTATTTTCTATTACAGATTCACAGGTATTTGCATCATTTTCAAAATTAATGGAATTTTATTTATTTTTATTTTATTTTATTATTAATCGATCCAACAGGATACAAGATCCCAATTACAGGACGATTATATAGAATACAAAAAAATAAAAGAATGAGTTGTCACAAAAGAAATTGACAGAAATATAAGAAAATATACAAGTAACTTAAACAGAGAAATAATTAATTAATAAACGCTTAAATCTAGGTAAGGAATCGCCAAATATGTCAATGTCAATGATACATGATATATTATTATATGCTACGCAGAGTTGTCTTATAGGGGATTTCGATTCATAATTAGTCCTAGCTCTTTTGCAATGAAATAGTGCTTTATTTCTTGAAGTGACCCGTGGAATATGAAATAATATTAGCTCAAGACTACATGCATCATCAATATTGTTATTAATTAATTTATATAAGTAGAGAGATGATTGTAAAGTTCTTCTGCTACTTAATGACATTAAGTTCACTTCAGGCAATAAATTAGAATAGTCTTGGTCCCAACTAGGATATTGTCCATGCAATTTAAAATAACAATATTTCATAAATTTATGCTGAATAGACTCAATTTTAGCTACGTATCGGTTATAAATTGGATTCCAAATTTGCAGACAATATTCTAGCTTAGAACGGACAAATGCGCAATATAAGCTTTTAAGTGTTCTTATTTTACAGAAAGACCGACAGTTTCTAATTACAAATCCGAGATTTTTGTAGGATGTTCTTACAGTAGTCTCAATGTGTACATTAAATGATAATTTTGTGTCAAATATAATCCCAAGATCTTTAAACTGAGTTACTCTCTCAAGCGAAATAGTTTCCATTTGGTATGCATAAGTGTAAACATATTTTTTAACTAAATAACTCATTATCTTGCATTTGCTGAAATTAAAGAATAATTTTGAATTATGAGACCATTTTAAAATATTGTAGATGTCGTTTTGTAACAGAATACAATCATTAATTGAGTTAATAGTTTTATAAATTTTTATGTCATCAGCATACAAAAGTATTTGAGAATGTTGAATGGAGTCCACCACATCGTTAATGAAAAGATTGAATAACAGGGGGCCTAAATTCGAACCTTGGGGCACACCAGAAGTAGCAATGAACGAGTTTGATTTAAAGTTATTAAAATACACAGTCATTTCACGATCTGTAAGGTAGGAATTGAAAAAATGAAGAAGATCGTCGCTGAAGTGAAAAAATTTGTCAAGTTTTTCCAGAAGTACACTGTGATTTACACTGTCGAAAGCCTTTTTAAAATCAGTATATATCACATCAACTTGATAGTTGTCACGTATAGAATTAAGGGTGAATTCAGTGAAATTCATAAGGTTAGTCACGGTAGATCTACCGGACATGAATCCATGTTGATGACGAGAAATATGTGTGGAAGTTGAGTTATATAAATACTTATATAGAATTGATTCAAAGATTTTAGAGATATTAGAAAGTATAGTAATAGGACGATAATTTGCGATATCTGTATTGTCACCAGTTTTGAAGATAGGACAAATGAATGATTTTTTAAGAATAGAAGGAAAGCGATTAGTTGATAAAGATAGATTAAAAAGAAAATGTAATGGTTTAACAAGAAAGTGACTACATGCTTTAATGATATATGAAGGTAAGTGATCAGGGCCAGGATTACGAGAAGATTTAAGTTTCCTAATCGCAAGTACGATGTCATCTTCAGTAATGTTAGATATTTTTAGAGTATTAGAGTTAATATCAGTTGTGCCTATATAAATATTTGAATCAGTATCTACAACAGAATATACACTAGAAAAGTAATCTGCAAATCCTTGGACTATGTCTGCAGTATTATCAAAAGACATGTTGTGAAGATGCATATTACCCGGGATTCGTGAAACACGTTTTGCTGCATAAGCATTCAATTTCGGCTCATCCAATATTAAGAACTAATAATTAACTTTATTTTCTATTTCTATATTTAAAACCTCGTGGGAAAATGGACTTAGTTCAATTTCATTTATTTCTTTACTGAGTTCTTCATACTGATCTACATATTCCAAAATATTTGAATAAATATCGTTGTTAAATGGATTCTGAGTTTCGATAGCAGAATTTTGTTTTACTTCAAATTCACCGGGACCAATATCAATAGGAATGGCTTCATTTTCAGAATGAGTGGTATTTGCGAGATTTAATTTAGGCTCATCTAATATAGAAAACTTAGAATGAACGCTATTGTCATTAATTTTATTATTGAGAGCCTCAGCAGCCAGTGATAAAATATTTTTTGTTCTGTTAGACGCCATAATATTCTGTAAGTGTAAAAACACGTATCAGTATTGAAGGTAAAATTAAATACACGTATCAGAGACGAATATTTTAAAAGCTCTCTGGGGAAATACCAGTGATTAAAAAACCAATAAATTTATAAAATTGTACAGATTCATCCATGTAATATATATTCTAAATGTGATTTTTGCTTAATTTTAAACAGAACTAATGAAATAAATGAACTTACGTGACAACGGACATCCAGCTATACACACCACAGTATCTGCGTATTGAACTAAGCTCATACGTGTTTTTACAAGTACAGTTAGTATACGAGGTTTTCACAAACTGGCAAAAACTAATTTTGTACTACATTTCTCGAAACGTGGTTTTACGTAGTGGTAGATACGAGGTTTCGCTACATAAATACACAAAAAACCCAATTTTTGTTTTTTTCCTCATACGTGGTTTTGCCAAAGCAGCGACGATATGTATGTAAATTTTCGTTTTAATAATCCTACGATTAAGTATTTTTGGGAAAATTGAATTAAAATCTGAAAAAACCAAAGGGGAAATAATTAAAAATATTAAATTGCATAAAATTGTATGAAAATTTGCTTATAAGTCAATTCGGACACGGGGAATTCAACGCCGTTGAGCGCATTTCCATATCTTGTTTAGTTTTTGAGATATAGCCTCCGGAAAAGTGAAATTTTTCGAATTTTGCAGTTTTTCTAAATGTGTACAAAAACTAAAATTAAAAAATAAATATCCAAAAAGTGACATTTATCTGATATATATCCTATATATCAGATATTTTGATATTTATTATAAATATCATGATATTTACGAACCCTGGTTTTAACGTGTTAGAGATAGCTAAAACACCCAAATACACTGCTCTTAAAACAAGCAAAAACAGAGTTTGTGCTACCAGCCTATGATTCTTATTATTAGACAGGTGAAAAAATATAAGATCCTTTCCATCATAAAATATGTATTTGTCTCAACGAATAAAATTTGTAACATGAAAATACTCTTATTTTAAAACGCGGGTACCTCTTTACGTCAGTAACTGTAGACGCAACTGCTCAATTCAATATTGGCTACTGTCAACATCACCAAACCAATTTAAAATGAATGTTGTCGTTTAAAAACCGAGAATTCGGTATTCATCCCATGTAACTACGCAGAAATCTCAGGTGCGTTGCACGTATCTCCCAAAATTCCACATACGTCACGCAAACACACACACACACAGCCAAATGCAAACATCGAGGCATGGGACTGTTACGTATGCAGAGCGCCTGCAAAAGTCTAAACGGAGGAGTTTTCGTCCTGCTTGGATCAGTGGCGCATCCAGGGGGACATCAAAAACAAGGGGATATTCTACAATTTATGAATTTAATGAAAAATAAAACCTTGTATGCACCACGGACATTACTATGTAAGATGATTAATGCCCTTTATGCATTTGGTTAATTACTGTGAAAAGTGGATTAAACATGGTAAAAAATAGATGTTAATTGACAGATATTGACTGGTACCACAACCTGTGTTTTTCAGGGTTTTATGAGCACCATTTTAACATGTTACAGATATCTAAAACACCCAACTACATTGCTTTTAAAACCGGAAAAAAACAGAGCTTGTGATACCAGCCATTGTTTTTAATGAAACATCATCTAAATTGAAAACAATTGAGGGGGTTCATATATAACTATAATCACATAGAAAAATATATAAATGGAGTTTAAATAATTTTTATAGCAAATAATTAAAAATGTGTAAAGAATAAATAAAATGAAGGATTATCTTAGTCAAAGGTTTCACTGTTTGCAGATACGAGTATATTTATTTATTTAATTATTTATGTTACGCTGTACAACAAGAACTTAGTCCCAATTACAGTACAGGGTCCGCATTCAGCGAGCCGCAGTGTGATAGTTCATATACATTTTAGCTTAAGTGCGATTCGAACTCGGGATCTCCGGATTCGAATTCCATATCGCTATCCACACCACCGTACTGACGGACATACATACACATACCATACAGTATGTCTTTCCCCTCACTGATTTTTATAAACATAACCTAAGATTCCATGTAAGCAATCATTTTTGTAGCAATGGAACATATTTATTAATTAAGAAATAAATGATAATTAGATATTATGTGTTTAAAATATGCTAATTAACTCTATATATAACGAGCGACGTAAACAAAGCAATAACTTTGATAAAATTGACTTTCAATTTCAAACTTTTCCAGAATTTCTAGGAATTTCATGGCGGTAAACACTATAGTACAAAAATATTTCATGATCTAAATAATGGTACATATTTCAGACATCTTTTATTATAAAATACCTAACTGTGTGTGCTGTTTACAACTTATCTACCTACGTTTATTATTTCTTCATCTTAATTCATTTTATGGACAAGATTGGATTCCTATCCTTAAGAAAATTTAACTGCATGTTTAACATTATTTTATTTGTAATATTTTAAAAACTCTTTAGATTATTAACAGTTCTTAAATTTTATGTTAAAAAAGATACGACAAATGAAGCCCTTAAGAGTCTAAATTTTGTAGTAACGCCGCTGTTCCGGTTTCAACTCTAAAATGTTGAATCCTTGCAGTTGAGCTGTTAACCACCCCATGATTGAGTCTTAAGACCTTGTGACACTAGGGTGAAAATCGTCCACAGTCAACCTACAATGTATGATATGCCATGCCATTATGCATACACATTTATGACTATGCTAATATGTGTTCTGCGGTGCATTGCAGTTCAAACTTCAAACATATGTGATGAAACTGTTATGGAATGCATAATATTTTGAATAGAGTATATGTCGTGCCAAAATAAAATATGATTATGTATTAACAGTAATAGTATTTGTATAAATTATGAATACTATTATCGTTGACGGTATCGCAAACAAAAGAAGCCTACCCAATATATCTCTTACATAACATTGTTAACATAAAATTTATTTTTCCGTTGATCGTTCATTAAGGAGTTTAATTAATGTATACTAAATCATACATACATACAATTTTCACAAATTTAAATCAACCCCTGTGGCTTCCCCTCCACTAATATCTTTGGGGGGCGTGATTTGACGGCTGGTAACCGCACTTCACACGAAAAAATATATCACTTACCGGGATCTGCTTACGCAGAGTGCCACACCCAGGAATGGATAAAAGGCGTGTTGATCTATTTATTTATTTATATAAAATATAATGATAACTGTTCATTGAAATATTTGTTTTTATAGACAAAAATCAACAGATTGAAACATTATTAATAATTTAAGAATTATATTTTCGACATCTCTGTCTGTCCAGTAAATATGTTAGAATTTTTGAAAAATCATGAGCATTCGCCGGGATTTGAACCCAGAACCTTTCACTCGCTAGGTGACTGCTCTACCACTTGAGCTACAAATACTCGGCGAATATTCATGATTTTTCGTGCATTATAATTTAGTTGTTGCACGAAAAATCATGAATATTCGCCGAGTATTTGTAGCTCAAGTGGTAGAGCAGTCACCTAGCGAGTGAAAGGTTCTGGGTTCAAATCCCGGCGAATGCTCATGATTTTTCAAAAATTCTAACATATTTACTGGACAGACAGAGATGTCGAAAATATAATTCTTAAACTATTTCTTCCTTGGCTGTTGGCCGCTGCATACTACAGTTGTTGATTTGTAACGAATTGACATAGTGATGTCACTTTACAAATTACTTAACAACTAAATTATAATGCACGAAAAATCATGAATATTCGCCGAGTATTTGTAGCTCAAGTGGTAGAGCAGTCACCTAGCGAGTGAAAGGTTCTGGGTTCAAATCCCGGCGAATGCTCATGATTTTTCAAAAATTCTAACATATTATGAATAATAACTACCTAGCTATCGATAATATTCAAATTTACTTGTAAATTTTTCAAAGAAGAGGGTGTAGAGAATTGTTCCATATGACGTCATACAGGCACACATAATTTGCATGCAATATTGATATTCCCCTTTAATAAGGTCCTATATTTCTGTACCGTATAGTAATTCAGTTTTCTCCCGTCTAGTTGCAATTAAAAATGTAATCCGATTAGCGGGCGCTGGAGAGAGGAAGAGAGTACAAATGTGGACAGAAGGGGTGCCGGGATGGCGGTGGCATGGCAGCAAATCCCTCAGTTCATGTCGGCAGCGCCGAGAGCAGCGTCGAGGGCGTCGAGATGACAAGGGTCCGCGGGGACGCGCGTGGCCAGGTCAAAAGGCCGCCCGACCTTAATCATACTCGCAAATTACATCTGTCAACTCGTGCCCGCGTCGATTCATGGCCTGCTAGAGAATGACTTCACAATAAATATTCAAAGCCTGTTGTATTTCCGAATGGGACACGAGGCCAGTGTCGAAGCTACAAAAAAATTGAAAAAGGAAAAAATGAAACAATCTGGATGATATTTTTCATTGGTGGCCGTTTTATTTTACTAAAGCGATTGAAGTTGAAGCAAGAGTCCGCACAAAGGGCTTTATGTGACATTAACGTCGAGTTAAATTTGTATGTATATGAATTTTTAAAATGTTTCATATGTAGGTACAAAATTATGGGTGAATTTCATATAAATGAATTCGAAATAATCAACAGAACTTATTTAAAATTCAGTTGAGTAATTGTACATTGAAAATCAACCAACTGCATTTAACACCTTTGTATGCAACACTATTTACAGTTCAGAAAGGAGCGCAGCGTAAATATAAGTGATTTTAATAAACTATTAGTCAGGCAATCAATAACCAATAACAATAGGTGTTATTCAATGAGACGCTGAGACGTGGTTAAGATCGTCATTAGCCTAATGAAGACGTGGTTTAAAGGTGATTTATAATACTTATGTGTGCAGGTCTGCTTGGAGTATTCAAAATGTCAATTCCATCAACTATCACCGACATGTACATTCTTTGATCAGTAACATGATAAAAAAACTGAGCAGTAACAAATAAAAATCATACCAAATGTTTAAATATTTTAGTAGTTTATTTAACGTAAAACAAAAAAACCTTAAAGTTCTTTACTTGTAAGCGAGTAGTTGCAAGTTTCGCAAGTGCTTAGAATTATGAGGCTGTATAATATAACTGCTCCAGATAAATCATTTTAGGTAACCCACCGTAGCACATTTAGATAAACCCTCGGCGTCGCCCGGCGTCTGAAAGCGTCCCAGCCGTTCAAGAAATCAAATAAAAATAAAACAACATTTAAATGTGTAACGCGTGAGCGAGCGACAGCGCTAAATCTATTCAAGGGAAACATTTCGAAGTAAGGTACCGTATTTTCACTCACTTGTAACATTTTGAACATGCTCATTCTTTTCTTCCATGTCGTTTCGGATTTTTCGTACTCGAATAACGAAAAACATAATACAAGAACAGGTTTATTCACTGTGCAGACCTTCAGACGATGTATTGAAAAAAATAACTTATATTGAACTATTGTACAGTTATGTGACGGTATGTTCTTTCAAAGCATTTGAATAAGTACTATGGATTCTATCATTTCGTTCTACAAATTTATGTTCAATATTTTTCAGTAAAACTGCAATGCTGCAGTAAAATATTACTTGTTACTTAGGCGAATTCTGTAACAAACCTGCTGAGTTTTAATGACCGGTAAAAACTAATGACAATTATAGACCGTATTAAATCAAATATGAAAATGTCATTCCGCTTTCAAATTATAACAAATTATTTAAAAGGAAAAATTTGTTCTCCGGCTCTTTTATTTGACACATTTTTATTTAAAATTGTTTTCAGTGTTTATATACAGATGTAATTGAATAAATAGGAATAAAGGGTTATTTTTTACTACGAATTTTAAACTGTAGATTAAAT
This sequence comes from Pterostichus niger, assembly GCA_947425015.1. Lineage (NCBI taxonomy): Eukaryota > Metazoa > Arthropoda > Insecta > Coleoptera > Carabidae > Pterostichus > Pterostichus niger. Next base: position 2,287,828 of record OX380335.1, read on the forward strand.
TTCAAAGTTGGGGGCAAACTTAAATTTCACTTTTGGTATGAAAAGGTTCAGAATTCTATTTCCGCGATGTCATCGTAAATTTTTTTAATGGAACAATATATAGAATGTTACAAAAGTTTTGCGGAAAAAAATTAAAGGTATATATTATTTGACGTTCTGATTACAATGCAAAAAAAAAAATCAGAAATTCGCAAAAATAATTGCATATTACTTGAAGCAAACATTTTTAATGCCACTGAACTGCTAGGTTACAGGAGTGAATAAAAATGAGTAAATATTAAAATTTATATTATTTAATTGAAGTTGGATAACAAGTTCTATATGGCAAACATGCATGTTATGAATAATTTTAAATACAACATGAAACATTGTTTTAATCTTATCAAAAATTTGCTGTTAAAAGAATGAAATATCTTTGTGTTGTAAAATCAATCCAAAATATATAATACTTAAGCAAATCTCCGAAAGGAAGGAAATATAAATTATATTGTATATTTTACAACTTACGTCCTAGTCCATATATTTATAAATGAATAAAACGATATTATTACAAGGACTTCAATGACAATTTTTATTTTATACTTCTTTAACTGTAACCTTGTTGACTTGGATACTAATTCAAATATTTCCTGTATTTACTTAATTACAAAATTTTAAATAATGACAAGAACAGAAAATAGATTAGAAAGAGATAGAAATATTACTGGTCTATGGAGTTGCGGATTGCATAAAGAAAAGAGAAAGGAAATACAATTATTTTGAAAATTAAATTTTACCCAAGTGAATTTTAATTTTTGATAACATTTTTGTCTTACTGAACCTTGAACAGTCACTGATTCAAGACGTTTTGGCAATTAAAAGATCAGATTTGGCTCTTAATAATTAAGTTAAATATTTTTTGTCGTTCCAGCCCTGCTGTGGCTGCTACAGCAGTGTGTAACTGTTCACATAGTTCAATAAATGTACTTTTATTTGGCCACTCTGACTCATTGATAGTTTTGTATTTGTATTTCTAAAATGAGTACCAAATAAAAATTTTGGAAATGGTTCAGACTTTGCCGTTAATGACATCACAAATGGCACACAATTTGGATTTATGTCGTTGATGTGAAGTTAGTCAAAAGCTAGTAAAGTAAGAATTATCTTTAGAATATAATTTTAACAGAATTAATGAAAGTAATAATGAGAGGTATACTGTATTTATTATAGACTATTTGATATTTTTATATAATGGATATATATCTTCGAACCCTGTTTATAAGTTAACTGAAGCACGAGAAAATTAATGCCGTTGAGCGCGTTTTCATATCACATTTAGTTTTTGAGATATAGCCTCGGAAAAGTAGAAAAACTGAAAAATTCTAAAAATTTCACTTTTCCGGAGGCTATATCTCAAAAACTAAACAAGATATGGAAATGCGCTCAATGGCGTTGAATTCCCCGTTTCCGAATTGACTTATAAGCAAATTTTCATACAATTTTATGCAATTTAATATTTTTAATTATTTCCTAAGGGTTTTTTCAGATTTTAATTCAATTTTCCCAAAAATCCTTAATCGTAGGATTATTAAAACGAAAATTTACATACATATGTATTTTGACCCACTGAATCCAGTGGTGCAATCTTCAAATGCATATGACTTCTGGTTTTCGAGAAAATGTTAAAAAACCGCTTTTTGCGATTTTTTTGGCGGAAAATTGAAAAAAATAAAAATCGCTGAAACTATGTTTATAAGTTAACTGAAGCACGAGAAAATTAATGCCGTTGAGCGCGTTTTCATATCACATTTAGTTTTTGAGATATAGCCTCGGAAAAGTAGAAAAACTGATAAATTCGACAAATTTCACTTTTCCGGAGGTTATATCTCAAAAACTAAACAAGATATGGAAATGCGCTCAACGGCGTTGAATTCCCCGTGTCCGAATTGACTTATAAGCAAATTTTCATACAATTTTATGCAATTTAATATTTTTAATTATTTCCTAAGGGGTACCCCTTTGGTTTTTTCAGATTTTAATTCAATTTTACCAAAAATCCTTAATCGTAGGATTATTAAAACGAAAATTTACATACATATGTATTTTGACCCACTGAATCCAGTGGTGCAATCTTCAAATGCATATGACTTCTGGTTTTCGAGAAAATGTTAAAAAACCGCTTTTTGCGATTTTTTTGGCGGAAAATTGAAAAAAAATAAAAATCGCTGAAACTATGTTTATTAGTTAACTGAAGCACGAGAAAATTAATGCCGCTGAGCGCGTTTTCATATCACATTTAGTTTTTGAGATATAGCCTCGGAAAAGTAGAAAAACTGAAAAATTCGAAAAATTTCACTTCTCCGGAGGCTATATCTCAAAAACTATTTGATATTTTTATATAATGGATATATATCATTGCAAAAATATGACGATATATATCAAAATAAATATCATGATATATATCGATCGATATATATATCTTCGAACCCTGCTGATGAGCAACTGTTATAAACGTAAAAAGTAATATAACTTGTGAATTTAACAAGATAAACAACATATGAAAAAAACGTCCAATAAATAAATAACAGTATTCAAGAATCCTAAAGCCATATATTCCTTTCCTTTCCTTAAATAAATAAAAACAAATCGAACTAAAATATATAAAGACATGTACATTGCTGTCAAAAATTTGATGCGACATTGTCATTTTATGTCAAACTTAAAGTTTGAGTTTTGTTGATGTAAACGAGCATAAAAAGTTGTTTTATTAAATTTGAACATTATTTTAGTTAGTTAAAACGTAGCTATGGTACATTTCTACAGTCTAACAATTCATTTTCTAATCATGTTTCATTTTTTTCCAAATTAGGAATAAAATGCAACATCCTGAAGAAGTAAAGAGAAAACAATCTTATGTTGGATGCGCGAATATTTCCCATGTTTGGGTTACACGTACAGGAACCGGTGCGCCGCGATGTCGCGTAGTTTCCGTTCTATTTCACGAAGCCTTCGGGCCGGATTTAACTTATCAAATAAAGTTAAATTTAAAGCAGTTCTCTCCAACCTTAACAAACATAAGGGCGCTCGCGGGCACTGCGTGGAAATTTGCAGCGAAAACATATCAACCTTCAACCGGAGCTAGGGAAGCAATCGGAAAAATGGATTACGTTTCCAGACCTAGTGAAGGTTGGTGGTGACGGTGACGCAAGAAATTACAGTTTTTGACTTTGATTGAGTCAATACTTTATTATTTCAACAGGATGTTTCACGAAAAGTACACCTTTGGTAATTAACAAGGGATATAAGGTACCTTCGAATCAAACAATTTACATCATCATTTAAATACACTGCTCAAAATTGGACCGGGATATTGTAAAAATTGAATGTAAAATTAAAATTAAAATTACCAACTGTGCTGGCCAGCCTCTGACGATGCCCTCATAAGGTGACTTGGAGGCTGAATTTTGTAAAATTAAAACTATAAATAATATTATAAATGCGTATTTAAGAAGGATTCAATATAAAAATTTATATAAATAATATTCTAATATTTCTAGGAAAAATAATACCTTAGGTATTCTTTTATTTATTTATAAATTACTATCAGAAATATGTATGAAATTAGTAAGAAAAATCCTGCTTCCATTGCACACAAACAGCACTTGTTACGTAACACGTAGCGCAACATATAGATAATCTTAATCTTTAGAACAAACAGTAAACATGTTATTAATTTTCATAAAACCGATTAACAAGTTTAACAATGTAAATGAGTTTAATAGGAACACAAAGTTTTGTCTGAGAATTCCCAGCATAGAAAGGGCGAAAAACGAAGTTTCGTAGCTGTTTTCGTCTTCATTAGTTCAGCCGCGACTATGAACGCAACATTCGCAATATATCAGACCCGTTGTTAATTATTCAACACTACACTTTAGCGGTTAAGCAATGAATAAATCAACATAAAATTATACCTCTCTTACAGAAACATTAAATAATTTCTATAATTTTATGATGTACCTCTAGTCTACCGGAATAACCTGCCACAACAACGTAATTTATATACGCGTGCTTTCATGAAACTTGCATGATCAATTCTAATACCTAAATTCTTTAGGACTTAAACTGAGAAAATATTGAAAACTCATGTAAAATTTCACACTATGATGCATCAAATGGGATAGCACAAACCCATGTAATATTCACTCAATCATCAAACTAAATTATAAATTAGGATACCACCAGTTTTAAAAATGGAATCTATAAACTCCGGTCATATACTTTAATCAATTAGGCTACTGTCTCTGATTCTGATGTTATTCAAATTTTTCTCTCTATTTTGCTATGTACCATAACAGCATTGATCCCATGACTCTTTTATATTCTGGAATACTTGATACAAAAGTTGTCTGCAGTGACACTGTTATTTAAGTAGAATATTTACCAGCTCAAATTTAATTAGTATTTTAAGTAAATACCAAAATTGTTGTAATCAAATTGAATTATAAAGAAAAAATGGGATACTACCAAGATTTTAACCTGAAATTTATGCTTTAACCAACTAATCCACGGACGCCATATAATTCAAATATATTTTTTTCTAATTTTTCTCCCTATTTGACTAGACACGAGAGTAGGCTGCAATGACATTGTTATTTAAGAAGAACATTTATCAACTGAAATTTAATTAGTATTTTAAATATATTCTTAACAATTGATGAAATTGAATTGAATTATACAAAGAAAAGTTGGATGGTAATTAAACTATGTTTGTCATGTAATTTAAATATTATTTAAATATTTCTCTCTATTTTGTTATTCCATTACTGAAGTATTTACTTAAAATAGTAATTAAAATTTACTCATTTAATTAATATTATTGTAAGTCTTTTAAAAACTGATGAAATTAAATTAAATTTTGCCTTTGACATGCGAGTATAACTAAAAGAAAAAAAGTTGGAATGAATAAAATTTGAATCAAATGGGTCACAGTTGAGTAATAAACGCAAGACGAGATTAAACGAGAAATAAAAAATATCAATCTCGGCTCATTTTTTAATCAGAAATATCAATTTCACTCTTGCTCTCGCATGAAATTTTGTCCTATCTCGCCTCTTTCTTGTGTAAGTCTCACAAAAGTCTCGCTAAGATTAAAACTAAAAGGCATTGAATTCCTTATATTTGAACTGATTTATAGCAATTTTTTTGCGAATATTGTAATGGATATTTGCATAGATATGTATTTTGACTCACAGAATCCAATAGTAAAGTTCCTAAGTGTATGAGTATATATAACTTCTAGCCTTTGAAATATTCTGAAAAATCTATTTTATGGGACAATTTTAATAAATTTGTTTTGAATTATGAAAATTGCTGAAAGTAAATTGAAGCACGAGAAATTCAATGCAGTTCAGCGCATCTTATATATCGGTGAAAATATTGAAACCTCAGGAAAGTACAAAATCTGAATTAAAAATTAAAATGTAGAAGAAACTTTACGTTAAGACATCTACAGTCTTCATATTCATTAAATTCATCTTTTATATTTAACTATTCATTTCGTGACATACCATATATATTTATAATACCTTTCACAAAAGCTCGTCTCATCTTTAATTCACGCAAAAATCCATAAATTATATTCATCCACTTATTCCTAGGTTATCTACGCAATCTTTCAACCTCACCAACATTTATCTACTACCAGTCGTCCAATTGTTCTACGTTATGCCAAATCATACCACCTAATCCTCTCAATTTTATACTCATCAATTCATCATAGACCCAAACGTGATAAGAATACACACCTCGCAAATAAGTATCTCATCTCTATAGCAGTTATACGTCGTTCATGCTTCTTCATGTCACATTTAGACAATTTGACAGTTATTGTATTATTTGACAGATAGTAATATTGCGAAGATAAATTCCAAGAGCCAATGAATAGAGCAATAAATTCTAGAATCAAATAATTTCTTTTCTTAAACGAAGCCAAAAGAATGAAAAAGAAACAATAGAAATCGCCAGTCGAAGCTGCGATATTTTCATCAAGTGCTCAAAGAGGCAGAGACGTTTTGTCGGGTGAAAGGCGTCGGCAGAGCGCGTGCCACTGTTTCAGCGAAGCGGAATCCATGCGGCTGATACACATTGACAAGACAGACGTGTGCCGGGCGCCAGGGCCACATCTAGGGGCGATATTTTGCACTGACTTCGTGTTTAACTCAGATATTGTCTCAAACTGAAAATATAAGTTATTTGTTATTTTCGCATAGTTTATCTGGACTACTACTACAATAACTAATTCAGACTATAGTAAGAAGAAACGTCAGTCGAGGTACGTTGTCGTTTAATGAAAATTGTTATAAAACAAATTTACCTGAAACGAAAGCAATTATTTTCTACGCCATTATAATATCTAATCATAGTTGCTACGGAAATATAATACATTACAAATAGATATGAATGCCATGTCGCACGGATTATTACTTTCCTGGCATACTAATTTAGAATTGTCAAAGGAATAGTGATATTGGAACAAATTTATTATTAAAATATAAATTAATAGAGCAGCAATATCGTAATTGTATGAAAAGCATAGTACACAACTTGCATGGAATGTTCTTTTCGCAGGAGTATGTAAGTTTGTACCATAAACCGAAACTGAATTCTACAATTCATACCAGTACTATATAATATTTTCAACCACCAGCATAATAAGTATATCTTTATATACCTATTATCGCAATAAAGCCATAAATAAAAATTTGATATTATTGTTAAGATAACAAAATATTAAATAAATAAATAAATATATCATCACGCCTTTTACCCAATACTGGGTGTTGCACTCTGTAGTAAGCAGATCTCGATAAGTGATATATCGCGTGAAGTGCGGTTACTAGCCGTCAAATCACACCCCCCAAAGATATTAGTGGACGAGGAGTCACAGGGGTAGATTTAAATTGGTGAAAATTGATTGTCGCCTGTGGGAATCGAACCAGGGTTCTCAAGATCCACAGGCCGATTCGATACCACTGAGCCACTTACAAACAATTTATTAATAATCGCACTTGACAGGAATAGTTCCTATATGTATTTAAAACAATTGAATTTATTTTTAGTCGTTGATTGAATATATTTTGTTATGTAGCACAAGCGTTAAGTGAAGGAGTCGGTAGGTGTCTTAAACAAAACATTAGACCTACTGTTCTTGATAGATAACTGTTCTATTTTTTGTAAATAAAATTATATAATAATAAGCCTATACGTTGTATCATTAAAGCAATATAATAATTATATATGTATCAAGGCGTCGTAGATTAAGTCATTTATTTGATAACCAACTTCGACTAATATGACGACTTTACTATCAGCTTGAAGTAATTCACCTCCTTATGTTAATCTGTTAGTTCAGTTCATTTAGTCACCCTAGTTATATTTCATTTGCCACTTAATTAATTTAAATCAGACCACATAGCTAATTAAACTGAACAAACTAATGCAAATTTGAAACTGAATCAGTATACCTAGTACTGAGAAGAACATGAGTAAGGAAATACAGTCAAGTGATCAGAGAAATCAGTTATGTTAAATTTGATCTAAATGGCAAATGGAATTCACCTATTATTTGATTTATCTAAACTGATTTCAATAATGCAAGTGGTATTACAACTATTATATTGCAAGTTTCGTGTAAGTGAAGTCCATTTTCATCTACGATCCATCCCTGTAGACGTGCAGCGGTCTCAGCAGCAATTTTACTCGCCATTTCCCGTTGAAAAGCTCGGATGGTCGGATGGCTTGGTTCTCGTGTTGACACTTTCACGCAACACACACACCGACACGCGTCATGCATATCGCGAACCGCGAAACGCGAACATGTGAACGAGGCATTACTGTGACAGATGGGGACGGGTGACAACGTTGGCTCTTACTACTCGGGCTTCGTCCCACATGAATGGAAATGCTTTAATGGAATTCTGTGTTGAAGTAGAGCTTTGTCTGTTTTAAGCTTTGTTGCGAGTACTCAATTTTTATACCGCTTCAATGATGTATTACGTAGATAGACAATGGAGAGTTGGATGGAAAGATGCTCATTATCATTTTGTATTAAATGTTTGAAAAGCAGCAGAATTGTTTATTGTTCGAAACCACGTTTAAAACATTTGTTGGCCTTCATAAATATATCTACAGAAAATAAAATGAATATGAAAAAGTTTATTTCTTTTGATTACTTCCCTACTTTGCTGATAAATAATAAGCAGGAGCGCACTATATTTTTACCGACAAGTACCAAATGTAATAAGACGAGCTAATATCTTACCGATTACTACCATCAGCCTAATATTATATAACAAAAGATGAATAATGAAAAAAACTGAGGATGTATTGTTTTGAAAAACTTACAACATTATTTATATAACAACAAAGACAAAATTAATTGTCATCCAACACTCGGTGAAACAAGGTTTAGTAAAAATATAAAGTAAACACTTGGCTATGTTTCACAAAATTCAGCCTTATGAGGGCATCGTCATATCCTGTTTACAGGAGTGATTTCATTCTAGAAAATAATACTTTACACTACTGTTATCGTGACGTTACTAAGGTAATAAACAAGTTTTGACATTAGGTTATAATTATTTAAAAAAATATTTACTACTTAAAGGAGACAGTAAGAAATATACCAATGTGCGTCCTATTTGCCAGATTTATAACATAAATAACTATTGCTATTGAATATCGAAAATAAAACACAATCAATGACAATCACAAATGAGGACGTATAATAAAATTATATAAAATTACAAAATGATCTAAGTCAAAACTACAATTTGAATGAACAAAAAAGACGCCTTGTCCCGATTCAGACTGAATTATCATAATAATTATACTTTGCTTATGTTACAAGTAGTACGAGGGTTGTATCGTTGTGTTGGTTCAAAAATAATCATTCTCATGCATAAGTTTCATAAAATAGAAACTTTTTCAAAGAATAAGCAACGTCAAAACAAAAAAATCCTAATTAGAATAAAAGTTAATTTTTGAATGGTTTTCCAATGCGAATTGCCTACGGCACAGTTGTTATAAACAACGGTATTTAAACAATTAAATGTTTGGTAGAGTTAAAAAAAGGTTTTCCATAATATTTCTTTTTTATTACGATTAGATCAAGCAAATTTTAGGGTTTAGTACCGCAATAAAATATTAAAATTCGTAAAAATAAGTTAATTGTCGTAAAATTACTTGCAAACAAATTTTTCTTTTTATGTGCTGCGATAAAATAAAATATTGTTAAAATAAATATTGAGCAAAAAGAAAACGAATAAGGGAGTAACAAAAAAAAATAAGTACAAAGAAAAACAGACGATTTTATTGTCAAAGAAACAGTAGAATGAAAAATAAAGATGCTATCGCTGGGGCTATTCTCGCATGAAATGTCTTTACTAAACGAGTACAAATGTATAAAATGGAAATTTATGGAGAACCTTACAGAATATTTGATTTGAGGACAACTTACAAAATACCACTTACTAGGATCCCGCATTATAGGAAATAAACTACATATTTCCGGAACGATCAAGTATATCCATACACTTTTATTTCTGTTATTTACATTATCTATACAGGGTGTTACAGAACGAGTGTAACAACATTTAAGAGCTTATTTATGAGGTAATTTTAAATAAAAAAATCACATGAATATAGGTTCCATTCCATTTGATTCCCAAAATACAAGAGATTAAAGTTTTATAAATAACGGTAAATTTTTAAATATCAACTTGAATTGAACAAACAAACAAGTGCAACAAAATACAAAAAAATATACAAATTAAATAAACATAGAATAACATAGAACAAGTCATCAGAACACAATATGGATTATGAAAAAAATTATAAAATTTTACGAGAATTACTATTATAAAATTCATATACAAAAACAATATTTGCATTTCTTGCAGCACTAAATTCATCCATTGTGAAATAAATAAAATGCAACATGTCAATTTAAATCCAGGTTTAATTTTATTATTGTACATTTTGTTTCTAAAAAGTATCTTGATTAAAAAAATTTGAAAATTTGCTGTAATTTATAAAACTTTAACCTCTCGATATTTTTTTTCTTAAAATTACATCAGGTATAACCTATTTAATTTTGAACACGCAGTATATCTTAAGAAAACATATGTATATCGTTTACTGATGTCATAGTTTTGCCATGATATAGCTATTTTAAAATTTGATATGGTATATATCTAATAGCTTAATTATAACAAAACAAAGTGATGTCCTTCAACTAAAGATAAACTAATAAAAAATTTCAAGTAATATTTGAAAACTGACAAATGCGCCCAACGGGGCATGCGGCGAAAACGTTAAAATAGTGAGAAATATTTATAAAACTATTTTAGAAATTTAAATAACTTCTTAAATAATTGTGGTTAATGAAAATGAATCTTCGTATGAATCTTTCTACAGCATTTTAAAATAGGATAGGATAAAAATTATAGGGCTAAAATTTGAAGATTTATCAAAGTCTTGATAAGTCAGAAAACCATATTTACAAACTTCTTTTATTGAAGAAGTAAAAACATGAGAGTTACAATGAAGACAAATATGAAATCCTTCTGATAATTTTCAAACAAATGTAAAGTACCACTAGTTTTTTCAGGTGAAGAGGTTCAAGTGGCTGGCTCCATGAAATAAGGAAAGCTGTGCAATAACTTTTAATATTTTAAAGGCTCTTTACAGGAAAACTTGTTATAGAGTCTTAGGTTTAGTACCGTACGAACGAGCCAAGTTTGTTCGGCAAGTTTTTGCTCCAATGCTTGAGGAAAATTTATCAGTTTCTACCACTTTTTTACTTCTTATTTCTCATCTACTTGTTTTAATTAAAAAGGGAGAGTTTATTAAAATATGTATACAAGTTTAATTGAAACTGCATGTAATTATTACAGACTGGTATTATATTGACATAACATGTAAAGTAATTATACTAGACTGCAGAGAAAATTATTCATTTAATTACGTCCGTATTTCAGAGCGTTTTGCTCCTATTAAGTAACAAGGTCCATGACTCGTGTCCCCAACGGAACAATTTGCACGCGAAAACAATTATATGCAAGTTAGTTATAAAGTATTGTGTTAACTGGCAATCATAGCCCAGTGGATACAACCGAGGTAAAACTTACGTTTATTAATTAAAGGGTAAGGCCACTCTAGACGGAAAAAAAGGGTAATTTTCAAGATTTTTTTTAACGAAATCTAAACGTGCTGCTTAAGAACTGTTTTTGGATCTTTATTTAGTGCTCTTTGAAAGAAAATATTCAAAATTGTCGTCAGAAATTTAAAAAAATGGCGACTCCTCTCGGCGCGTAGGGCAAATCGGGCGAAAACATTCCGGGAACAGCAATAGACCTGGATCAAAAAGGGATATATTTTCTTAATCTCTGATGTATACTCTAAAAAACTACGGGCTAGATTTTGAAAATTTTGATTTTTAACAAAATGGCGCACGTTTGAAAAAAAGTTCATTATTCGGGACTAAATTTCTGTATAAAAACGACCATAAAAAACGAATGAAGCACTTTAAAAAAAGCCCCCGTAGTTTTTGAGTATTTTATATCTAGAATAAGAAATAAAAAGATTCAGCACGATCCATCTATTAGTATTTCAGATTTCTTTTCGCCCGATTTTGAAAATATGATTTCGAGAAAAACGCGTTTAAAGTTTCGAGTCATATATATATATATATATATTAGAGATGAAAAACTATCGGTAATTTCAACTATCGATTGTTCGATAGTGCTATCAGTAAACTATCGATATATCGATAGTACTATCGATAGTCAATTAAATTACTAAACGATAGTTTTAGTTACTAAACGATAGTTTTAATTACTAAACGATAGTTACTAAACGATAGTTACTAAACGATAGTTACTAAACGATAGTTACTAAACGATAGTTACTAAACAATAATTACTAAACGATAGTTACTAAACGATAGTTACTAAACGATAATTACTAAACGATACTATCGATAGTTTTTTTTCTTTTAATTACTTATCGATAGTATTATTTTTACAAAAGTATAAATAATTTTTTTTTCAAAATTAAAATTCTTTGCCTATACAGAGTTTAAAATCATTTACTAAATTTGTTCCTTTTTTGAGAGAGAGGTAAAATAAAATTTATAATTTATAATCCCCTAAAATTTAAAACTGTTGATGTTGCTCTATATTAAGGGATGTTTGCTAAATAATTTCTGTGAATATGGTTTTGTTACAGTTAATATTACCCGCTCTAAGGTATGTAAAATGGGAGAAATAAAAAATAAGGAAATATACAATAAATGTCAAAAATTTATTTCTTTAAAATTTAGGCTTAATAACAAGATTTCAGAAGTTACAAATGTGAAAAATAAAAATCAAATGCAAATATGTAGGTACTTCTATCCCTAGGCATATATCATTTCTTACATTAATTTATATATTTGTCGAGATCAAGATATTAGAAAAACTAATTGCAATTCGAAACACCTTTTATATTAATTTAAATCAAATAAAAAAGAAATGTGGTGTTGCGATAGTATTTTTGGAGTTGTGATGCATACTGGATGAGTGATAAGCGGAGACTGTCCTGGTTAGAAGGAAAAAATGGTGGATTTTGGGGTGAACAAAGAAGTTTGGAATATAGGTACTTGAAAAACAGATGTTGTTAGGTTCGGAGAAAGCGGGCGAAGTTACAATAGCAGGTAGTGGAGAAACATGAAAATTGTACATAATTGTTGCTTAGAAACTACAGAAAATGAACGAAATGAACGAAGAATATATACAAGGTGTGTGATTATTTGTGTATACATGTGTTTTGTGTTTTTACATATGTGTGTATGACTGTGTGAGCATGTGTGTATTACATGTGTATGTACTGGCCGCCACATGACCAATAATATTCACTACAGCACAAACTACAATGAACATCAGAGAACAATTGAATTTAAATTATCTCGTACCTGTTACCCTATAATAAATTTCTTAGAAATCTCACTTTGTCTTTCATCCCTTTAAAGTCTTCCGACAACCAATCGATTTACAGCTAACATTTGTGAACAGTTACTGTACAATAACGATATTGAATATAATTTGAATTATATCATTTAAATGCAGATAAAATCTTTATAAGTCATACTTAACACGTGGTCCGCAAAAAACACACGTATTCGAATTGCTCCGGGAACATAAGGTAATTTGCTTGTCAGTACTCACAGCCCAGCCCGTGTTCTAAATTTATTATTTATTAATTTTTATTTTTAAATTATTTTATTTTAAAGATAGTTACTAAACGATAGTTACTAAACGATAATTACTAAACGATAGTTACTATACGATACTTACTATATGATAGTTACTAAACAATAATTACTAAACGATAGTTACTAAACGATAGTTACTAAACGATAGTTACTAAACGATAGTTACTAAACGATAGTTACTAAACGATAGTTACTAAACGATAGTTACTAAACGATAGTTACTAAACGATAATTACTAAACGATACTATCGATAGTTTTTTTCTATTTATTACTTATCGATAGTACTTTATTTTTTTAAACTATCGATGTATCGATAGTACTATCGATAGTTTTTTCATCTCTAATATATATATATAAATACTAGTACTAATAGATATATGCTTTTTTTCCTCTGAAATACTTCCGCACGGCATTTAAATTAATTGTCCCTTATTCCTAAGGGTTTAAACTATAATTTAAGCAAATAAAAAAATATGCATTTGTAAAAAATTCTAGAGTGGCCTTACCCCTTAATAAGCAAAAGGTCAACTTTCGACTATATTTAAAAATTACGATTGTGTCTGAATGTATAAGCTATAGGTTCTCTGTACTGTAATTGGAATTAAGTGTCTGTTGTGTATATATATTAAATGTCATACATGTATTTATATTTGTTCCAGTCTGAATATCTTATGTACATAATCAATATTTGATCACTTTTAAAATTAATTTTAAAAGAAATAATATAAGTAAATGTCTAAACATATTTGTAAAAAACATTTTAATTTGACTGTGCAGATTTGTAATTTTGCTCGAATAAGATCCATTAATAATACAAATTTGCAATCAAGACGACGGGCGTAGCGTTAACGCAATCAAAATGCAATTAATTCGTAATAAAATTAAATAGCATATTTGACCAACCAATCATACAGTGATCAATAAACGGAAAATAATTAACTTTAAGGTCCTTCCAGTAGAAATGGTAAAATTTCCAAGATAATTTTATCGTTGAGTTAGTAGTCATACTGTCGTAATAGCAGAACATTCGGTTATAGCCAACGCAATTGAAAGGAATGGCTAAATACCCTTGCATACTGAATTAACAAGCGTACACGGAACAATATTGTGATTATATTAGTTCATTCCGTTAATGTACATGCGTACTTGTTACGCTAAAGTCCTGGCTAGTAAAAGGGCCTTTGTTGTGTTCGCCGGCGGCTGACTGGACATAAGCTTCAAGGATCTTCAGTAATGACTATGTGAAAATTTGGTGAAAGCGCTTCGCGTATGTTACGGTCTGTGCTGGGAAGTTATAATTAAAATAATACTATTACTGTATTACCAGCGGCGTAGCTTCGAAGTCTACTCGCTATAAATATTACAAATTAGTAGACTTTTTATCGAAATATTTTAATAATCCCTACTGGATGACAATTGCTTAATCCTCACAAATATGTTTAAGAATATTTTTACTTCATCAAAATTTTAAACAATAAAGATAAATTCACGAAATAAGTAATTACCCATGGTTATTTGGTAATAAATAAATAGTCAATTTACTTATCAGCTGTTGTTTTCTACTAATTGTTCAAATTTTAACAATATATTGCAAATAACACTGGCATGTCAACATGCGTAGTACAGAATTATAACAGGAAATTCTAGCTGACCAATACATTTGAGCACTAATTAATGCTATGTTCCAACATATAGCATTATTAGATATGACGTACGTAGGTACTTTTAGAATGTAACCAGTAAATCCATAAAAAAATGTTGAATAGTGGTTACGTAGAGAAACCACTAAGAACGAAAGGGTTAAATATATATATATATAAATTATATGATCGTGGCCGATATATAATAAAAAAAACAATATTTTGATTTCAACACAGACTTTATTTAGCAGTTGTAACTTAGAGTTTTCACAGTAAAAAGGATAACATGTCTTTGTTTCACACGTATTTATAGTTTGTCTTATCAGAAAGGTTCTTATTACAGCGTGAGAGATTCCGTTAGACATTCATCACATATTTGTTATGTCGTCATCTAATAGGGTTACATAATATATATATACAACAAACACTTAATTCCAATTACAGTACAGGGAACCTACAGATACAAGTGTATGTAATTCAGATTAATTTGAACTAAAATCGGATATAATGGCTCGAATGTATTCTAAAAGCTTAGGATTTATAAAAAGTGCTATTAAAGTGAGCCTCACCAAAAATGTATTCTAATATAAAAAATAACTGGGTAATAATACAAATTTTTGCATTTGGAATTAGTACATTGGCTGTATTTCATACACTGTCGGCAACTACTCGGTCACGGTTTTACTACTGTTACAGTTACAAATAATACAAATTTCATGAATCGTGTTTCAAAATATTACCGGTAAACTGAAAATTTTACTACGGTAACCTTGATACGTTTTCGGAATACGTTATAATTTTTTTTAAATTATCTACAAAGTATTGTTTTAACCCTTACTTTGTAGCATATTTATTTATAAATCAATAATATTTTACAGGTATGTTCTCAATATTTTGTCCCAATGGCATTCAGACCAGCTTTTAAGAATCAGAAGCCATTACTTTAACGACTATTAGCTAAACTTCGTAGAAATACATAAATATAAGTTTATTTTTTAAATATTGTCACTATGACAGTAGATAATCATGAAAAACAATTTTGTTTTATTCCTTCTTTGTAATAATCGCATATTGACTAAAATATTTAAAACATACAAATTGTAGGAGAAATAAGCACCTACGTAATAGTTATTTATTTGTACGCATTTGTTTAAAGATAAATAACTGTCAGTGTAACTTACCTACCGAAAATAGTGAAAGCAATATATTTTCGATTATATAATCGATAATGTTGTTTGAAGCTGACTTTTACGTACCTGAAAACATAAAAAATACGATATTAATATCAAAAAATTTATGGCAGTACAACGAATTCATTCAATATAGTTACGTTCGGATTGATTTGTTATTTGAAGGTTAAAATACGTAATGCGTATGTTTAATTTTAACTAAATGATAAATACATAAATATATACAGGCAGATTTTCAAAAAGGATTAAATTTGAGGATAGCTAACTCTGTTTTTATTTTAAATTGATTCTATTGATATTACAATTATTTACTTCAGAATATATTGTTATGATTAATAGTTGTCATATTAGATTATGTATTTGCACCCTAAATATTTGATTCCATAGTTACCGGCAACTTTTGTGAATTGAAATGTTATTAAACTGATCAATTTTATGAATTTTTATGTTAATGAGATGTTAGCCTTGTTAAAATTAATCAAAAAATTAAAAATTACCACCATTGCCGATTTCAAATTTAAAATAAAATACTGTAAGGTACATTTATATAATAATGCTACTATTAATTATTCGAACCCGGAATTAAAAACAAAATTTTACAACAGCTGTCAGATACACAATATACTGAATTTGTGTTTGACACTGCAATATAATCCTCTATATTCTGTAACTGGATTATTATATATTTCATAATAATTTATTGTCATTTTTATATTATTTTCATATTTTAAGAGACGCGCCGCCGTTATTGCCGACATGAATATAAACTGTCGTCCTGAATTCTATAGAGCTTTCGAAAATATGCGAATATACGAATATCGTGATACAAAAGTAATACGAAATTAATATTTTCTGTTGAATTATTGAACATCGACACTCATGTAATATTATCAAATGTAATACTCCGAGAGCTTGAAAATTATCGGGTATTTCCCGATTGTTTCGTTGCGTAGCAACAATTGAGATAAGTTTTGCTTTAAAAATGTTTGACTTTTTTTAAAGCTCAACTTTGGGACGCCATAACTCAAAAACTAAAAGAGATATTGAAATGCGGTTTGAACGAGTGTATTTCTCGTGCGCTACTTAACTTGTACCGGTATTTTAAAAATTTTTAAATTTTTTAAATTTTCTTTTGTCGATATTTCAAAAAGTTGAAAAGATAATGAAAATCTGAAAACACTTGTGAATTCCTCGCGTGAAAATACATAGGTATTTCAGAAGAAAATTCCAACGGAGACATTTTTTATTTTAAAAAATCGGAAATGGCCGTTTTTTGAAAATTTCTTAAGGGGTTAGCCTTAAGATTTTTACGATTTTTGGCCATTTTTCGTTTTATTGTAATAAAAAAATTATCCGTGCGAATTTTGTTGTAAAAATGTATGTATTTTTACGAGAGAAATACACTGGTGTTTTCAGATTTTCATTATCTTTTCAAGTTTTTGAAATATTGAGGAAGAAAAATTTTGAAAAAATCGAAAAATTTTCAATATTTTCAAAATACCTGTACAAGTTAAGTAGCGCACGAGAAATACACTCGTTCAAACCGCATTTCAATATCTCTTTTAGTTTTTGAGTTATGAAAAGATATGAAGATTTGCCTTGCGCCATTCGATTTCTCGTGGTCTGAATTATATAGAACCACATTTTAATAATTTTCGATTTTTGAACTGGTTCAACCCAAAATTCTTATTATTTGTATGTACGAGTTCTTAAACGAAGAATTTGCGAACAAATGTTGTTAAATATACAGATTTTTTTGTGTATATGCAATGTGTACTCAGGAATAATACAAATTATTAAATAAGCGAGATATTTAATTTGCTATTTTGCAAAATCTGACAAAAGAGTACCTAACGGTAATTGTTTTTCTGGCGAGGTCACCTATTTGTATTAATATATTATTGAGAAATATCAATTTACAATCTTGCAGAAAAACCAATAAATCTTATTCTTATTCACTTCCGTGTGCAGGTAGTATATCATGCCTTGGCTACAAGTGCGTCTGGTCGCTCTGGCCGTAATCATGGCCTACTCAGCCCTGCGCGTTATCCGACATCGTTATTTTAGACGCACACCGACCACTTGTTGCCATTCTCTCTCTCTTTCCCTGTTTCGCTTATGTCAGCCTCTCCTCTCTTTTCATCTCTCTCCTCGATTCGTGTTCCAGTGTCTTGAGTCTTGACCTATTTGCTTATACGTACACTTTATACATGCAGATTATATCCTATAGTATTAGTATTATACATATGGAAATAAGTTTCAGAATTCATGTTTAAATCATTCAAAACAATTTTTAGTTGAAGTTCTGTAATAGTTATCTACGTAACCAGTTATGAAAAGGGTGATATTGTTTGACGAACATAATATTTGCCAAAACGAGCGAAGCGAGTTTTGCAAATTATGTTTCATAACGTATTACGTACCAAATTTTATCTACCTCCGCTGAAATAATTTTTTAAATACAGCTCAGTATATTTCAAAATCAATAAATCAATTTACCAATTCGTTAACGTGAAAATAAATGAATAAAATTTAAAAAAAAGAAAACAACTATAAATTAAAAACGGTCTTGCGATACGAATATTGAAAATATAAATAACATAATAACATAATCAACAACAATTGTACTGATGTCTTTCCATGTAGCATGACGTCTAGATGAATATTTTAAATTTTCTAAGGTTGAAAAGACAAATTTGTATTAACAAGAACGTTGTTGCTTGGTAACAAGAGACGAAAGCAACAGGAAAAATATGTATCTAGTGTAAAATTGCTCGATTTAATTTATTTCAAAGCAATCAAGTTGGACTGAAGCAAATAAAAATTTCCCTATTTTCATAACAATAAAGGTAAATAAAAGTGACCTTTCTCTACAGGGTGAGTTTTTTAAAACAATCATTCAGAAGGCTAACTAATAACTTTAGAAAAACATAAATACACAGGCTTTTACAGAAAGGAGGGGGGCATAATTGTACGGCAGGTAAAATATTATTAGCGGGATGTGGCGGGGATCAACAAACATTAACATCTTTAATATGGAAAATGAAGAGTATCGATAAAACAAACAATAACTTCTTTTGTTTCACAGCCTATCTGAAATTTTATTTTCCATATTAAAATGTTTGTGATCCTAATTTTAATTTTAGGATTAGGAACATGCTGTAGAAGCGTGTAAATGTATTTTTTCTTTAAAGTTATAGTTAGCCACCAAATCTGATTGGTTGTTTTTAAAAACCCATCTGACAAGTTGAATTATTAGTAGTCAATTGTATCCTAGAAACAGAAAATAAAAATAGTGGCAGAATTTTTGGATGTCAAATGATGGTAGTCCGTTTTTGGTTAATCCTTTTTTGGGTAATAATTGTTATAAACATACACAGGTTAATTTTCTCCTTTCATGTTTATAATGAGATAAATAAACGTTTCATTATGTTTATTTTTTATACAGTAACAGTTGTTTGATTATATCAAAGGATTTTATTCGCATTTTCATTTATGTGGGTAGAAAACAGATAAAGAATGGCGATGACAGTTCATTAACAAATCTGTTTAAAAATAAAATTAAATATTATAAATATTGATTAATGAAAACATTTAATCAGGGACCGAATCCTATTGACTTAGCATTAATTATCGAAATACGAACTTGTCAAAATCTAAACTGTCATTGTCATATTTTTCGTCTGATATAAACTGTCTATCTTTGAGTATGGTTTAACCTAAATATGTCAATACCTCATAATCAACACATTAAAGAAAAAGAGCGAAACAAGAGGCAAACTTTTGACACTTTGTCATCCTGTCAATTTAAAATGTGCAATACAAAATTAGTATAAAGGGTATAATTACACCATTGTTTCACAAAATCAATTTCTCTGCTACCGTAGCTTTCCTAAAGCAAAATTTTTACTATCTATTCGATCCAGTTCTAACTACGTAAATTAATAACTACATAATTAATACAAATTTTTGACTTTTAAACAGAATTGATGTATTTTTTATTTGATTGTACACGCCGGCTTCGCCGTTGTCCATCAAACTTCAAATTCATGAAAAAAGTATTGTTATTATTACTTATTGTACGAATAACTATTCCCATGTTAGTAACTACTTTTGGTAGATTTTTACAGCACGTAAGAAATAAAAAAGAAAACATATTTTCTCGTCTTATGAATTATTTCCTGCGGCCCTGGTCCGGGCAAGAATGTATTAGATGGCATTATATTCCAAAATATAATAATATAGGGAAAATAAGTTATATCTCAAAATACGAGTATTGATGTCATATATCAGAAAAAAGTATAACTGTACATTTATATATTTGAATTATTTCTGTATAAACTTCTATTATTTTTGAAATTTACAAAAATATCCCACATTGGGTAGTTAGATTGTAAAGAGAAAATTAAATACGTCTTGATTCAACTGTAAAAATAAATAGAATGGTTTATTTATTATGTTTATAACAATCAATCACTAGGGATACAAAATTATGTTGTTTTTTTAAGTAACTTGTTAAATAAAATAAATTAATTAAAAATCAACTGGATCATTACAATCATAAACACTAAAAATAAGGTATGTGAAATATAGCACTAATGACCAGTTGCACTGTCGAAAGTTAAATTTGAAACTTGGTTTAAATATATAAAAACAAAACGATTGTTTGACAACAATGTTATTTATTCTATTTGACATGTAACTTCGCTTTGCTTTTTATTTATTTAAACCAAGTTGTAACCAATAATGTAACTATTAAAGAGGCAACTGACAATAATGGAAATTTTGTAACTGATATAGCGGTGTCTGATTACTATCAATATTATTCGTATTGTGTAAAGTTATCCTCGTTTTGACGTTTTGTTAGATAATCATAATGAAGGTCAATACGTTATATACAATGCAATGCTGCGTTCTTATTTGGGAATATAAATTACTATTTATGACCCAATTTTGGACAACACCATAAACTCATTAATAAATAAATAAAATACCTAACCTACTTGTATCGAACATTGTAGAGAATAATATACAACAAGTCAACGCTTTATTTATAAAGTGTTTCGTTAATCTGAACTACATCGTTTTATTCTGGTATTTCGGAACATGCAAGCAGCGTAAATGTTCTTCACTGACTATATCTACAATGACCCCGATGACCTGCTCATAATAAAGATGATTATCTAGAAATGACATCGACGTTGACGTCGACGGGAAGGGATATAAGGGAGTCTCGCCCGCCACGCCACTCGCCAGCAGCGGTCCAACATGAAACCATTAGCGCCGGCGTTCGTATCTGCTAATGTTTGTTTCGAACGACTTGCTAGCTCCACGAGACTGTTCATAGAATGTTATTGTTATTTCAGTGGCGTTTGCCGCTTGTTGAGTGGCCGGCTACCGCGGCTATCCGATTGCCCAATGCTAAATTCTCAATGTATGATGCGAAACGTAAACTGTGGTTTCCAACTAATGCACCATGTACTTGGGATTCTGATTCTAAGTGGCTCATATTATGATATTGGATATCATACTGTGTGAGTTTAGAACTTCTGAATTTGTAGAGCTAGAGACAAGTGAATTCATAATAGACAAACAGCACGCATCGTAACTATTACTTCAGTATATATTAAGACTATATGCACGTTTAAAACTGGTTTCAAATCATTTTAAGTTTTAAAGACGCCATTTATAAGTATAAAGTGTCAAAACGGTTTTGAATTGATTACAATCAAACCCTAATTTTATGAGTTTAACTTAAAAACTAATTTCAAATTAATAATGTAAACATAAAAATCGGTTTTGAGATAACGCACGCATACTTCTCAAACGTTTTTACCGCTTTGATGAAATAACTAACCTACAAAAATATTGAGAGTTTATTGAAATTTTTTAGAAGTGAAATTAAAAGATTTATCGACAAATTACATGAGGTCATATATAATTTATGTTGAGATCTTTCAATTAACCGATCTGAAGATATGTTTTGAAATTTACATGTAAACAATTTGACCGGTTTCAGGATATTAAATCTATGTTTACATGCACAAAATTAGGCTGGTAAGTAAGTGTATTATGTACGGTAATATTACCATAGTGATTTGTCAAAACAGTCAAGAAAATGAAAATAAAACACAATGATATTATAACACTATTAATACAAACGGAACTCAAAACAACAATAATACAAAGATTACTTCTCCTATTTATCATGATATATATATATATATTAATTATACAGTCTTTCAAATTAGAGATGACTACGTTATGATGTTTAAATAAAAAATGTATTTATAAATATGATACAAAACAATTGTAATAATGGCGTTAAATAAAAACATACAGACCACAGACTTACTTGATACCTTCTAAAATGATGGCAATGACGTTATTCCTAAAAGAATTCAAAAAATAATATTTATTAATGACGTTAACGTGTTTATATTCTGAAACTATTGAACAAACCACGGATATTATGAGTCATAACAAACCTTAGATATCTTAAAATTCTAGCTCTACGAGCTCGGATTTCAAACTGACATCTGCGGCTGTAATACTACTTATAACATTCCTAGGTATGTTAATAGCTATAACATAACTGTAATCTTTCCATGGGAAAAATTATTAAACTGTTTACATATACTATTTTTTAATAATAATTTTTACATTCGTTTATAACACATACGTACTTAAGTAAGCAGTGTGCATGAAAATAACATTAAAACACCAGGATTAATTATTCTGGTCACAGAATTTCGAAATTGTAATAATCTATAATAAAGCAGGGTTCGAAGATATATATCGATCGATATATATCATGATATTTATTTTGATATATATCGTCATATTTTTGCAATGATATATATTCATTATACAAAAATATCAAATAGTTTTTGTGATATAGCCTCCGGAGAAGTGAAATTTTTCGTATTTTTCAGTTTTTCTATTTTTCCGAGGCTATATCTCGAAAACTAAATGTGATATGAAAACGCGCTCAACGGCATTAATTTTCTCGTGCTTCAGTTAACTTATAAACATAGTTTCAGCGATTTTTATTTTTTTTCTATTTTCCGCCAAAAAAATCGCAAAAAGCGGTTTTTTAACATTTTCTTGAAAACCAGAAGTCATATGCATTTGAAGATTGCACCACTGGATTCAGTGGGTCAAAATACATATGTATGTAAATTTTCGTTTTAATAATCCTACGATTAAGGATTTTTGGTAAAATTGAATTAAAATCTGAAAAAACCAAAGGGGTACCCCTTAGGAAATAATTAAAAATATTAAATTGCATAAAATTGTATGAAAATTTGCTTATAAGTCAATTCGGACACGGGGAATTCAACGCCGTTGAGCGCATATCCATATCTTGTTTAGTTTTTGAGATATAGCCTCCTGAAAAGTGAAATTTATCGAATTTTTCAGTTTTTCTACTTTTCCGAGGCTATATCTCGAAAACTAAATGTGATATGAAAACGCGCTCAACGGCATTAATTTTCTCGTGCTTCAGTTAACTTATAAACATAGTTTCAGCGATTTTTATTTTTTTTCATTTTTCCGCCAAAAAAAATCGCAAAAAGCGGTTTTTTAACATTTTCTCGAAAACCAGAAGTCATATGCATTTGAAGATTGCACCACTGGATTCAGTGGGTCAAAATACATATGTATGTAAATTTTCGTTTTAATAATCCTACGATTAAGGATTTTTGGGAAAATTGAATTAAAATCTGAAAAAACCAAAGGGGTACCCCTTAGGAAATAATTAAAAATATTAAATTGCATAAAATTGTATGAAAATTTGCTTATAAGTCAATTCGGACACGGGGAATTCAACGCCGTTGAGCGCATTTCCATATCTTGTTTAGTTTTTGAGATATAGCCTCCGGAAAAGTGAAATTTTTAGAATTTTTCAGTTTTTCTAAATGTGTACAAAAACTAAAATTAAAAAATAAATATCCAAAAAGTGATATTTATCTGATATATATCCTATATATCAGATATTTTGATATTTATTATAAATATCATGATATTTACGAACCCTGTAATAAAGTAATCATAAAATATAAAAAGTTTTCATTATCATATTGGCCGATTAACGATAATGATTCAGTTACAGAAGAAGAGAATTATCTGTGAAGTTACATTGTGTATCATGGCTACTTGAAACTGTTTTCCAACCAGTAGTGAATTATTGGAGCGGAAATAAACAGCTTTATCAGTAGTCACTTTTGATGTTAGGATTACGTTCGGACACAAAGCTTCTTAGTGTACGTAGTTTTCGAACTACATTACATGGATCCTATTTACTTAGGCACTTAGTGACTTATGTTAGTGTACTGGCACTGAATATATAGACTGAAATATTGTTGAGTTTATTATCTATTATTCAATGTCATTTATAAAATATAACATTTTTATTAAATTAAACAGTTATCCATTTGTAGTTTACGTCATACCAGTATAGTTTCTAACGTACATAAATATTAAAAAATATATATAGATATATAATTTTCCAGAATGAAAGCAAGTTATTCTTTGTTCCAATTCCAATTTATGTACCTTCTCTCCTAAACAACTTTCCTTCGTTTCCAAAAGCCCTAGAGGAAGCAACATTTACATCAAGAAAAAAGCACTTTATAAATCCTAAACCAAACTTTTCCGTTCAACACCAAGCACAAAATATACCCTAAAACTAAACCACATCGACAGTTTTAAATATTGACACCATCTCGGGAAACAGACAAAGTTATTGCTGGTTGCTGCGGTCTCGGAGGGTCGCAAGTTCGCAAGTCTTCAAACTTTCTAACACGTTTTACAAGTAATCGCAGTAGTACCTCGCAGCGCCGCATGGTGCGCACCGCGGCGACGTATCGCTGTAATGACATCTGAGACTACGCGCGGTTTATGATGATAGGTAGACGCGGCCCTCTGAGGTTGCTAACTCCTCGTAATGTGTTCCAACTTACAACGTCAAGTCTTGACGGTGCCTTCGGAGTCTTCACGGAGTCTTCACTCAACGTAGAGATGAGTTATGGGCGGGAGAAGTATTTCGTCAGTGTTTATGTGAAGTGTAATTGGTTTAATGTAGTTGTTTGTTCCTTCCAACTATGAACAAGATATTTTCAGGCTAGATTTGCGGTTGAAGGAAAAAGGGAGGTGGTGTAATTTGTTTTTGACAATGAAATGTTCTAACGTGTAATTTTCTTTTAAATTATTTAATTAAGTACTTTTATGGGGTAGATGGCTCAGTGGTATCGAGTCGGCCTGTGGATCTTGAGAACCCTGGTTCCCCACAGTCGACAAACAATTTTCACCAATTTAATTCTACCCCTGTGGCTCCCCCGCCACTAATATCTTTTGGGGCCGTGATTTGATATATCATTTACCGAGATCTGCTTAGGCAGAATGCCACGCCCAGTAATGGGTAAAAGGCGTGATGATATATTTATTTATTAATTTTGTATAGCTTCTTTTCGGTTGATTAATGAAATAAAAGTTGTTACATTTGTGAATTTAATGATTGGTAAATTTGTCACACACATTTGTGATAAATTGGATTTTGATGAGAGCAAATTCAGACAATGTTTTTTTATAGAATTACTGTGTCTCTGATTTAACTAATTTCCACATTATTTTGGTATTATTTTTACCAACTAAGTATATCTTTGATGTTAATTCACAGTATATTATGTAATTATCAACTGTTAAAATTAAATTTAAATATTATCTATCTTATATTTAAATAATGCAAATATAATACATTTATTTATTTAAAGATATTGCTGTGTAGGAGTATATCTCAAATAGAATGAAACATTATGATTTGAAATTCAAATATTTGAATAGATTAAGAAATGGAAAATTTTTAACTTCTATATGACCGAATTAACAGTTATAAGTTAAGTTCTCTTCTACAGAATACAAGATAACGTTATTAAAAAGTTAAAATATTGAATATTTAAAACTAAACGATAGCATTCATGTCGAATAAAAGTTGGATATCACTTTGATAATTTATAATATTTACGCTGCTAATGTTGATAATTCTTTTTGAAATACACTTTATTGCAATTTTTTTAATTACTAACTCCTAAATAATAAAGTCGTTAAATTAACGATCATTTCAAGAATAAAATATTATTAGTAGCAGAAATGTATTCTGTGTCTAATAGATACAAATACAATAACAAGATTTGTAGCTTTCACATTAATTTTAATTTCTAGCTTGTTAATTTTAATGAAGGTGGATATATAGTAAATAATTAATTATTGCCAGGATTACAGAGCATACTTAAATGCACACAATTTTGTTTTATTTGTAGCACATACAGTATGACAGACAAGCACTATTTATTTGTTTGTTTTCCTATTAAAACTGCAATAAATTTTATAATAACAAATAACTGTCTTCTGAAAGAAAATTGAATACTATTCTTTCTCTTTTTAATTTTTCTTTATTTGACTTATAACTCATAATATTAATGTAAACTTTAAATAAAGATAAAAAAAAATGTGGACAAAAAAAGGTAAAATGACATTAGATAAATTTGAAGGTACACTTAAAACGTCGTGCAATTTTTTAAAGTTTATATTAATAGATAATCTAAACAGTGTTTTGCGATATGTGGATGAGTAGTATCTAGTAAACCGCCTTGACTGTTAATATTCTGGCGAGGTCAGTGAAATGCGTGATAATTGTTTAACTAAGTGAAATAAATCAATTGAGATAGTAATATATGAAAATGCAGGCATTTAGGTGAAATCACATTAAGCCTGAATCCATCAGAGTGCTTTCCAAATTGAATTAAGCAGATGTGCGTGTGAAACGCGTAGTAAAACCCTTTAAAATCATTAATTGCAACAATGACGGTTATGGCATGACGGTGCCGATAAGCTTCTCGCGGCGATTATTCAATTTATCCATTAGTCGCGTCGATGAAGCGCTTTGCGCACAAAAATATCCATTTATACTTATTTCCCGTGCCCGCCGAAGATCAATCGGCAATGAAATTGTTCAAGGCATCAGTTATTACTTACTTCCATAGCTAAGTGAAATAGATGATAGCTATTTGAATCAATACGGTTACAAATAATTGTAGTTCTACTATCGAAAGTCGTTTGTCATTTTGCTGCAGATTACAATACCAGAAAATTGTACAAATACAAAAATTAAATATAGTAAAAAATATTGAATTATTTTTTATCCTCATTAGATAATTAACAAATAATTATATACATTTCCACATTATATTTGAAATTCTTTGATGAGAAATGGTAAATTGAGAATACTATATGCAATTCATCAAAAATTAAACCAGACACCTCAATTTTCCTTAGTTACGATATAAAACATAACACAAACCAAAATAAAATGTATTCATAGATATCAATAAACAAACAAAACAAAAGTAATTTTAATGAAATTTTGTGAAATATTATGAAAATGTAGCTGATTGTATAATCTTAACTCGAGCATCGAAAAACATCTGAATATATAGTTTACGGATATGTTACCTAAAAACACACCTTGTCCTCATATATTCGGTTATTTTCAAAGCTCTTGTTGTATAACGACTGAATATTGTTGGATTAATGGTAATGAGAAAGTTAACATGCATTGGTAATGTCGAACGATAGAGTGATGAATGAGGTACTGGCAAATGAGCTAAATAATATTTTTTAAATAAACTAAGACAATAACAATAACAACAGTGGAATAGATAGCTCAGTGGAATCGCAACGGCCTGTGGATTTGAGAATCCGAGCAATTGATAAACTTTACTTGGCGGACGTGATTTTATGGCTGATAACCATTCTTCTCGCAGAAAATATATCTCTACAATAGAGTGCCACACCCAGTAATGGGTAAAAAAACGAGATATTTTAGTTTCAACTAAGGTTTCTGGCCATCTGTGGTCTAAAGTCACGAATAGTAATAGTAACACAAAAACTATTTCATATATAATATCATCTAACTAATAAATCATTGTTTCCTGAATGTTTATGATATCGTGTTACCGCAAATTTACAATAAAAACTGGAATCTCTGATATTTGATTTTTGACGTTTTAAATTAATAACTGTTACATAAAATTTAGAACTATGCATAAAGAAGCCTCATCCTGAAATTGGTTTTCTCCTTCCGATACATCATAAAATAATAAAACATAAAAGATGTGCAGAAAATAAAGTGCATTGATCTTACAAAAGCATCCATCACTTATAAGAGAATAAAATATGATACGTTTTTCATAGATCGCACTTTTTGCATTGAATATCTCGCCTCGTCTAAGATATCAGGCAGAAAGAAAAACGAAACAGAATTCCAGACAAATGTATATGCTTTCAACGTCCCAACTCGCTTTCAAAGTAAGATATTTTATTTGTCTTTAACATTGGAGATGCAGTAAAGAACCGCGGACGAAAGCAAACTTCAACTTTTTGACTGTCAGCTACAAAATTACATTTTCGGGAAAAGTTTATAGCTGCGACTTTTAACTTTAAATTGTTTGGGTATCTCGATAATAGTCAGCGAATTTTATTCACAAATATTATTATCATTTGCTATTATACATATTTTCTAAACTTTTTAATTAATATATAAGTGAATTAGAAACTTAGTTGTGAAAGTAGATAATAATACAAATAAACGTATGTACAGATAAAAATGATGATTTGAAAGTAATTAATTTTTATCAGTACTTCGTCTTTAGTAGCAATGAAAACATAATACATTTCTTAATAGTGTATGTTTAGCTATTAATGGAAATAAATTTTAACAGTTTTTGTAAATATAAAGTAAATCATTTGAATTTTTTCTTTACCTACACATCCATAAAACTTTAATTATCATTGGTTTTACAAATATTTACATAATCGCATAAATTAATTTCATTTATATAATGTCGATAACTAATTTATTTATCCAGTGGAACTAAAAATATTCTTCTTAAGTAAATTGCCATTATTTATAGCAATTTCGACAAAATCTTTTTGTTTCGTTATCAGTATGTTTAATACTATATGCCATTACAACATGTACCTGAAATTATAAATTATATAAAAAGGAAGTAGAGGAAAATTTCATTTTTAAACGAAAACAACAAAAACGAGATAAAATTTCGTCAAAATCTGCTGAATGTATTACAGCAAACGAATTTTTCCTTCGAACGAGTTT
Source organism: Pterostichus niger (assembly GCA_947425015.1). Classification (NCBI taxonomy): domain Eukaryota; kingdom Metazoa; phylum Arthropoda; class Insecta; order Coleoptera; family Carabidae; genus Pterostichus; species Pterostichus niger. Next base: position 2,317,124 of record OX380335.1, read on the forward strand.
TCCAGTAAGTTGATGCCGTTTGAGTCTACTAGGATAAAAGAGCGATTTCCGGGCACGTCCACAGATAATTGTTACGGTTTATTGATAACGACTCACAGGAGAATCAAACTTTCACTGAACTTGAGTTCCCATTATGTTAATGACTGCGGAACGTATTTTAAAACACGGACACAACTTTCCACAAAGTAAATCGAGCGGACGAGGGGTCACGATTCCTTCAGGATTACAAATAAAATATGGCGTCGCTTTAAATGTTACTATGGGACTTTTATTATTTATAACTTAGCTCGTGCTTGGAAATTTCGCTAAAATTATTTAACCACCGAAGAAGTATTGTTACATTTTGAAGTACATTATTAGAGTTTAATAACAGATAGCATTTTGAACTCAGATGGTGTTTTTTGGCCCTGGAGATTCCAAGTTCGATTCCAACATGCTGTGTTATAAAAACAAATGATTTATTAACACTTCTGGGTTTCCTGATTTTGAGTAAAATAGTTTAATAAAATAATGATATCTTATCAGCAATAGTTTTTCAAATTTGACAAAATCTAAATTAAATCATTTTCTAACATATGAAAAAAGCTTTCAACTTTTCTTTTACTTTATATACATTTTATTTAAATTCGTCGTGTCGGTACAATAAACGTGTACAGTGCAACTGAGGTAAAACAACAATAAAATAAATAAATATATCATCACGCCTTTTATTCATAATTAGGTGTAGCATTCTGCCTTAGGAAATCACGACTCTCAACTATGTTAGTGATGAAGAAGCTACAAGGGTAATTTTTGTGTGGAGTACAGTTTGTCGGCTGTGGGAATCGAATTCGGGTTAACAAATCTACAGGCTGACAAGAAACTACTGAGCTATCTATTCTATCACACGGGAGTCTGGAAAATAATTATATAAATTGAAATTTGTTCTAAATCTACAAAATGATACTGAATAAAATAGGTAGCATTGGAAACAGCAAAATGTTTTCACATTTTATTTCTGTTTACTCTTATTTAAATTGCGAAGATATTTCTTGCATTGCTTTAATAACCAGTTGCACCACTCCTCAAACGTGACGTGAAACTTAAGGAAAATATACATATGTAACATCACGCTATATCCCATCAAATTGGGTGACACGATACCTTGTAATATTCATAGAACAATCAGTCTTTGTAAAATATTTTCATCTACACTTCAACCAAATGTATAGTTCTCTCCATAGAAGCACATTTGAATCACATAATAGACTTTCAATCATATCTTCTCATTTGCTCATATACACCTGTTTTATTAATCTTTCATTTGATGTACGTTTCACGTGCACAAATCATTGCAATTCCTTTACTTCTGTAACAGTGCGTCTAAAAAGATCAGAAAAAGGGAATATTGTTGAAATTGTTTTAATTATGAAATTATTTGTGTCAGTTGGTCATTTACTCGCAGTAAAACATGTTTTATTGCGGTATTAAATAATAAATATTAACTAATAAATGTTTGCCTTTGTAAAATGCAGTATGGTGAGTACTGTCTCAATATAATAATTATATTTGCTAAAACCAAATCGTTAAATCGAATCCATTTTATTTATGCTGGCCACTAATTAATTTTATTTGAATTGATATAGTGACTAATTAATATTTGAATTTATTACAATTTGGCCTATTTATATATTTCTATTAAAATGCTAATTAATGAATACTAAATACATATGAACTTTACCTAAAACTTGTTATTAAAAAAAAAACATATTTTAATTTTATATATATATATATAGAGAAAGATAGCATTCAATGTCTTTAAATGGGAGTAAAAAACTTAAGTGTTATCCTACCAATGAACTTAATGACATATATAAGCCATATAACCTATGATTTTCTCAAGCCATTATAGTTTTTTTTACTATTTACTTTTATTCATCGATGAACGAATAATTGCTCAATAGAAGAAACTGTAAATAAATATATCATAAATTTTGTGACAAAGGCAAGAAATGAAGAAAAGTAGTTGCGATAAACGTCAATAAATACACCAAAATAAAACATAAAGCACAAATCTTTATCCGTTTTCAGTCGAGCGGAGATTTTTATTTTAAAAGAAACATGGCTACTTGATCCCAGACTATAAAAAATGTTCACAATGTGAGTTCACACGGCGAAACTGTCATATCTCTGAAACAGGATCTGTGCTGAAAATTGGACGTCGAAAGCCCGTATTACACTCGGTCAGTTTATAGGTATTGGTGGATTTACTGATCTTGTATGAAATTTAACTTTACGCCTCCACTATAAAAGCTAAAACGTTACAAATTTTCTACAGCGGTAATTTTCCACGGAATAAAGCGGAGAACGGTTAAGTGTACTGAATATTTAAAACCCGGAATGTACCTATATTACAAGCCTTCGAAAATTTCTAATTGGGGTTACAATATGAATAACATACAAATATTAAAATATATACCATTAAGTTTATATTGTTTATTATGTTTTCGTAATTATAATCATTGGTCGTCTCAGTAATTTTCTCGATCTATAATGTACAGGGTGTTCAAGTTAACGTGCTCACCATTAGGATCTCGAGAAGATATATGATATCGGTTTTGTTCATAACTTTTACAAATGAAATGATACAGGATTTTAGTTTGCACTTTCTTAAGGTACTATTAATGAAAAATTTCCAGGAGGCCTCAAACATTTTAACATGTACTGTTTTCGAAAAATATGTACCAACTATTATTTTTTTATATGAAGCTAATATAAACTATGACACTGTTACATAAAGATTTTTTTTAACGACAGAAAACAATTGTACTTTGTTATTAAAATAACTGCAAAAAGTTGAAGACTTTATTTTTGCTATTATTCATCAAAAATTAAAAAAAAATATTTTAGTAATGACAAGAAAATATATGTTGCTACATTCTTTATCCGAGAATTCGTGTGATGCTGGGAAATTGTTCTTTGCTTTAATATCCCTAAAGAAGGCAACCACACGTATCATTTTTTAGTAGAATCAAAAGTAATTAAACTGGAGTTGGTGAATTTGTAAAATTGTAAAGAAATGGAAGAGAAATTGATGATGGCAAAGAAAATACGTTTTACTGTTTGTTATTTAAGAAACTTCAACATCATTACTTGAAATAGAAATATGAGCAAGTTTTAAGACAAATTCATCCACGAATAATTAGAAAAGCTACAAAATCTTGTTTAAAGAGAGATTAAATTTGAATTCAACATAATGGAAGACTAATAGATGGACAATATTTGTTTTAGCAATATACCATTTCCGAATTACATTTCGTTATAACCCTATCTAGATGTAATAGTTTTTACTTCGTTGAGGTTTTTATGTTTCGTGGTTTTGGTTGTTGATCTGAAACACAATACGCACTATATATTTTTTAGTTTGTAATTTTGTATTTTTTGCACCTTTTGTATTTATTGATGTACTACAAACATAACATGTAAAGTAGTCATCTCTAAATCTAGTTATTCTAATTATTTTGTTTCTAAATATTAATTTATTTTTAATTTACTTCAATAAAATATGTGCATTGTGAATTTTTTTTCATTTTTCATTAATAATATGTAAATAATAGACGCAGTAGCTGAACGTGTTAATGCATATCTCTTGACATACTGTGCGTCACCCGAACCAAAGTTCGTCAGTTCGAATCCGTCTGCCGGCAATGTGTGATTTGTAGTTAAAAATATAAAATACACTTATACGCCTTAAATAATGTTGCATTCGTCTACGAATACCGGCTGTACGACAGTGTAAAGACTGCGACTCGGTATCTGCGATAGGTCAAGGCCCGATTTGGACTGCAGCGCCATAGGAAGAAGAAAAATATGTAAATAATAGCAAACATTAAATAATTCTACAACTTTTTTGCAGTTTTTATAATCATGTACAAGTGTTTTATATAGTTAAAACGCGACAAAAAATCTCAATTTTACAGTGGAAGAGTTTAGTTAGCTTCATATGAAAAATAAAATTTAGTACATATTTCTCCAAAACAGTGCATGAGTATTCCTGGAAACACTTCATTAAAAAGTACCAAAAGAAAGTTCAAACTAAAATCCTGTATCAATTCATTTGTAAAAGTTATAAACAAAACTAAAAACTGACAAAATGTACATTTTCATCGATATCAGGGTCGTTAATTTGAGCTAAATTCTCATTTTCTCAAAGGATAAAATCTCGTCTCAAAATACGAAGATAAAAATTTCGAATTCAAGGTATTAAAAATAACTAGTCATATTTGGAATATTTTGTCAATAATGTAAAAAAAATGAGTTATATAATTATTCAAAGTTAATTATGTGGAATGTTATAGTTTTTTAAAATTTAATTAATATTTAAAATACCACTATAAGTTTTTTGTTGACCCTGGAATGTAATTATTTCTATTCGCATTACATAGGAAGTTAATGAAATATGACCTACGGTTTTATAGGTATTTAAACAGATAAATAATTCATTATAAACATGATTTACACTATAAATTAATTCTAAACAACGCGACTACTGCGTCTTATGTTTCAAAGAATGCACTAGAAAATTACTTTTTTAAATTCAAATGAAATATGTATAACTGTAAAGAAATATAAAAAAACCGATAAACTTTTAGTGTTCTACTTTTGAAATAAAATAATGCTTCACACTACCTACTCGCAACATTTATTTTAATACATATAATTGCATGAAATTAAATCGAATGAAATCACAATTGATAATATATTTTATTGTTTTATATTCTTAAAACCAAAAATATATTTACACATATACACAGACAAACCTAGAATAATGTTTTTATTTCATAAAGGTTTCAATCACAAATTATTTGAATATGAATAAAGTACACAGTATTGGTTTTACTTCCAAGCGTAACGCTTTTAATAATTAATTTCTTCCTGGTTAACTCTAATTAATTACGACACTACACTACAAATTCCCAAGGAAGAAAAGTGACTGTCAACGCAAGTCTGACTAGTACTAAGTAAGACTTGTAATGTACAACATTAAATAAATAACTATTTTACACAGAAAGTAATTCAATTTCGGAATTACAGCTTCTTGGCACGCAACCACGACAATTCCTATGATACTTCTGTGCAAAATGCCTCGCGTAATACTTGTAAGTGGTGAAGAATCCAACAAAGAGTATCACTACACTAACGATAATACAGAACGACTTAATCTGCTGCACAGCGCTGTATAAACTTGACATTAACGAATTGTTCTCGTTGAACATCGCTGTCAAAACCGTTGGCTCTTTCTTAGGCGATAAATCATCAGTACAAGTAATGCCGTAGATATTCTCTCTATCCAAATGATATGTTTCAATTGACTTTTGTACCGTAACGTCATACTCTTCAAGGTAGTGCAACATAGTGGATAGTCTGTGACAGTTCCAGAAATTGTCGTTTATGTTCATATATTTCAGTCGTCGTAGTCGCGACAACAATACGGCATAATCAATGTTTGTGAGGTTGTTGTTGTTTAGATACAGAGTTTTTAGAAATCTTAAAGGATGCAATGCTGTAATTTCCAAGTTGATAAGTTTGTTGTTGGATAGATCAAGAATATTTAAATTGTTTAATCCAGAGAATATTCCATCGGAAAGTAACGTCAATCCATTTCCTTGCAGTTTCAATTCAGTTAGATTTACAAGCTTACTGAAAGATCCAAGAGGCAATTCGTCTATTTCATTGAAAGACAGCACCAGTTTTTCAAGTCCTAAATAATTGAATGACTTGGGGAAAATTATTTTAATTTTGTTCCACGATAAATCTAAAATTCTCGTATTATTTAATCCATAGAATAAATCAGGATCCAAAGCGGCAATGGAATTGTGGCTCAGATTTAATACGTTTAATTCTTCCAATCCATTAAAACAGTGCGGTTTTAAATGGACTATTTTCAGGCCTGACAAATCTAGCTTATTCACTCTTGTCAGACCTACAAATGTTCCATTCTCCAGGCCGTCTATAGTGCTCATTTTTATTTCTAAGCTGGTCAAATTATTTAAACCTATGAACGTATATGGCTCTATGGCACCTATTGGATTTTGGGTAAGATTTAACATAAGTAATTTATCCAGTTTTCCAAATGTATTCGAGGTTAAATTTTGGAGGTTGTTATGTTGAAGATACAAATGCGTTAAAGACGATCTGCTCAGAGCATTTGGTTGCATGTGACTGATATTATTAACTGATAAATTTATTGATTGCAGTAAATTATTAGATGAAAACGTTCCTGCTGATAAGGTTGATATTGAATTGTGATCTAGTATAATATTTTCTAAAGCTCGGTTTTCCGAGAACGATTGTGGGTCAATACTTCCAATTAAATTATATGACAAATCAATGAAAGATAAACTTTCCGCTCCCGAAAAAGAATTTTGTAATATTTTATTTATGTGATTGTTATTTAGTAGAATTTCTTTTAACTTGACATTACCAGAAAAAGCAAATGGTTCTATGGTAGTAATTTCACCACTTGAAAATATAATTTTTTGTAAATTAACAGCACCTTCAAACATGTTGGACTTTAACTTTAATAATTTATTTTTTTCTAGAGTTATCGTAGTTAAATTAACATGATTTTCAAAAACATCGGGTTCTATATTTTTTAACAAATTTGATGACAAACCCAAATATTCCAAATTTGAAGTTCCTCGTAAAGCATTTCTAGATAAAGTTTCAATTTGGTTATTCTCTAATTTCAATACTTTTAACTGCGAAGAGTTACTAAAAACATATGGTAATATTACTTTAATTAAATTAACTTTCATACTTATAGTAGTTAAACTAGGGTTATCCGCAAATAGTCTAGATGGTATCTTTGTAATGTCGTTATTATCTAAGTAAATCGAATTAATTACGTTCAATTTTTTAAATGTATTTTCATCTAAATTAGAAATCTGATTATTTGACAAATCTATCGTAGTCAAATTGGCACAATTATTGAAAAGCGGTACAGGTATTGTTTTTAACTTATTTTGTGAAATATGAAATGAAATAAGCTTTGGAAGATACCCTAATGAATTGTCTTCTAATATTTCAATTTGACATGAAGATAAACTTAAAATTTTTAGTGATGTTAGCTCATTAAAGGTTCCATCACTTATGATTGTAATATTATTAAAATCCAAATATATCTCTTCCAATAATGTCAAGTTGCTAAACGATCGTGCCGATATTTGTTTGACATTATTATGAGTAAAATCTAGTATTTTCAACTGTTGATTAGTATTAAAGACAGTAGAAGGAACATTAGTTACACCATTAAACTTTAAGTTTAAAGTTTTTAAACTGGTTAAACTCTTAAATGCATCAGAACTCAAAAATTTAATATTAGAGTAGGACAAATCCAATACTTCCAGCATTCCTAAATATTTAAAGAATTCGTACGAAATTTTCGACAATTTATTATTCTTCAAATTTAAAACTTGCAAGGTTGGAATATTCAACGCTTCATTTTCAATTTCACTGATGGAATTACTTTCCAAGTTTAAATGTACGAGTTTCTTGAATTTAAAAACACCACGTTGTAGCACAGTCAAATTATTAAAACTCAAATCCAATTGCACCAAATTATCAAAACCGTCCAATGCTCCCGTTTCTAAAACATTCACTTCACTATTAGTTATCACAACATATATTGGTTTAATTTTATCAGCAGGTCGAATAAAGTTAAATGTGTTATTGCCAAGTTCGTTAATTCTCGACTCGGTGATTTGAAACTTCTTGCACTGGCTGAACTGACCGAACACGTAGTTCCCGGTGTTGGCGTCTAGGATGGCCTGAGTGATGTTGGTGCAGGCGATGACGCTGTATTCGGAGATACCTAGCAGTGTATCTTCTACAGTGAGCTTGTAGCGATATCCGTAGTAATCCTGGAGATAGCAGCCGAAACGAGATGTAAAACTGGCTAGGCTGCATGTGACTTGGTGCAGTATGAGGAAGATGTATAGGCACGGGAATAACATGATACCTACAACATTTTAAATAGAAATAGAATAGGTACTAACAATTTTACAATATTCAATTAATTAAAAAAATGTTTGCAACTGTATGGTATAACATAATTTTTCAATTAAAATAAAATTACCTACTACAGTTGCATAAAAAATGTTGTATACTACAGTACCTGTTTGGCGTAGGTATATAAGTAACTATCAATGAATATAGAATTTTGACAATAACGTGATAATAAATAAGTCCTCAATTTAGAAAAAAATATATAAATTTGCTCTCTTGTGACATTACTAGGACTTATGAGTTTTAATAAACTGACAGTAAGAATTAAAAACCTGACAAGCAATAGGTTTATTTATTCGAATATACTATATTATAGTAACTTAAAAAAAAAATTATGTAACTTCATGTGTTACAATTTTAAAATATTAAGCATGAAAATTTAAAAAATGTGGTTCATAAATCAATTAGCAATGAAGATAATAATTTTCCATGTCATACAATTTATAAAATATATCGTTATCGATTCCGCAAAACCACGTGACAAGTGACGAAATTGATAAAACGAGGTTTTTATAAATTTAGAGAGCTCTGGAGCATGTGTGCGAGAAAAATTATATTTATATTGTAAAACAAAACAAATATCTGAATTTAAAAATATATCGCTGCAAAACCAAGTATTTATATGTAACTTGTATAGACTTATACGATTATGTGAAGCAGTGCATTTAATAAGTTGTTTTCCATATAATATACAATTTTTGTCATTAAGAATTTTTGTCATGTAAGATATGATAAAATATGACTTTTTTAATTTGAATATTTTACAAACATTTCTAATTAAACTTTTTATAATTCTATAAGACCTGGCAATATGAACCAACAGGAATTTCATACAAATTAAATTATTTCGATACTTGGAAATCTTTGCCTTGTAAGCCAAATAATATAAATTGGAATCCAGTCAATCTATAAAAAAAGTCTACAAAAAATTAAAAGTGAAAACGTATGCATTTATTGGCATTGAAAAATGTCTTACCGAAGGATAAACATCCGTTTTACGATTCTCTTTTACATCACTAATAACAAACTAGTGAACAAAAATAGCTCAGGTTATTAACGATATTTTTTGAATTATTTTGTATTATTTATATAAGAATATGTTTCTATGTTTGTATCAATAAAAATAGTTATTTGTGTATTAAGAGCGTGAAGTGATTCTTTGTTACTCGAGCACGGTAATTGAAGGGCGAGCCGAAGGCGAGAGCTGCAATAGTGTAAGAGAAACAAAGACACACATCATTTTTTCTACGATTGCATCTTAAATTATTATGTGTACAGAAAATAAATTTGTTCTGTCAACTGTCAATATGACAAGTTTCTGTTTTGTTTGTATCACTGGTAACTATTGAAATAAGCGCGTATTTAATATCTTTTTCGCGCGTTGCCATTGGAAACGCGCGCATTTAACATCTTTTTAGCGTGTTGCCATTGGAGACGCGCGACAAAAACATTTTTAGATTGTTCCGCAGAAAATGTCAACTTTACGATGATAAATGAGAGCGTAATTGTCAACTTTTCATAGCAATCAAAGAAAAAATGTTTTGTTTTTATTATTAACAAAAAATGTAAATTATTTTCTTTACTTATTTTTTTAATTCTATTATTAATTATGCTTAATGAAAAATGTAAACGTATTTTGAATATATTTTCGAATAGATACGCGTATATTAGAAAAAATATACAATTTATTTCCGTTCCTGCAAATCATAGCATTTAGAGACAATTGGTTTTGCAGCATCGATAACAATATGTACATTGTTTTGTTTTAACATTTTTTCGTTATCAAAAAATAAATAACAATCACAGAGTTATTACAAAACATAACACGAGAATAATATTTAAGTTTACGACCTTGACAAATTTTTAATAAATATGAATGATACGAGCAATACAGCAGGTATTAGAATAATATTTAATCAGAAATATTAATTCAGTACTAATTACAACAGTAATAACAACGCTCATTAAAATGACGTCCAGCACACAAAAAGCTACATCATCATACCACAAAACAAACTAATCAGATTCTGCGGTTTTTCCGTATAATTGGTATAAATTTTAATTTATTATTTATAAGAGAAAGTTGTACGTTTATAATTTCTATGACAAGCAAAATGTACCCTTTTATATTAGTTAAATACTTACTTGTTTACATAGAAAAATCTAGTGAACAGATATTCATTGGTTTCCGACTCTTGGTCCAATCATTTCAGATCTCATTTTGTTAAATTGTCCCAGTTCCAAGGAGTGTCTTGAAAAATTGCCTCGTACGTTTCACTGCAATTATGCAACATTAATATGAACAAAAACTAAGTAACACATGTACAGGAAGAAAATATCCTGATTATAATATTGAAAGTAGAGTGAGTCCCTTGATTGTAAGAAGTTGGGCAAGCCGCTACTTTTAACCCAAAACACGTTTACTTTTTGATTCCGTTAGTGTCATTTTTGTGAGAATTATGATCATTTGTACCAAAACAACAACAATAATATAAATGCATATTACATCAGTTAATAATTTACGACTTATTGATGTTTTCTTGATGGTGTGACAATGTTTAGCTGCGATGAAAAATTTAAATAATAACTGAAGATTATATTTTAAATTCAGATTGATGCAACTATACTTCAGCCAAAAATCATTTTAATATCAAATAAAAAAAATATCTAAATTTATTGACAACATATTTAAATTATTGTAAAATATGTATATAATAATTTAAATTTCATGCGAAAACATTGTTGCAATTTTTAATAACATTTTACTTTTAAAGTACAGTAAAAATAATCGTAATTATGTATTTATGCGAAATAAAGAATAGTAGTAATAGGAAACAAGCAGTAAACATCTTTTTGTAGAAATGTTATTGACAGATCCGTTTTTAAGTTTCAGTATAAAAAGAAAACTTTTTTCTATTTCTATAAAAAACCAATACTAATTTCCAATTATTTTAAATATTTAGTATTGTGTCAAACGTTTCTAAATAAATGTAAAGCAAAATACTTCAAATAAAAGTTATAGGCAATTAAATGTTATAACACTTTTATTTGAAATATTTTTCTCTAAAATAATTTTTAAATGTATGACAGAAAAACTATATAATGTTAAACCATTAGAAAATTATATGTACATGTCTGAGCTGAACAGTCAAGGCGTTCTAATTGAAAGTAAAAATATATTTGCAATTTACAACAGAAATATGCGATTTCTACATTAATTAGACAGTATGAAATTAATCAACCGAAATAAGTTGTTTGATTATGCATTTGAAATATTTTAACTATTATTACTTTCTTTGTTAATCAGTTTAGAATATTAAAATAATTTGTACAAATTATTAATTGACATAATTAAAAACAATTGTTATCTATAATTTAGTGTCACAAGTATTATCTTTTACAGAAATTTAAATAACAAAAACCTTGACAAGATATTTAAAATTGAAGTAGAACAAGTCAAACAACATTTTTATTTTATTTTCTGTCGCGATGTACACGTTTAGTTCAAGATCGCACGCACTACAATAAAGTCATTGACTTATTTAACAAATTAATTAAATAGAATAAATTTATAAAGAGAATAATTGGGATACTTGAGTTTAAAGATCTCAGGTTCAAATCCTTGCGATTATCCAAATTATTGACTATTAATTGTTAAATATTTACCTTATAAAATACTAATTAAATTCAATTTAGATATTTAAGTATATCAACAACACAATATGATAAATAAACTGGATACATACCTGTTTAAATTAAGGGAAAAATAATCAAAGTTTGTCCGCCAATTGTTTCAGGTTTCAGATGCCACTTTCATTTTCACTGAAGCACTTTTTCCACTGCACGATCACTTAAAAATATCGATAATTATATATATAATACATGAAGATGATAAGCTCAATACATATACCAATTTCCGTAGCGGTCTGGTTCGAAATGTAACGCATGCGCAAGAAACCAACCTGGTGACAAAAGAGAACGTAAACAAATAAGAAAAATAAAGCGCTACTAGTTTTTGCTAAACTTGAAACAGCTCGCCATGCTTCGGCACACGATGTCGCCAGTGGCGCAGGCAAATTACTTCGAGAAGGGATACTAGGCATCAATCATTGCCATTGTAATAACAGTGTTCATGGTCAATTAGACTACCTTGATGACAAGACTTTGGACCAACGGCCATATTTATCTAAAAGTGCATTTCCTCTTTTTTACCATTACTAGTCAGTTTTAAATTTTAAGGGGTTTAGCTGACAAAAAAAAACCCCAATAACACAGGTGAACGTATGTCGAATGAAAGATGGCTGTAACAAGTGTATGTTGATGAAAATTTGGGTACGATATTGCGTGGATGATATAGGAACAAATAGGTAAATATGATTGGAATTTGTTGCGTGAGAGGAATAAAAGGCCCTGTATGAAAAAAATTATGACTAATGATTTCGTCTTTCTTGAAAATTGTAGATAACATTCATTACATTCTCGTCTTGATCGAGTTGTTCTCGTTAGTCTCGATCTCTATTCGACTCTGGATTTTCACGAAATTTTGAATTATTATAGGCTTGATATGCAGCGACACACACATTAGTAAACGTGTCTAAGTTAGTAGATTGTATTTTTATAATTGGTTTAATTAGTTAATCTGGTGTACCTAATACATATGCAAAAATTATATTTGAAGTAATGTTTAATATAAATCTCATTCAATGCATTTGAGAGTATAAACGGTATGTCATATTAGACTTGTGTGGCGCCGCGCAGCGCCGCTGAAAAAAATTACGGCGCGCTGCCACACCGCCGCCTTTAATTCTAATTGGTGCGCCGCCGAACGATTAATAAAAATGTGTCATATTCAGGTATTTCATACTAATTGTAACGGTTAATTTTTTTTTATAAAATCGTACAATAATTAGCAACTACAGCAAATTTTGTCTCAAAATGGCTGCACCACCAATGGCAAATAATCCATGGTTTGTCCGAACTCTGACTATTTTGGGATTTCACAGTGAATTAGATTGGCACAGCAAATACGAGTAAACGAAGTGGATCCAATTAGAAATTTTGTGAGTACTTCCGTCAGTGGACGGCCATGAACGAAATATCATCTCAACAACTCGCTGCAATCATAATTAACAGCACTAATTAAATATCAAATTATATCTCAGACTTGTTTACAATTATTACTGCGTGCAAATGTAGCTGAAGTTCACGGCAAACACCTGTTCAACTTGTTAAAAATGCTGGAAAAAACATTCGTATTTTAAATGGTACACACAGGAATAAAAAGTTCGCTAACATTTGCGTGCAAGAAGGTAGCTACTATAATTTATATTTCATGTTTTTTTAATTATGATTTATTTTCAAAAGTACCTTACATACTTATTTTTATATGGGCAAACAACAAGTTTTAACTTTTAAATATGGCGACCAGACAGACAGAAATAGTGCTACAGTTTATTGAAAGTTAATGTCACTTTCAGTTTCAATAAACAAAATTAACATAATTTAGATAAATAATGTTTAATAATAATTATAAATATTCATATTTTATGCAGAGTACCTATAAATTATATTTTTTACTAATTTAAAATATGGTACCATTACGCAAGACGAAACAAAATACGACGTTTTCTTATAGTAAAAATGGAAATAATGAAAATAACGTTAGTACTATAGTCTGTTCACTGAGAGATTACAGCGTGGGTGTATACTACGAATTTGATCTTGGCATTGTTTGGCTAACCTAAACCTCAAATGGAAGATATGCACTTGTAAAGCATCATTTTCAAACAATTCAAAAACTCGGAATTTAATTTAAATTTGAAAAATACATCGTTATTCACAACAAAATAATTCAAGCATATTAAGAGTGCCTATTTTTAGTGCCACTGGCTAACACTATAAATAGTCATTTATCTGATATTGTATACTGAGTAAATGGACTATTCCAGTGTTTATAATTATAATTTAAATATTAATAATAGAAATAGCTATAAAAACAAGTACTTAAGGTGAAGCGAATTTTTAAATAAAACTTTTTTTGTCCTATAATCAGCGCGTTTTATAATATACACACTTAATTTTATTTTCTACAACTGTCAAAAAATGTTCGTCAAACAACCTTTTACGCTCGGTGCGCTAAACAAGTATTTCATGCACTACGTACATAAATAACTATCCCCGAAGTACAAAAACAACAGAGATGGGCAAATTACTCAAAAAGTTAGTTACTTATTTTTTTAAAATTACTGTCTCAATGCTAATTAAAATACAGTCGCCTAATTACTTCAGTACTACGATAAAAGAGTAAATAATTAATCTGCTCAAAATATAATTAAATTACATGACATAATTTCAAGTTTTAATTACTTTTTATTTATTATTTTCTTATAATATTACAGGCAAAATAAAATAGTTATGGCATCAAATTTGTACAATCACATTTGCAATATCAAAAACACAAATATCAAACGCTAAAAGGTTCGTCATTGCTTAGTACTACCAACTACCGTTCGTCTAAAATTTAAAATATAACCATAACTACTTTACTTTGTAGTTCGATGAACCATTATTAGATGTCAATAATTTGTTAGTTGTGAAAAAACAAGTAATTACTTATATAATTGTAAATATAAGAGAAAAAAACAATTACATGCATAAATAATGTAATTAATTACAGACTTTTCAAGGACAACACGAATGTACGAGTAATTGAAATTTTAAATTAACAATTACATTTTCGAAAAATGTAATTAATTACGTAATTTAATATAATGTGGTAAGTAATCAAACTCATGTAAGAAATTTAGATTTTTTATTCGGATAAATTACGATTTATCAACATGAGTTATAAATATCATTACACGTTCATTGAATAATATTCTATTAACTTTATTGATAATTAATAATGGTTACTGTTAGAAAAACAAGCAATAGGTCACATTGTTATAATTATATTTTTATTATATCAGTTAAATGTTTTTTTCTTCCAGATATTCACAGAATTATCTGATAAAATTTATGTTAATTTAAAGTAGTAAATCTTCAAAATATAAATAAATATATCATCACGCCTTTTACCCACAACTGGGTGTGGCACTCTGCCTAAGCAGATGTCGGTAAGTGATATATTTTTTCGCGTGAAGTGCGATTACCAGCCGTCAAATCTTCTAAATATAAACAAATTAATTATTGTTTCAATGTTCTAATTAGCTCAAGGATATATAAAATAATTATTGTCATACACTTATTAAAAGAGTAATTATTTTAATAACATTTCCATCAATTTTCCGTCACGGAATATTATCTAGTTCTACGAAATACTGAATACCTGTTAAATATGAAACGTATTTTAATTAGTTTGATAAATGAATAATAATCATTGGCTTCCTATATATTTACTAGCAGTTGCTATCAAATGCAATAAATGATTTATAATTGGCAAGTGTCAATAGTAGAGTGCAGTATCGCTGCAAGGTACAAGCGCAAGTGCATTTAACGAAGTTGAGCAGGTTCAGGTTCCAAATGAAATTCACTTTCAGTTTCTACTGTGCGCAGATCGCGTGACGTATAAACATAACCGCTTAAGATATTTCCGCAGGAAACTGTTATATTTGCTCCAAGAAATAACTTGCCGCTTGCCTGACCATTTATAGCTAGATTCTAAAAAATAATATAGGCTAATTCAGATTTTTTGTTTATTAAAAATTACTAAACTATATTCTCAAACATAATTACTTTAAAAATCGTACTCCTTATTTTGAGAATGTAGCTCAGATTAAATTTTTAATATTCAGTTGTATGTTAATCGAATTGTTATAGTTTAAACATTTAGAAATATAACATTAAAAAAATATATATTAGTTATTTATGAATCAAGATCAATATGAAAATATTTTTGTTCGAGGGGTAAAACGTCAGATATTACCCGTGGTGTATACAATAATTTATGTCTTATTGCTATTTCTACATTAATGGAGAAAGAAATTTTCAAATATTCTAAATATAACCACAATAAAAAAAATTGAATAAAACTGTGAAAACAATAAATTGACTGAGAGTGCACTGACAAAATAATGAATGTTATTTGCCGTAGTCATAAGTGTACTTTTTGTCTGAGGTGGACATTTATTCTCCTATGATGCTCAATGCTATGAACTTTATAGTATGAAATTAAGATGAGATGGAGTATAGACATCTTGTAGGGGATACGCAACATGTTTTTGTATAGATAAGTTGTGAATATTACCATAGCAATTCATAATGGTCCTAGATTATTATGTAGTACATAATGTACCTCATATCCAAGGTTTAATAATAGTCCATTAAGACATAATATATATTTATGTAATAAGTGCATAATGTAGGACTTTATTTGATGAATTGTATGGTCGAGCGAGCGTAGCGAGCCAGGCCGGTAAATAAGACGAAGCCCGATAGCTGTTTGATTGCCTTGAAGACAATTTGTTTTCTTAAAATATGTTAATAATAATAATAATTTATTTGTTAAAAGGCATTACCTATACAAAGAATTGGTAAACTTATAATACATATTATTTAACAAGAGCATTTATTTACATATTCATGGCAAAGGAACGTATTTTTAAAATATATTAAAGCGCAAAAGTTAGTCGTATCTCCAAGTGCGCTCTGTTGTATTTAGCTAACAATATTGTTTATAATTATTAAATTTATCAAATAAAGATAGACAACAAGTTTATAAGAATCAGAAAAGAAGTAAAAAGAAATTGGAATAAATACAAAACATTGAATTAAATAATTAGATATAGTATTTATTTTACCTTTTATTTCTATAAGAATAATAAATAAATTAAATAAATATATCATCACGCCATTTACCCATTACTGGGTGTGGAACTCTGCAGTAAGCAGATCTCGGTAAGTGATATAATCTTCGCGTGAAGTTGCAGTTACCAGTCGTCAAATCATGGCCCCCAAAGATGTTAGTGGTGGGAGAGTCACAGGGGTAGATTTAAATTGGTGAAAATTGTTTGTCGGCTGTGGGGATCGAACCAGGGTTCTCAAGATCCACAGGTCGACTCGATATCACTGAGCCACCTACCCCATATAAGAATAAGATTACAATAATTTCATTGCATGAATGAAGGGAAGACCATCTGAATAAATAAATAACATACGTGTAGAGTAAAGTTGTATGCATCACATAATACTAGGCAAATTATAAAAGACATCTGCATATCTTTACTTAGTTCCTCAAGACTGAAACTCCCAGCATACCTATTCGACAGTCTTCAATCGTTCTTGACAGATCGAACATTTCAAGTAAAAATTAATACAACATTATCACAAAAGAAACAAATCAGAAGAGGAGTACCACAAGGAAGCATTTTAGGCCCAATACTGTTCAATATATTCGTTCACGACATACCAACAATGGAGAAAACTGATATAGTGATGTTCGCCGATGACACGGCTATAATGTCCCAGCTAGAAACCAAACCCAAAAAGCAATTAACAGAGTAACAAACTGGCTCACTGAATGGAAACTAACCCTAAATGAAACAAAGTGTGAAGCAAAAATCTTCGCATTAAGACGAATAAACGAAATAAACAAACTAAAGATCAGCGGTGTCCCGATTGAATGGAATGAAAAAAATAAAGCAATTAAATATCTAGGAGTACACATTGACACAAGACTAACATGGAGCACCCACATACACACAAAACTAAAAGAAGCCAACAAAAGACTAGGCATGTTGTACCCTATAATTAACAAAAAATCACATATGAAATCAAAATGCACTAAACTTATCTACACAGCAATAATCCGACCTGTTCTGACTTATGCTTGCCAAGTTTGGGGATCTGCCTCTAAAAACTTAATTAAAAAAATTCAAAGTTTCCAAAGCAAAATCTTACGTATTGCACTACATGCACCTTGGTTCATAAGAAACTCGCAACTCCACAAGGAATTAAATATGCCAACAATAGAAAATTTCATCAAGAAAACAGCTAAAAAAATTTACCAATGCGAAAGCGCGAAGCACTACAATTTAGGACGCAGATCGACTCACACGAGACTCAAACGAAGATTACCCCAAGACCTACTCCTGTCCGAATCAGAGGAAGAAGAAATCGAATAACTAATGTAAAATTACTATATTAACTCATAAACAGTGACAAGGGAGAGCACTAAGCTCCGGCCCTATTTATTGTGAATTAAATTAACAACGCTATGTATAACAGATGTCATTTGTTGATCTAGCAACACTTAATAAAAAAAAAATAAAAAATCTTTACTTAGTTCATGTAATAGAATGATTGGAATATCCTTCCAACTTAACATATCGTTTCAAAGATTGAATGAGACCGCATCTTCAGTAATTGAATAAATAGTTTAGGATCATCAAATTGTCATGCATACGATGTCCATCGATTGCTGGCGGACAAGGTGTTGTAATAGTCCGTTGATACACAGCCCCCAACGCCATCGCCGCCATCACCACCGCCGGCCGACACATAACAACCGCGCCTAATGGGCTGCAAGCCTGTGTGCGGTCGCGCGTGGCGGGATAAACGCCTCGATGAAAAATTCACACAGTTGTGTTTTTCTATCGTATACCCATCGCGTTGATGGGAAATTCGTTCAAATGGAAATATGAGTGAAGGTTTTAATACGCTTTCAACCAAACTGATGCTGTATTGTGCCACATGGCGGCCATTCAACGTATATTGATGCTTAGATCTAGTTTTCAAGAGGGATATTGGTTTTCGTTGTATAATGTATCTCATTTCAAGTGTTCTTCTTTACAATCTTTTAAGGTTTAAAAGTCATTTGCTCGTTGTCAGTTCGCAGAATTCGAATATAAATGATTGATGAGTGTAGTTCCATTAAAGACTACAAAATGCAAATAATTCAGAATAAATAAATATATCATCAAGCCTTTTACCCATTACTGGGTGTGGCACTTTGCCGTAAGCAGATATCGGTAAGTGATATGTTTCTTCGCGTGAAGTGCGGTTACCAGCCGTCAAATCACGAACCAGGGTTCTCACGATCCACAGGCCGACTAAATTCAAAAATATGCAAAAAACATTTTTAGTATACAATTCGTACGAATATGTTTTTATTACAAAAATAGGAAAATGCAATTTTAAAAAGATTCTTAGAATTTAGGTCGTAACTAGATTTCTAGCATTAAAAATTTAATCTCTACAAGAAAAATTCTAATAATTTTCGTCCTTTGTATTTTCATGCGAATAATTCACTGTTGTTTAAATATTTCAATAACTCTTGAAATAATGAAAAACGAAAATAATAGCAAAATTTAGATATAAGTTAATTGGAGCACGAAAAATAAACTAGTTCAGTTCGAGTACCAATAGATATAAAAGTCAATAAACCGTGTAATACAAAAACTAATATAGATATGGAGAAGCATAACATCATTCGATTTTTAATGGTAAGCATGAAGCAAAACCATGTTTTAAAAATTTTTATTTTTGAATTAGTTCAACCAAAAATTCACATTATCTGTATGTTTGTATACAAATAAACAAAGCATTTACGCATATAATCTCAGGATATATATATATATATATATATATATATATATATATATATATATATATATATATATATATATATATATATATACATACATACAGGCTGTTTCACAACTTAGAGCAAAAAATTAAAGGATATATTCTGTATGACGTGCTGATCATGAAACAAAAAGCATTTTTTTAAATTCGAAAAATTAAGGGTTGTTAACCTAAAACATTTTTTGTAGTACTGCACTGGATTCGCTTTCCTATTAAACACAAACAATGAAGTAGGTATCAACTACGAAAGAATAATTACACAATTCAATTATTAGCAGTTATTTATAATAGAATTTTATTTAATTAATAACTTTAACATAATCATCCACCCAGTGGCAGTGGCAACGAAAAATTTTGAACTGGGAAACATGGAAAATAGTTTTGCGATTTAAAAAAAAATTCTTTTTGTTTCATGATCAGCACGTCGTACAGAATATACTCTTTAATTTTTTGCTCTAAGTTGTGAAACACCCTGTATATATATTCATAAATCCAGCTTTAAATTTTTCGTTCTAACTGCGATATTTCAAAAAATGATTTGTACTTACAGCATTATTCTCGAAATTTAATTAAATATGAATGATACCAGAAAATTTAGATCTTCTCAAAATCTTATAATTCTACTAACTTGTAATTATTTCACAATTACTAATAACAGAATAACGCATATGTTTTATAAATCAAAATATTAATTTTGAATAACACGGTGCGAGTTAAAAATACGAGTATTTGAACAGTTAGTTCTATTACATGCAGTTATTGAATTATTTTTGAAAAGGCTCAAGTCCCACAAATATTATAACTTGCATTGAGAACCATTATGATATAGTTAAAATCAACCCGTCTACTATATAGATATTTTTTGTTTTTGAATTGACAAATGACAAATGTTTATAGTACCGAGGAACGGAAAATGAATAACAATACAATGGCAGGATTTTCATTCGCAAATTCATATTCAATTTTAATTCGAATTAGCTACTGTATTCATGTTTGCATTTTCAATAAGCTGAATATGTATTTTTTTAACAAAATACATACATTGATATATTCATGTAAAAATATTATTAAAAAAATCCGCAACTTCAAAAGGCTTCGCCGGAAGCTACATTGAAAACACATACCCTGCAGCTTACAAAACAAATGCAATATTAATTATTTTTCAATCACAGTACAGTGAATCTAATTAGCTATAATTGCTAAAAGTCTAATGAATAAAACATCTCATTAAAACAGAGACGCCTAATGAATCGTACAAAATAATTACAGAAACAATTAAAATGTTTGTAATTATACGGGATTCACGTTAACAATAAGCCGTGTAGAAATTAATTTCATTACATTTAAAGCCAGGTATTTTGTAAATTGCCTATGTACACGCAGTTAATTGATTTTGGAAGTTGGTGTTAAGGCATTTGTTGAAAATGAAACTAAAGCAATGAACCAACACAAAATTGTGTCTAATCTTCTATGTACCTAATGAACTTGTCAACTATCCTTATTAATTACTTTGTTTACTTTATTTGCAAATTTATCTAACACGCATACATATAATTTAGTACCTACTTACTTTTCTGTTTATAAATGAATTAAATGCAACAGAAGTCATGTTTCTATTCTATCAATATTTTACAGTTTCCGACGATACCTAGATTACTTATTATCATTGCTCAAATTTGATATATTTAGACGTAACTACACTTTATAGTTCTATTTCGTTAAGAATACAGTATTGGTATTATAGAAAGTATATTAACATGATTTTGATTGACCTGTGTAGACATTTAAGATAAGTTTAAACACTAAAATTTGTAATTTTGATCTGTTCTGTCAGTGTCAAAAATCAACACCGAAAGCGAAATCTTCCATGCAGATGAAAATGCAAGTTGCAATGCATTTAGAAATAGATGTTAACAGCTTCTCTCTGAATGACAGAAGATAATTATATCTAATGTGTTTGTTATCTCAATCTTTTTTTAAATTAAAAAAAAAATGTTTTTTGAATAAGCCGAATGAAAATATTTTTTCTCGCTAAAGCCTGAAATGCATTTAACAATTATTAAAATTATTTGTCATCTGACGTGTCATTTTATCAAAATCAGTCTGAGATTATTTTTTAACTGTTAAAAATGATTTAATTTTCCTATATTAAAACGGGCTACGAACGACTATAGAGACATCTATACTTGTATTCTTATTGTATTTTAATAGTTCACATATTTTCTGGACTTAACTTGTAGTTACCATTGAACTGTATGTTTTCGAAGTGACAAATGTTTCCAAATAAATTTACAGTAAAATGTATGCATTAAAAATTATTGAAAATTTAATTCTTCGTATATTTTTTTTGAAATATTTTAATATTATATAACAAGACAGAAAGAAGCAATGGGGAATCCATGCGAATTGTTCCTGATATTGTTGCTCCATTAATTTATATTTTAATAATAAGTTTCCTCCGGTTTCTCTATTCCAATATGACAATCCTAAATTAGCATCCTAGCAACGTAACAACTCGTGAGATATTCATATCTCGCATTTCAATGGTAATCAGGTAACCACGAGGTATGAAAATGTACAATTAACCATCACCAAACTGAGAACAAACATTAAAGTGGTATTTATCACGTGATTGCATTCTTTAATTTGATTCTATGGAGATTATACCATTTGATAGGTACTGCAAGATGGAGATTGTATATTTTAAAACTAAGCAAACAATTTATATTAAGTTTTCAGAGAGGAATTGAAGGTTTGAAAAAACCAATTCATTATTCAGATTTACCTCAAAAGTATATATTTTCTCATTTTCTTAAAAATATGGAGATTTACATTTTGCAATATATCACTTACCGAGATCTGCTTAGGCAGAGTGCCACACCCAGTGATGGGTAAAAGGCGTGATGATGATATACATTTTGCAACTTAACTCATCATATGTATAAGTATGTAAAATCCGTTTTCAAGTTCGTATAGATAGTTAAAAATGTAAGTTGTGAGACAACATAGTTGTCCCCACATAATTAGTACATTGCGTGTATCACGATAAAATAATATATGAAATGCAAGAATATCTAGCAGCTAAGTCATTATTAATTCACGCTTACCGACTCAGCATACCTTCATAGATCACTCTACTTTGATAAATATTTATCGCCTGATAATTAATACATCGCATGTCTCATATACATAAAATAAATGTACTCAAACATACAACTTTATACATCACTATATTTTTAATAGAAGCTGTAAATAATTTTGTTAATTAAGAAATAATTGCAATTTTTAATATATTTATAGGTAGAGATCATTAAGTTTGGAGCTAGCTAAGTCTATTATTATTTCGGTTCGAAATTATTGGCTTTAGAGTAAATTACGATACAAAATAAGAGTTATCATTAGTGTTTATTTTGTTTGGAATATGTTGATCCTGTGTTTCAGTTTTGGAAAGGAATATATTTAAATATTAGGATTGGAAAAATAATTTTGTGTTAATAAATGCTGAAGATGATGGGTTAACCATCGAAACGTCCAATAAATAAATAAAATTATTCAAGGATCATAAAGCCATATATTCCTTTCCAAAATTAGTGTTTTATATGTCAAAATATGTAGGTTTTACTTTTTTCGCACTTGGTATTGATTTCAAGAAAGCGGGTTAACTCTCAGGTTACGCTAACCCAGGGTCAATACTGTTAAATTGCCGGTTTTAATTATAAACATGATGATTGATATTGCAACTGACGGCCATATGCAATTAGGTAACCTGAGAGTTAACTCGTGAATATATACGAGTTATCTTCTGATCAGACTGTCAAACAAGTCGGTAACCATAGATTACAAGTTTATCCGCTTCTATGCAATTCATCTTTAATGTCATAATGAAATTAAATAAATATATCATCACGCATTTTACCCACTACTGCGAATAGCAGGCATCAAATTACGGCACCCAAAGATGTTAGTGGAGGGAAAGCAACAGGGATAATTTTACTATGTAGTAAAGTTTGTCGGCTACGGGAATCGAACTAGGTTTCTCAGTCCGTTAATTAACAATTAATTTTGTGAATTAGAAACAGACTTGAAATTAGAACTAAAAATGCAAATATGTTTTGTGAATGTGTAAGTTTTTCTACTATTCTGCTATATTAAAGTAATATCAATGTAAGTATTATTTATTTGAAAATAAATTTGAAAACAGAGCGCTGTAAATTGGCAACGTCGGAATTTCCTCTCCTGTTTAGTTTTGAGTCACGTATGATTCTTTTTCAAGAGTGTATAGCTATTGAAACAGTTTTATTTTTAGTGTTATTGCTTTCCTCAGCTCTCGATCATAAATCATTTCCTGCGATATGTCATTATCCATTGTTTCAAGTTAGGTGGAAATCGCGAAAGAACAAGAAAAACTTCTCTGAAATACGCAGCATGAAGTGTTTCGGTAATGCGATCGCGAGAGCTACCGTTTCATGCGTCGTTCGCGGGGGCTATAACTTTTGCACTTAGGCCGCTTGTAACCTTGTTACGGGCCTGATCGGAATACATGGCTTGCGACGCTGGCGCGGTGGTACCGTGGCGTCGTGACGCCCTCTCTCGCGCGAATGCCGTTTCAGAAGCTATTCTTCCCTCGTCAATGATTTTATTGGTTTATTTCGTTTTGCACGGAGCGCTATTGTATTTGAAAATTAGGTTTTATTGTGATTTTATTTGAGTAAATTCGTCATGACCGGAGACCTGCGGTATAGATTTTCAACGTTTTTGTTATGTTTTTGTATGTTGGTGTTCGTCTTTTTATAGCTTGAATATTGTATGCAGTTTTTGTATCGATGATAAGACAAATTACTTTTTGAGCTGAGCTAGATATTGTTTTTGTTTGTTTTATTTTCTTCTAGATATTGAAAGAATTACATGATGATATGTGTTAGTTGAAACCCTGGTCCGCAAGTCAAAACTCAAGTTCGATATCAAATTGTTGCTTATTTAAAAAAGCTACTTTGGAACACTGATTTAATATTTACCCATTAGTTTCATTCCTTTTCTATTTCTATTCATTTCTTTCGGCATGGGAAATGTGCTTCATTTAGCGATTTTATGTTTAAAATACCTTCAAATAACTAGGTGTCAAGTTCATCAGAAGGTGTCAAGTAACTGTCAGCTTACACTTCATGGATTTTAAATTAAAGTCTGTCTCATCGTAACTTTATGTTGTACAGCATAGAGTTTAAATTTCCGCATCAGCGATTGGTTTTGTAAAAGGGTTTCAGCTCCAAATCTTATATGTAACAACGTTATCGAAATAGTCGAACAAGAGCGAATAAATAAAAATATAAACGATATTTTGTGTAAAATAAAATATATGAAAACATGAAAATGAAATGGTAATAATACAAAAGTATTTACAAATTTATATAAAAAATTAAGCAGATTGAACGACGATGGCAAACAAAGTTACAAATTGATCATGAAAATTATAACTTTAATTTGACAAGTTCATTAAATAAATAAATAAAATTGCTTAACCGAAATTAATAATAAATTATACCAAATTTTCTTTATAAAAGTCATTTTTCGTTTGCTTATTACTCTTGCATAAAAACAATTGAGCAACAAGTAGAAACTCATTAGATGCAGTTTTTAATACTTAACATTTTTTGTATTTACACTTTTGGTCTAATTTAATTAGGGAAGCAACAATTACAATATTAAAAAATAGCATTGTATTCCCTATGTATTGAATTTTAATATTAATTTTTCAATGAGACAGACAATGGAGGATATGCACTATTACATATTATAGATTTTTTGTTTTGAGAAAATAAAGACAACTGTCAAATTTTGTGATTAAATTGAGAGTTTGCCACTGTTAAATAAAACTTTTAGTTACAGACTTCTTAAAAAAATTAGAGATATAATTGTTGAGATATTAAAATGTTTCGAGTTTGGAGAAGGCGTTTGTGAAACATTAAATGATTTGGTCGGTAGAATCGCGGAATCCGAAGCAGGGATGGTTAACGGCGATCCGAGATCCAGGATCCGACGAGCGACGAGTGCGACGACGTAGAACACAGCGGAATCGTTCCGGCAATTGGCTGAACGTAATTCTCGAACATGTTCCGACTGCTTCCAAGTTTTTCTTCGCTGAATCCAACCGAAACGCGGGCCGCATTTCGCGTCTCCACTCATTTCGAGTCGCGCCCTGGGTTGTTTTAAAGCAATTTACACACTCAAACAAATACATTTCAGTTTTATGGAAAACCATTGTGAAAATGTTGAAGTATTTACACTTTTTAACGTAAATACACCGTGTATTTTGGTTAGAGATTTGCGCTTCAATGCTTTACTTCTTTCATGTTTCTTTGAATATAAAAATACGTTTTAATTAGGGATGTACTCGTCAAAGATAAAACGTATTAGACCAGATTGCAATCTCTAACTTTCTTAGCATTATTTCACAATTTGTACAATAAATATTTTACCCATTAATTTAAGTCAATAGAAAAATCATATAATTTAGTAGTACAATTGTCTGGTCTATTTCATTCAGGATAGGGAAAATTTGAATCTAACGATCTCTGTTATTTTATAAAAAATATGCTTCCAATATATCCCAGAATAAATGCTGCGATAATTTCGATATCAATAAAGTATAGTTTCAAGATATAGGTATCGACAGGGCTGCAGAGAGAAAGTTTGGGCCCTGGAATTAAATTTGTATACACTTCCCCCGCCAACAATTTACATGAATCTACTTTGAATGAAATTACTAAAAAAAACGATATTTCTGCAAAAATACTAAAGAAACAAAATTCTTTAGAGATACCTTTTGAAGTTGAATTTATATTTAATTTTTTATTACAGAATCATAATTAAATTTTGTACGTTCTCATGTTCAATTTAAATAAGCAATATTTAGTTATGGTAGATCTTAAATAATATTTAATAATTTTTATCTTGATAAAACTACGCTCACAAGAAGCTGCTGTTACTGACAACTGAAATATACGCAGTGCTAGGGTACGCATTTTAAAGTGAGTATTTAATTTAGCTGTATTTAAATTCGTTTTGAAGCTTTAGCATAATTTTTGAAATATTTAACTTCAGTGTAGAATTCATTAGATTTTAATTCATCTTTATATTTTAATGATAAATCCACAACATAGTTTTAAAAATATTCTGTAGATAAATTAATTAATGAAACGTCAGTTTTAGTTAGTGGTTACACATTTATTTTATAAATATTTTGTTTGAAGTAGTAATTACATATTTTTGATCAAAAGTTTCTTTACTTTAATGTATGCATATTACGTGATTTGTTTTATTTTTATGTTTGAAATGTTATTTACTTTAAAAAATAAACAACAAATGATTTTAATTAGTTTACTCATCTTTCCAACTAATTAATATACAGTTTTTAATCTATCTACCATACCTACAGTGAGGTTGTTATATACTTAAGCCTAATATATCCAAATACAATTGATATACAGGGTGTTTCACAACGCAAAAAATTAAAGGGTATATTATGTACGACGTGCTGATCATGAAACAAAAAGAATTTTTTTTAAATTCGAAAAATTAAGGGTTGTTAACCTAAAACATTTTTTGTAGTACTGCACTGGATTCGCTTTCCTATTAAACACAAACAATGAAGTAGGTATCAACTACGAAAGAATAATTACACAATTCAATTATTAGCAGTTATTTATAATAGAATTTTATTTAATTAATAACTTTAACATAATCATCCACCCAGTGACAGTGGCAACGAAAAATTTTGGACTGGGAAACATGGAAAATAGTTTTGCGATTTAAAAAAAATTCTTTTTGTTTCATGATCAGCACGTCGTACAGAATATACCCTTTAATTTGTTGCTCTAAGTTGTGAAACAGTCTGTATACATCGGCCAGATTTGGACTTTAAGGAATTTTTAGAGACCACAGTAAGTGTTTGTGTCTCACTTAATATAAGGTCGATATGTTTCAAATTGAGACTGAGGCAGTAGGCATAGCCCAGAAAGTGATCGAAGCAACAGCCTAAATAAAAAGGCGATATGAATCGGCGTGATAGTTGCACCAATGAACAATCCCAAAAGGAAGATACAGCTACGTTAAAACTTAGTGATAAATATAATTTCAAAACTGTATAATATATTCCAGACTCATAAATATTTGAAGGTACTATTAGCATAAAATTATTTCAGTATGCGTTTCATAGTTGTGTTCCGACAACAGACAACTCTTTCTTGTCAAGTACGTAACTTGAAAATTGTATGTACAAGAGTAACAAAGAACGTAATCTAATCTATTTTCTACTCGTTTGAAAAGTTTGTCAGAATCCCCGGAACAAGTCTACAACAATTACAACATCGAGAAGGCGGAACGCTGTTCGGAATTAGGTTCGCGCGGGCGTGAGTCCCGAGAACGTAGTGCGCTTCGCTCAAAGAAACATGCACCTAACTAAATCTTCGAGTGAGTGCTGCTTGCTGCTGGCACTGCTCTTTCTTCAGATCTTGAAACTTTCCGCAAACTAGTACATTAACATGTCACTAGAAACTGTAACCACATACACCAAGATTTTACATTGTTCTATTTTATTTTAATCTTACAAAAGCAAGAAGTGTTCTTATCCATACTTTCCAAGTTTCAAAAGTTTGTAATTATTTATTTTTGAAATTTTCTTATAAGACAAAATTGGTACATTTATATTGCGGTACATCCTATCAAATAGGGTAGCACCTTTCTAACATTCACTAAACATTTATAGTCCCGCGTGAGGTCGCGCGGGTTGAGGACCTGACTCACGACCACAAGGTCCTGGGTTCGGGTCCCGCCCGTGAGGGCTTTACAAAGGACATATCGACATATCGACATATCGGCATATGACCTTTGTAGTTGGTCCGATATATAACAATTAAAACATTTATTCATCCTGAAATTAAACTTCACCAACATTTGCTATCCCGGTGCATTACTTTCACTTCATATGCGCATCAAATCTGATCTATTTTTTACTTCCATGTACGAAGTAAAGGAAATATTGTAATCGCAAAAATTTTCGGTTCTCAGATTTCAGTGGAAATACGCATTTTGGCCCTCCCTGAGTCCATTTTGACTAATTTCGTCGTGACGTCTGTACGTACGTATGTATCTCGCATAACTCAAAAACGGTAAGCCGTAGGAAATTGAAATTTTATATTTAGGACTGTTATAACATCTAGTTGTGCACCTCCCTTTTTGGTCATTATATAACTTCCGGAAGTGGTACTTTACTTGAAGCCTATAATAGATTTTCATGAAAAACTATATTCAAATATAATTTAAAACTTTCCATATTTGGTATATAAGACTAATATATCAATGGAAATAACATAATAGATTTTGGTTAAAATACACTAACCGGAAGTGACACATGACATGAAGCTGCTAACAGTTTTCCTTGAAAAAAATGGTATTATTTTAATTTTAGAAATAAATGCTTCAAATAAAAGTTTTAGAGAATTAAATTCTGCGTCTAGCACATTAAGCCTTTTGCATAATCGAGATATAAAAATTTAAATATTATATATTTTTTGTTTTTTTTTTAATTAAGTTTGCTATGGATTAGAACAAAAAATAAAAAAAATTATGTCAAATATGTGCAATTAAAAAAATATCTATAGTTTAATACGCGTACAAGGAAGACATGTGGTGTCCACATCAGATATTTTAAATAATAATTAAGAATGGAAGTTTCTTATATATTTTTTAAAAATTCTATGATTTTATTTTAGTCGTGGCTTTGTAGGTAGACCATTCCTCGCAGTAGTGAAACGTCGTGAATGTACACTTTGTTGATTAGATTTATAGAAAAAAAGATTGAGTGGTTTAGATTACTATAAAATATTCATAAATTAATATACATATGATAATAATAACAAATAACTGTACTATAAAACTGAATAAAAACAAGTTCTCTAATTACACAGTATTGATTTTATTTAATATTCATAAAATTCTTTCATTCGGAAATAAATATGCACATATTGAAATGTGAACACCATTTAACAATTAAAATATTAATTGAGGATATAATTCAATTTATTTGAAAAACTAGACACTTGAGGCATATTTCTTTATCAAAAAAATATTATGTAAATTAAAGATATCAGAAAAACATGCAACTGTCTTATAATAAATTATATACTATTTTTGTAACATCCAATTTAACAATTTTCAGTTTTGGCGTTACAGGACAACAATCATTATTTAGTAATAATAGTACTTTATATAACAAAGCCATCAAATATTTGATTGCCATAAAGAAAAATAAACTTGTCGGCCGAGGGAGACGATATCTCAGACGAGATGTACACAATTATTTTTAAGGAACTACATTAAAAAAAAAATTATAAATATTAAATCATTAATAATAGTTACTTACGTCAATAAAGTATAAAGTGATTTAATTTGGAACGAGAGGAACTAGGCGCAAGCTAGTGTTGAAATATCTATGAGTATGGATTCCAAAAATGATACTCTCAAAAAGAATTGCAAAATAATTTTTGACAGTTTCATTGGTTTGACATTCGCTTGAGACTGTTGGCAGTTTTTGTGTATCCATGGGTATAATGTACTTTTCATGCATTAATACGTAAAAATTACTTTTATGAACGCTTTTATGAAAAGTGACTCTTTATAAACTAATAATAATAATAATAATAATAATAATAATAAAGGTTTATTGTGAAAGGCAGTGCCTATACAAAAGGGGTGGTAATATTGGATTCATAATGCATATTGTTACAATTATTTAGATTATAGTTTATATAGTATGTTAAGAGTAAAAAGTAATATGTTGTTTACAATATATTTGTTGCAGGGGCAATTCCCAGTTTAAATGATCATAGCGAAAGCTCTAAGTTGAAGTGCTGTTAGGGTAAAATTATAAATATCATACATTTTATTTTCAGATAAGGAGTGTAACATTTGTATTAAGTAGTTGTCTTCGGTAGGGTTTTGTATGTGCTTCTCCAGGAACGCCAGGCGAGGAGGCTTATACAGCGGGCATCTTATGAAAAAGTGGAAGAAATTGTCGGGCTCTAGGCAGTTGCAAACAGTACAAATATCATTATCATTAAATTTGTATGCCAAACCTTTGAAGTATATCTGCGCTGTATTTCGGGTAGTGGCCACTCTGATTTGACTGATGACTTTCGTGACGTTGATGTTAATTTTTAGTTGTAGGTATTGTAGATCGTTATCAGTACTTATTTCTTTGTATATTGTGCTGTATGTTGATTCTATAATTTTATTACTATCTTCGTTCTGTAATAGTTGCGTATATCTATCTGTCATTTCTATTGTTGTGTTCTCTAAAGCAATGTAGCTCTGTAAGTTCCAGATGTCTATCCTATTTATCCTCTCGAACATGTTTTTGACTTGCGAGATCCAATTGAATTTTGTGATGTTTTGATTACTTTTGTCTAGTTGAACTAGTTTGTTGTAGCATACTTTAGGATATCTGCTATTGTTCATTAGAAGCAACTTTTTTGTGTAGTTAAGTGTTAACTTGAAGATTGCGCCTTCTACTTTCGTTTGTTTGGTCTCAGTTCGTACGATATAGTTTGGGGTGGATTTTGGCCAGTTAAATAATTGTTTGTAGAAGCCAACTTGAACAGTTTCAATGTCATGCACATATTGTAAGCTGTATATTTCAGCCGCATAAAGTAGGGTGGGAAGTACCACCGTTCTGTACAGATGTTTCCTGGTGTCCCAAGATTTTGCCTTAGTTGTGGCCAGTAAATTTTTAACGGATCCTGCGGCACGTCTCGCCTTGCTAACCATGACGTCTTTAGCTTGCTTGTAGAGTCCCGAGCTGGTGAAGACAATTCCTAAGTAGGTATATTCTCTTGTCACTTCAATGTTAGCGTTTTGGCAGGTGAAGTTTGCGTTTATCTGGTGTGGTCTGCCCTTAAAGAATTGCATAATTTTAGTTTTTTGGGCGTTGATGTTAAGATCGTTACTATTGCAATAATTTTCTAGACATTTCAATTTTTTATGTATATCCGTGATTGAATCACATAATATGACCAGGTCGTCGGCGTACATTAGCATTAGTATGTCTACTAGGTGATTCATATGTAGTCCTTCGAGGTCGTGGTTCCTGAAGTAGCGTTCAATGTCCGCAATGAAAAGATTGAATAGGAGAGGGCTGAGCGGGTCCCCTTGTAAAACGCCTCTGTTTACTTGTATGGGGTTCGATTTTTGTTGATTGGTGTGTATGATTATGTTTGCGTTTTTATATATATTCTTCAGCAGCCTGATGATTTTTGGGCTGACTCCTAGGTCGAATAATTTATTCCAGAGCTTGTTGTGGGAGATTGAGTCGAACGCCTGTTTGAAGTCTACGAAGATTGCAAATGTTGTTCTTTTTTCAATGAGGCGTGATTGTATTAATGCATTTAGTGTAAATATGTTGTCTAGGCACGATCTACGTTTTCTGAAACCACATTGAGCTTCTGGGAGGACGTCAAAGCTTTCAGTCCAGGTATCAAGGCGCCTTGTGATTATTCCAGTTAGTAGTTTCAAGATTGAATTCGACATGGCAATTCCACGATAATTAGATGGGTTGTTGTCATCTCCTTTCTTATGAATGAGCAGCAGAGTACTTTTGCAAAGCTCAGCCGGGACGGTTTCTGTATCTAGACATTCGTTTAAGAAGGTTAGGAGTAGTGAGAGGCAGTTACTTCCTAGAGATTTTAATGCCTCGTTTGGGAGTAGGTCTGGCCCTGGTGTTTTGTTGTTCTTTAATGTTTTTATTGCATTCTTTATCTCAGCAGTACTTATCATGGTGTCTAGAAAAGGGTGTAAAACGCCGGTGAGTTGTGTATCTAGCTCAGAATTAGGCTTGAATATGCTCTTGTAATATGTCTCCCATAGTTGTAGACTTATTGGATTTGAGGTTTTCCTCTTTGCTTTATGTTGCTTGTAGACTTTCCAGAACTGTGTAATATCTCGTATATTGTTGATACCGTCCTGTAACTGCTTATAATAGTTCTTTTTCTGTGTAGTTATTAAGTTCTTATATATTTTCTTGTCTGCAATGTAATCATATAGTTTATTTTTGTTTAATCTGTCTCTTGAGAATTTATAGTAGCTTCTCCTCATCTGTTGTTTGCTATGCTTACATTCTTTATTGTACCACGGTTTGTTGAAGCGGACGTCATGGATAGGTGTTACTTTGTGTAGTATTGCTATATCTTCTGAGACATAGTAGCAAGTTGACAATATTCTCTCGTAGGTGCTATTTCCTGCGCTCAGATCTTGTATTATATGGTTTTCGCATTTTTGTTGAAATTCTTCTGTCTTGCTGAGCTGCCATTTAATTTTGTAGAATGATTCGGTACTCATAATCTTATCCTGTTTCTTGTGAGTTACTCCGATCTCCAAATATACTCGACAGATTAGGTGATCGGAGAGTAGGATTCTGTTTTCAACCTGGAAGTCGGAGATCAGTCTGAAGCAGTTGATGTTTACCCAGATTAAGTCAATTACGGATTGACCTATTTTACTGACGAAAGTATTTTGGGCTGGGGTATCACTAATTGTCCTGCCGTTTAGGACATAAAGTCCTTCGTTTTCCATAGTTTCGACTAGTGTTTTACCTTTCTTGTTGTATTTTCTGCCTGCTCTACGTGACGAGTTTAATCTGGATGATTCACATATTATTTCTTCAGCTTGGTTTAGATCACCTATCTGGGCATTGAAGTCCCCTCCCACAATGACAGGGTGATGTGGATACTCCTCCTCAAGGTCTTTTATTGCAACTGAGAGGAGATCTATCAATGTGTTGAAATCGTAACTTTGTGAGAAGTACGCAAAGATTAATAGTATTTCTGTTTTATTTTCATTGTCCATAATTTTTACCGTTATCCAGTGAGCTGACTTTTCTATTAGGGTTGTTGTAAACTTGTCTTTTTTAGTGTAAATTGATAGTCCTCCTATTGCTCTGCCTCTACTTGCATCTTTAACTGCTGCACTATAGAGGTGTGAGTATTGGCTGAGAGGGTTAGGATTGACCGTGATATTTCTCTCTTCCACCCATGTTTCGCACACACAGAGTATATCTAGAGTTTGTATATACATAGTTTGTGATTTATCTAATAAGTCAAAGTTTTTCTGCCCTTGCATATTCCAGAATCCCAGTGAGGTTAACGGGGTTACTTCTTTTTGTGAGTTGCTGTTATTGATTACTTGTTTGTACGTTTCACGGGGGTGGTTTGAGGTCTTGGTCGCAATAAGCGGTCCAATGGCCCTTCTGCTATCTTTCCTTGAGTTTTGTCGTTTTTTGGAATATTTTTGTTTACAATTTTTGAATTATTCTTTGTGTTAACTAGCGTTTTAAGTTCCGAATTGTCCTTGTTGTTCACGTTTTCTTTTCCATCGGGGAACGAGTTTTCCTTGCTTTGGGCCTTTTCTGGTTCTTCCATTTCTTGATGTTCTGGGATTGGCTGGTACAAGCTTGGGGTTGATTGTGATAGTCTCCTTTTGTTTGTAACTGTGGATAGTTCTCCTGTGTGGTTCTGGTGTTCCAATTCTTCCAAGGTGAATTTTTCTCCGTTGACTATTAGAAAGTGACCATTGATGTACGCTTTGGTACCGGCTGCTTGAGCTTCCTTGAGGTGAGGGAGGAGTTTCTTCCTCATCTGCATCTGGGTTGAGGTTAAGTCTTCTTCGATTGAAATGTTTGTGTCTTTGAGTAGTCTTCTATTTCTTAGGATTTCTCGTTTTTTGTTTAGATTCCACAATGTTATGGAGATTAAGCGTGGTTTGTTATTGGCTTTTTTCCCAAATCTATAAATATTTTCAATGTCTTCGTCTTTTATGTTTATTTGAATACGGGTTGAAAGAAAGGTTATTAATTTTTCTCTTAGCTTATTTCGTGTTTCTACTTCGTCTTCTTGGAATCCATATATGATTAGATTTTTAATTTTAGAGTGTTTCTCAAGTAGGTGTAATTTGTTATTCTTCTCTTCGATTATTGTTTTTAGTGTATTGTTTTCTTCTTGTAATTGCTTAACTGACTCTTCGATTGCATTTACCTTCAGATCGGACCTGTGAACTAGTTGCTTTATTTCATCTACAGCCGCGTTAACAGCTGCTAAGCTCGACAATCGGCTTTCCTCGATTTTCCGCAGGATTAATTCGGTGTCGGTGTTTTCAACCATGTTGGTTATTATTAACTGGAAGCCTCTGTCTTGGTTTTGTATTAGTATTAAGAGTTGATTGGCAATTTTATTTATTGTTATTATATTCTTTAATTTTTGGTTTTGCTAACGTTTGCAACACTGAGTTTCAACAAGACGTGTTGAGTGGCTTAATTATATGCAGCGTTGACTGGAGTGTCGAGCGCTGTGACGCTCAAGGTCGTTGGCTGTTTGATTTTTATTTGGCGGATTATTTTAGTAGAATGCGTAAATGTGGATAAAGTAAAAAGTTACTCACATGCGTCTAGTAGTTAACAATGTGCTGTCGTAACCGGAAAATTAATTCAAAGTGAATATCACTGTATTTCTTAAATTTTGTTATCTCAGACTAAGTTGCACGTCCTACTATACTCAGTGTTGCCACCCCAATCTCTTTTTATAAACTATAATATATGATTTTTTAACCAAGAAAACAGTAACCTTATTTGACAATTATTTCCGACAAATATTTGATATTGTAACAGGTTTATCGGCCGATAAAATGTAGTTTTATTTTCCATTCGTCTTGTATTTTAACTTTACACTACAGGGAAACAAAACATGTACTTTTATCCCTTGGTGTATAATATATTAGTGCAAATCATTATCAACGGTCTGAAATGATTCACTTTCTGTCATTAAATAAAATTCGGAAACCCTAGTTTGTACAAATCGTACAAGAAAAAAATGAATCGCGGTATGTAATTGTTAAAATATATAAATCATTTCAAAAACTCATACGAAAAGATATTGTATCTGTTGTTATTTGCACATATGCTTTTGTGCTTATTGAATGTAGACACCAAAATTAAATTTTCAGATTCAAAGCATTCTCTCTTTGTACAATACTCAGCTTCTTGATGTAAAGAGAAAAGTTACCGAGATTTAGTTGTTGTATCAGATGTCACAGGTAACGTAAGCTTCACATCACTAGTTTTCATTTTAACTGTGGCTTATCAAACAAACAACATTCCTTTCTTGTTCATACCACAAGTTGTCAAAGGCATCAAGTAAACAAGCAAAGTTAAGAAGCCAACTGTGATAAGAAATACTGTCTGCAAACAAAGTCATGGCAACATATTTATTAAACTGAAATTTAATTATCAACAAAATATTATATAGCTATATATTAAGAGTGATGTTGCTCGAAGACTGAATTTCTGCCAATTGGTGAAACAGGTGTATGTTGGTGATATTGAGGATGCATGAACGGTCTAACAATAAATGTATGGATATGAAGGTTTGTTGCGGGAACGAAAGAAGGACGAGCTTGTGTGAAAGGTATTATTAATGTGAAGATCAACTAGCGACCAATGGAATGATTAATGTGAATGAAAACCCTGTGTCAAAATAGGAATGATTGGCGAAGATTAATTGTAGCAACGAATGTTTCCATTGTTTGTCCTACCACACTTGATAGGACATAGCGTGGTAGATCATCATCTGTGGCGCTACAGCCCAGATCGGGCCTGGGCCTACCGGACACACCGAGCCGCAGTTTTTACACTGCCGTACTGCCGGTTTTCGTAGTCGAATGCTACATTATTTAAGACGTATAAGTGACTAGCTTATAGCGCCCGAGTGTGATAAATACATGTAGCTGTATTTTATATTTTACGACAAATCACACATTGTCGACAGGCGGATTCGAACTGACGAACCATGGCTCGGGTGACGTCACAGTATGTTAAGAGATGTGACTTAACACGCTCGGCCACCGCGCCTGCATGGTAGATATTATATTAGATTTTTCACAATTTATGGCACTTATTTTAACACCATAAAGTACTGATTATGAAAAACAATTATTTTTAAAAAATTCTCAAAATTAATTGCATTTTTAGTGGCACTAGTTTGAAAGTTATTTATAATATATTAATAATTAAACTATAATTATAACACTACTAATAGCCATTTATCTGATGTTATATAATAAATAATGGACTATTGTAATTGTTTATAATTATAATTGAATCTTTAATATATTAGAAATAACTCTCAAATTAGTGGAACTAAAAATGTTTACTTCATATAAAATTAATTTTGCGAATTAAAAAAAACATATTTCATAATCAGTACGTGGAGGTTAAAATAAGTGAAATAAGTTGTGAAACATTTTTATATTATGTTAAGATTAAATATTAATATCACCAAAGTTGCTGATTATGGAGCCATATTTAGTAATGAGAGAAAATCCTATTATTTTGTGGCTGGTGTTTTCTTCTTCGGAGAAAGTTCCCGATAACTATTGGCAGAATAATCTCAATAATACAGGGTTCGTAAATATCATGATATTTATAATAAATATCAAAATATCTGATATATAGGATATATATCAGATAAATATCACTTTTTGGATATTTATTTTTTAATTTTAGTTTTTGTACACATTTAGAAAAACTGAAAAATTCGAAAAATTTCACTTTTCCGGAGGCTATATCTCAAAAACTAAACAAGATATGGAAATGCGCTCAACGGCGTTGAATTCCCCGTGTCCGAATTGACTTATAAGCAAATTTTCATACAATTTTAAGCAATTTAATATTTTTAATTATTTCCCTTTGGTTTTTTCAGATTTTAATTCAATTTTCCCAAAAATCCTTAATCGTAGGATTATTAAAACGAAAATTTACATACATATGTATTTTGACCCACTGAATCCAGTGGTGCAATCTTCAAATGCATATGACTTCTGGTTTTCTAGAAATTGTTAAAAAAGCGCTTTTTGCGATTTTTTTGGCGGAAAATTGAAAAAAAAATAAAAATCGCTGAAACTATGTTTATAAGTTAACTGAAGCACGAGAAAATTAATGCCGTTGACCGCGTTTTCATATCACATTTAGTTTTCGAGATATAGACTCGTAAAAGTAGAAAAACTGAAAAATTCGAAAAATTTCACTTTTCCGGAGGCTATATCTCAAAAACTAAACAAGATATGGAAATGCGCTCAACGGCGTTGAATTCCCCGTGTCCGAATTGACTTATAAGCAAATTTTCATACAATTTTAAGCAATTTAATATTTTTAATTATTTCCTAAGGGGTACCCCTTTGGTTTTTTCAGATTTTAATTCAATTTTCCCAAAAATCCTTAATCGTAGGATTATTAAAACGAAAATTTACATACATATGTATTTTGACCCACTGAATCCAGTGGTGCAATCTTCAAATTCATATGACTTCTGGTTTTCGAGAAAATATTAAAAAAACCGCTTTTTGCGATTTTTTTTGGCGGAAAATTGAAAAAAAATAAAAATCGCTGAAACTATGTTTATAAGTTAACTGAAGCACGAGAAAATTAATGCCGTTGAGCGCGTTTTCATATCACATTTAGTTTTTGAGATATAGCCTCGGAAAAGTAGAAAAATTGAAAAATACGAAAAATTTCACTTTTCCGGAGGCTATATCACAAAAACTATTTGATATTTTTATATAATGGATATATATCATTGCAAAAATATGACGATATATATCAAAATAAATATCATGATATATATCGATCGATATATATCTTCGAACCCTGCAATAATATCGCATCAAAATCATAGCACATATTGAATGTCATTTACTGATGCGATATTTTTTAATTTACCACGCCGATAGTTATCGGGAACTTTATCCGTAGATAGAAATATATGTTTAAATATTTTACTACGTTAATGTAATCTGTTTCAATTGTTAAAACGACAATAATAAATATGAAATTAGTTGCCTTCAAATATAATCTTGTTAAATCCCAACCTATAGAAAGTGTTTTTACATTTCGGTAAAAAAGAGTATATATTATTTGAATATAACGCAAACATGTTTCTTCCGAAATTCGCAAAAATAATTGCACTTTACTTGATGCAATTACTTTCCATGTCACTGAACTGATAAGTTACAGTAATGGATAAAAATTAGTATATATTAACGATTGAAAGAACTGTTACACAACTTCAATTAAATTAAATAAATTTTATTGTCTACTAATTTTTATTTATAATCTTAGTTGAGCCCTAATTGTTTTTTTCAAAAGTTGCCGTGTTTGTTATTAAACTATAGCTCTCTGATCGAGAATTCTATTAAAAGTACAAAAAATTAAGAACTAGTAATATTATTTTAAAAATAAAATAAAGAATTATTGTTATAAATGGCCAACTGCAGTTTCGTACTTCAAGTTTTACTAAATTTATTAAGAAACATGAATTTACTTTATCAAATAAAAGTTCATCATCTTTATCTCTCGATCCAAAAAATAACAAAATCCGTGAATCATATATCAAGACTTCACATATATGGGTAAAATTTGTTATTCCATTTCCACCTTTTCCGTACATGTATAACATATTATAAATTTAATTTCGCCACATCTTACATGATACAGCACTAGCATATAAACAGCAATGTGTGCGACCTCTGCTGCGCTAACAGTACCTCTCCCAACAGTTCTCTTGACACGCATACGCAATGGAAATCTTGTGTTCTGTATCTCGACAATCAACGTGGTATTGAACCACCAACCACGCTGCATCCACATTCACGCGCTGTTCGAACGTGATTGTCGTTCAGGATTAACGCGTTGTCTTGCTGTAAGGACTAGGGGATGCCAAGGGACGGAGAGGACAAGGGATGACCTAATTAACGCACCCTGAAGCATTCCCACTTCATGTCGCCTGAGATATTGCTATCAGTACATACCAGATGACATATGGTTCAGGGGAGTAATTAACAGGGATGCACACGCAGAACGTTTCATTAAAATCTGTTTACTTCTAAACAATATATCGAAGATAATTGAATTGTTGAAAGGAATTAATTATTTTCTGTCTGGTGCTAAATTCAGAAATAATCATGAAATAAGATAGATTTGCTTTAATTTGTTTTTGTTCCTTCATTATTTATTTATCATACTATCTTTGAGAATTATTCTTAAACAGAAAGTATATCTTTGATGTTTCGTTAAGCCGTGTTTACACTAAGCGAACCAACATGAACCAGTACCAAAAAAACAAACGAGCGACTAAGAACGAACGTAGTGACGTAGACGTTATGAATTAAATTTGTGGTTGATCGAACGAACAACAATTAAAAAGGAGTGGACGAGCGACACAGCTTGTGTTCTTTACGTTAATAATCGGATCACTGAAAACATGTTCGAATACTACAAAAATTATTGCAAATATTTGTGCGTATATGTTCGCGTTTGATTGTGTTTGTTTATACTCATTCGACTTTGTACTTTTGGTGTGGACACAGCTTAAGATGGTTGTGCAGTCAAGTTAAACCATCTAAGGTTTTAGAAGAGTAAAGAGCGAGGTAGAGAGA
Source organism: Pterostichus niger (assembly GCA_947425015.1). Taxonomy (NCBI): domain Eukaryota; kingdom Metazoa; phylum Arthropoda; class Insecta; order Coleoptera; family Carabidae; genus Pterostichus; species Pterostichus niger. Next base: position 2,357,279 of record OX380335.1, read on the forward strand.
AGGATGGACAAAAATTGTATCCCTATTATTTGATTTGAGGGATGGGAACAGCACGTGAAAAAATCAGCAACGGCTGAGTGCCACATCCAGTAATGGGTAAGAGGCATGATGATATGTTTATTTATTTTATTTTATAAAATAATCATTTACTTTTCTTGAATTCTCTTTAGTTGTCAACGTCTTTAACTATAGACTGTAATAGTAAAACAATAAAGGCACCAGGTACAGTACTCGCCGAGCACAAAAATTTTGTATATTTCTTCTCACTCTTCTTCTTCTTCTCGTTACTTCACACTTTACACTTTACTTTAGATAGTCTGCGTTTTAAGAAGACAATAGAACCACTGCTTTTTCATTTAAATTCAAAAAAGTTAATTTCATTTGTTATTTTTAGGGATATTTGGCAATAGTATTGTGCTACTGGCATCCATAAAAGGCCGAAATTTTTGTGAAAAATAATTCTTGTGTTGAATAAAGTTTAATCCAACAACAAGTAAGCTGATCTCTCAAATTAGCAGAAAAAAGTAATTAAAAATTGTTTTCATTTGAAAGGGAGCTTGTTCTAAAATTCAAAATTTTTGTTAAAAACAAACAAAATTATAAAATAAATGAAATCAACATTTCTTTTTATAATCTACAGTATATTTTTTAAAAATTTATTTATGTGAAAATAATATCAATACGTTTAGGCTCTTATATGCTAAGTTATGAGAAAAATTATTTCAAATTTTTCAAATTAAAGCAAATTTTAATATACCATATTCACAAATATTAACATTCTAGTTATTCTTTATATGTTTCTCTCTATTTAATATTGAAAAGATTAAATGTAAAGACATCTGTAGCTTAACTATTATTAATTGTATTATATATATAATATATAATTATTTCTCAAGTGAGATTTGTTCAGTAACGGATATTTTTCAAAGTTAAAAACTCCAATAGCTAAAAGGACCACTTGAATGCATATTTTCATATTACAATGAAATGAATCAGCTGACAAAACTCTTTACGTTAGAGATACGGCGTCCAGGTGAAGAGACTGCGACTCGAACAATGCTTGAAAGTTTAGCAAACAAGTAATTTCACCGTTCTCATCCCAATTTTAAAATTTAAATGAAAACCAGCGTTTGTGACTGGAATATAAGTATCTGCAAAGCGAATCTGGTAATCAAATTAGTGCAGTTTTTAAACTTTATTTTTCCATTACACGTTGGATGGTGAGAAATCTTTTTCAACAGACAGATGTTGTTTGAAACTTTTTCTTTAAATTGAATACTACGTTTGAAGTTGAGATTAAATTTTATTCTTTTTTTTTTCAATTCAGTGATTTTAATTCTCGGACGAAATACAAAAGCTTTTATCGTTTGAAAGTTTACAAAATTGTATCGACATCTAGAATGTTTTAGGGTGCTACAAAAAGGATTGATCATAAAAGTATTTTGTACCTCCCTGTCATGTTTAGATGATCAAAGTTTTATACAAGTGTAACAATTACTTTGATGTTTGATATAGATTCCGAAAGTGATGATATTATAACCTGAAAAAGTTTAAAATAGACTTCTTTTAGTCTCTGGTAAACATAACCGAGTTGTTATAAATTTGAATTAATATCATCTGTTATTGTTAGTAATGTATGGTTACTTAACATATTTGATATTTATTTACAGTAAAGTTAATATGTTGAATACATTTATATTATATATAATTGTATATGATCAATATAATGCGTAATATATCCGTAAAACTAAACATACAATGTCAATTAACAAAATGTTAAATTAATCCAAAATTTATTTAGTTACTTGCTTTTCATAGAATATGTATAAAGTTAATTTTAAACATATTTACATTATAATTTAATGAATGACACATTTAATACTGTTTTACATACGTTTTTAAATTTAAATACAGTAGCTTTTACTTTTAGATAGAATTCAAAAAAACACTGTTTTACTATTTAGTTGCTTGTATTTTTAATAGATAAAAAGTTACCACTAGTCTACCTCCAAACATTTTTTAATCGCACGGTATTTTATTGATATAGAAATTAATATATTGCCAAGAGAAAGGAAACAACTAGAATGATAAAAATATTATAAATTTTGATTCCATCCAATTTTAATGCATCATATTAAAAAAGAACATGGAACTAGTATAAATTTCAAGTATCCATTTTTATAAGCGAAATTGAAACATATTTTAACAATCATTTAAGTATAATATGATTTCATAAGTATTGTAAAATATAAATTTATATTGTATAATACATATATTAATAACAACAAAGACAAAATTAATTGTCATCCAACACTTGGTGAAACAAGGTTTATTAAAAATATAAAGTAAACACTTGGCTATGTTTCACAAAATTCAGCCTCCAAGTCACCTTATGAGGGCATCGTCAGAGGCTGGCCAGCACAGTTAGTAACCATAGACGCGTTTCGCTCTTATTAGAGCTCATCAGTATGGTATAACTCACTTCTTCACCTAGAACAAAGTTCACGTGAAGAAGCTGGTGACGAAGAACTGTATATTAATACACAACTGCACAATTGATAAACAACATAATTCAAACATTATTTTTAAGCATTTTTTGTGGACGAATATAGATAAAAATTAATCTAAATCTTAAAATATTTAAAAATAAAATTATATATGAAATTTCTCTTAGAAATTAACACGAGTTTAAAAGGTATTTTAGTCACAGAATCACTGACAAATGAAATTACTTTCTCAATCCCAGTAATTTATGTTAAACAATTCTTCAAAATGTAGAAGTATGATTTACGTATTCCTAGATAAGAAATGTTAAGTTAATAATTTATTCCTAATTCAGTGTAGTTTGATATCTAGAGCACATTTTCTTTGAAAAATAGCTGCATGCATATCTCACACATGTTACAAAGTATATAAAATATTGCATACATTCTTTATATGAAAATGAATAATATTCTGAAAATGGAACAGTCTTATTTTATTTCTTTATTCTAGACACTTTATTTATTTCTAGCAAAATATACGTTTCTAATGTATATATCGCAATGCAATACGAGACAATAAACATTCTCGTGTTTCAGAAAACAAAAAACATTTTGTGTAACTTTGTTTGGTAATAGTTTCCAAACTTCCGAATAGTAAGTGTTAAAGATGGATCCCCGAGGATCAACAACCATGTTTCTCTATTACGATGCCTCCCAAAGTTTATTTTGTTTTCGCTCTTTTATTGCGATTATCACGTAAATTCTGCTTTACATGGTCACTTTAGTTTATTCATGAGGCTATTTATTCCGAGTGATTAGTTCCACATGGGACAAAATTATAAATAATTCAACAAATTATTTTATCCATGGATATACAACATGTCCTAAATAAATAGAGACATATTTGTAGGTGTTACGTTTTCTTTGAAAAAATGTCCGACAAATAATTATCTGCCGTAGCAGATAAAATTTAAATAAAAAACTAAACATGACCTATCCACACAACAAATTTATTGTCACAAATTAGAAACATTACTAAATATAGGTCAAGAGAATCAACAACTACGATTTTTTGAAGACAAATACGCCATGAAAACAAAAATAGATTGTAATAAATATTAATAATTAATAGACGTTTTATTAAGACATATTTTAATGAAGTTATAGTATTTGTGATAGTAGAATGAGGTAATCTCTATTAAATAAGATGTATGGATATGTTTATTTAAAATATTTCGATAAAAAATTCATTCTAATTTCAAATATGACAGGCACAGTTACATTTGTTGTTTTTACAAAAAAATCATAATTATATTGCGATTTTTGTGTATCCATAGATACAATGAACTTTTACACCTTACTTTTTATTTAAAACGTGCCAATTAAATAAAAATATCATTTCGAGTTACTTTGATACTACCAAATAAAAATACGGCGTATATCTAATTTTAGTTTTTCTATTTTAATAAGGAAGTCATGACGAAACCCAGTTGCATATTGAAAGAGCGTTCATTACGATACGCAACATTTTGTTTTAGAGAGTTGGTAGTAGCGGATAACATACTGAACCTACCAAAATGAGAATATAAAAATTTCAATATAACCTCAAACTCTGAACAATTGCATAAATGTCAATAACAGTTACCCACCACAACATTTTATATAGTTATTGCCCTAAATTGACTCGGTTTAATATATCGCAGATTTGAGTAAAATTTTAATTTATAAAAGCCGGAAAATAGGAAAAATATAAATAACACATTTTATAAGACTTTTATCGCACTTTAGAAAACGAGTCTGCGGTTCATTTTCTAAACTTGAACGCGTGCGAAAAAAACAACGAACTAATACAATACACGGTTTAGTATTTCTTCATATTATTGTCATTTTATAGAAAAATTATTGCAAACTAACAATTTTGCGAATAAGAAAATTCGGTAACAACGTTTGAAGGAACATTTTCAGAAACTAGAACAAATTAAGGAATATGGTTGTACGTACCATAATTGCCAGAGAAATACAATCAATGTATGTAGTCTTACCTGAAAAAGACAAAAAAAATTAATACAAGCAATGTCGTTTATACATACGTTAATTAATGTTTAAAAGGATTGTTCACAATAGTAATGTAATACAAGTACCGTATTGTATTTCTTAAGTACATAGGTAGAAAATAAAAATACGCGTAGTTTCAATCCATATAGTTAAATTTTTCTCTCGAGATAATATTCGAGTATCCAAGCTTGTCAAATTGAACTGTAAATACGAGTACTGTGTATACTTTAACAAAGTTAACAAAGCTATAAAAATTAATGTAGAGAAGAGTGAGTTGAATATAACTGCAAGCGTATTCCGCATGGTGTATCAAAGGGTAATAAAGTTAGCTGAATTCAGTGTGTTTTGTAGGTGACTTCAATTTCATTTTGTATCCTTTGACTACGTGTCTTCATAATTCAATGAAAACAGTTTCATTAGCAAAGTTTTTAATTGTTTGAAGAACGCCCATTAGTCATTACGTATTTGTCAACAGAAAAATTTATATTTATTTATGTTCATAAATAAAATAATTCACCTTGGTTTTGGTTTATATAATTAATGAAAAATGACTTGACAGTTACGTCAGTGCATGTTTCTAAAAGAAAACAAAAATGTATTGAATTATGTTTTTGGTCTTTTTCTGAAAAAATAAATAAATAAATCATCACGCCTTTTACCCATTCTGAGTGTGGCACAATGTCATAGCAGATCTCGCGTGAAGTGCGATTACCAGCCATCAAATTATGGCTCCTACAGACGTTAGTGAAAGGGGTGCCACAGGGGTAGAATTAATTTAGTGAAAATAAATACAAAATAACGTGCAAATTCGTATCATCTGGGTTAGATATTTCGAAAGTCGAAGATAATACAACGAATATTTGAATACATAATTACAGCATTTAAAAAAAATTACAATCCCTAAAAAATAGACCCTCGGCCAGCAGACCACGGTTCCAGGTACAGTAACACGGCAAGTTGCTGGGTTTAGCGGGTGCATAATATTTAGGGGCAAATACGAAAATTTTATTCACTTCGGAGCGGCCTTAAATAGAAAAAAATACAGTTCCATGTATTTATAACATTCCATTCGGGCGCTGTAAGTTAGTTACTTATACGCCTTAAATAATTTAACTAATGAAACCGACAGTACGGCAGCGTAACAACTGTAGCTCTATGTTCTGAAACGGAATGATGGGATGTTATAATAATTAACCAATAACCGCACAGTATTGATTGTTCCCATGATGATTTACTTAATAAAAAGTAAGTTTTTTTACGACATTTAAGGATTGAATCATTTTGATGTTTTATATAATCGTAAAATGGGTATGTACTGTATGAACTTTACTATTATAAACTATTATATGCTGTAAAAAAGAGCGGTTAGGTGTGAAGATACAAATTTTATTAACTGATTTGAGGCCCGCGGATTTCACTTCATGCCTCTGTGCGTAGGTACGGCTTTGTTATCAGAAGAGGATCTGCAATATTACTTTTATTAGTGGAAGATGGTGCTGTGTAGCGAATGAGAAGGCAAGTATATTGAAGACGATAATTATTTTTTTTTAGAATATTAATTCAGTTATTTTATAGCCATATGGGGTAGATAGCTCATTGGAAACGCGTCAGCTTATGGATTTGAGAAGTTAAGCTCTGATCCGGTAGGATGCCACACTCAGTAATATGTGAAAGGAGGTATGATATATTAATTAATATTTTTATTTTATAGAGACAACAAATATCAATTTGTATTTTCAAAGTTGAAATCGATATCACAGATCAAGTACACATAAAGGGAATATGGGTGAATAATCAAATTGAATAGCAGGTGCGCAGAGCGTAGCGAACATGTGTTTTCTATCTGCACGCATAATCGTCTTGCCGTAATAACGGTATTAGAACAGAACTAATTCTAAACGTGATTATCCACGAATCTGGTTGAGCCCAGTAAGCGTCTATGCAGAGTTTGGATTGTTGGTCTATAGCGTCAATTAGTTAGCAAACCGGCACCGCGTTTCGACATTTCGCAACATCGTCCTCGAGAGTGGTTCGCTTCAACAGTTCACTTCGCAATCAGCCCACACAATAAATCGCTAATGAACGCAAACACGCATTGGGTTGGCCGGCCGGCCAGCCCGACCGCATCAAGGCGGCTGCGACGACTAGCTTCTGCCACGATTCTGACAACACCGGCACATCCCATTGCCCTCGATTTCTGATTAGGTTATTTACGGACTGGACACTGTACGTAAATTACACACATTTTTTATAATATATTATGTAACAACGTTTTATAAACGTATCTTTAGTAACGAGTGTATACAAAACACGTATGTAAAGAGATTATAAAAACGAGTCACATAATATACTTTTTTCTACAACTGTCAAAAAATGTTTTTCATCATTTACATTACCGTGACAACGCGTATTTTGCGCATTATTTTGCACTCTAGTGCGCAAAATGGATATTTTGCGCACTGTTTCGGATTATAGTGCGCAAAATGAGTATCTCGCGCAAGCTCCCAAATTATTTGTTGTGAGCTTTCATTCGTTACAACACATCAATAGTATCAAATTAATATTATTGTTGATTGTTTTCCTTCCATTTACTTAAATAAATCAATAATTATTGTACTATAATTTATTTACAGTTATAGAAAAAATGTTGTTTGTATTTCCTGGGCAATATATATATATATATATATATATATATATATATATATATATATATATATATATATATATATATATATATAAAAATTTAAACTTCTTTTGTTTAAATTCATTACAATACTTCTCACCTTTTATACAAGAATATGCATCAAAATATGTTTCATTTATAAAACAAATGTATATCTTGTAGGCAACTTCAGATACATATTGTCGCATAATTATTAAGTGAGCAAAGAAGAGTTATTTAATTAGATAATTTAGTTAATTATTTTATAGAGGCAAAAACAAATGTTGTAGTTCTTAAATTAAGTATAGGAAAAATCTTTTAATATTCATTTATTATTTTTTTTTACTTTATAATTATAAGATTAATAATTAACAGAATTAATATTAAGTTTAATAAACATTAATGCAATATTCATGTACCTATATAAGTAGACAAATGCATAAGTTGTAAATGTGAAGCTACTCGTAGCATGCATACATGACATATCGCAACGATAGTATTGTTTCAGAATCACGGAACATGGAACATTTAAATGTTTTGTGAACAGGCAAACAAGGCTAATCAAACTTTTCCATTCACTACGTTTACTTTACATTGGCTTTCCTGGCTTATCACTCAAGTCACTTTAATTCAATTTAATATTACGTTCACACAAATGAACTTCTATCGGGATTTGTATTTATTTTATACAGATACATGTCTTCTATTTGTATGAGGTATAAATCATTAGGGAGCGTTTATATATATAACTATACTTTTTTTATTACAATTGTTCGCCAATTCTTATATTTGCTTAACTTTTTTATTCTATTTATTTAATATTTTGATGTTTTATTGCCGTATCTTTAATAATAAAATATTATCGAGTAAGGAAGTGAAGTGGATACTTTAAGTTAAAACATGAAATTAAGTCGAGGACTAGAATATTTACAATATTATAATTGAAATTAATAAAGAACGATTTAAATTTGTTTCACTTTCCATCCCTTAACAACGGGACTAAATTACAATTTTATCCCGTCGTTGTCAGCGAGCACTTTCATTCCTCATAACCAAAATCCATCATCACGCAGCAAACCTTCATTCACATAAATCCATTCGTTCTTGTTTCATAAATCTTCACTTCCGCCCACTTCTCTAACAACGAATCTATAAAGAAATAAAGGCAGCATTGCCTGCGTTTGTTTAAAAATAAATTTAACACAATTGCAGTTAGACACTGTATAGTAAAATTTGAAAACTGAATAAAAAAAAGATAAGGAAGGAAGGGACGATCCCTCTGCGCTTGTTTTTAAAACTGTATTCCACACAATTGCAGTTAGACACTCTATAGTAAAAACAGAAAATGAATCAAAAAGATAAGAAAGGAAGGGAGCATCCCTCTGCGCTTGTTTTTGATATATATATAAAATGTATTAGGGAGCAAGTATCAGCAAATATAAAGTTTGTCAAAGTTTATGAGCATTTGTATGAGTAACTTGTATCTCGGTACAAGTTCCTATCTAAACATGCCAAACTTCCATCGACCTTCAAACAGAATCATCAGCTCAAGTGACTTCAGAAAGCGTGAAGTCAAGGCGTTTACGATACGCACTGCAGTGTATCATCTCTGTTGGGTATTGGTTTAAATGGGTAAACTGGTGCAAAGTAAACGTAGTCATTTCGCGTGGCTTTATTCACGCCGTACCGATTGGAAACATCACCGCAATGAATCGTGATCCCGACATTTTACACGCAACCGACTGACGTCCCTATAAACTGGTCTTGACAGTTCGTTCAGAATATCGATCCCCGTAAAACTATTCCAATTTGCCTGTGGATTCAACTGTAAAAACAAAGCTTTGCGGATTTTACTGAACTTGTGATTTATGTGGCACATTGTAGTCGACGTAGGTGCATATCTACTACACATGCTTGCGGATTTCTCCAGCGATGGACGGGATCTAGGGTCAAAAACTGTGTCAAACCAAACACTTTTTTATATCACAGATATCAGATTCGTACACTTTTCAGCACATCTCTATAAACATTGGTATTCTACGGTCAGTTTTAAAATTGCTTAGAGACAATATCTAGCTAGATATAACTAATATTTTTTAGAGCTGTTGTTATTCTACTGTCACTAATAGAGCGTTGCTAACAAAAGAGGAACATCAAGCAAAATATCACGTCAACACCTGGCGAAGTTATTTGAAAAATTCGCAATACAAAATTGTAATTAATAAAATAAATACATAAATATATACATACATAACATCACGCTATATCCCATTAAATAGGGTAGCACGAATCCCTGAAACATTCATAGAGCCTCCACTACAAGATTCTTAAAAAAAAATCAGTTCACGTCAACATTCTCATCCTGACACACGATACTCGTTTCAACCATATTAACACTTCCGCCATACGAACTCTTTCTTTCCTCACAACCAAAATCCCTCATCACGCAACAAACCTTCATTCGCATCCATCCATTCACTCATGTTCACCTGTTTGGTAAATCTTCACTTACGCCCACTTCTCTAACAACGAATCTATAAAGAAATGAAGGTAAAATCGCCTGCGCTTGTAAAAAATACATTTAACACAATTGCAATTAGACACTGTATAGTAAAGACTGAAAATGAAGAAAAAAAGATGAGGGAGGAAGGGAGTATTTTCCTGCGCTTATTTTTGAAACTGAATTCCACACAATTGCGGTAGAACATTCTATTGTAAAAACAGAAGATAAATCAAAAAAATAAGAAAGGCAAGGAGTACCTGCCTGCGCTTGTTTTTGAAGGTGAACTCCACACAATTGCAGGTAAACACTCGAAAAATCTAACCGATATTTCATCACACCTTTTACCCAACATTCGGTGTTGTACTTTCCGTAGCAGATCTCGAAAAGTGACCCCCAAAGATGTTAGTGGAGGTGGAGCCACAGGAGTAAATTTAATTTCATAAACATAAAAAACAAATCATGTCATTGAAAGAATTTGCCGTCGAGAAAGTATGAAACATGTGATATGAATGCATAGCTGGAAAAATGAACGTGTGAAATTGACATATCGAGCGAAAAGCAAATGAATTGTTATGATAGAATACTTTCTGAAGAAATGTGTAAGATTGAAACTGACGTTTTAAGGTAAATGAACCGAGAGAGATACGTCGTGAGCACTCATGTCAAAAGAAAAAAGCGAGAGAACATATTTTTGTAATTTTTGAAACATATACTTGACTGTAGGCTTCTGTTTTTCGTTACTATCACAGCTACGAAAATATGATATATAAATAAATGACTCTAGCTTGTAGTTTCAAAAATAAAATATAAATTAGCGTTTGCTGCCATCTATTATATTCATCGACTTTTTTAAATATATAGATTGTTTTATCACATTTTACGCAAATTATACATACGATCCTTTGTCTTAATACTGATTATTATATTTTGTAAATTTAATTTAGTTATAATAAAGAAAATTAACAGCTCGAATTACAGTTCTCTAAAAAAAACAAACATAGCTGTTCTGTTCCATTTATTTTTATGGATAATTTTTATTTTCAGAGATGTATAAAGTATTATACCAGGGATGCAGAAAGTATAATATACAAGAAATGATTATGAAATTTACTTCAACATATAAAAATATTAGTAAAACCATAAACACTAGTGTAGTGTAGTAGTAACAAATTAAAAAATAAACAAGCAACACAAATCTTATAAAAGAGTATTGTAGAACTTTGTCAATTGTCGCATTGTTTGTTTTTGTTGACATTTTTTCCTATTCTTTGTTTAAAATTTATTCAAATTGTATGTGTTATAACTCAAATATAATCAAAAAATGAAAAAAAAACAAAAACTGGCATTAGTCAAAAGTATAGTTACAAAATTTTATTCCAGAAAATTATAAACTGTTATCAATTATCATAATATTCATTGCAATTTTAATAGAAAAACAAAGCTTTAGTTTTACATAAATAGAGCATGCAGCGTAATGGGTTCCGTCTGATGTACACTCCGCTGCAGAAATAGGAGCAACATAGTTCGTATTTATGTAATATTGGCAATTCGGAACATTCTACGAAATGGTTGACGCCTAGCGGATTTCATTGAAAGCTTCCAAATAGGGAAAATATTAAATATCGTATTCACTGTTGTATACTTTAAAACTTTAATTTTTAGCGAAGAGTATCAAAACAATACGATATTGTTAAAATTTAAAATGTTAATTTTTTTAACTACACGATTAAAAACTGGTATTATACCAAGCCAAAATCTTCCTCTAAGAACCTTCGACGTGAGAAAGTCCTATATAAATACGTGAGTTATATAGTAAAACAATGTGTCAAAATATGTAACAGAAAAGTTGTGCATTTGTTTGATATTTTGATTTAATTCCGTGGATAACACTATTAAATTGTAATTTTGTAAGTTTTCATATTTGATTTTTATCCTTGCAAAACAGGAAATAAAATTATTTTTATAGACTTAGATACAGAATTTGAAGATCTACAACTTTTATTTGAAGCATTTTTGTCTAAAATAATTTGGGAAGCAACGCGCACGGTACAACTGTTTTCTCATGTTAAACGCCTATGATCCGCTTTCGTGACACAGCCAATATGATGTTGTGTTTGGCGAAGATTAAGTACAGAATGAATGTAATGACTACATGTTCACTGAATGTTTAGAGTTTATGATACGATTTAATGGAACATAGCGTGTGATGTTATATAAAAGTATGTAATACAGCTAAAACCTAATTAAAATCACAATCAATCAGTACTCCATTCAGTCCATATAAACACACCACACCTTTCTACATAGCAGCTATCAACGAACTATCGTACTCAACGTAATTGAAATGGAAATAGTGAAAACTGAGTGCAGTGGATCATGGCATAAAATTCCGATGTCCGAATGCAGCGGTTCTTAATCTGTGCTCCACGGACCCCGAGAGGTCGTGTTGTACTCATCGAATATTTGCGAAAATTATAACGGTATGATTAAAAATGATTTAGGAATGAAATAAACAAAAAAATAATAATAAAAAACGTATAACGAAGCTTAATATCCCTTGCTTCCAATAAAAAATCTAAATATACCCATGATCAGAAAAAACTGCGTCGGATTTAAACAATCTTTTGTTTAAATATTTATTTTTACTAATGTTCACAATATTTTACCATGTACATGTTCGTATGTTAAATGAATATATGTTAATTCTTAGTTTGTCTAACGAATCATTAAAAAACAAAAACTTCTACATAAAGTCAAAATAACACTAAATATATTACGGTCGTAATAAATTATGATATTTGCGGAGGAAATGTGATTAAACAAATTAATAACATGCCTTAAAATAGTGGACAAGAACCTATTATAATTTGTTTGTTTCCTGACATGAGAATATTATGATTAATTTCTTGCCTTGGTATACTTAACTGATACATTCCCCAAATATTATTCCATATTTTTCGAACACCCTGTAGCAGTAGTGAGTTCATTAAATTAACTTACTTTTTTCCTTCTCTCCGTACATGAAAGTCCTGTATAATAAACTTTAAAGAAATATTTCATACACGTTAGGGTTTAAATTTTTGAGTAAAGCCTTAGTCGTTCATGACAAAAAGTTTTTTTAAAAGGGTCCGCCATAAAGGAAACGTTAAGAACCGCTGTCCTAATGTATAATCCCTCTCGTGCAGTGTAAATGGACCACTGACACGAGTCACCGGTAGTGTAATTGCGGTTGATTGTTCCATGAGACCGCGATTCATCTGCTCTGATTGCAACGACGTCAAAGCTGATGATGGCGCGCTGGTAAACGATATATCGAAATTTAAATAATATTGAATTCGTCCCTCATATTAAAGCTACAGAATTGAAGACATTATTTTGTCTACTTAAACAAATTACCCTTTACATACAACCTACTGTGTCCAATTTATAAAACCTCGAACTATTATCTTCATTCATATATTTGAAGAGCATTCGTTAATGAGAAATAATTTTATCGCAATTCAAAAGGGGTAGGTGGCTCAGTGGTATCGTGTCGGCCTGCGGATCTTGAGAACCCTGGTTCGATCTCCACAGTCGACAAACAATTTTCACCAAATTAAATCTACCCCTGTGGTTCCTCTTCTACTAACATCTTTGGGGGCCGTGGTTTTACGGCTGGTAATCGCACTTCACGCGAAGAAATACATCATTTACAGAGATCTTCATCGACAAAGTGCCACATCCAGTAATGGGTAAAAAGCGTGATGATATATTTATTTATTTGTTTTAAAAGTACGTTCCTTGGTAATCACCCGAAGCCATCGATATATGGTGAAGTTATAAGTTAATATTCATATGTCCGTCAGTTGCGCTATGTATGAAAATATGTCGACTTATCGATATTCCTGTTATTTTGATATATCTATATTCCGATATATCGATATTGACATTTTAATGTCGCCTAGCCCTAGTAGGCAAGAACTGTTCTGGACACCCAGGTCCGATCGAGAGTGCGGATATTTTATACACGTCATTTGACAGATATAGTCAATTGTTTTATCTACTGTAGGGGATATCGGTTTGGTTGTATTACAAGCAAATGTCGATTTATAGAAAATTATATCTTCATTTTTATCAGAGTAGTTTATTTTACTCGTGTTTCAAGAATCAGAAATATCTTATCCATTTCTGTTCTTTATAGACATACAAACATATCATTACGCTATATCCAATTAAATAGCATAGCACGAACCCTTGAAATATTCAGAGAACATCTAACTCATTAGATTTATCTAGAATCAGGCTTCGTGCAACATCTAGACATCATACTTGCTTCAACCACATTCACGGTCCCTTTATACAAGCTTATTTATTCGTCACACAAGATATAATATTATGAACTACTAGAATTATCAGTAATACATACGTAATCTAATTTGAAATACGCTGCATGTGTATACAGTAATAAATGTAATACAAAATAATCTTTTAGGACTACAAGATTGTAATACTGATAAGAATTTTATTTTGTATTTTTAATTTTTATTATATGTGACATAATGGTAAACAGCTTTAACTGTTTCATGTCTTTTAGTATTCATGTTTACTCTTTTCACATATGTTATAAAATATATAACCGTCTGTACGGTGGTATGGATAGCGATACGGAATTCGAATCCCTAGATCCCGAGTTCGAATCTCACTCAAGCTAAAAATTATATAAAAACTACCACACTGCGGCTCGGTGAGTGTGGACCCTGTACCTGTAATTGGGATTAAGTTCCTGTTGTACAGCGTAACATAAATAAATACATAAATATATTATTTACATTTATATGAAAATCGAAGCAATGCTGGCGTTCCCATCATTAGAATTTCAACATCAAATGCTTGTTCAGTCGCTTATCGCCATTTGCTAATGGTGCTTAGGTTGATTGATATTTACAAATTTGAAATGTTTAGCTGCGTGAATGGCTCTGGTTGCACAGTCGAACAACGAAGAGACACGATACAATGCTGATGGCAACTGGCGTGCGAATATCCAACGCTATTGGCATAGCATGGTTGATTTTGTTATTTGTTTGAAATGAAAGCATTAGTGAATGTGTTGAAATTGTGATTGGATAGTTGTTTGCAGCAAAATTTGCAAATAAACAAACTAGTAGTTCGTGTTCGTATTCATTGGATAGGGACATTGTAATTTTATATTTGGCAAAATTATATCACTCAACCAGAGGCGAAATTATCCATTGGCGACTCCGATGCAAAATTAATTTGAAGGGACTTTTTTACCAATGTCTCAATATAGAATGTATTATTAAATTTAAACAAAAACATTATAAACGCAATAGATATGTATATATAAAACTGTATCTAACCTTATGTCTGCCTTCTTAATGAAACCATCCGTCTATGTTGATCCTCAAGAAAGCTCCAGCACTATACTACTATCATACACTAATATATACAATGTCCACTAACATTTTACACTAAACTATATTAATATATCACTAAAAAGTCTTTTATTTTACAATATTTTTAGCACACAACATCACCGAAATATGCCAGTTCGTAGACTAACTTAATTAGACGCTTGCCTAACGAAACAAGTTGAATCTTACTTGTTCACAATTGGTAATGAATGATTGCTCGATTCTGAACCTTAACTACATTGGCATTAAAATATATATACACACATAATAAAGTATTAGTACTATTTTACTGTGACATCCTACAAAATAGAAAAAATTCAATTACAAAATGCAAAAATTTAAAAATAAAAAAAAATGTATAAAGAATGTATGAATATAAGATAGTGGAAAACGCAAATTTGTGTGTCGTTATTGTCAATTCTTCTGAAAATTCTACGCATTATTGAAGAATAATGTCAAAGAGAAATTTCACATCAAAATAAAGAAACCGATGAAAATAAACAATATGTTGTTTAATTTCATCTGGTATAGAAATACAAACACAGCATTATTTATTTTTCGTCCACACAATAAAATAGTAGAAATACTCTTAAAGAGAACCTACTGTCGAGAGAAAACAAAATATGTTAAAGCGAAATATTGCAAATTATTCTATTTTCAAAATCTGTCGGAATTTTCAGTTCATATTGCTATTCACTAAGGAACAATGAATATTTCAGTATTTACAAAAACGGTCCTAAAATATTTTTTTTTTTAAATAAAACATATTTTGTTAAACTTAGTTTCATGTATTTCTGTTGGCAAAAATATTTATAGTTTCGCTATTTTTGGATAATGGAGATCGATACCCACAGCCCACAACCGTTTCTAATATCTTTTTAGGGTCGTGATTTATGCTCCGTTGCACCACAGACACTTAAATACTAAGGATTCTAAATTTGTTTAAGAAATATATGTACCATACACAAATCATTATAAATAAATAAATAAATAAATAAATAAATATATCATCACGCCTTTTACCCATCACTGGGTGTGGCACTCTGCCTAAGCAGATCTCGGTAAGTGATATATTTTGTCGCGTGAAGTGCGGTTACCAGCCGTCAAATCACGGCCTCCAAAGATATTAGTGGTGGAGGAGCCACAGGGGTAGATTTTTTAAATTGGTGAAAATTGTTTGTCGGCTGTGGGGATCGAACCAGGGTTCTCAAGATCCACAGGCCGACTCGATACCACTGAGCCACCTACCCCATACAATTCATTATAGATACTTAAAAATAAGGCTTCCTTACATTTTATATTGCTAACAAATAACTATCACCCAAATTTTGATACTCCAAGGTTAATAGCGTAGGTAGCTCAGTGTATCGAGTTGGCTTGTGCATTTAAGAACCCGGATTCGATTCCCACAGCCGATAAACAATTTTTACCAAATTAATTCTACCCCTGTGACTCCCCCTCCACTAACATATTTGGAGGCCGAGATTTGACTTGATATCACTTACCGAGATCTGCTACAGAGAGTGCCACACCCAGTAATGGGTAAAAGGCGTTATGATATATTTATTTATTTTTATATATTGCTTACCGAGGTCTGTTAATGTACGTAAGCAGAGATATGTATCTTTAGTTTGGTATCCACTTTATGCTTAGCAAATTATAGCTCTTGAAAGAGATCAAAGAGATTTTTGAAATATTTATTATATAAAGTTGATGTGTGTATTTATAATGACATCATGAAATGTCTTCCCGATCAGATAGAAAAAAAATTTGTCTTGCTAAATTTCTTTATACTCGCTATCTAGAAGTTTCATATGGTTCGATTGGTTTCGAGATATCACACAACATTGCACCTCTAATCTAATAATATTGAATGTATAAAAAAAATACCCAATTCCATTAAAAATAGTTCGCTTGATCATATAAACTTTAGTTTTCAAATATTTTAAGGTTGTTTCTGTAATTTGCCAGCGTGATCACTTTTCTTTAATTGAAATAAAAATCACTAGATGAGCATTACTTGATGTACCAAATGTGTAAAAAACTCACGACCAATTTTTATTTGGCAAAACAATGAAATGAAACAACTGTAATAAGCCTAGCGCAATTCAACGAAGTTGGCCACGCTGTTGTCCCCTAGTTCCGCTATCTATGATATTAAGCTTAATTCATAGTTGAATTATTAACCAATTAATAATTATTTCAATCACTCAATGCACAACTGACCAAGAACATTCATGTCATATTAAAACCTCAAGGGAAGTAATTACTGTCACCCTCATATCGTGCACGCGTGACTTCATCACCATATCACGCATTCTCTCACATATGCACGCATAATCATCCCTGCGCTCGAAGCGTGATCTCATAGTTGATCAGCCAGGGCCGGACTTTGAACTACGTAAATAAAACGAAAATATTTAAGGGGCAGTTTATCTAACTCTAGTGACACAACAGCGCTGCGACTGAAAAATTGCAATTCTCGACTATTTAGAAATATAGACACGCAGCAAAAAAAATTGTTGCGACCGATTGTGACTCACAATTTTGGAGCGGAGTTTGAATGAATTCAATAGTGAATTAATTATAAATATATTATTACGCCTTTTACCAACTACTACATTTAGCATTTTTCGTAGCAGATCTCGGTAAATAATATATTTACGCACATACCTGCCGTCAAATCACTATTTTTACTTCCTTGTACGAAGTAAAGGAAGTATTGTAATCGCGAAAATTTTCGGTTCTCAGATTTCAACGGAAATAGGTGTTTTGGCCCTCCCTGAATCCATTTTGACTAATTTCGTCATGCCGTCTGTACGTACGTATGTGCGTACGTACGTACGTATCTCGCATAACTCAAAAACGGTAAGCCGTAGAAAATTGAAACTTTATATTTAGGACTGTTATAACATCTAGTTGTGCACCTCCCTTTTTGGTCATTATACCGGAAGTGGTACTTTACTTGAAGCCTATAATAGATTTTCATGAAAAACTATATTCAAATATAATTTAAAACTTTCCAAATTTGGTATATAAGACTACTATATCATTGGAAATAACATAATAGATTTTGGTTAAAATAGACTAACCGGAAGTGGCACATTACATGAAGCTGCTAACAGTTTTCCTTGAAAAAAATGGTATTATTTTAATTTTAGAAAGGAATGCTGCAAATAAATGTTTTAGAGAATTAAATTCTGCGTCTAGCACATTAAGAATTTTTAAATTAGCCTTTTGTATAAGCGAGATATCTAAATTTAAAAATTATATATTTCTTAAGTTTGCTATGGATTAGAACAAAAAATAAAAGATTTAATGTCAAATATGTGCAATGTAAAAAATATCTATAGTTTAATACGCGTACAAGGAAGTCATGTGGTGTCCAAATCAGATTTTTTTGTCATAATATTATATTTCTGTTGTATTAAAGTGCTAATAAAAAGATAAATATACCTACAATACTATGTGAAGGAAAATTAACTTAACAATACATTTAAATAATAAACAAAATATTAAGTATAAAACCCATATTGTAACTGGACCATTAATTAATCAAAAACTACAAACAAAACAGGAACGGAATCTAAATACCCAAAAAAATTAAGTGAAAGAATCAGCAAGAAGCTGAACTTTTTCTCAATAGATTTATTATTGTTAATATAAATAAGATATATAAATTCACTTTAACTCAATATGCTATAGTGAAACTTAAAAATTCCAAAGTTTTGCTCATCAGTAGTAGGGCGCGATTCGTAATTCTTCAGTTCCCAGCGCCCAGCATCAAGTTTAAATAGTATAAAGGGCAAAGTAGCAAGAAGGGCAGTATTTTTCTTCTTATTTCTGGAGCTGAGTGTACTTGGGCGGGACCCAGTACAAGTGCATGCACTATTAAATTGCAAATAAATATGACTTATTTATTTGTTGCTTTGCATAACAACAACATAATCCAATTTGCAGAACACACATACATACATACATAACGCTATATCCCATTAAATGGGGTAGCACGAACCCGTCAACATTCTCATCCTGACACACGATACTCGTTTAGACCACATTAACACTTCCTCCATACGAACTCTTTCTTTCCTCACAACCAAAATCCATCATCACGCAACAAACATCCATCCATTCGCTCCTGTACACCTGTTTCATAAATCTTCACTTCTCTAACAACGAATCTATAAGAAATGAAGGCAGCATCTCCTGAGCTTGTTTAAAAATACATTTAACATAATTGCAGGTAAACACTGTATAGTAAAAACTGAAAATGAAGAAAAAAAAAGATGAGGAAGGAAGGGAGTATCTTCCTGCGCTTGTTTTTGAAACTGAATTCCACACAATTTGCAGAACAAGAGACTTATACTCGTAGTTAGATCCAAATCACTTAGCAGACATAATCGGATATCTTTTGAAGTGAGCGAGGTTAAAGCGCATGAACTTTTGCTTGGTAAAAGTTGTTGACAGTTGGTAATTATCTTCAAGAAAATTAATCACTATGACAGTTATTTTTAATAAATAAATAATTAAAAAAATAAATAAATAAATACCTATTACCCCATTACTAGATAAGGTATTCTGCCGTATCAGGTCTCGGCAAGTGAAAATTTTTAAGCGTGTGCAATGTCGCTACCAGCTGTCAAATTAATCCCCTTCCAAAGATATCAGTGGAAGGAGAGTCACAAAAATATTTTTTCTACGATTGCTATGAAAAGATGACAATTACGCTCTCATTTGTCATCGTAAAGTTGACGTTTTCTGTGGAACAATCGAAAAATATCTTTTTTGCGCGTCTCCAATGGCAACGCGCGAAAAAGACGTTAAATTCGCGCGTTTCCAATGGCAACGCGCGAAAAAGATTATTTCAATAGTTACCAGGGAAACAAACATAACAGAAACTTGTCATATTGACAGTTAACAAAACGAATTTAGTTTTAGATGTATATCTACGTTTTTTAATAACTTTAAGATGCAATCGTAGAAAAAATTATGTGTGTATCACGAGCGTAAAGTGTCTTTGTTCCTCTTGCACTATTGCAGCTCTCGCCTTCGGCTCGCGCTGCAATTACCGTGCTCGAGTAACAAAGAATCACTTTACGCTCTTAATACACAAATAACTATTTATTGTCTTGTTAGTTTTCATATTAAAATTAATTTTAATATGAAAACTAAAGAGGGTTATCGGCATTTAGATGACTACGTTTTGCAAACCTCAACTATAGTTTTAAATATAGGCCTGTGTAAAGCATTCAAACTGAATATCGTGCGTTCGGCTCTAAATATTCTAAATTCGTCTCTGTGTTTAACGCGCCACTGCTGCATTCCATATAGTGCCGCGTAATTGAAAACCATCAAATATTACCCTAACAAACAAGCGCGAAGTGATAATCAACGATAGATCAGGTCGATATTTGCATTTGCCGTGTCAGACGAGAACGCGTCATAAATAATTTACTCTAACAATTGTTGACGCTATAGCAACTATGTTATTTTAATAGTAATGACACGACGACCAAATGGTAAATATAAATCATGTTACAGATTTACATATAAATTATGGAGTATTGACAAAAAAATGGACGAATTATTCAAAAGAATTCTGGTATGCAGTTTCCGGAACAATTTGAAATTTTAGTTTGCATATTCAAACGTGAAATTAATGAAATATACAGTACAGGCTACAAACACATTTTTTTAAATCATTTCAATTTTCATGCATGGATACTCAAACATTTTTTTCTGAATTTTAAACACATTAGAAACGTATTCACGCTATTTTAAATTTGTATTTTATTTAATATACAGGTGTTTCTCGAGAACTTGAATTTATATTTAAATGTTGAACCAGTATAATTTAAACCACAATAAATCGAATGTCGTTAACAACATCTTTTATAGCCCAATTTTCAAAAAGTATAAACTAACTTGAATATAATGTTGTTACCATTTGGATTTGGAAAGTGATTTAAATGAACAATTAAAAATCGTATTAAAATAATATTAAAACTTTTTTTGGAAATCGGAGTGATAATTTTTGAATTACATTAATATTTATTTGTTTTGTAAAAATATTGATTTGATGGTTTAGGCAGCATATTTATTCTTTGATGTATGTTGAATGATAGACATAAAAAATAAAGATATTTATTACTAGAAATTAAATCTAAAATATGCTAGATAGTACATACCGTATAGAATAGAACTGTCATTACATTCAAATATCTGTAGTCTTACCTGAAACAGAAAAAAGAATTAAACTTATTTTGAGTGAAGGTTTGTTGGACAAGCGAAAGATTTTTATAAGCTCGTATGAAAGGTTCGCGCTATTTCATTTGATGAGACAATGCGTAGTGTTATGTATATTTGTATGTTTGACCTAATGTGTAGCAGTTTCGATGCAAAAGATTTTACCAGGCGTCAAATTATACCCTTGAAAATTATTTTATTCGATTGTATACAAAAATTAAATTTGTAGTTAGGATACTATACGAAAAGTTAACCTGTTTAGTGGGGTATAGTGGTTGCAAGGTGTTGTAAACCACTTTTAAACCCGAATCAAAATAATATTATTTAATAAAAATATCTTACAATTGAAGAAAAATAGTGTATGTCACACGGAAGAAAAAGCTTTTCGTATACGTTTCCCAAACTAAATTTCGTTTCGTCTGGTAATTGGTCAGGGTAACCACAGAAATAATATCTCATTTAAAATATGAATGCTTTATAAAATATAAATATAAAAAACAAGGATTTTAAGATTTACGACATTAAATTTCTCTAGATAAATATTCATCTTTCTGCAGACGGAAACAAGGAAATGTACTTACAGCGGTTTTCTTTTTGTTTTACAGTAATTAGACAAAGTCGTTTGAGTAACACCACAATATTTATGTTTATCTTACACTGTTTAATCCGTGTTATTAAATCCACTGCAATAGCTCGTTGCGACATTAATCTAGGCCGAAAAAAAAGACCTCAACACGAGTGAAGAGGGTCATAAAACGTGAGGGAACTAAAATTGGGTTAAGAGACTATTAAAAAAGGTTCCCAGCGGACTACACCGCGAGTACATTGTCAGCGCCGCGACTCGTGGCGTCTACATGACGTGCTGTTTCGTCTCTTGCATAGAATCATTTAAAATTTCGCTACTGCTGTGAGAAATATTTCAAGAATAACTACTAGCCTTATCATTACAGTTTATCATATTTTTTTAAATACAAATATTTCAAATAAATATTGTAGAGAATTAGATTCTGCATCTAAGTTCGAATTTTTTTACATAAATAAATCAATTAACTAAAAACCGGGCCATAAGTATTTAACATGAAAAATAAGTTATAATATATATTTTTAATACAGCCATGGAACTGATATAAAATTGCAAACAATTGTATAATATTATAACTATCAGAAAAAGCTGTAGTTTGCGTACTAATTAAATAATTTAATTTTCCCACGACCGAGTGCAAAAATCGATTTCTATTTCAGATTTATGATAGAAATATTATATTTTAGCCCGCTGTTGCTTAGACTGAGACTCAAATTTGTATTTTCTCTTGTTGTACAAGTCATAAATCACAAAACAAATTTCAATAATTCTTGCTTGATATAAATTTTAATAATACTCATAAGAATAAGTATTCGTTGTAAATACAGGGATTGTGAGACAAGTTTTTATTTTTTGGTGTAAGCTAGACGAGCTTTGGAAGCATGAAAGCACAGTAAAAACACTTTTATAATTTGATACATGAATGAAAAGTATTTGCGCAAATTAAATAAATTAATCAACATGGAAATAATCATTTTCTGATCTTTCATCGATTTCTCTGGTCGTACTTTTAGATTTAGATCGCTAAAGACGAATTTTCCGGTGATCACAAATGGCTAATTTTTTGGGCAGTCGATAAAAAAACATGTACTACTCCTAGTCGATATATAATACAATATTTTCCACAATCGAATGTAAAAGTGAGTTTATATGATATCAAATTTACGTTAATAAAAACACATTTAGCCCGCTGTTCTGTTACTAAAAGAAACTAATAAACAATGACAGATACATGCATAATATCAGAGAGAGCTTTCATAATAGACTTGGATATTATTTATAGCAAAAACATTATTTGAATATGTAGAAAAAATATTATTTGTAAAATTTTTCAATTAGCGTTATTAAATAAATGAACAATGCCGCACCGAACAAATTTAGAGGACAGGAATGTTCATCGGGAAAGGTCATACAGGATAAGAATTCCACTGTTTCCATAAATTACCAGCAACCAAACCGCCTCACGCGCGGAAAACGCGACCGAGAACGAGAGCCAACCCTAACGCGATAAACAGAATAAATTATTTATTAATCTGGAAAACGCGAGGGGGGCGCGCCGAGTCGCGTTAACAAGTACATTCGACGCGTAACGAAATATTTACGAGGGGGCGATCAATGTATCTGATCCTGCACGGAACCTACGCTAATTTTACGAATAATTGCTGACATTTGCAAATAACCTAATTTTAGTTACCCTGTTTGATAGCATGTGGGTTATGCTGGATCAATCAGTCGCCATTTTAGTGGATAATTTTAAAATATGGTACAATTGCGGGAGACATTTAACACAAAATGGCACACATAATTTGTGTAATATAGTGTCCCATACACAACGTTTATTTTGCACTGAATTCTTTTTATTGGCTTTGCCGACGGTCACGCTAACCTCCGCGGAGGACTCAAATTCATGAGACAATTGACAATCGATATTTAATAATGCTACGTTAGACACTAAGACAGAAGAATTCGGTTGATGCCATACGACGGACACAGGTGACGTGGTGTAGCGGTTAGCATCTCTGCCCGGCAAGCGGAGGGTCCCTGGTTCAAATCCAGGCGTCATCCAAATTTTTCTGTCATAAATTTAACTTTAAAATCGATATTTATTTTAATTTTGCACGCGAGTCCTTCAAAAACTCTTTCTTATGATAGCAAACACGACAGGTTTTTTAGCTAAAACAATTTCCGATCGAAAATATTTAATTCTGCACCTGAGCCCTTTAAAAGTAAAAGAAATTTCGATATTGACCCGTGGACGTAGATAATATAATAAAACTGTCACAAAATTGACATTTCTTAAAAGTGTTTCGCCTAGTTAATATCACAATTAACTGACGTTTTATGCAATCTCATTTTTCTCATTCATTAAAAAGTAGTTTCATTTCAGTTCATTTCAAACCTGTTAGTCTAATAATAGATAAAAGGTATTCACGTTTATTAAATAACGATAAAATAAAATACGACTTTGAAAATTCCAATTAAAAACATTCCATCAAAATATTTAAAACATTTTCCTGTCCAATAATTAAACATTCCAGAAAACAAAGGATTACAAAGAAATCTCATATTGAAATAATGATAGGAATGCATTCATTATAATTATATCTACATAAATGTAATACTCGAAACAACTGAAACCGTTTCGTAGCAAGGGCAAAATAAACTTAGTTAAACTATAATGCGCAATTAATACACAATAAATTGAAATGCAAAGTTTTACTTTGTGTGCAGACCATTTAGTTTAAATTAGAAGCCAAGATTCTTGGCGGCAAAAATTACAAATACATTCTTTCGTGACCCTTTATTTGTGTGATCAAAATTGCAGCTTGTAAGATGTTGATTGAATAATATAAGTTACAAAAATAGAACCACAATTGCAGAAATTAATAAAAAATAAAATAAAAATAAAATAAAAAAATATATTAGTATAATAGTTTGTAACTGTATTTTGTTTTAAAGATTCAATAGCATCCAGCGATCCCCCTTCATTGTCTTCATGACCCTTTCAAAGGGTTGCGACCAACACTTTGCAAACCACTGGTTTAGACCATTGAGGGTGTTTTAACCGTAAGGTATGTGGTTTCCCAGATCGAAACGACGTGTGCCCGACCGAGTTACAACTTCCGTTTCCGGCGACACGTCACGATCAGAACTTCCAAACAAAATTCGTTAATGAAATTTATTTGTTGGCGGTCGATTCCAGGCACTCCAAGTGACCACTGTCAATTACAAAGTTAACTTGGCCACTTGATTTGATTATTTTGCTCGCTGGACAAATAATTGATAATAGCCACGAGGGATCCTGAGCAGCGCACTCTAATTTACTTTGCTTCCTGGTAATGAGCAGTGAGCACCAATATAAATTCTCGCTTCGGTCATTAATGGGAAATATACAATTTTCATATTCAGACTAAGTTTAAAACAGAGAATTCTTTTTCAGACTCAGAATAATCTTTAGAATATGTTTTTTTAATTTAACTTAACCCAGATTAAACAACCATTGATTTGTAAATGATATATTTTGATGAAGAGATAGCGGAACAATTTAATGATACAAGGAGTCTTTATTTTGAAACAATATGAACTATAAACAAAGTTCACATTTCAAATAAGTAACAATTCATATTCATAGCTACAGGCTGACCGCTTCAGGAAAGCATAATACCTGCAAATATCGAATCACCTGCCGTTGTCACATCACTGACAACGAAGAACCAAAGCTATTTATTCAACGTTTGTATTTGTTTGATAAAATGAAAAATAACATTTATTCTATGCCAGCAAAATATAAACATTTCCAACTCAGTTGAGAAGAGAGAGTTAACGTTTGCCACTCACTGAAACATAAAATAATAGTACCTATATCATAGTATCCATGGATACATGAAAACTATAAATATTTATCAGCGAATTTTAAAACAGAAAAACTATCAAAATAGTAATTTATCCATCCCTCGGACATTGTAATCTACCTTACGCCCTTGGTGCATATATGACTCTATTAATCACTGGAATATGTAGAATTAGTTTTAATTTATAATTATTATGATTAATGATAAAGTATAAAGTCTGATTCACAACTCTTAACTTACTTACTGTTTTATCATAAACTTAAAATATTTGACACATGTAATAACATCAGACCATTTGCAGCTACAGTTTTAGTCTATCTTAATCATAAACATAAACAAACATAAAAGTTTGCAAACTTCAAACTTTTGTCGTTGTTTGAACCTAAAATAGTTTATTTTGATTTTGTTTTTTCAATTCTACAATAAACTAAGAATAGTACCAAACTATGCAAACTAATTATTTAATTTCGTCCACTAAAATTCAATATTGTTGTCATGATAATGTAAATGATGAAAAAATCACATACTTCGCGTACTCTGATATTATTGAGTTGTAGAAAATATAACAATATTACTATCAGGAGTCCGGTCTGCATTGAAATAGTTATTAATTTATAGGACATTAATTCAGTTTTAAAAATAGTAAAACCAACAATAAAACCAAAGTAAAAAAGTCACCCTGAACAAACTTCAATCAATATACTTTAAAAATCCATTAGACAACATAGACTACCTGTTTAGAGTAAAATTAATTAGTCAGGTCACATATTAAATTAATAACATCTAATCTACGAAGGCACGGTCAAAACTTGTAAAATATGAATTTCGCAGGCAGATGCTCCCACTAAACCGAATTTATGGTCAGTGTCCGAGCAAGGCCAGAGGTCCCCAACCTGTGCGATGTGACTGATCGCGGATTTGCTTGCATGGGAGCTCGTGGATCGATGTGATGCCATACTTCAATGGACACGCTCGTTGTTTCGAAGCAGTTATCCGGTAGTTATGTGGATTGGAATATACTACTGTTTGTGTTCTGAATCGATTTAGCATTAATGAGAATATAAAGGGACTGAGGTTAAAGAGTAATGGTATACTGTGATTACATTGCAAACCAATTATGGAGCTAAAATTAGAGCAACCGTATTTTACATATATTTGGTAATTTAGTACTATACCAGAACATCAAAGTACTAGAAACTATTTATACAACACATTAAATGGGACGAGTCATTCAATTTATTTGTGTTCTATGAAAACTACGCGATGAACGATTAACATTGGAAATTCGTTTTCAGCTATCATTGATTCTCTGATTATTTTACTGGAGTATAATTCAAATAACACTAGTAGTAATTAAATTCTGCATCTAAATCAACTAACACACTTCAATTTACTTATTTCATTACTGCTAAAATTACTTGTCAAATTCTGATAACATTTATTTAGTTATGAAATTAGAACAACGGAAACAAAAATTAAATTGTATTTACTTATTTTTTTTAAATCTTACTTCTTTTAGATTATAGTGGAATGTATAATGAGATTTTCATGCGCGATTTCTTGTAGACTCAAGTTATATTGAGATACTATTGCATGTTGAGTCATTTTTCTATCATTGAATTGTTGATAGTAAGAATAAGTGATAATAAGTGTCAAGATCTACTGAAAATTTTATATTATGCAAATAATCGTATAGAAATTTCAACGAGAACACTACTGACTATAATGTAAAGAGAGAAGTACGAGTGCAATGAATTTTCCCATTTTATTGTGAGTAATCTAAGATGTACGCTTAACAAGCCTGCAGGCTCTTCGTGAAATTTATTTAACGGTTGTTCTGACACAAACGGCTTATCTGAGACTCAAAACAGAGACATTACTGTCTGGATAAATATACTGTACCATATTTGAACTCAAATGTGTAATAAAGTTTCAAATCTACTCTTAACATTGTACGAGTATGGTGAACAAGTGAATCATTTGTTTCTTACTTTATGTAAGTTTTAATAAATATTTACTACATTATATTATACAGGTGTCTCTTTTGCTATTTAGAAAATTATAAGAACTACGACTTCGGCTAAACTAGACAAATGTTATCATATTAGCAGGATTTTTTTTATTTTTCATAAAATTCTTAGCTTAGATTATGTTATTATCCGTACTTGACAAATGACAAATAATACATAAATGGTGATAAATCAGTTGCAAACAGAACTATAGTCGGTCTCGACGTAACTTCCTAGTAAACCAATTTATACAGCGAAACATTATTATGAAGAAAATAAATAAAATCTTCAAAATTAAGTAAAACTCTTCAAGATGCATTGATAGACAGCGAACTAACAAATACAGAAAACTACAAAAATGTCATTTATCCTAGTTACTACTGTAGTTTGCATTTTACTTCAAATAAAATTTTCAAACAAACAATAAACAACTTGGTAACCAAGGAATAGAAAAGATTCTCTTTGTTAGATATTAAAGTTGAATTTGTCATTTGTCAAATATGTCATTGTATGGAACTCCTACATAATCGGACTTTATAGACTCGCCTCATTTATGAGCCTAGCTCTGCAATAACCTTCGTCTCGTCAAATAAGTCCTACATTATGTACTTGTTACATAAATAGCTATTATATGAAACAAATAATACATGTGGATAAAGTGAAATAAAATGTTCAAATAATGTTGTACCCCATATAACGCGATATAGCTCCAAATATGCATACATGACTATGAAATGAAACATTAAATATTTTATTCGGTTAAGTTTAATTTAAAACGTTGATCAAATTAACGCGTGAAGTAAACGTCAAGTAATTTAATTTTCTGTTTTATAGAGTCTAAATATTAAAACAAATAAAGTACTATAAATATTATGATCGAGCAAGGCGGAAGTGAACCACCGTTTGGAGACTTCGTGAGCGTCGCGACGTTTCTGCCGACCGTAAGCGAGAAGTTCGTCGGAGCACGGGATTTATAAGGGAATCCGCTCAAATTTATTCACAAATGTTTGTTATAATTTTGGGCTTCCTTTGTCTTTATTCGTGTTTTACATGGCCGTTTATCTGCAGCGAGTTATTACTTAGCAGATGCGAGGATTTACACTGAAGATATTATGTGCATACTGTTTTAAGATAACTTTAAAGAATTTAAGAAAAGCGGTTAAAACAAAGCCAAGAATCCGGTGATGTGTTCAGATTTTTATTATTCAGATAATGTCGGAAAAAATAAAGTTGTTCACATTTCGTTATAACATATTAAAATGAAAACAAAATGACGTCATAATATCGATAAGGTGATTTATCTACCGGACTTAATAATAATAATTTTAAGCTACTATAAGACAAAAAGTAGTATTAGTCCGTCAGTACGGTGGTGTGGATAGCAATATGGAATTCGAATCCGGAGATCCAGAGTTCGAATCTCACTTAAGCTATAAATTATATGAACTATCACACTGCGGCTCGGTGAATGCGGACCCTGTCCTGTAATTGGGATTAAATTCCTGTTGTACAGAGTAACATAAATAAAATAAAAAAAATATATGACACATGAGTCATGAGTCACTCATCTCAGTCGCGTATAATAATTTATTTCCTTCACTTATAACATGTTGTTTTTGTATTATTTTATATAAAATAATAAAATAAGTATATTTCCACGTCTTTTATCCAGTATTTATTATAACTCTCTGCAGTAAAAGGTTTCAGTAAGTAATATACTTTTCCGTTAAGATGCACAGGGGTAATTTGAATGTGACAAAAAACACATGTCGGCTGTTGGAATAGAATTCAATTTCTCAAATCTACAGTTCGACATGTTGCTCCCTATTTTATTTAAAACAATTTCGGACTGTGGCAACTAGAATTCGAATTCGAATCTTATTACGACCAACATTTCTCTCTACTAACATGTTATAACTTGCGAATACAGACAGTCGTAGCCAACTTCATAGTTTGCAAGCATCAAACAAAATCTTGTTGTCTTGAACTTATATACAAAAAAATATTTTACTCGTAAAACTATCACATAGCGATATCTACTACGGCAAAGTATCACACACAATAGTCAATAATATGTAGGTAAGATGTCATTAGAATATAGATATTTATTTGCTGTACTGTAAGCAAAGAACCAATTTTAACGGAACATTCGTTTTCCTGACAGAGAAAATAAAATAATCTGCAAATAAAAATGCTTTATATTGTGGTGGCAAATAAGCAACAATATTATACTTTCAAAATGCATGTTTAAGAACGAAGAAAGCAGGGGTATTAAATAACTCCTGACGATATTTATTCATCGTTTCATTTTCAGTTGCCGTGCATATTAACAACAATTTAATATTTTTCCAGAAACACTATCGCAGGTAACAAAATATAGTTATTAAAGATATGTGACAAAAACGAGGCGTCAGTCCGCACGCAACAAACTCCGCACGAGATGTAAAATGGAATTCATTTATTCACACGAAAAGTCTAGCGCAGCAGTCAGACCGCGCAACTAATTTGTATAAATTAATCCTCAACCTTTGTGGCGTTCAGAAAACTCAAAGGGAAATGAAATTGACTAAACACGCGCTTTGAAAAATGTAAGCCAATGCAAACCGGAAAAGAACGAGAGAAATTTAAATAGAAAAGCAGAATGCCCTGGGTACAGTCACATTTCCTACCCAAAAGCGTTACGCATAAATAAATACCTATAGCACTCTATTTTTAAAAGTGTCAACGAAATGTCAACAGTTAGTTTCAAGTTTCGCTGCGAGTTTAATTCTATGTTTTAATAACTATATACATAATTTATAAGGACTAAAATAGCTGTGGTATAAAACGACAACCAACCTTGAACTTCATCAAAAGAAAATATCTCTATAAAGGGTAGCCGCTGAGTTACGAAACATAAAAAGCAAAATAAAATATCCTTTACAGAACGATTTTTCACGTCTGCAAATAAAGCAATGAATAAAGATATATTAGAAGTTATAAGCAAAATGCTGTAAACGATTAAGATTCAATAAAGAACTATTGCACTAAGTCTAAACGTAAAAATGTTTCAGAAAAAATTATATAAATAATTTTAAAAAACACAATTATTCCGTAACCACGTGCGTTTTTCTCTACCATTGCTTTCCTGATTACTTACAGGAAAAGATTTCAAATAAAATCTGTAAAGAATTAATTTTGTGCGTCTAAATTAATTACCATATTACACTCATTTCATTACACTTAAAATTAATTTTAAACGTTGCCAAAAACTTATATTTACGTAGCAAATGTTTTACTGTCACATATGTTTTATTTTTTTAACTGTAACTAAATAATTAAAATGAAAAATATATACAAAGATTTAGATGAAGAATTAAATTTAAAATATTTTTCTGTACAAAATCGTAGTGTCAATGTTTTTCGCCCATAGTGCACTTTTCGAAAAGCATCTCTAGTCATTAGGTGCCGAAAAAAATACTGGTTGTTTTAAAGAAAACACCTATATTCATTTATAATAACAATAATTCACCTTAATAATAAAAGTCTTCTTTAATTATTAAATCTTCATTAGTTCATTTACTACTAGAGTTTAAAATGTCAAAAAAGGGAATTCTAGTGTAGCTTTAATACGTAGTATTATCATTTGCGTGTTCAAAACGAAATACAATCTGATTTTTATGAATGTTCGTACTCAAATTTCAGCAATTAAAAACTAGAGATTTATTGCAACATAATGACTGCATTCTATTCCAGAAAAATGCGTCGTTAGTTAGAAATAATGACACTCATTTGGGCTATTTTAATTGCGACATGAACAGTAATCCTGTTTAGCAAATTCGTTGATGAATAGTCCGTGGCGTTTTTTTTGCACGAGTGTGCGGTGACCACGTTACTAACGAGGCAAACAGACGTTAAATTAAATTTCCATTTTCGAGCGGCTTCGGAATTCTCGAACGGTGGAGCCCTAGGCGTTACACCGCTCCAAGCATATGATATGAATGTAATTAGTCCAAGTTCAGCTCTACAACATCTGCTCGCGTTATCGATGGCTCGAAGCACGATGGAAGCGAAACGGTAGGACTAGTAGAATGGTAGAGAAGTCACGTCACTACCAGCTATGACACGTTATTCAAACACTGTATTTGCGAGGTATTCTCATGATTTCCTCCGTGTTATACTTCGTAATTCGGTTTAGGACACAAACTATTTGTATAATATTAGATTAACTGGGAAAAGAAAATTACTTAAAAGCAATCATGAAAACGAATTTAAAATGTTTTTACACTAAGTGGAAAACTATTTTTCTTATCTTAAAAGAATAGTTATTTATATACCAAGGGCTAAAAGTAGCTGCTTGCAAACCGAGACTAGAGAACCTTGTTTCTTGATAGGTGCCGTGAAATATTTAATTTTGTTGGAATTATTAATCTTTATTAACTTTAAATATGTAGTTGCTATGCCTCTCCATACCCTGGGCAGGATTCGAACCCTTATAGTCCAGCAGTCGCTGCATTAACCACTCGGTTACTGTGTCCGATTGTTGAGGACAATTTCGAGGTAGGACAAAACTAGGACAAAAAAACCTATTATTTAAAAAAAATGCATATTTCAAAAACTTTTCGGTTGCATCTTGTAAACTGTAAATCAACTACTTGACGTGAAATACCAATAAGCGTTCAATATTTTGGGAGGTGTGAATCTAAGTTTTAACAAGCCGTCCTTGACGCGGAAGTAGTGAAGGGCCATCGGCGGTACTTGGCCTGTTTGCAAGTTTACGACGTCAGGAGCATGCATATGCAAATAAGTCATGTTTCGCTTTGCCTCCTCGCCAATCGATATCGACTCAGGTGAAGGGTTACGAACCACATCACGGTGAATGAAACAAAAATATCGCTGGATTTTTGCCATTTTAGACAGGACCCTACTTTTATATTTATGTAGCATAAAATGAATACTCAGCCGTGGAAAATAAAACAAAAATAAGTCCACGGTTTAAGTGTATCGGTAAGGTGTATGTATTTTCGGTAATAATTAAAACAAAAATAAACAGAAATATGGGACAGTGTCTCTGGTTTATGAATTTGACTTTAATTTATTTAGTGGATGTATGTATGTATATCGTCATGATGGACCTGTAAACGACCGAAATATTCCAATTGTTTTTAAATATGGCCAACTTCTAGCGAAAAAAAAAAGAATTTTTTACTAAATCTGTGATTTTTACTTCTATAACTTTTGTAATGTTGTAAATTTTTCTTTTATATTTTACCATTAATATTATATTAAAATAACATGTCGCACTACTGCTGATGTATACACTATATATGTGTAGTGCGACATTTTATTTTAATATAATATTATTAACAAGTAAACATTTATTGATTCTTTTATGTACTATTTGTTTTTCCACAGCTCCAAATGTATTAATGTCAACTTTCTGGATGCGCATTTTTCTTTTTGGTAGTTTATAAAAAAAAAATTACATGGGAGAAGACACGCGTATATTTCTTTAATTCACAAGTTTGGTCTATTATTGTAAATATTTTATTTTTTCTACTACAATAATAAATTATGAAGTTCTTTTTCCGATTGGTACCATTTTATAAAGACAGCCCTGATTTTGTGAGTGCATGAATTTACACAAACTGTTTGCTATCCCTGTACTCGTACTCGTATATTTATAGGTTTGTTTCAAATGGCCTACCATTTGTTATAGTTATGGTAGTGTAATAATCATAAATATAAATTTATAATGTTTATGTACTAAAACGCAATGAGGCACAAGTATACGGTATGTGCACTGCTTATGACCCATGACATTATACACATGTTTATGTGTTTCCAACTTAAATATTTAATTAATTTAAAACGGCAATAAATAAGCAACATTTATATAACAATTATTTTATAACATGTCAGAATTATTATAATAAATAATCGCAAATAACACCAATTACATAATTGCCATATTACATATTAGATGTCAAGAAACAAATAAATAAAATAATAGTTCTTTATAGTAATTTACTGTTAATATATAAACAGAGCTAGGTAATACTTTAGTACTTTGGTACTTAAGTACATTTTACTTGAATAAGTTTAATCATGAATTCACAAAATAATCGAGTTACAAATTTAATTAAAAGTTACACACGGACTGTGTTGTTTGTTATAGAAATAATTACAATTGTCTTTAAAATTCAGTTTGCTTAATGCATGTTTAAAACCCGATTCACGAAAATTTCCACAAAATATACCATTATCTCGCGCGTTTGCAAAACCTTTTTCTCTTCTCTCAGCGTCGGCGTCGGCGTCCCGCAGTGCCGTAGTGGTGTGCACGCGTCTATTTGTATTCGCAAATTAAATTTAGCGCAGGCAGACCGGCGATATGAGTTACAGAATCCTCACACTACCGCAACAAATGCTAGAGCGTGTGCTTCTGATTCGTGCCACACAAATTCGTCATCAGGAGAAAGGTATATGTGTATACATCATGACAAATGGCTAGGCAAGAACAACATTTTTGAAACCACGATAATGTAACAAAAAATACAAGACATAACAAGCACTACTGGAAATAGTGCAGAGTATCTGAAGTAAATATTCAATGTACCACTGGTTTGCCAGTTATTTCAAATATATTTTTAATTTAATTATAATTGCAAACACTAATAGTCTGGTATCTGATGTTATATACTGAATAAATTGACTACTGTATTGTTTACATTAGAATTTATTGATATACTATGAATAACAAGTGGCAGGAGCGCCGAGAGGAAAAGCGGGCCCCGGGGAAAAAAATTCGGGCCCCCTTTAACTTTGAATATTTATTAATTAAATATAAGATACAAAAAAATATATTTATAAATATATGTATGGTTTTGCTTGGTTTTCTTCCCTTGCAGCTTTTTCTTTTCGTTTTAAAGCACCTGATTTATGGCGGTAACTCATTTTTAATGTTTAAAATGTATTTTTCGTTATCTGCTACAAATTTATGTCTGCATAAGTATGTAAGGGCAGAATCTACTAAAAGAGTTAAAAAGTATTAATAGTGTTAGAAACAGATGTTTTATAAAACTTTATATTCATTTACAAAGAACTATTAATTACCTTCATATATGTATGTTATAAATACTCCTTCGTAGTACTGAAGTCTTCAAATTTAAAATTTATTGTGCGCACTAAAATCGAGGCTAAAATATGGTAACAGTTCGGTAAGAGTTAATTGGTGCAGCGATGTGTATTGTATACTCACTGTATGACTATCTAATATCTAGTTGCATATTCGATAAATGCAGGGGATACCAAAACAGCACTATGCACAAATGTATAGAGCCTTTGCCTATGTGTGTTCTATACAATGAATGTAGTAATATAAGAAACAAAAATGCAACAATGTAATAATGTACTTTTGAATAGTGTATAAATTTATATAAAATTTGCAACTGGGGCCCTTGATCAAGCATTTCGTCATTTTTATACAATGTAATAAATTGTTGAAAACGTGTATCAGACATTTCGTTATACATGTTTTAGTAAAGAATATAAAAAATTGGTGAAATAGAAGAAAATTAAAAGCAATTTATAAAATAGCATCACATCCGGGCCCTTTGAATTCCACGGGCCCTGGGTATTTTACCCCCCCTGCCCCCCCCCCCCCCCCCGTCTCGTCGGGCCTGACAAGTGGTATTAATAGCTATTAATGTCCCGCGTGATAAGGTCGTGGGTTCGGGTCCCGCCCGTGGCGGCCTTACAAAGGACATATCGGCATATGATCTGAGTAGTTGGTCCGATATATAAATAAAAAAATAATAATAATAATTTGAAGATTGTATCGCGAATGTATATTTTTACAGTTGATTACTGTACAAATATTTAATAGATATAAAATAAATGTTTAAAAATAATTTATATATTTATTTTATTGTTTAAAACCATGTAGTTGTTCTGATAGGAATAGAAATATTCAGTTTAATAATATTGTCATTTTGTCTTATTTATATTCATTTAACATTAATTGTTTATTAAAAATTATGGAATAATGTCTATTCGTTCGATTATCGCGAGTTTCTAAGAATCGCCAAGATGAATAAGATACCATCTGAAATGAATCAATATGAGAAAGAAATGCAAGAGCGGAAGAAATGTTGTGCTTTTTGGCTTCTGAATAGCTATATGACTAAAAGAACAATGTTTTAAATAATAATAATTTTTAATTTCCTCCACAAAAAAATAAAAATCAATATTACATATACATTTTGGCTGGTAGCACAAGCTCTGTTTTGGCCTGTTTTAAGAGCAGTGTTTTTGGGTGTTTTAGCTATCTATAACATGTTAAAACCGTGCTCTTAAAACACCCAAAAACAAAGCTTGTGCTACCAGTCAATGTGTCTAAGGTAAATTTAGTTACAAATGTTAGAAATTAATTGCTGAATTTTTGTAAAGAGTTTTGGGCTCGAATCTATTTACTATATTCAATGGAGTACATATTTCCAAGAACGTACTATTATAATTTGAATAAGATTTAGCACAAAACAGTATTTTGGGTTCAGGATGAAACCGCAAAGGACGAATGACAGGAAAGTGGATTACCTGTGCGCTGTGGGTCGGCGGCGGTCGCGGTAGGCCATGAGAGCTAATGTAATTGAAAAAGTACCCGCCACGTGCGTGCCAAGATCCAGCGCCTACTGCCTACTTCAGCCTGAAAGAATTCCGCTCCTTTGAGTTTTATTTTGTAAGACGCTAACCCATTCGTAATAAGGAAGATTTTATAGTGCTTATAATATATATATAAGTCAGCATCGTTCCAATAAACTTTCTACGTTTGGACTTTAATACAAACTGACTCTTGATAAGATATGAAATTACATTAATTAAATTTATATTTTTTTCTATAATCAGATCCCTCGGTACCTGTGGAAAGTTATTAGAATACTTATTTGAATTATTTATTAATGATATCTATATAGATATAGTTTTCTGCATACTTGTTCATATATTTATTGAGTAGATTATTATTGTTAAATGTGGAACAGAGAACAACAATTTATCTTAAAAACCAAAGTCATGATGATTATCTTCACAGCATTGACTTTATCGAGCTTCATTTAACGTATAAACAACTTTTCAGATATGATCAATTTTTCATCTAAAAAGTTCTCATGTTTAGGCTTTTGGCTTTAAACATTTTGTCCATTAAAATATTTCACCGAAAAATTATATATTTATGTATTTCGATGCGCTGAACCGTATCCGTATCTCTTCTAAATAATAAATTTGATAAATAATAAATGCTAAAAATTTGACTTGTGAGTTAATTCCGTTGGTAACTATGAAGAAAAATACTGAATTCAAATAAAAAACCTATTTAAGACATATATTTTTTTTGCAAATTGAAAATGTTTATGGAGTTTCTGAGTATAGTGGTAACGAGTGGTATCAAGTGGATTTGAAAATCCGGGTTCGATTCCCACAGCCGTCAAACAATTTTCACCACATTAAAATAATTTCTGGGTGTACCCATAATATCCTTAAGTGCCGCAATTTGACGGCTGGTAGCCGTAACTTCAAGCACATAAATGTATTCATACTTACTGAAATTATTCTGAATTAAATTGTGAAGCCGCCAAGTTCGTATCTAGTAACTGGAATTTAAAATAAAATAAATAAATAAATATATCATCACGCCTTTTACCCATTACTGGGTGTGGCACTCTGCCTAAGCAGATCTCGGTAAGTGATATATTTTTGTCGCGTGAAGTGCGGTTACCAGCCGTCAAATCACGGCCCTCAAAGATATTAGTGGAGAGGGAGCCACAGGGATAGATTTTTAAATTGGTGAAAATTGTTTGTCGGCTGTGGGGTCGAACCAGGGTTCTCAAGATCCACAGGCCGACTCGATACCACTGAGCCATCTACCCCATTTAAAACACAAGCAAAATTTCCAAATTTATGAAAAACTAATTTCCCAAAGCTAGTTTTATTACTAGTCCAGCCCTGTGCACGTCTAATACATGCAGCGCTATTGATAAAGTATAATAAAGTCATAAATCAGAAAACTTTCCGAGAAAATCAATTTCCAAAGTTTTTATCACATATCTCAATTACATATTTTATAAAGTTTTGAATGGCGCCTCGTTCTGTAAGTGGCACGTGACTGCACGTACAAACTGTGATTTGCCGATGTCGTTTCTTCAATTTATTTCAATCAAAATCGTCCTGCCTCGCTTTCCTCTTACTTTTAAAGTGGCTTTCCTGCTTTTAACGATTATTCTCTCTTTTAATGAATGTCATTATTTGAATTTCTACTTTCGTCTCGATGTCGCTTTCATATTTGTAAGAAGCTTTGAAAACATGACTTGTTTTCCCTTTACAAATCAATATCTACAACTCATTCAAAACATTTGTTAACTTGTCCGAAAATACACTGAATATCTAAATATCTTAATGGGTAATTAGTTTACGAATAATCAATTTATTGAATGTTTGAGATTAAAACATTGCCTTTTAGCGCCATATTAAGGTATAGCTAATAAATAAACTTATTAAAATTAATTATGGTTGTATTTAATTAGTAGTTTTAAGTAAATATTTAATTAATGTATATCAAATTTATGAAAGTGTCAGGGATTGAGGCTGCCTATGATACACAAAAATAGAAGTCAAAAATTAGTATAAAATCAGATTTGAATTACAGAATACCTTGGTTTATTTGGTTAAAACGTGAAACCGGAGTTTATAAGGTCCCAGGTTCAAATTCTGGCGGTATCCCATTTTTTTTCTTTATAATTTAATGTAATTATAATATTTTTCTATTAATAATAGAGTAGAGCCGGGTTGCATACCTGTAAAGAGATGTTAGTATGTTGTTAGGTAAAACCACGTTAAGAGTTAATATATTTTATATATTTTCGGATTTTTAAGTTATACTTAATTAACATCAGCATTAAAATGCATATAAATAGTTTAATGACAATGGTAAAACAATATTTAAAATAAAAAATGATAATTTAAATGCATACTTTAGAAATTATATCGTTTAAAATATTCAACTGTCAAAAATTTTAACATTTCTTAGATGCGTTTATTTATTCTAATTAACTTTTTTAGCGTACTTAACAAATAAAAATGGTATTAGAAAAATAAAAATTATCAAAAGTTCATTTAGTACTGAATGATTTAGGTTTATATATGTTGTAATGTCATCTGTACATATTTTGAAATGAAACTTCTCACCAGCTGAACGTTTTCATGCCGCCTTATATGGTAAGAAAACATTTATTGCAATAATATTGGTTGAGCAATACTACCGCCACTCAACTTCCAAACTGTTTAGAAATGTACAAATCAATTTTTCTTAACTTCACTGAATATAGATATTGAACAACCCTAAAGTGTAATTATCTACTTAAATTTTGAACAATTATAAAAAAAATGTAATAGGAGGATCATTAAAATTAATTATTTGAGTTCCAATGATTAATACAGATGACGTAACAAATTAATTTCATATCTTCCTAAATATTGAAAATTTTGAATCCATACTTTAACCGATTGATATACGAATATTTTGCTATAAGATTTTATAAAAAATATATATTCTTCTTCTTCTTCTTATGGACACTACAGCTGAAATTGGGCCTGGGTCTACCCGACACACCGAGCCGCAGATTTTACACTGCCGTACTGCCGGTTTTCGTAGTCGAATGCTACATTATTTAAGGCGTATAAGTGACTAGCTTATAGCGCCTGAAAAAATATATATATAAAAATAAAATGGAATGATTTTGTGGATGACTTAAGGAGAAAAGGATAAATATAAGGTTTATACAGTGAACGAAAGATTAATTTTCTGTTTAATACACCGAAAGATATTACAATAGGTTTGTTCATTTCACTTAGCTGAGTAGTGAAATTGAAAAGGAGTGATTACGAGGCCAACCTGGGATTAAAAGAACGAGCTAATATGAAAGGAATTAGTAAGTGCATGAAAGTGAAAACCAGGATAGATATGTTTGATGAAGATTTTACACATTACTCGGTAAGTGAAGTGAACAACCGTTAAATTACGACCTCCAAATATATTGGTGGAAGCCACAGCAGTAATGTGAAGTAAAGTTTGTCGGCTCGGGTTCTGAAATCCACAATCCGATACAATTCCACTGACCCATAAAAGCAAGATGAAACTAATAAATAAATGTTCAGTAAATGTTTCAAGAGTAATACTGAATTTGATGAGAAATAGTGTGAAGTTTTGTATGCATCTAAATATATACTTATACTGCGTTTTTTTTTTATTACGACTGAATCAATATGAAAAGAAAATCATAGAAATGAATAAAATATAAGAGGATATAGATAGATATTTTATTTATACTACGCTTATAAGTTTGCATCGTTCTAGTCGTTATAACTTTACGAGGTATCCTTTAATGCAACATAAACTTGTAAGGACCAAGTTTAATGTCTTCGAAAACATTAAAAATTTAGAAAACATTAAGTTATAAAGTATAACTCCCGAATATCCCAAGTTCAGAAACTTCTCAAATTTCTAAAGACAACTGAAAGTCGAGTCGGACACTTTTCTGTCAGCACTCAAACTAACAAACAACAAAACTTTAGAAAGAACGAAAACTACTCGAATAAAAAGCAAGTAGGAAACAATCCCTAAATATTTTATCCGCCAGTAATCCCATCTAGGGTCAAGATAGAGAAGAAGTAGTGCAGATACACAGGCCCGGCTTTAGTTAAACATTGCAGAAATCAAGTTGAAAGCATGCCAGACACAGTTTAGATGTAATCGCTTAA
Source organism: Pterostichus niger (assembly GCA_947425015.1). NCBI lineage: Eukaryota > Metazoa > Arthropoda > Insecta > Coleoptera > Carabidae > Pterostichus > Pterostichus niger. The sequence goes on from OX380335.1 coordinate 2,397,874, forward strand.
ATCATGGACCGCTACTGTGAACAGCTGAGTAACTATCAGTTAACCAATTATATTTTTTTGATGTTAAATGTTCTCAAATAATATTTTTCTAAGACCGTGTGTAAAATTGGCTTTTAAGTGATAGTTGTAAATTCGTAAAACGACCGTTTAATAACAAGATTTCATACACTGAGATTTTCTAAAGCTCGCAATCGGATCGGTTTGGAACATGCTTGCTCACCCAGTAATTTATAATTTTCAAGTCTTGTTATATAATTGTTATTTTCGTTGTAAGTTCAGTAAATAAATTTTTACAGTACAAGTAAGATGTTTTCGTACGAGGTAACGAAAGAGTCGAGTTTGGAATTTCAAAATTAGTACCGTAAAAATTTATTAACGAATGTATGACATACATTTTATTTCATACTATGTTGCATTTAATTATTAAATATTACTTTTATACCCTAACCTAGGAAGTAACATCATAACATAATTATATCAAAAACTGTTTGTAAACTAGCAAATTCACGATAATAGTAAATATATCATCACGCCTTTTACCCATTGTTGGGTATGGTACTCTGCCTTAGCAGATCTCGGTAAGTAATATATTTCTTCACGTGATGTGGGGTTCCCAGTCGTCAAATTACGGCCACCAAAGATGTTAGTGGAGGAGGAGCCACAGGGATAGGTTTAATTGGGTGAAAATTGTTTGTTGGCTGTGGGGATCGAACCACGGTTCTAAAGATGTACAGACCGACTCGATACCACTGAGCCACCTAGTACTGTAAATTCTCACTTCAGAATTGAAATCATTACTGTAAACATGGAAAAACAAAACAGTATGAAATAAGTAATTATTACAAACCCTTTACTATGGTTGTCATAATTAGGTCAAAATTTTTTGCTGACATAAATAAAATACGAATTGTCAAATAAATATCCGTATAGCATATTTTGTCACTTGCAGGTCTTCAAAAACTAGCTAAGGTTATGTTTTAACCCACTTGTGACCAGAGATTAACTTCATGTATTATATAGTAAATAATTATTAGACACAAATGTTAGTAAAAGAAAGAGCGAAAGAAAATCATAAGAGAATACAACATTTCTATAACATTTGTATTGTTATATTTATTGTAGGTTTTCTTTAGGAAAAAAATTGCGATATGGCTTTCCTTGTCCTAAAGCCGAGCCTGCAGATTGACTCACGTAAGAAGATAGAGACGTAGAGAAAGCAGGGAATCGGTCAGCATCCTCGTGCATGATTCACGAGACATGCTGGACGGCGGACGCTCAATTATTCGCGAAGAAGCTGCGGTGAGCAATGCCGTCGCTGCCGCCACCTCCGGCTGCCTCCATCGGATAATTTCCAGATGCGATATTTCTAAATCTACCTGATTACAGATTTATTATTTTTGATTAAACACGTTAAATAATATATTTCGAAACATGCATGGCTGATTTTCAATTAGTTTGGTCTGCTCGACTATTTAGTTAAAAATTTGGAATTAAGGTGGTTGCATGTAATGTACGTGTAAAAGAGGAGACACTTGGACCAATACAATACCAAATTTTAAAATTAATTTCGTTTTGTCTGAATGCACAGCATATAAGGTATCTCAATTTCAAGGGACTATCTTTATTAACTTCTTAAGCAACGAAATCGGTTAAATTGAAATGTTTTAGATTTCCACAAATTTCCATAAATCAATAGATAATGATCTAAAACTGGTTTTCTACGATTGCTATGAAAAGTTAACAATTACACTCTCATTTGTCATCGAAAGGATGACGTTTTCCGTGGAATAATCGAAAAATATCGCGATTTTAATGGCAACGCGCGAAAAAGGTGTAAAATGCGAACAATGTAATAAACAGATATTAATTAGAATTGGAAATTAACTTTGTCAACAATAAATGCTGAAGATGATGGGTTAACCATCGAAACGTCCAGGAAATAAATTGAACTATTCAAGGATTCTAAACCCAACATATTCCTTTCCGTAATAAAAACAAATTTAATATTTTATTCAATGCGAAAATGTAAATATAGTTTTTGAATTCATAATACTAAATGACTCGTTTACTATTTTTAGAATAGTTTAAAAATGACGTCAAATAATGTTTCTAAAGTAATTTAGAAACTTGTAAATATATGATATAATATATAGTTACCATTAAAATATTATATATTTTATGTAATGTTAGTGTTTGATAGTAGAAAAATATGAACATTATAAGAAACTTTAACTTCTTCAGTTAATTTGCTTGTCACGAACATGAATTATTCGTGCAAGAAAAAGTAATAGAAGAAAATGTAAACAATGTCAAACCAACACAAACGACAATCAGAAACTTTGGTGGATGTCAGGGGCAGGAAACGTAATCTGGGTAGGGAAAAACAAGAAGCGATTTGGTACTGAGACATTCGCATGTACTTGACAGCCAGGCTTAGACGGCAGCGACAGAAAACCAGTCGAATTGCATTTCGAAGCATGCCTCGCAGATGCAATGCACTTAGTTCGCAATCCTATAGAAGGAGATATGACTTGAAAAATCTTTAGTTTTTATAATTTTAAGGTAGTTGTATAATCATCTGAAACAATCATCTAAGGTTTAACAATGATATGGTAGCGAGAAAGCTGAATCAAAACTTCATCCCAGTCCTTGAAATATAATTAAAATTAAAAAATAAACATAACGACACTACCGTACTGTCGAACATATATTATTATAGAACAAGATATATTTTTTAAAAATTCGCAAAATTTAGGTGGTTTGATATAAATTAACATTTTTAGTGATTTAATAGTCATTTCTAAAATATTTATATTTATTTATTTATTTATTAAAATTAACATCTTTCATATAGAAAATAAAACTTCAAGTAGACTGTGAAACAAAAGAAAGTTATTTTTTGTTTTATTGATACTGTTAATTTTCTATATTAAAGACATTAATATTTTCTGAACTTGTGTATTAATACTGGATATAACCAAGGCAAAAATCGCGTATTCAAATCTTGCTTGCCTCGAATGGTTCGAATTGCATTTTGAAATGTAGTTACCGATGTTTTGTAATTAATATTAAGTTTATGTTGTGCAGAGTATTAAATAAATTAATTTCAAAACCTGGGAAACAACTGATCCGCTATAATTGCTTCACTGATTACGTTATATTGACAGGAAATTACTTCACATAAAATTCGTACAGAATTATTCTCTTTATAAATAAAATACAAATAGGTTCCTATAATATAATTCCTGTGAAATTAAAACTGATTACATCTTAATAGAAATTTAAGTGTACAAGTAGTTAATAATTGAATAAAACAGGAAAATGTTATGTAAAACAAAGAAAAACCGAATATTGATCCTATTTCGGGACTGCTTATCATTGCTGGGATATACAAGTAGTTTCGGACAAATAAAAAATATAATAATAAAAGAGAGTTAATGTATTTAAAAAATAACTATTATCTCTATATAAGCCAGGCAAATTATTGTAGCGAAAATCTGCACGAAATAAATATACTCTTCTGTACTCATGACTGTCTCGTTTTAGTAAATTACTAATTTAAATATGAAATACATAGATAGTATATATATATATATTATATATATATATATATATATATATATATATATATATATATATATATATATATATATATATATATATATGTTGAATTTTAAATTTCCGCGAGTGTTATTGATGTAACTTGAATTCTTCCGGGTATCTTCTCGCGTTGGTCTGGTTTGGTTCTGAGAAGAACCGTTGTTTAGACGACGTTTCGGCAAGGTCTCACTTGCCATCTTCACAACAACTCAGTGAAGCATCCAACTATGACCACTAAATATAAGCCTGCTGCATCACCAACAAACGTCAGTTCAAGACCTAACACCAGATCGAGAACACGGAATCAATCCAAGACCTGAAGATGGCAAGTGAGACCTTGCCGAAACGTCGTCTAAACAACGGTTCTTCTCAGAACCAAACCAGACCAACGCGAGAAGATACCCGGAAGAATTCAAGTTACATATATATATATATATATATATATATATATATATATATATATATATATATATATATATATATATAATGATATATGAATATTTTTTATTTATTTGACGAACTAATTATCTGATACCATATCCCAACATCACTAAACTGACCTTAAATAGAACAATTTTTAATGTTCTTTGTTTGAATTAATTTTTTCCTCTTTTGATTACTAATTTGTTTTGTAATTAAATTTGTCATATTTAATCAAAATTAATTACATAGATATCTAATATATATATATATATATATATAGGTACCATTTACAGTAAAGAGTCGACAGTTATTATAATGTTGGAACTAAATAAAGTTTTCATTTTTGGAATAGTTATTACTTTATTTTACAACGGGGTAAGTAAATAAATCGTACTAATATATATTTTTACTAAAATAAATTAAAACATATTTGTTGACATGAATGCTGTGCCCACTTTTTAATTAAAATTTGAATAAAATAAATTTAGTTTATCTCGAACAAATTTTGTTTATAAAATTGTAATAGCCCAGTGTATATGAAAAACGTCGAATGTTAAATTATTTGTAAATACTTCTCTTCCCTGTTTATCTAATGTAAAAATTACAAATTTGGAGTACTGGTACATGAGATGAATTGTTGTTTAATATATTAAGTTGTTCGAAAAAAATTACTAAGCAGATGATATTATTTTAGAGATTAAAAATCTATGTTTGATTTGATTTCAGGCTTTAGGTATTAAAAATAAAATGTAAAACCTTTTTTATATTTTTAAATGAAACATTTCAGTCAAGTTTGTGGCCATTATTCAACTAAAAATTACAAATTTTGTAAAAGTCGGTGTTCTAGATACAACAGAGTTTGGATAAAAGTTAATGTAACAGCTCTCTAAAAAGAAGCGTTTATATTGATTGTATTCCGAGTGCAAGATTTAAAAATTATCAAAATCTAACCTATAACTGTTAGTTAAAGCACCTTCAACAATGGTATCTACTGCAGATTTAAGATAGTATCTATGTTGTTTTATTCTGCTACCTACATATTGTTTAGCTTCATCGTTGTAGATGGCATTAAAACAATTTAATTAACAGTGGTATCGAGTCGAACTGTGAATTTGAAAACGCGATTTGAATTTTAACCACGTTCCAACTACCCCTGTGACTCCCCCATCACTAACAACTTTGGGGGCCGTCATTTGACGCCTGGTAAACAAGCGTATAGACAGCGAATGGATGAATGTGATTGAAGGTGTTTTTAGTGTTTATTTATGAGTTGACGGCTGTTAACTGCACTTCAAGCGAAGAAATATATCACTTTCCGAGATCTGTTACGGCAGAATACCACACCCAATAATGGGTACAAGGCGTAATGATATATGTTTATTTTTATTTGTGATATGTTATGTTATACTAAGTGAATTCTGAATCCGGTTTTAAGTCCAGGACTCTTCAATTTTAAAAATAATAACAGAATTAAATATTTATACATTTTTAATTTTTTAGCATATTTTTTACAAATTTAGTTGTTTTATGTTTAAGATTTGTTGGCAAATAATCTTAGAACGCTGTAATATCATTCACCCACCTTCAGCTAAGGATCTAATATCTAGTAACTGTAGTATCTCAAGATTTAATAGAACATTATATGCACTCAATTATTATGCAGATCTATACAATGATTTTCCACAAAATGTTATGGTATAGAAAATATTTAAGTATTTTTAAAATATATTTAATCATTTTGATTTATAGATTGAAATGAAGATGTACGGACAATATAGTAATGCGTATAAAGAGCTACCTGTGCTTATAAGAAGAAATATATGTGATTTGGCTAAGTTTGAATATAAATTTATAGGGTCACAAGTAAACGGTCGTTTTTTTACTCAGTGTCCAATAAAGAAGGTAAAGTATCTTGCATATTTAGAATTGAATATTTTCCGTTGTTTAACATGTCTAAATTACTAAAAACCAAAAATTCTTCAAATACAAATTATTGAAAATTCATTGTTTCATAACTTGTATTTGAAGAATTTATCGGGAACGCATGCATCATTACAGTACTTACGCACGGCCTTCTTCTTCTTCATATGGTACTACAATCCATTGTGGTACTGGGCCTACTGGACACATCGAGCTGCAGTTTTTACACTGCCGTACTGCTTGTACTAGTCAAATGCTACATTATTTAAACTGTATAAAACATACCGGATGTTCAATAACAATTTTTTTTAATTTGCTGGTAAGAGTATTAAAATTGTTAGACATTGACAAAAATTCAATATGGAAGAAATGTTTGTGGAATCATTCCTTAAATTAATTTTTGACATACGAAAGCGGTCGTCAAAATATTTTGTAATATTAATTATTTAATAACTGAAATTTGACGACCGCTTTTATATTTTAAAAATTAATTTAGGGGATGATTAGAAATATTTCTTCCAAATAAATTTTTTGTTAATGTCTTATAATTCGATATGTAATAAAAATGATTTCATGATAGAAATATGGGTGCAAACGTTTTTGAAACACTAATAAAAGCATTCACGATTGTGTCACTGACAGATCAAAAATCCGCCCAGCATATGATGAACGCATTCCATTGGAAAATATATTTTCCTAGAAGATAATTATGATATTTTGAGTAAAATTTTACTATTACGGTAATATTCAGTGCGTAAAATGATTTTCTGTTCCTCGACGACGGTAATAAGAGGAATAAAAATACTTCTTGCTTGTGATACACACATAATTCTTGACTGTATCTTAAAAAACGTACTGTAAATAAATTAGTTCTGTCAATAGGAAAACTTTCTGTTTTGATTGTATCTCTGATAACTGTTGAAGTAAACGCGCAATTAATATGTTTTAGGCGCGTTGCCATTGGAAATGTGCGCATTGAATATCTTTACCACGCATTGCCATGGAAAACAAACAGTAAAGTTATATTTTGATTGATACACGGCAAACGTCAACTTTACGATGAAAAATGAGCGTAATTATCAACTTTTCATAACAATTGTAGAAAAATATTTTTATATTTTTGAAATCTGTTAATATATATATATTTAATTTGATTGAAGATAATATTAGGTACGTTAGATAAGAATCTATTAGGGTTTATTATTTTATTATAATTTTCAGAGCAAAAAATCGTCACTGTGTTTTCATGAAACATAAAAAGAAAAAAGCAATATAAATATAATACAGCATTGGAACCTCATTTCACTGTAAAGTCACTTCATTTCTCGTCTCTAAACTAATTTAGAATTATTCATATAAAAATAAATACTATGTATGTACATCTTCTAGGGTACTTATTGGATAAAGGATTTGGTACTGGATACTAAATATTTTCCACGTATGCCTTGGAATATAACCAATTATTTATTAACAATTTCATTCTTTTTCGAGAAAAAATTAGAGGGGACAACAAGCGTTTATGCACACGTATCAACTGATGATGAGTATTACATATATTAACTTATATTTATATATTATGCAGATATTTCTGGACAGGTAGGATACGTTCAATATTTTACTAATTAAAAAATTAATATGGAAATTGAAAAAAAATATCATACGGGCTTGAACCTGCTGTTCTGTTCAAATTTAGTATATACTTGTGTTGTTCAGGTCAATATAATTCGTACCATTTTAATCTAACTCTAGGACAGTTTGGGCAAAAAAAAAAACAATACAAATAATAAAATATATGAAACGTGTTTAAGCTACTATAATTATAAAAGAAAAAATAATCACAATGGCTGGTACTACAAGATCTGTTTTTGGGTATTTTAACAGCACGGTTTGAACATGTTAGAGAAAGCTAAAAGACCCAAAAGCACTGCTCTTAAAACAGGCAAAAACAGAGCTTGTGGTACCATCCAATATGTGATCTGGCGCATATTAATTGGACCATAACTCGAAAGTAGAGATACATGTTTATTTCTCGATTAAAACCCCATCCGTTTTTTTTGTGCAAATACTTTATCGAGCATTGTGCATTGAAAAAGTAAATAAAACTTATATTTTTAATAATTTGCAACTTAAACATTGCACTAGCTTATTTTAAGTTTTTTCATGATTGATGACAAAATATAATTTGTATTAAAATTGTTGATAATTGTCAGATATTATTTTGTATTTGTAAGTATAAATTGATTATACCTCGGATTATACTATTCACAGTCTTTAGTGTATTATTTTCTTAATGTAAATAATTTTAATAAAACACATAGTTTATTCCTTCTAGTATTTTAATTTGTTTTTTACGATCTTAGCTTTATATGAAGGATAAGACGCAGGAAAAAATATCGAATCGAATAACGGAAAGTTGTTCATCACCTACCTTGGTAAAGTCGATGAGCTGTGTGACGAGCGTCCCATCAGACCGTTGGAACTCAAGCGTCACGGTGTCCTCGGTCACGTTGGACACGATCGTTTCTTGCACTACGTCACCACCCTGGAACCAAACAGAACATTTTATCACTGGAGTCGACATTCTCAGTATATTTTTAAAATATCAATTAAATACGGACATATGTATACGTTTTTTTAAAAATTTAATATGCAATCGTAAAAAAATATGTGTATCACGAGCGTAAAGTGTCATTGTTCCTCTTTATTACAGCAGCTCTTGCCTTGGGCGCACGCTGCAATTATCGTGCGCGAGTAATAAATAAATTAGGAATAATAAAATGTATATTTTCAATAACTTTTAGGTCAAAGCAATTAACAATCAGTCGGATACAATTTTTGGTTATTTTATTGGACATCTCTCCTCAAAAGTTTTAATTTCGTACCAAACATGATGAAGTTACTAATGCCTCTTAGGAAAAACAATTGACAAGCAGTCGATAAGTCTACTCGAGATATCTTTTCAGTACATTTAATTTTATTTATTTATTTATATGAACCGTTCCTAAATTATTTTGATGAAAAAGGGTAATTTTTATTTGAAATATATTTCTTTAAAATAATTTAGTAACGTGTGACCAGCGAAGCGAACAATAAACGATACAAAAAGTTATTTAAAAAATATTATACGTCTGGTGATAATAGAATCATGCAGGTACAGGAAACAAAGAGACAATGGACAATAAATAAAGTTTGATACAGGAAAATAATAGCAATAAAAAGAATGATATATTTTGTGTGGGCGAATTGGCGAGCTGCGGGTATGAGCAAGGCAATCAAAAGTCGAGTTGACTTTATAGCGGACATTATCTATTTGTAAGTTTCATTCAAGTCGAGCGGAAGTACTAAAACATGGAGCCATAAACGACCTAAATTGAAAGTGCCAAATATAATGGCGAGCACTTCCGCTTCTGAACTATAAAAGCACGTCAAAATTCAATTAATTCTAGCGTCAGATGAACAAGCAGAAAACACCGAATATCGGTTTCAAAGCCTGCATGATCGAACAGTTTATAACGCACAAACACGGTGCAGAATTTCTGTCGACATTCGCTATTATTTACCGAGTATGGATTAATTCTATTAAAAGCTTCTTTTTTAATTTAACGAGGAAAATTTAGTCGCCGCCAGAATTTGAACAAGAGATTCTCTGATTCTAGCGAAATGTCTTTCTAATTAGACTACGCTGGCAACCGATAGTTATGGCAACATCATTTGAATTTTACTCGCAAATTTTTGTTATTTTCTTTTAATAATAATAATTGATAATTATGAATTTGGATGAAATGAAAATGGTGCAAAATTATGTTTAGTAAAGATGATTTACAAAATGAGTCAAATAAATAGATGCTTAGTGATATTTTAAAGTTTAAAGGGTAGCGTAATTATAATACATTTTGATTGTCTTTTGTATTCATGATAGCTCGTAATCCTATACTGTAATACGAGCAATATTTGACTGTCTGTCAAAGATTTCGAAATCGGCTCTAACAATTTTGATTAAATTTGGTATTGTAATATTTTTTGGCCTCAGAAAACGATCTAACTAAATCTTATCATCCCAAAAGTTCATTCAATACGTCATTATGAAAAAAAAATTAGTTAATCAAAATATAGGTATGTAAAATACATTAGGGTAATGTAATTAGATCCGAGAAATCAATTATTTCGATATCACCAACCGTTTAAGAGATGTGAGCGAAAGCTCTAACAGAAATTGGGAAGAAAAGTATTTTTGTTTAATTTATTTCTTAGTTTCTTATTTTAATTTTAACCTACCCATCTCCATTATTCTCCGAGTGAAGTTCGGTTTTCCATATATTGAGGCAATGTGAAATTGTTACTAGCTATTTTCAATTAGTTTTATGTTTGCATTTTACGGTAAATAATATCAGTTTTAGAAGAGTGACATTTTTATATTTTGCACACATCAACTTTTGTTTTAGATTCGATCTTGTCTTTGCCTCAATAAATATTTATTTGTTGTTACTATGACTATAATATTCAAAAGTTTGAAATAAAGTCATACGAATTTATAAATAAAACGAATAACGACTGTTGAATACAAGAACAAAAATAGACATAATACGAGATTATTCTGAATTCTGAATGGTATCACAGAACTGAAGTTTATAGGAAATAATAATATGCTATAGAAATCTTTGTTTCCCTGTTATCTAAAGCTCTTTGAAGAATGAGAAATTTTTACATATTACGATTCTATAAATAACATGCAAGTTCTCTAATATTTGTAAATCATATTTCTAAACTTCAAGGAAATGATGAATTTATTCAGGATTATTGATTTTATTTTGACTTTAGTATAATTTATTTATTTGTGTTACTCTGTACAACAGGAATTTAATCCTAATTACAGTACAGGGTCCGCACTCACTGAGCCGCAGTGTGGTAGTTCATATAATATTTAGCTTGAGTGCGATTCGAACTCGAGATCTCCGAATTCGAATTCCATATTGCTATCCACACCACCGTACTGACGTAATGAAAGCTCAGTCAAACTATAGATATAGGTACGTAGTATATTCTAAGAAAAAGTGAAGATCGTCTCTGATAACAAGCTACCAATATTTGAATTTCAAGCTTTACCCAGTCAAGTGCATTAATTCGAGTAAATATTCCAACATCAAAATGTCAACATGCCAGGTTTGACCCAGATGCATAACTAACCATGCTTTGTCGAAACAAATTCTCTGATCAAATAATGAACTTTCTGTTGACAAATCAACGCTTTCAGGATAAAATTTAATAGTTTAGTTTACTTTGTACAAACAGAACTTACAGAACATATAAACTGTATTATATATCACCAAGAGCACATATGATAAAGACCAGCAATTTCAAACAAAGAAACATTCTTTAATACTGACGTTCTGATACAATCTATTTAACGAAAAATGTATCTTTATATTCTACTACATATAATCGGGTCGAGATATCAAACGATGCACCTCATCAATAATTATGATGTCATTTACGTATATATATATATATATATATATATATATATATATATATATATATATATATATATATATATATATATATATATATATATATATACATGTGCACCGAGTGTGTTTGTATTAAAGGCGGAAAATGTCCGAAAAACTGCCAGCGGTGATTGATTTAACGGCAGTAGCACGCCGGCATCAATATATTTAAAAACGTGATAAAAAATGTTCTTAATATAAATAAATATATCATCACGCCTTTTACTCATTACTGAGTGTGGCACTCTGCCGTAAGCAGATCTCGGTAAGTGATATATTTTTACGCATGAAGTGCAGTAACCAGTCGTCAAATCACGGCCCCTAAAGATATTAGTGGAGGGGGAGCCACAGGGGTAGATTTAAATTGGTGAAAATTGTTTGTCGGCTGTGGGGATCGAACCAGGGTTCTCAAGATCCACAGGCTGACTACCCCATAATAATGAAAACAAAATGATTATAAAATCAAATGTTATTTTATTTTTTGGACTAATTATATCATCATATAATAAAAATGATACCGTAATAGTAATTTATGCATCAGGGCATTAAGTAGATAATAATGCACAGAGGGCGACGATATCCATCCAGAGATCATTATTATCTAGTCACGTAAACTAAATCCAAATACATGATTAAAATTAGCTATTTAACAAAACAATTTATTTATTTTTTGTTAACACAACTGAAAATATGCACAACACAATTTTCAGATTTTGTTTGCAACTTTTAATTTGCAGTAATAAGTGATTTTGGTTTGCAAATTCTTAAATCATTTCAAGGAGCTCTTCAAATAATATTGATTGAAGACTCTAGCCCTAGTAATAATAATTGCTATTTGCCTCGTTACAAAATCACAAGTAGAAATACTTGAGTTGTTTCATAAGCGCAAAGATGAATTAAAATTCATTTTCCTAAGAAGATAATAATTTTGTAGACAAGATAGTATGACGTTTCACAATTATAAGAGGAATAAACAATCATCTATACAATGCATCAAGAGCCAACAGTTAAATGTGACTGAAAAACAAACAACATGGGACGGCAATACACAATTTATACCATCACGATAATGAAATTTCGAGAAGACATTATTGCAAAATGAAACAGCGAGCGCCAAGTTTCCGTTTTAATTACAGTTTTATTGTGCAATTGAATAACACGACTTTAGCAACTTGGCATACTTTGAAGATTTACTTTAAGATTTATAAATAGTTTACATTGTTTGCCTTTAAGCTGAATTGTCTTAGAGCTTGTACACATTGTTCTGTCGTCGGTCTGCGGAGGGCAAGTCTCTCTGCGAGACCGCGATATACGCTGCAGATACCCTATCCTAAACTATAAATTATCAAGATAACGATTCTTCCTGTTGTGAAAGATTAACTTCTTAATGAAGTAATCAAAGAATCAAGTAATTTTAACTTGTTCTTCGACTTCGAAACTTATTATCTTTATCACTATTCTCAGACATGGAGATGAAACGTCGACTCAAATTATTAATTAAATTGTTTTCACTACTTGTAATCTTGACACTGGAATTAAAAAATAAAATAAAAAGTCCAGTATACTTCGTCTTGGGACAGATGAGATAATAATATTTTTCCGTAAATAAATAAATAAATTTTACTTGTGTATTTGCTACTTTACACAAGATAAATTTAATCCCAATTAGAGTTCAAGAAACTACATTTTATAGTTGAAATTCAGAATTCAAACTTTGTTTCATAAACATATAATTAGACACAGAATTGGATTCAAGTGTTTGGGCTTCCAAATAATAAATATATACATGTCAAAACATAGACGAAATTAATACAGTTTGTTGAACTATATTTTGCTATGGAATGTAAATATTTACTGAACATGAAATAAATAAAAGAATTCGCAAGTACAATAAGTTCATTGTAAGTGAAACAACAAATCCTGCAGCGGCATTGTCGTACTTGCGAAGTAAGTCAGTCACACGAAACAGGCATTAGTCCCGAGAACAACCAGCAACGGAGCGAGGGCGCCACGGGCGCAACGTCGCAACAATAACCGCTTACAGTGCTGCGTTTGAATATAAATTGTGAATAGTAATTACGAGTTTCATACCAACCAGCAAACAATAAAATCCCCAGTTGCAATTCAAAGCGTAATGCAGAAATAATTTGATGTTCCAGATAAAAATTACTGGAAAGCAACTTTTGTATCGAAATTGTATAAAATATTTAACTTTTATTGTTGCTAAATTAAGTTTTATCTTTTGTATAAATAAATTATGTATGCGACATAAATTTTATTATTTATCAACCATTTTGTTATAAGTTACATTATAAAATTTAACCAACGGTTAAAACGTCATCATTTATTTTAATTTAATTGAAAGCCTCGTTATCCAATGAACATTTATTTATACTTGTCTTGAACTTATAGTTACCCATTATATTCACCAATATAAAATGTTAAAACAGTCATTGTACTCGTACTATAGATATTTGTACAACTAGAAAGAAATACATAAGTTTTATGCATGAATGTATTAAGCAAATAAGTTAAAAAAGTTTTGTGTTTAGTTCATTGAAATGAGCTTGAAATAGAAATAGTTCAGAACTTTGCAGGAAGTAAACATTTTTAGTGCTACTGATTTGAGAGTTATTTCTAATATATTAATAATTAAATTATAATTTTAAACAGTACAATAGTCCATTTATTCATTATACAACATCAGATAATTGCCTATTAGTGATGATATAATAATTATTTATTTATTAATATAGGTATTAGAATAACTCTCAAACTAATGTAAACTTCATTTAAAATGCAATTAATTTTGCGAACTTTGGAAAAATTATATCTGTTTGATAATCAGCACGTTGAGTACCTACTGCATGGTATTAAAATAAGTTGTAAAACATCCTGTATATTATTTACTAATTACCCATGTTTTTAGATTAGCTTGATATTTCGCAAATAATTCGCTAATATGAACCGGCGTTGTTTTATTTTGTTTATGGTATCAAGTGCCTCCTTTATTTATATTTGTATTAATACAAAGTCACGGGATTCGAACCTGCATCCACTGCGCTAACCATTTAATTACCGCGGCCAATTTAAATAGAATATTACAAAAATAAACCGAAGAAATTAAATCTCTTATCAGTAATTGTTCGATTTTTTTAGAAACCATGTTCAAATTTGAAACTAAAAGATTAGGTTACAAATATTTACATAAATTAAACAAAAATTCGCAAAATCCTTCTTTTAGCGTTATCTGTTATTATAAGACGCCAAACTACAAGGTCAGAAATATCTGATACATTATCATAACATGACTTTAAAATTTCAGAAAATTTAATACCGCGTTAGACCATTACCAAACAACATCTGAAACAGATTCTTAAATGTTTAAAATTTAGTGAAATTGTGATAACTATATAATTTATAATAAATAATAATCAATATAATATGACGAAAACTAACGAAACTACTAGAGGTATATAAAACATTTCTAATGTAATACATGTAATGATTTATTTTCATTATTATCAGATGATCCCGTGGAATTTGAAGAGGCCGTTTCTAAAACAGGTAAAATCACAAATCACTTTCAACTGCATATGTGCTATATAAATGTTTGACAGTAATGAATATTTACTGCAATTATTTTTACGTAAAAGGAAATAAAAACTATTTGCATGGACATACTTTTTAATTTATTTTGTGTTACATGTACACGTGTCAGCGTCGCTCAAACAGTGGTAGAATGAAATAAACCAGTTTCCAAATAAATAAAATTATTATATAATGACATTTATCCATAACTATATGTGATCTCTGCTACAGCTAACGTGGTAAACTTTTGCGTATGATGTGACGTTACCAGAGAATAAATTTACTTTGTTTTCTAATTGGTGGAAATTGCGGAAAAGTTGACATGCACGATATTTACATGTCCATCTGATCTCGTTCTATTTGTCTCTCTCGTTAGATAACTTATAATTTGTATGTAAAAAATACAGAATAGTTTATATACACCATTTGCCAAGTTCATCGAAAGGTAACTGTCAGCTGCCATTTCGTGCTAAATGTTAAAAATAAAATTATGAATTCATAATCTAGTGACAATTAAGTTACATTCGTAATTTTTAATATAATCACTATTTTTGCTTTTGTTTTAGCCAACTGATTTGAACCATTAGCAGCAAATATTGTTTTTGTTTTACGTTTCTTCGTATGTCTGTATACAAAATTATATTAAAATAGTTTTTAAAATATATGTTAGTGAAGGGTAGTATAGTCTTCTACTATTTTTAGTTTAATGTATAATTGAAAAAATAAAATTTATAAACTAACAACAGTAAAAGTTTGAAGTTTGCAAACTTTTATATTTGTATTTGTTTATGTCTAAGATAAAGACTAAACCAGTAGTTGAGAATGGTCTGATGTTATGACGTTAAACCGTCGCTTACGTTATATATTATACAAGACTTGGAATATCGCAAAATAAAATTTTCCAGAGATAATTTTAAAAATATTTATTTTGTAAGAAAAGCTTAGGTCCATTTTTACACAAACACATACACTATTTACATAATTATTTTATATACAATTAGAATTATGAAAATTAGAAAAAAATATTTATTTTCTTTTACTTTCATTGTCATTAATTAATTAATTAGTTAATTGCATCAACTGATATTTTTGGATGAGAAGACTTGATCAATGTTGTACCCATCACCAAAATTGACAGCAATATCGCCGCTTATGACAAAATTTTGCAATGTGTGTTTCCACATTTCTACTTGGATACTAGCGTGACAAACATTTATAGATTATAACAATCTACAAAAACAGTGATTATATTAAAAATTGTGAATGAGGATTTATAAACAGATTGAAGATATATTGATTTGACAAAATAATGACAGATTTCAATTTAGAATGTAAATTGACATTTTACAACCGAAACATAATTCTCGAATTACAAAATCCAAGATCAAACTCCCAACTAACTTTGTGTCAAATTAACGACATTCAAGAAGAAATTTAAATTTTAGTTTATGCTGGCGTCAGCCGTACATTAATTTAAAACATAATCCATAATTTGTTTTGCATATAAGTTGAAATTGAAATGCTAACTAAACATACATACATACATACATAACATCACGCTATATCCCATTAAATGGGGTAGCATGAACCCCTGAAACATTCATAGAGCATCTACTAAAAGATTCATAAAAAAAAATCAGTTCACGTCAACATTCTCATCCTGACACACGATACTCGTTTCAACCACATTAACACTTCCTCATACTAACTCTTTCCTTCCTCACAATCAAAATCCATCATCACGCAACAAACCTTCATTCACATCCATCCATTCGCTCATCTACACCTGTTCCGTAAATCTTCACTTACGCTCACTTCTCTAACAACGAATCTATAAATTCAGTAAAATTAACAAGAAAATGTAAAACATCGAAAATTAAAAAGGACACAAACAAATAAATTTGAGAAACACTGTATATTTTTATAATAAACAACAGCTGTCAAAGTTTACCAATATAAACGAATTTATCACTGACATTTGGGTTATCAATGTATACATAATTATCTCAAATTAACAGTTGCTCAAAACATAATGATTTATTTTATTAGTTTTTCACACCGATCATTTGATTGAACAATCTTGCATTGTATGTGCTTTGAGGAAACTTCTGCTTAGAAGCAGATATACATATCGTACGCTTCTACATTTTAACAACAACAAAAATAAATATTTTCATGAAACTAATTGTGTATGTGATCCGGATATAAATTTGTTATATTTCGCGACAAATTAAACTAAACTAAATATGACTGAATGTTCTACTTCAAATCAAAGGTAAAGTGTTTTTTTAAATACTGTTCAGATATTTTCAACCACTTTTGTCTCACGGCACACAACACTAATTATTAATATGTATCCAATGTGGCAAATTTTTCGCAACACAAAAATGCGTGTTCTAAGCAATGTATCATATTGTGTATAAACATAAATAGTATAATATACTCCAGTAGAAAGAACTGCATGAATTTTCTTGAGGATTAAATTTGCAACACGAACCGAAAGCGAGAGCTACAAATACGACGAGGGAAAAATACATTTCTCTCACTCGGTGTATATACTATTTTTTTCACAACCCTCAAATATAAAGTGATTATTCTTAAAAATATTCGAAATAATTATTTAAAAATATAATATTGTAGCTGTCTTTGTATTGTTTCTTTTTTGTAAAAAAATTAACAGTATCTTAAGACGACAATAATCATTTCTTTACCACCGGGACTAAAATACTCATAACAACAGGACTAAAATACTTTACTCCCATCGTTGTTGGCATCAACCAATAACAGCATGACCGGTTAAAATTGATTATTTCTACGTAATTTTGGTTTCTTCTGTTTCTTTCCCTTCTGACAGACTATCCATAAAAGATTCCTTTTCAGAGATCCCACTATACTCATCCCAAAGCCTTAGAAGCCTACGCTACGCCTCTTCGAATTGTACTATTTGTATTAAATAATTCCAAAATATTCAATACATGTTGTGACCATGTAATAAAAAAAACTGTGTAATTTACCTTTAAAATAGGTACACACAACAGGTTACTTTAGTAGTGTACTGGGATGTCATGCTCCGACCGTCTTCAACAAGATCTACAGCTACCAATTAATTTATTACGTCGGAGATCGCTTTTTTGCTTCATTTTAATTTTAGGAACGTAAGTAGAGGTGCTGGGGTTTGATATACCCCACTACACTAATGATGGTTTAAGTTTCTAATTAACAGCATAGCGGTTGAAAAATTTTGATTTAGATAATAGATTACAATAAATGTTTTGAATAATCATGTTGGTAAATGCATTTTACTCGAAATTTATTATGGCAAAGTATCTACCACGCCAAATAATGAAAAAATGCGAGATGACCTTTATATTTCTTATGTTACTAGACAGGTACTAATTTTGTATGTAATATTCAAATGTATTGAATACAGAAGGGTTTTCATGGCTATTAAAATAGTTGTTTGTACAACTCATAATAAAAGGAATACATTTTCTTTTCATGAATATGAAGTTTGATGCACGACGGCGAAACCGGAATATGTCAATCAAATGAGTAAAAAAAGATTCTTTTATTACGTGCAGTACAGATTATTTTTTGCATATTGATATTAGATTTTCTTTATGTAGATACAAATTTAAAATTATTTTAACAGATATCGAAATGTCGGTAAAGTAAAATGAAACCAATGAAAATATAAAATTTGTACGGTTTCTAAAATAGATGAAAATGCTTCACGTTCTGTCATTATCATATTAAATTTTTTCATTATTTTCAAATTAATATTGTATATAATTTTTTTTAATGACAATCGCTATCGTTTTGCAAACAAGAACTTGTGGATTTCAGTATTTTCGTCCATTATTCTGCACAATAGAAATTTAATTCCAATTACTGTATAGATAGCTTACAGCTTATAGTAAAATCCGAATAACACTTACATAATCGTATTTTTTATATAATTTGAAGCCAGCCAGATTTAAATATAAGACCACTTGCTTGAGCATTAAATTCTATCTCAGTTTTATGCGCTGTAATTTAAATGTCAAAATTTAGAGATTTTAACAAATTTCGTTCCAGTTAATATTTCAGTTTGTAATTTCTACTGAAGATTACGGAATGAACTCGTAATACGAGTATAAATCTAGTTTGGTACATTTCACTACTCAGCATCACTTACAGAGAATTTCAATATGCTTTTAAGGTTTTGGCTGGTACAACATAAATCTGCTAGTCGTATGCGGCATCAGCCTGATGTCCGTGATAATGGAAACAATGAGTATGAGCTACGTAGTTCCCGCAGCCAAATGTGAACTTGAACTCAGCCTATCCGACAAAGGGACTTTGTCTTCTGTTGGCTTTCTTGGTAAGATACGAATTCTACACTAACTTAAAATTATTCTGCACTACTGTAAATAAATAAACAAATAAAACGATGGTCACCATTGTATCTATGAAAATGCACCAACAAATGAAATATGTTGTTCTTTTCTTGAGATACTACCAAATATTTAATTGAAAATATTAATGACAATAGTTATTTGTATACCAAGGACAAAAGTGAGATATTTCTTTCCGGAGATGCCGTTTCATTTGATATTTATATAAAACACTATAGGGAAGAATGGTACTTTCTTCATGGGCTGAAACATACTATTTTTTCACTATCTTATCAGGAAGTATATCATTCAGAAGTCAATTAGACATTTAGATTTATTATTTATCTGGTTGTGACTAATGTTAGTATCTAAACTAAGAATATGAACAACAGGTCCAAAGGCTTTTATTTCGTAAAGGCACTATTATAAAATTACGGTGTCAATGTGACTTTGACAGCCAGTATAAAACTAATATGTAATTATGGACGAATTATTTTGTATAAAATTAGAAATTAAATACTTTTGATGCATTTAACGATAAACAATCTCAACAAATTTTGTTACTATTTTTTATACTTCTATTTTAATATTATTACTATTTTCTGTCCTATTAATGTAAGCTAGTATTTTTATTTTGTATGTAATTATGTTTCTGGACAAATCACTTGGCAGTGTCACCATCTCGATGCGAGCGGCAATAGACTAACTTCTGTACTAAGTATACATATATCTACTAGTTCCTAAGGATGA
Source organism: Pterostichus niger (assembly GCA_947425015.1). Lineage (NCBI taxonomy): Eukaryota > Metazoa > Arthropoda > Insecta > Coleoptera > Carabidae > Pterostichus > Pterostichus niger. Next base: position 2,418,041 of record OX380335.1, read on the forward strand.
AAAATATCACTATTCTTTGTCAATTAATGGAAGAAAATTTTAGATTAAAACCGTATTTATGTAAATTAATGGTAATAAATTTACAAAATAAAAACGGTATTTATGCATCGAGAGGAAATATTTTTCAAACATGAAATCTCCTTGTTATTGTAAACGAAAACAGAACAATAAACTAATATTTCATCAATTTCCGGGAACAAGTAGCTTTGGAAATGAAACACTTTAATTCCTGTTCGGCTTTACAGCACCGGAACAAATCCTGAAACAATTGTAATGTTTGTATGGTGTTAAAGGTGTTGTGCTGAGTTCGTTGCTATGGGGCTTCATTGGAGACACAACAGGACGCAGGAATGTAGTGCTGATTACGAGTTACATTAGCTTCCTTGCTGGAATTGCCTCCAGCCTGGCTCCCTACGTCTGGCTGCTCATTCTGCTGCGTTTTCTCAATTGCTTTTTGTAGGTATCTCATGTTGTTGAACTAATGTATTTCTTATAGAGCGTGGTTAACATTTTATTTGCTTTTCAAAATTCATTACATAACATTTACGAAAGGCGTATTCCGTTTGCTATTTGGATCACATCTAACTAATATTGTCTGATTCATTCAGATCATTTATTTATTTCACTTCACTCACTAGATTTTCTGATTCGACTATTGTTTAATACGTGCATTAGTTTGCTTAGTTCAGTCATGTTGTCTAATTTATCTGAACTGATTTAAGTGAACCAAGTGGTAAGTAGAATACAGCTTATATAAGTTAGGATTAAATGGGGGCGAACTTAAGAAATAATCGCCACTTGAGGTATATTATATATAGAGAGTTTTCTTCTAGGCAGGTAATTATAAAACTTAATTAATAATATTACAAAATTACATCCAATCAACGAGTTCACTATCGACACTGTACTTCTTGTCTCTTTATTAAAAATAATTAGAGAACTAATTATATTTCTAGAAGAAAATGCATTTGCCGAGATAACAGGTATTCTACTAAAACTTAATTAATCTATGTATGTATTCGTTGTACCTGCCCTTGTACATACGTTCAATTACGGTAAACTAAACCATATTTCCCAGAATAACACCTGCACATGATAATATATAGTAACGAGGAGATTTACTAAAATTGAAATTTAATTACATTTATAATGCTTTGTTTTCGAACAATATTATTTATAAATTGAATTAATTTTATAAACATACATGTACATAAAATCATGCTATGTTCCATTATATGAAATATCACGAACCCTTAAATCTTTTACTTGATCAGTACACTCATATTCATAATTCCTTTTATACAAACTCGTTTATTATTCATATTCGGAATCTTTCGTTTACGTAACAAACCTTCAATCATATTCATTTATTTATCTTAAGCTTTTGACGTAATCTCTTACCCTCAATTGCACAAATATTTCGCTGGTTTGGTACAGAACTAGTTAGTTTCTCTATTTTTTACATATTGCCATTTTTAGTAATAATAACAAAATAATTTCACACAGGTTTTCTTTTTTCTGTAGATAATAATGTATTTAACAATTCTAAAAGTTTTTAATAACTATTGTAAGTTTATAATAATTAAGGTAATTAGGATATTTTTCCATTAGAATATATATCCCATGTATTAGGATTTTTCTGTTCACGAAAGTATGTTATGTAACAAGTTTTGCAAACGTCTCTTTAGTTTTTTTTTCACAAAAGTTTTTAAAACAAATCACATACTATACTTTTTCTACAATCGCATATTAAGACAATATATTTTTTTTAAAGTTTTGTAAATTATTTAAAAGTAAGGTGAAGTTACAATGACAGATACCTGAAGCTAACTTCTAACCAACTCAACATATTTATATCCACTCTTCTTCTATTTTTAATTTTGTTTCATAACAAAAAATGGAAGAGGTTCCTGAGATTTTGCGTCCTCAGCGCGCGCTCCATACGCCTGTGCTATAATCTGTTACTGGCCCCGGATGGTATTTACTTAAACCATATAAAGAAACAATTGAAGTTATCTTCTAACAGAAATTTAATTATATTTCTCTCGCCACAGTATCGGCGGTCCCTCCGCAGTAGTGATCGCCTACCTCGGTGAATTTCATGGCCTTCGTTACCGTGCTCGAATGATCACCCTTTCAGCCACGTTTGTCGCAGTGGCTAGCATCCTCATGCCCGGTCTAGCATGGCTGATACTACCGCAGACCTGGGAGCTGCCTCTTCCGTGGCTTGGCATCTCCTGGCGCCCATGGCGTCTCCTCATCGTTCTCTATGGTCTGCCAACGTTCATTGCAGCCACGTGGTTGCTATTCCTGCCCGAGAGCCCGAAGTATTTATGGGCAGTCGGGAAGAATCAGGAAGCAATGGATGTGTTGAAGGATGTTTTTAGGAAGAATACTGGCAAGGAGAGGAATAAGTTTCCGGTATGTTATTAATTGTTGCAAAATTGTCAATATTTTTATTAGAGCTTATTTTATTACAATAAAATATGAGAAAATATTTGTATTTACAAATAAAATAAATATATCATCACGCCTTTTACCCATTACTGAGTGTAGAACCCTGCCGGAGCAGATCTCGGTAAATTCTTCGCGAGAACAGTAATCCCTGATATTCACACCATATTCATTAATTAAAATTAAAGTAATTATAGACAAACATAATCTAGTTAAATTTATTTACGATTTTTAATTGTTCATTAATAATTGGAAAACTTGTAATTTATGGAAAACAAAGTTAAGTATCAACAAAAGTGTTTTAAAGAGTATGAGTGATGTGTATTCTTGTAAAAGCCGAACTACATTAGAAAAATAGGTGATATAAAAGATAAATTATATTTAACAGTAGTAAATCATTTTTATGGGGTAGGTGGCTTGTGGATCTTGAGAACCCTGGTTCGATCCCCACAACCGACAAACAATTTTCACCAATTTAAATCTACCCTTGTGGCTCCCGATCCACTAATATCTTTGGGGGCCGTGATTTGACGACAGTAATGGGTAAAAGGCGAGATAATATATTTATTTATTTTATTTATTTGTAAAGCATTTTAATTATGATCTACTATTTGGTTTGGATGCAATTAACAAGATTAAATTAATACAAGATGAAAATCTAAACTGGTAACTGCATTTCACGTGAATAAATATATCACTTACCGACATCTGCTGTGGCAGAGTGCCACAACCAGTAATGGGTAAAAGGCGTGATGATATATTTATTTTATTATTTTATATTTACTCTCTACATATTTATTTTATTAAATTTTCAAATATACACTGCAAATGGTTTGACAATTAAAGCCAGTGTCATACGGTCAACATTTTATACAACGTTTTCATGACCACTAGAAAAATGAATGTCACTTCAGACAATTTGTTCAAATTTCCTAAATAGATACGTCTCTTATTCTGCCATACATTTTGATTAGACCTAACTGAATTATGTGACGTATTCATATATAATCTGACAAATAAAAATGAAGTAAACATTGACAGTGTCACACTGATTTGAGTCAGTAAATATGTTTGTGGACAAACGTTTTTCAGTGTATTTATGTTATTTACTTTTTCAATATTTGTCGAGCTAATACTCTTAACAACGTATTTCGTTTATTATTGCACTTGATACAAAAAATGGCGTTATTGTTCAGCCAGTTCATATTCAGTGCTTGCATTAAAGTTATTATTAAGTAATTAGCGAATGCAAAATATATCACAAAATTCAGTGTTTGGATACTACTCCATTCAGCTTAGTTAAAATAGAAAAAAAATTAAAATCATTTTACTGTAGGTACATATTGTGCTCTGAATCATTTTTGAATAGTAACACATTGAATCCGATGACCATTTTAAATCCTCAGATATCGAATATTCAAAATACATTTTCATGAACGTAAAATAAATTTTCAATACCTACCTAATCAGAATTTTCAATTTTGCAGGTTACAAAGCTTGTGACATCAAACGAAAATACCAAAAACAAAAAAGGAGATACTGTTAATTTTAAAACTACTAACATAATTTCAGGGTTTTTCAAGCTCATAAAGGCGCAAATACTTCCAATATTTTGTCCACCCCTTGTCATAAGGACGTTTTTGACCTCGTTTTTACAGTTTGGCGTTTTTGCCGGGTGAGTATTGAAATTTCATAGGGTTTACTTTTAACTCGCAAAAATAATTGCATATTAATTGAAGCACACATTTTTTGTATGATTGAACTGGTAGGTAGTAATGGATAAAAATTAGTAAACTTCAATCATTGATAGAATAGTTACACAACTTCAATTAAATTAAATAAATTCTAAAACGGACCAAGGCTACCATGATAAAATTTTGATACGCGGTTCCTTATTTTTTTATTTATGTTATACTGTACAACTTAATTCCAATCCCTGAAATATTTACGACATATTCCGTTCCTTTACTGTAACTGAAAAAACCGTAATTGCATCGAGATTAGTTTTTGGAATATATTAATAATTGTCTTTTATTTCTAGATCAAGTGGCATACTAATGTGGTTACCAGAAATTCTAAACAAAGTAGCAGCGCATTCAGAACAATTTAATTCTACAATAACAGTTTGTCAAGCCATGAAATTTAGAAATATATTTGTCAACGAAACTCATGTAAATAAAACAATTGAAAATTAATATTGCTCACTATAACAAATTGTTTTGTTTATATTTTAGCCGGGTATGGTAGAAGAGTGTAGTGATACTATGAATATAGAAGTTTTCAAAATATCGATGATAGTAGGCGTAGCATTTGCAGCCACATATATTTTTATTGGAAGTTCTATTTACTACACTGGGAAAAAGAGATTATTGGGTTAGTATTTTAAAATACAGAACTATACCAAGCAATTGTAGTTCTTAAATAAATTAAATTAAATCTCGATGTAGAAATGTCACGTTTATCAGTTTTATATCGGATAAACAAGGACGAGTACTGTTTGCAGTTAGATACATTTTCAATAATCTTAATTATCTTAAAAACAACGAATATAAATGTTATTATTTTATGTTATCAATCGGAAAATTATTTCAATAAAAAACAACTCGAGCAATTTGATATAGACAAACTCTCTACTTTTAGTGTTGCTATTTTTTATTATTTATATCAGTGGAATCTATGACCAAACATTAGATTTTTATATATTAATTTTAGACAACAAACAATTTTCACTACGTGGCTCCCTCCCCACTAACATCTTTGGGAGCCGTGATTTGACGGCTGCTAATCGCACGCATAAATCGAGATCTATAAATAAGTAGCAGATCCCAGTAAGTGATATATTTCTTCGCGTGAAGTGCGGTTACCATCCGTCAAATAACGGCCCCCAAAGATGTTAGTCGAGGGGGAGCTACAGGGTAGATTTTAATTTGATGAAAATTGTTTGTCGGCTGTGGGGATCGAACCAGGGTTCTCAAGATCCACAGGCCGACTCGATAACACTGAGCCACCTTCCCCTAGCAAAATCGAGATCTGTTACGGCAGAATGCCACATGCCAGTAATGGGTAAAAGGCGTGATGATAATACTTAATTTTTATTAATCTCCTAATAATAACTTATAATTATTTGAAGAATAAACTAACATCTATTTGATCTGCAGCTGGTCTGCTCTGCTTTAGTGGATTGGCAGGAATCATCACCAACTTCATGGACACGTATCTCCTGATATCTGTGCTCTCAGGCATGTTTGTGATCGGAGGAGCGGGTGTTACCATCCTGAATACAGCGGTCGTAGATCTGTTCCCTACACAATACCGCTCGATAGCAATGGCGGTGTCGCTTATGGTGGGACGGACAGGAGCTATGTTGGCATCGCATGTTATAGGTTATTTATTGGAGTACACATGTGAAACGACGTTCTTCTTATTCGGCGGGGAATATTTACGTAAGTTATTACATTGTAATGAATATATGTATCCGGAAAAGTGTATATACTTTTTTAACCTGAGGGAACTTGGCAATTACAGAGTAACTATATTCTGTCCTAGTTAATAAAGTGGTAGAAGACATTGCGTTTAATATGCTTTTTAATATGGGAAAAATATATTCCGTTCTTAATTATAAATAGAAACAACTTATTATACAAGCTGATGACCGCGATACCGGATCATAGGACTTTAACAGTAAAATTATATTTTTATATCATGCTTCTCTTATTATTTTAGAGAAAGCTTCAAATAAATATTGTAGGGCATAAAATTTGACGGCTGGTAACTGCAGTTCACAAGCATAAATATTTTACTTACTGAGATGTATTACAGCAGAGTGCTACTGCCAGTAATGGTTCAAAAGCATGATATATTCTTTTTTGCTTTTGGTTGAACCGGTTCAAAATTGGAAATTTTTAAAAATATGTTTCTATATAGTTCAGAGCACGAGAAATACACTCGTTCAAACCGCATTTCAATATCTCTTTTAGTTTTTGAGTTATATTGATTTGTGACTTTTTTTAAATTCAACTTTGAGAGCCCATATCTCAAAAACTAAAAGAGATATTGAAATGCGGTTTGAACTAGTGTATTTCTCTTGCACTACTTAACTTATACCGAAATTTTACTATTTTTCAAAAATTTTCAACTTTTTTAAATTTTTTTTTCAATATTTCCAAAAGTTGATGAGATAATAAAAATCTGAAAACACCAGTGAATTCCTCGCGTGAAAATACATAGGTATGCAAATTTATAAAGCAAAATTCGCACGGATACATTTTTTATTACAAAAAATCAAAAGTACCCATTTTTTAGAAATTTCTTAAGGGGTACCCCTTGGCGTTTTTACGGATTTAGGCCATTTTTTGATTTTTTGTAATAAAAAATGTATCCGTGCGAATTTTGCTGTACCTATGTATTTTGACGCGAGGAATTCACTGGTGTTTTCAGATTTTCATTATCTCTTCAACTTTTGGAAATATTGAGAAAAGAAAATTTAAAAAAGTTGAAAAATTATCAAAAATAGTAAATTTTCGGTATAAGTTAAGTAGCGCACGAGAAATACACTCGTTCAAACCACATTTCAATATCTCTTTTAGTTTTCGAGATATGGGCTCTCAAAGTTGAGTTTTAAAAAAAGTCAAAAATCGATATAACTCAAAAACTAAAAAAGATATTGAAATGCGGTTTGAACGAGTATATTTCTCGTGCTTTGAGTTATATAGAAACATAATTTAAAAAATTTCGATTTTTTAACCGGTTCAACCAAAAATTCACAAAAAATAAACATGCCTTTACTATCGTTGTAGATCTCAGTAAGTAATATATTTATGCTTGTGAACTGCAGTTACCAGCCGTCAAATACATGATGCTATTCCTTAATATTTATATAAGCTAATAAATTTCTCATTTCTGTACTATAAATGATTTGAGTTATGTATATTGATGTTGAGTACAGTTCATTTATTTTAATTGTTGTTATTTCTAATCTAATAAATATTTTAAGAATAGATAATAAATACAAAATAATGTGCAAAATCGTCTAAAACTTAAATGTCTGTGAAACTCGTATCATCTGTGTTAGATATTTCGGAAGTCGAAGATAATACAACGAATACACAATTACAGCATTTTACACAAAATACAATTCCTAATAAATAGAGCAGCCTAGAATAATAAGAAAAAATCATTCATAATCTCATCAAACAAACAATTTAATTAATTTAACTCCTCTAATAACTGTCATTATTACATAAAAAGTTTTACGAACTCTTATCTATCTGAAAATTGTCTATATATGTTATTTCTAAAGTGTGTGTGTTTTTTTTTAGTTTTAGCAGGAATTGCACTTCTATTGCCGAGCAGTTAATATACGAAACAGGATATAAAGAAAACTTAATTCGATATAGAAAGGAAATCCCTGGAACAAATTATATTATAGTATATTACTCACCGAGGATGAAAATCACTTCTCTCATGAGGTGTAGATATTATTTTTTTGAATTTGAAACCTATTTAATGATTTTTATATTGGTAATAACATAAACATTTTGACATGAACATTTACTTGTTTATTAATACCCACTGAAATCTAAGCAGAAAGAAAATTAAATTACTTTTTTTAACATTGTTTTTATTATTTGAGATTGTTCTAATAGTGTTTAGTGTAAGTAATTCAGAAAATTGTACTCCTACAGAAAGTAAAGAAGATACGACAAATATGCAATAGGGGACATAAGATCCAACGAAATATATTATATAGATAGAGGCTTCAGTTTCTTTAAAAGGTGACATTTTGCATTATTCACTTTTTAATCATTTTAAGCTCTACAACTTTTATTTGACTCCAAAACAATTTGAGAAGCAATACATACGAAAAAACTGTTTTCCATATAAAACGGTTATGATCCGCTTTTCGTTATACACCTGGTATATTTAATGCTCAATGAACTAAATAAGTGATATTTTAAATAATATACAGAATTCATGCGAACTAATATATTTATTTTTTAATTAATTTTAGTAATGCAATACGTATTATATTACAATTCTCGTACAATAATATTATTAGTGTAATTAGAAATAACTACTGCAGTAATTGTAAGTTAAATATGATTCAAATGGCAAATGAAATACATCTATGTTTAACTCAATTTGTTTCCAACTTTTACGTTTGCAATATTTTTGTATTACTATAACGTATTTCGTTTGTAGTTACGTTCTCATAGTTTAAAATGAATACACAATAAACAGCTATTTTCTGTAAACAAATTATTATGAAAAAGTTATTCGAAAAATTTCTAAGGAACTTGAATAATAATAGATCCTATCAAAATAATTTGTTAGCTATTTTTTATTTTTACAGAATCGGTCTAATATTATGATTAGATATAACGATATTGTTTTGTGAAAACAATTTAGAAATCGTTCCTAAATTCCAATAATGTTCTCAGCTCTTGAATCTTGATCTAAGCGTACAAAATATTTTCTTTCAACAGTATCCATAGAGAAAGAAACTTTAAGTTAAATTTATTCACTAGATTCAAAGGAAGTTTAAATATAATTTCATGACTTGTCGAACAAACTAGTAAATACCCTTTGTTAGTATCAGTTATCAGATCATACTACATTCGTAGAAATCAATTTGGAATTTAGAATTAATAATAAACAATTATTGTAAATACATCTGTAAACTAATAATGTAATAATTGAATAAAATGCTTTTTTATATTTTATTTTACAGACAAGTACATTAGGAAATTATTTCTCTGGAGATTCAGAATAATTTTATGTCTAAAGTATTCTTTTTCCATTGGGATTCACAGAGAGAAAACAAAATTTTCCGTATCAAAAATAAACACAAGCAAATAAATGTCAATATTTATGAGACAGCGTAAAATTCGGCGTCAGAAATGTATTGTTTACAAATGCAATGGCGTCTAATCTTTGTCCTTGTAACTCCGGCGCGACTGAATTTCAGTATCGAAGAAGAAAATGCAAAACTCCTTCCCAGGACAACGGATTTTAATACGCAAATCTCTACTGAGAATACTTTGAATAAAGAGATTATTTCAGAAACTTTTAAATACATTTGAATATCAAAATATTATTAACATCAATACCAGGTATATTTTAGGAAATAAATTATAAAGTTTATATCTTTAAAATTTGAAAACTTTTATTTAAACATAGTAATTTCCAAACTCGATATAAAATGTTGCTTTTGATGAATGTTAGATTGAGAATTTTATTAAAATAATAGGTTTTGGTTAGTTAAGTTGATTAAATACCTATCTGTTGATGAAATTATAAATAAATGGATGGATACACTGCCGGATTAACACTAGGCGGGGCCCTGGCAATCGCAAACGAGGAGCCCCCTCAGTGGCAACGCGTCTAACTGCATTTGCGAATCCGGGTTCGATTCTCACAGCCGAAAGCCTGATTCTCACCAAATTATAATTACAACCTTACGGGTTGTGATTTAACAACTGACAACAGCACTTTACGTGCATAAATCCATTACCAAAGTCTGCTACGCCAATTGCCACACCCAATAATGGATATTATTTTTTCAAATAAAATTCATTTAAAGCATTATTCTCTAAGTGATTACGTCATTATCAAGTTCTTATTCAAAATAAAAAGTATATAAATTAAATACTAAATATATTTCGAAAGAATATCTAAGTACCTACGTAATTTTATCGTAATAACGAAACAATCTTATTAATTAAAATTATAATTGCAGTAACAAGAAAGTAGTTAGATAATTAGTAGAAAGATTGTCAGGTTCTGCAAATCTTTGGCTAACACATTTTTATTTTCGTAATTGCTGTCGGCTTATTGAAATACCGTCTTTCAGAAAGGGAATAAGTGCGCAAGTCGACAGTAGACACGCAGAACTCGAGTCTCGGGACTCAACGTCTCATTCCGAGGATTATTAAAGTTTCGTGCACGATCAAATTACTTTATTCGCAACATACCTACAACTTGACGAAATAATAGAATTTTCTTCTGCATTAGTACTTATTATACATACTTTTTTTCGTTGTTGTGGATCAAGAATGTTGAACTTTTTTAGATTCCCGGTTAAAATAACATTTTAATTTTTGATCAAATTGGAGCACAAAATATATTTAGTGATTTGCTGCTATACATAACATGAACTTAATCCCAATTACCGTACAACTTATTTGTACAATGGAATCCAAACCACTCACAACAATACCCAACTGTCACTCACCGATTTAAATAAAACTTGGTACACTAATAGAACTCGAAAAAATATTGAACCTCTATTTTTTTCTTCCAGAAGTTCCTTTTTAAAGGTACAAACCACCCCTGAAAGGTGGTAAAAGCAAAAATCGCCATAAATGAAATTAAATAATACCAAAATATTACGCGTTCAACATTGGTTCCAAATAATTTTTGTACCATTTTTTATATGAAATGGGGTATAAATTGAAATAAGTAATAGTAAGTCATAGCCCAATATAAAAGCTTTAGTTTTGTGACATATTATCAATATGGAATTAAAGCAAGCTTATAGTAATAAATTAATTTATATGCAATATTGATTTACGTGACATTTCTATGAAATATAAATTTATCTGTCACTGAAAATAACAATTTAATTCATTAGATTAACCCATACGCAAGTTCAGTTCTGCATTTTCCAATGGTTTAATACAATGAAGCTATACACGAATAAAATAACAATTTTTACTTCCATCACTGGCAAATACTGACTTGGACTCCCCAGAGATTCCAGACCCACAGAAATCATCCATTTAGCTTTAATAGAATTAATAGTTTATTATATAATCAAAACTCACCGAAATTTCAACTCCGGCCAAATGCTCTGACCAACTGAGCTATGATACCTAACTAATTCAAATCTAATGGCATTATAATTTTTATCTACGACCGTATAAGACAGTTAAATAGGAGACTGTGTACAAGATTGAAAATTTTTTAAGATGGACGACATAATATTACGGACTGTAAATTGACTTTACAAATTGTAATATTTATTTGCATTGCAAGACCGTTATATAGAAATTTACAGGCGATCATAGAAAGCTAACAGGCGAGCACTAGCGAGCCTGTTATCTGTGTGAGCCAGTAAATTTCAGTTAACGGTCGAGCATTGTACAATGTTTTATGGACATTTAAATCGCAATATATGTATATGTAATCAAATTAATTGCAGCAGTATAACGCAATAACTAAAATGTTCAATCAAAGTAGACTTTGAAAATCTGACAGATTTTGTGTAATCAAAAAATATTTAAGTGTCAGACGTTTCAAATAAGATATGTTGTCATGATAACCCCTAGAGACAGAGCTAAATAAACAGTTCTTTACTATTCAAATGCCCATAAAGACTGTAAGTGGCTGTATGAGACTTTACATGACTAATTATGCTTTGACCGCAAAGTAGTAAAGTAGTGAATCAGTCCTCAGTCTGTCCTGTCAGTTTTCTTTTTACGTGAATGACAGTAACTACTTTCAATTGACTAGTAAAGTCAATAAGAAGAAATGATAATGGATGATATTTCCATGTAATTCACCGCTGACGTCAGCTGACAATTAAATAACGATTGGTCGACGATAAAAAGAAATCCTTCGTTCATTTTCACTTTCTGCGGCAGTCGGCATGCGGCAGCCAAGTGCAGAATCGACTGAATTAAAACGCAAGAACAAAGAAAAGAAAGAAATAAATCAAAAACTCGCTAGCTCTTTCTCGGATTATTTATTAACATTAACTCGCTAAATATGAATTATTTGACATTGCACGGACGAGAAAAATTATATAATAAGCGTGAAAATTGTAAAGTCGCAACTTTAAATAGGGCATGATTCATAACTACTTTGTACTTAAAAATGAAAACAAATGTATTGTGTCCGCTAAGAAAAGAAGAAAACAGAGGTAAATTTAAGAAGAGCAAGCCATAAAGTTCATAAGCCTTGAATAAACGGCTCTAAGTGTACGAACAACTTTACATATTACAAGAATAAAAGGAAATAAAAGGAAAGTTATGCTTCCGGGTAAATATTTGTCCAAGTGTACAGCTGATGTACACTTTCCTACACACATCTTGTTATTTACTCACTTTTTCTAACTCATGCAAATAACACATACTAGGTTAGTAAATAAATAAAATAAATATATCATCACGCCTTTTACCCATTACCTGGTGTGGCACTCTGTCTAAGCAGATCTCGGTAAGTGACATATTTTTACGCGTGAAGTGCGGTTACTAGGTTAGGATATACCATTACTTCATTTAAGAAAATATATAAGTCCAATCTTCTTATAATTAGCAAAATACAAATAAAAATATTATTATTTTATCTTTTTTATCTGAACGGTGGTAAGCTTATAAGCATTTATGAATTTGTTAAACGAAAGGTAAACTTTGCATCAAAGAAAAGAATCATTTATAAAAGACTATTTAAATGAATAACCGGATTTAAGACCTTGTATATTTTCAAATTTATAACATCATTCCGGCTTTAGTGGCGTTCAATTTAATAATGACAGTTCTTAATTTTATAAAAATATATGTAACAACAAAGACAAAATTAATTGTCGTCCATGCACTTGGTGAAACTAGGTTTAATAAAATATAAAATAAACACTTGGCTAAGTCTCACAAAATTCAGCCTCTAAGTCAACTTTTCAGGTCATCGTCAGAGGCTGGCCAGCACAGTTAGTAACCATAAAAAATATATGTTTATTGTACTTTTCAATAAAGCAGCTTTCAGCATTTATAATAAATAAAACAGGCGCACATGTCCAGCAACCAACTACTAGTACTAGTAACACGGCTTGCGGACACAACGGCGTCATTTTCCCTTAGAGATAGCCTCACACCTTTCTTGGTGTACGAGATGCCGAACAAGTAAACGTGTGAGTTCGAACGACTTTAGTGCCTTTTGCGGCGGCCGGCACGTAACAACAAAGGATAAGTAGTGAGCACACGCGTCTGGTGCGTGCACGCGTGCGCGTCTACGTCACGTGGATAAACGACGGACTAAAAGGAGAGCTCTTGGGAAAGCAAAGCACAAACCAGTGGCGTCCATCAAAATTCAGGGTTATATTCGTGTAGATGAAGAATTGTGTACTAGAGAGGTTATTGTAATTATTTATCTACCACCAGCACAGTAAATATATCATTACATCTCTGCTATCAGAGATCTTTTATATTTTTACTGCCCATAGACCGAAAAGACTAATTTGAAATTGTTACATTAATTATTAACGTAAATAATAAACTTTCAATATTATTAATATATAGCAACTAATACGTTAATCATCGCAATTGACAGATATATTGCAAAGTATTCAAGATATTTTAATTTACTGTTTGTACGATCGTGCAAAAAAGTAAGTCATGCATTCAATTTCAATATCAAAAGTGATTGTTTATTGCACAGAAATAAACTAGTTGTTACTAAAGAAAGTTAACTATATCTATAAAATAAATGTTTTTAACGTTTGAAATATCATGAATAAATAGATTATTAATTATATTTTTCCATTACTTTTTATATTTACAGGTGGAATAAATATGAATGGGGTGCGACTCGTATATATTATGTGATCTACTAGAATATGAAAGTAGTAAGTGTAATATAATACAAGATTGGTAAGTTAGAGAAAAAGTTTACAAAAACGCAGGAATAAGTTTTTTTTTAATTTTCGGGTTTTGTTGTAAACCACTTAACGATTGAGTGTTGAATATTATTTTAGCCTATCGACTATATTGGAAAATACGAGTATGGTAACGAGAAAAAATGAACAACGATCGAAATGACAGCCAAATAAGGACCGTTATGATGTTATGAATCATAATGGGCTTGTTACATGACAACCATGCACTGACAATAAATTAAATACATTAAATGACGGTAAATTCATCTGAATGTGACAATAGCAGGCTTATTCCATTTAGCATTTGGAGCAAATGTAACTTACACTTTCTGAAACAGATCACTTATTTATTTAACTGATTTACTTTGCTTATTATTCTTTCAATATGTACTAGATTTAATGTTAGTGTAGTGAGCTTATAATTTCAGTGAAGCATATGGCAAGTGGAATAATATTAATAAGGCTACTAAATATATAAAAAAGAATCGGTAGCGCAAAGAACTATTATCGGAATACTAAATACATTAAAACATAACATGGATATATATATATATATATATATATATATATATATATATATATATATATATATATATATATATATATATATATATATTCATTTGCTAGAGTACAAGTGGAGCAAAATAATATGTTAATATGCAATTATATGCTAATGTTTAATTGAAGCTGTAATCATAGTACGAGCGTTCGTCGTACTACCATTGATCTGTGCAATATAAAACCACCACTACTAAAACAACGAAAAGGCGTAATGATATTAAAATTTTAAATTTCATATAATGGTAATTGTCCCTGAAAATTACAGACATTTAACTTCAAATTTACTCAAATATATTCTTAGTTTAACAACTTGATCGCGAAGCAAATGAAAAGTGCGAGTTTCCTTTCACAATTTTCTCATTTCACACGTTGAAAGAAACCCATTCCTCGCCTGTAACACGTCACTGGTTCGGTTCAGTGGGATCAGGAACGCAGACGTGTAGTGAGCGACTTGGAAAAGCCATTAATAGAACCCTCACACACTGTTTGCTTAAGTAATACCACTCCTTATCTCTTTTATCGCCTTTCGTGCCTTTCGACTTTTTATAAATTCAATTTATTTACGCCCAAATACTAGATTTATTGATCTCGTTCGAGGGTAATTTCATTAGTGCTAAGAAAAATGATTGATAGATGAAATTTATGTTCTGGTAAATTGGCAGTTTGGAAGGTAATTAACTATAATGCTCTACAGCAATATTTATAAACTGAAATTTCATAGTTAATTAAAATACGGCGCATTAAGAGTAGATTTCATAAAAGGAATACAAGATTTTGAAATGAGTTTCATGTTTGAAGGATTATGCTGTGATGTCAAACAATAACGTTATTAAGAACCTTATAGTTAGTAATTCTATAATAGCTTGCAAATAATATACAATGCCGAGATTAATTATCTCCAATGAAATCTCTGATTTGATTCCATAGTCAGCGTTACACAAAAGCAAAATTTCAATCAGTACATTATATGAACTAAGTAAAGACATGTGTAAAGACATTCAAATGGAATATATCAAGTTTCGTTACAGATTTTAAAACTACGTAAAATATCTTTTTACAAGTCTTAAATTTACTACAATAATAATAATTATATCATATAAACATTATAAAAGGGGCCATGAAATGAGCTCTTCCACAATATTTTAATTTTATTTCATTAATCTTCTTAAAAAAATCTATGATGATTAATGAAAGCGCGATATTATAGAACTATTTAACTTATGTCATCAGTTTCAACGAAAACATAATATGTACTTATTTTTTATTAGGAATTATAAATAAAATAAATAAATAAATATATCATCACGCCTTTTACCCATCACTGGGTGTGGCACTCTGCCTACGCAGATCTCGGTAAGTGATATATTTTTTCGCGTAAAGTGCGGTTACCAGCCGTCAAATCACGGCCTCCAAAGATATTAGTGGTGGAGGAGCCACAGGGGTAGATTTTTTAAATTGGTGAAAATTGTTTATATTAAATATTTAATTGTAGTAAAATGTACGAGAAAAGATAAATAAATTATTTTTTCACAACTGACAGTAGAGACAGACATTTCAATTTAAATATTATACAGAAGAATAAGTATTCGTTTAATATACTGACGTCGTGGAAAAAATAGTATATACTCGTACATCTCGGTAGAGATCTAACTGTTAAATGTTACATATTTATTTGTATTTGTTTTTGTTTCATTCGTAACTACGTAAGTAACATGAATTTTTGACCTCTCAAACTTAATTTTAATACTATTTCATAATTCAAACATGAGATACATAGCATTTATTCTACTTAATTGCCAGACATACTGTTACATTCAAAATAAAAAAATATGGAAAATATTTGTGTACGAGTATTTATTTGCTGAAAGCTCAATTTTAAAAATGTTGAATACATAAATGAGTTTTTCCCAGAAAGGATTTTCTCGAGAGTTTTAAAAATTACAGCGCATAATAAGGGTTTATATGTAGCAAGAACAAAGATTCATAAATATACATAACATATGAATATTCATGTGTAAAGTGGCAGCAACATGAAGATTAAAACCTGGATTATACTTAGTTTTACTTGGAAACACAAAAGAATACATTTCTAACAACTAATTACTATGAAGTGAAATGAATTATTACGTCACTCGCCGCTGCAATTATATAGAGAAACAAAAGAAAAAATTCGGGGACCAACAAGTTGCTGTAAATAATCGTGGAGGCGCCATGATAATTAGAAAAAATACTTCTGCTGTATTACCGATTCACAAATTAAAACCGTAGCTATGGTATGAGCATGTGAAATCTGTTGAACAGGTCTAAGTTTGTGAAATTAAGGGTAAGAGGTTACGTAGAGGACCTAGAAATAAATGCATGCATATTATAATGTCATGTTGCGTAAACAAAAATCGTTACTTTGTCAAACAGCAACTTAATCTTATAAATACAATAAAAGTTTCCAGAACTTATTCTTAAATTTAAAATGAATATATCATCACGCCTTTTACCCATTATTGGGTGTGGCACTCTGCCTAAGCAGATCTCGGTAAATGATATATTTTTTCGCGTAAAGTACGGTTACCACCCGTCAAGTGACGCCCCCAAAGATATTAGTGGAGGGGGAGTCACAGGGGTAGATTTAAATTGGTGCAAAATTATTTATCAGCTATGGGGATCGAACCAGAGTTCTCAAGATCCACAGGCCGACTCAATACAAAATAAATATATTAAAATATGGATCCCTATGATAGGTTCCGCTAAAACCGGAAGTAATACAAAATTCTTGTTACGGTCATCCATCTTATGAGCCCCTTTTCTAATTTAATTTTTATATAACAAATTTATATGTAATTTAATTTAATCAAATTTCGATTAGTATGAATCAGGGTTCGTAAATATCATGATATTTATAATAAATATCAAAATATCTGATATATAGGATATATATCAGATAAATATCACTTTTTGGATATTTATTTTTTAATTTTAGTTTTTGTACACATTTATTATCACAATAGGAAATACAAAATAAATTATTACTCCTAAATAAAAAATTAACATAGGTAATGAAAAAAAGTAAATATACATTGAATGGATACACAAATATTATATAGTACTAAGAATAGTAAGAATATTTAAATAATCCTATATCCTAAATAGGTGCAAATCATCATCTTCTGATGAACTTCCTGAACATAGCGTTGCAGATAGACTCACTTGGCCAAATCCAATCTAAATTAGTTTTTTTTGTAGTTTCTTTTTGGTTTAAATATTTAAACATAAAAACTAATTTACCGGCATTGTCGTTACCGAGACGATTACGTAATTGAGATTGGACAATGCCAAAAGTGGAGAAATATCGTTCCAGCCCTGCTGTGGCTGTTACAGCAGTGTGTAACTGTTCACATAGTTCAATAAATGTACTTTTATTTGGCCACTCTGACTCATTGATAGTTACACTTTTCCACCATATTAAAGGATTTGTATTTCTAAAATGAGTACCAAATAAAAATTTTGGAAATGGTTCCGACTTTGGCGTTATTGACATCACAAATGGCACACAATTTGAATTTATGTCGTTGATGTGAAGTTAGTCAAAAGCTAGTAAAGTAAGAATTATCTTTAGAATATAATTTTAACAGAATTTATGAAAGTAATAATGAGAGGTATACTGTATTTATTATAGACTATTTGATATTTTTATATAATGGATATATATCTTCGAACCCTGTCTATAAGTTAACTGAAGCACGAGAAAATTAATGCCGTTGAGCGCGTTTTCATATCATATTTAGTTTTTGAGATATAGCCTCGGAATAGTAGAAAAACTGAAAAATTCGAAAAATTTCACTTTTCCGGAGGCTATATCTCAAAAACTAAACAAGATATGCAAATGCGCTCAACGCCGTTGAATTCCCCGTGTCCGAATTGACTTATAAGCAAATTTTCATACAATTTTATGCAATTTAATATTTTTAATTATTTCCTAAGGGGTACCCCTTTGGTTTTTTCAGATTTTAATTCAATTTTCCCAAAAATCCTTAATCGTAGGATTATTAAAACGAAAATTTACATACATATGTATTTTGACCCACTGAATCCAGTGGTGCAATCTTCAAATGCATATGACTTCTGGTTTTCAAGAATATGTTAAAAAAACGCTTTTTGCGATTTTTTTGGCGGAAAATTGAAAAAAAATAAAAATCGCTGAAACTATGTTTATAAGTTAACTGAAGCACGAGAAAATTAATGCCGTTGACCGCGTTTTCATATCACATTTAGTTTTCGAGATATAGCCTCGGAAATGTAGAAAAACTGAAAAATTCGAAAAATTTCACTTTTCCGGAGGCTATATCTCAAAAACTAAACAAGATATGGAAATGCGCTCAACGGCGTTGAATTCCCCGTGTCCGAATTGACTTATAAGCAAATTTTCATACAATTTTAAGCAATTTAATATTTTTAATTATTTCCTAAGGGGTACCCCTTTGGTTTTTTCAGATTTTAATTCAATTTTCCCAAACATCCTTAATCGTAGGATTATTAAAACGAAAATTTACATACATATGTATTTTGACCCACAGAATCCAGTGGTGCAATCTTCAAATGCATATGACTTCTGGTTTTCGAGAAAATGTTAAAAAACCGCTTTTTGCGATTTTTTTGGCGGAAAATTGAAAAAAAATAAAAATCGCTGAAACTATGCTATAGACTATTTGATATTTTTATATAATGGATATATATCTTCGAACCCTGTCTATAAGTTAACTGAAGCACGAGAAAATTAATGCCGTTGACCGCGTTTTCATATCACATTTAGTTTTCGAGATATAGCCTCGGAAATGTAGAAAAACTGAAAAATTCGAAAAACTTCACTTCTCCGGAGGCTATATCTGAAAAACTATTTGATATTTTTATATAATGGATATATATCATTGCAAAAATATGACGATATATATCAAAATAAATATCATGATATATATCGATCGATATATATCTTCGAACCCTGGTATGTATCTCCAAAAACAAACAAAAAATGATAAAAATGTATATAGGTATGAGTATGCTTAAGACTTCAAAATTTAATTGAAAAAATACTTAGAATTAACGCTGCTATAGCAATACTGGCTTAGATTAAACATCTCCTGCTTAATTAAATCAATTATCTCTTGTAATTTTTAGATCATTTGTTAATTTAGATCTTAATTACTTTTTATCTTTTTTATTTCTTTCCCAGGTTTTTATTTCGAAACTGTATAATAATTACAGTTGAACTGTTCAAGTTAAACTTTTTTAGAGACAATTAATCGTACTTCCATCACGTAATGCTAAATTACAAGTCTCGAAATTTCGATGCAACCTTGAAAGAAACAAAACGAAAGTCAGTGCAGGCTCAGAATGTAAACACTAAAGAACAAAGAAAAACGAAAGTCGTTTGCGCACGAGGGAGGGTAATTAAAATCCGAGTTAATTTACAGTTGTAAATAAAAAACTCAGTCGTCTACAAATTAGCTTGGTACGCGTTCTGTTCGGAAATATTCATGGGACTTGTTGCACGCTATTGATATTTATTGATAGTGCAGCACCAATATAATAATAAATGCTGTGTGAGAAATTGATTCATTGACTCCGCAGTTTGAACTGTTTATACATTTAAATATATTTAAACAAACGTTATAACATATAGAACAAGTTTTCAGAATTCAATTTAACAATTAATCGGTAATAGTAACATATACCACTGTCAAAAGCGCCGATTTTATAAAATTTTATTGGTTGCTCTTTCATTTTTGAATTTTTTTGTTTTCTTCTAGAATATATTATATTCTAGAAGAAAACCAATTACACGCTAACAATATAAATAAAAATAAATAAATATATTATCATGCCTTATACCCATTATTGGGTGTGGCACTTTGCCGAAACAGATGTTGGTAAGTGATAAGTGATGTATATATATATATATATATATATATATATTCGCGTAAGTGATAAGTGATGTATATATATATATATATATATATATATATATATATATATATATATATATATATATATATATTCGCGTAAAGTGCGGTTACCGGCCGTCAAATCACGACCCCCTAAGATGCTAATGGTCGAGAAGCCACAGGGGTAGTTTTAACGTGGTGAAAATTGTTTATCAGTTGCGGGAATCGAACCCAAGTTCTCAACTCCACAGGCGGACTCCACTGAGCCACCTACCCCATATTATACCCCATGAAAATTTAATGATTAAATAAATAAATGAATATATCATCACGCCTTTTACTCATTATTGGATGTGATACTCGGCCGAAACAGAACTCGGTAAATAATTTAATAAATATTATGTTGTTTTTATAAATTTCTGACCGAAACTGGAAACTAAACTGATACCGATTCTCAAAAAAAAATTATGAACCCGAATCGAACCTAAATTAATTTTTTTAATATCTAAACCCGAACCCATTTTCTACGGTTTTCAATTTCTACTATTGTATCTTTGGGGACTTTAATTTTTCGTACAATTTAAATTGGTTAGTTTAATTCTGTCTTACGTTTATACCAATCACAAGCCGTGAAATGTTTTTCTTATAGCATGCATCGTTGCATTCTTAAACCAATGTAGTGTAGTTTGAAATCTGGAGTATACCATGATCATGATAGATGATAAATATGCCAAGAAATAAGACAGGTAGGATTAACTCCCCCTAATCACATAACAAACTATACCTACCATCTTTAATTAATTACAGGTACAATTCCTCAAACTGCTATTTCCATTGAAATTTCATAATAAATGAATCCGGCGTCGTATTTAAATCCTCGTAAGTTTAGTATACAGCAACACGGCACAAAGCCTGGCCTGGGCCGCGCTCCGCGCACTACAGCACACACGAAAGAGGCACATTACATAACCATGATGCGGCCGCAAGGACGTAAATATCCAGAGGGCCGTGCACAGAGTGTGAGGACTTAGAGGTGATGGATGGGGCCCCAACCTTAGCGTAATTGGTATTCCAGAGGCAGCGCTATGGCCACATGAGGAGGACACGTGCTGTTTCGGACACTAGTAGATGCGTGTACTCTAATCGAATGAAAGATTGGAACTAACAAATATATACAATACCATCACTACAGACATTTCACTATTAGAATAGTAACTATTTACTTCATTGTAGTTTATAGTTCTAGACGAGGCCATGTCGATTATCAATGCTCAAGAATAGAGAAACAATTATATGCAGTAAAATATGAGTGAAATATGTATGCAATATATTTTAAAATAAAACTAAAACAAGCACACTCTATGTACATAATAAACATACTGGGTGTGGGTCACTGCTGTAACAGATCTCGGTAAACGATACATTTATGCACGTGAGGTCAGTAGGAGGAAAGCCACGATTGTAATTTTAAAGTGCCGAGTCGAAAACGAGTATTTGTTTCCAAAAAGACATTATACAAAGGCATGACGTGCAACATTTATTTTATAGAACCATTACAAATTTCTTTAAAAATAGTTTTAACATGATTTTTCACTGTTTTGTTGCTTTGACGTTCATTTAAAACTGTAGACATTTTTTGTGTCTCGATGGATATGATATATTATTCACGTATAAAAGTTAATTTTATGGACACTTTTATAAAAAGTGAATCTTTACGAATTATAAAATGTGTGTAAAATATGTAGTATATAAAAAATTAATAACGTATTCTAAGATAATGTACAAATATATAATTTTGGCGTATGAAATGTAATTAGTGAAATTAGAATAATTAGATAAAAATCGACCGTACAGAAAATAGTGCATGCATTCGTCAGTACGGTGGTGTGGATAGCATTATGGAATTCGAATCCGGAGATTCCGAGTTCGAATCGCGCTAAAAATTATATGAACTATCACCTGCAGCTCGGTGAATGCGGACCCTGTACTTTAATTGGGATTAAGGTCCTGTTGTACACCGTAACATAAATAAATAAATTAGAGTAATATGTGTCTTGTATGTGCAATAAAATGACATTACATAAATAGCTATTGTTCTACATTTTTTGTTTATCTGTATTTCAAAATGAAAATTTGAGTAGGGAAATTTAGAAATATAACCAAAATTATAACTTTCTTGTCTAATTATTTTCTCGTAATTACGAGACAAGGACAACAAAATGAATTATTTTTAAAGATATAAAATAGTTACAAAAGATTCAGTGTATGAGAAATTAGGGAACTTGTATGTAGGAAACGTGTGTGAATGAAGCAAGGATTGTGTGCCAGGATGAGAATGTTGGACGAAAACTGATTCTTTGATGAGCGGATGTTCTGTGAATGTTTAGAGGTTAGTGCTACCTCATTTGATGGCATATAGCGTGATGTTATGTACATATTTATTTATTTATGTTACGCTGTACAACAGGAACTTAATCCCAATTACAGTACATGATCCACCCTCACCGAGCCGTAATGTGCTAGTATGTAAAAACTATTTTTCTCCGTGTCTCTTGATGGCCTAATAGAAATATTTCGTTAGATTCCAAAACCGGCACGGCAGAAACCGTAAGTAACCACACGAGAAACCGCAGAGTAGCGAACAACGAGGCCATAAGCTCCAATTAAAAATGTTATATCGCGGAACGAAAGATAACGCATCGGTGAAAGGGTATCATCATGGTAATTAGTTGCGGTTTTCCGCTACCACCGCCACCGCCACCACCAGACAATGAATAGCTAGTCAATGTCCACTATCGCATGCATTGTCATTGGCTCGTCGTTATTGTCATTTCATCACGAGCTACGTATTATGTGCGTTATCTGGACCCATTTCAATATTATTTTAATGGGGTTGTTATTTGCTCATTTGCTCTCATTGTTTACGTTGAGTGATGATTTGAAATTTATTGTAATTGGCATTTAGGGCATTATACAGAAGTTTCTTTCAATTGGGTAAACAGGTAAAGTTGCTATTATATTATGTAAAATATTATAAACAATATCATAGTTAACATCAATGTGTTTTTTTTAGGTGGCTGAGTGGTATCAAGTCGGATTGCAGATTTAAGACCCTGGATTCTATTTCACTACATTAAAATTACCGCTGTGGTTCCCCGTTCACTATCATTTGGAAGAGAGCGTAATTTGTCGGCTGGTAACCGCACTTCACTCGCATGAATAAGGAAAGTTGTTGTTTTATTTATTACTATCAGTCAAAAAGAAGAGAATTATTGAATTGTAATAATCTACCAAATAATGATATCAAAAATAATAACTGTATAAATTACTACTATTCAAATCAAGAATTGGAAATTATAAGTACAGAAAACCTACAGTTTAAAATACAATGGCTTAGTTACGAGACGAATGCGCTAACACAGAGTAACAATTCCTTACAATTTCACAGAAATAATTCATCATTCTATCAGAATTTCGAAATTGCTTTCTGACAGTTCTTGAAAATAATATTGCGAAGAACCTGCAGAGATGAATGACAACGAATCGATGATATACGTACTTGCTACGTCAGCGTGCATAAAAGTTAAACAAGAAAGGCGTGTTGAATATGAAATGCTTGCGAGCTGAGGGACCTCGATCCACCTCGCAATAAATCTTCGAAAAATAGACTAAATCTAAAATTTTGGATGAGCTCCAAAGAAAATTTTACTGTGAGCAATATTTCAAAACTGATATCAATTCTAAAGTTACGACGAGTAATTTGTTATTCTAGTTAGTCTGAATAGAAATTCTGGTCGTTGTTGTATAATTATCCAGGCTAACTTCTACAAGTTACTTGGTCTGTGAATTGTATAATTGTATTAGCACTCAGAACATACCTATCTAAAAATACTTGCTTGAGGACATTGTCTTAATTGTATTATTTATACTGCTTGTCTACATCAGTGGCGTTCAAACTTTACATGCTGTAATCACTTTTTCTACTTTGAAACGTTAAATGCGTTAAATATACTGTGGCTTGTATTTATATACATACATAGTAATAATATATAATTATATATAATTCGTACCTGAACTCACAGCATTAAATGAATGAATGAATGAATGAATAAGCATAAAATTAAACTGGCATACCTGTAACAAAAATAAATCAGTATTAAAATTTTTGAAATACCAAATACACTTTTTGTCAATAAAAAAAACTTAAGTATCTGTAAAATAGAAAAATAACAGCAGTTATTTAATAGCTATTTGTGTATTAAGTGCGCAAAATGAGTGGTTTTTGTTGCGCGTCAGAATGTTACTTTTAGTCGAGACCGCAGGTAATTCGAACGCGCAAAAAAACAAGAATTTTGCCCACAAAATACAAACAACATTTTTGTTATTCAAAATTATAATTAGTAGACGATTTTCTTGAAATATTTTAATTCGTTACTCTAATGAGGTAATCTATAATTAATAAAATCTCTAGTATTGTCGTATACATATCACATATCATAATTGATATCATAATTAAAAAATAGTTTCTTAAGGTTATTTATTTGCAGCATAAATTGCTGGCGTCGCCCAAGTGTCAATAGCTATTTTAAAAAAAAATGTCATTGCAGACAAATTAATGTTTTGTTTATATGTCTAACCTTACGGAATTACAAATGAATACACTCAATGTAATCAATAGTCTAATTACATAGTGATAATTGCAAACGTTTAACAAACGTAAACAAGTTACTATCAGCCCACCAGCGCTACCTTCCTCATTATTAATGCAACGCACTGGTGTTCTTCCCACTGGAACGAGCTACAAATGATATACTATTAATTTTGACAGTTACAATTTAATATTAAAACAAGTGAAGCTTATTCCGGCCACGAAAGTGCGCTGGGATGAAGAGAACAGTTGCTGTAATTTTTCTCGGCGTATCAGTCCATTATTGCGGGAGTGTGTTATTATATTAGTAAGTTTAGCGTGCGCTTTTGTGACGTTAATAAATCTAGCTAATGGAGTGTCTGAACTTGCTGCATGTTTACTGCCAGCAACATATATTTTACGCCATGCATTAGGTTTCATACTAATATAACTTATTTAGTAATTCACTTCATTGTAAACTGGAAAGCATCTTGAGGTTTTTTTGTGAAGCACATGTTTTGTTTGGGAAAATTTATGATATTATGTAGTTTCCCTGCTTTTCTATAATGAACACAATTTTGTACTTAAAATTATTTATATTTGAAAGATAATTTGTAGTTGGATCTTAGTGGAACATATTGAACTAAATTTAGCACTTTTCAACGATTCGCTAGCAACGTTATGAACATACAAATACCTTGTAATGTAAATTCGGACAACTAATGCAATCCAAATTAGCTGACATAATTGACATTAACATTTTCAGTTTTATTTTTATGCTACTGGAAACCAGGAAGTATCTTTCATTGGAGTGACACTTTTTTCCACGTGGCCCAAATTTGCACCACCAACAATTCCGTAACAGTGGTGCGATTAATTACTCTAATAATTAAAACCACAATACGAAAATGGAAAAAAAACAAAGCTTTCATTATAATTTAAAATTTAGAACGAGAACATCTGCGATCTACTTGCCTTGCGGCGACCGTTTTTCGTTCGTTTTTCACTTTTATACAAAATTAATGTCCAATTTAAAGTCGGGCCGCAGCCTGCTCTGAATTGCAGCACGATAAATACTCCAGAGTGTATTTATATATCCACAGCAATACTTTTAATTAATCTTAATAAAGTAAACGACAGATTAATTAATACTAATGAAAGCAAACCCCATTACCCGTGAACAATAACTCATGAAAACCGTGTACACAGTATAAATATTTTATTTACATTGAAATAAATCCGCAAATGAATATTAATTGCCAGCTTCTGTTCAATATGCCTTTGTTAGTTTCATATTCGATTGTTCTATATAAACAGACATGTGTTCATCTATATCAGTTAATCTAAATCAGGGATCTTATCATTCATTTTATAGCTAAATTTTTAAATTTAAATCTACCCCTGTGGCTTCCCCACAACTAATTTCTTCGGGGGCCGTGATTCGGCGGCTGATAACTGCACTGCACGCGAAAAAAATATATCGCTTACCGAGATCTGCTTAGGCAGAGTGCCATACCCAGTAATGAGTAAAAGGCGTGATGATATATTTATTTATTTGTACCTAAATTTTTATTTAGGATTATTACAACTATAATACTAATCCATTAAAGACCGAATATAAATTACATTTATTTAAATTTAAATTTTACGAAAATAATTAAACTAAATATATCATCCTATCATTTTTACTCATTACTGAGTGTGGCACTCTGTCAAAGCAGATGTAGGTAAGTGATATATTTCTTCGCGTGAAGTGCGGTTACCAGCCGTTAAATAATTAAACTAATGTATAAAAAATCCTTATACAAAAACTTTTTTACGATAGTTTGAAATAGGATAAACAAGAAAGAGAATTGTTTTCAAGTTAAACTTTTATTTATCTCTGAAAAAAAAATCATATCAACTGCTTTCTCTAGTTGTTACCAATCAACAACGTTCTTGTCAATAAATATTTGCGGAAAAAAAAACTACGAAAAATTATTTAAAAGTTTGTAACATTCAACTATAAATCAGTATTTTCAAGTTAGTGAAATGTATCGGTAGTAGTATTACTAAATGGACTATACTTAAACTATAATAAATTAGAGATGTACAAAGAAGGGTGCGCACCCCATTTTGGGAAAAAAGTGACTTCGCGTTTTACAATAGTCAAGACTATAAATGAACAGGTGGTAAAAAAAATAATGCAGAACCGGGATTTGAAGTATTTAGGCATTTAGATTAAAACTAATTTTGACATGATTTAAATAAACAAATATAAACGGAATGTTTGGCAGCAATGCAATTATTCTGAGTGATGTAAGTTCGATTTGCTTTTATTTATTTAAACCAAGTTTAAAATGTAGGATTTTATAATGTAAATGTTGATAAAACATATTGCCTTACGTCAAATATCAGAACATATAAGTAATACTGGTTGCGCTTCTAGTATGATTCAAATAATTTTTTTTTCGTGAGACACTTGCGCTTTATGCTTCTTGCTTCCGAGACATAATTCAACAAAAAGAAATAACTGTTTCAATAAGAAGAACTTGTACGATTTATATTTGAAAATAAACATAAAAATCTTTAAGCACGTTTTGCAATAATATATTTTCTGAAATAGAGCAATTTTCCTTAATGTCAGTAGTTATTTGCAAAGACGTGCTCAAGATACATTTTCATAACAAGAAACGCTACAAAAAAACACAAGCGAGAAATGAATTTCATCTGGAAAATAATTTTTCTTAGCATATCTGGCAGTTATCTTCGGCACGTACATTTAGTCTGAAATAATGACGCAGTGAAAGGAAAGCACGGTACGACAAAAAAGTACATAAGAAACAAAATGGAAGAAATAACGAGAACGGAGAAATACAACCTGCTGGGATGAGCATTCCTGTTTTAATACATGCCTAACTGAGTGCGCCGGACAAAAACGTCTCCAGGAGAAATTCTTATCATTCTTATGAACTCTGATGAGCACTTTTTACGCTGCCATTTTTATACTTCTCGAATTAAGATTCTCCAATTTTAACTAGGAAAATTAGTCATTGAAATTACGCCATTAGTGGAAGTACTCTATTTTTTTTACATGCTATGAAATTCAAAAGATCATATAGGCTAGTTATAATAAAACTGGAACTCCACATTAAAATATATATCCTCTGTTTTTTAGGACTTAACAAAAAAGTTCATTATCGCTATGTATTTAAAAGTAAACTTTACATGATCTAATATATAAACTGTAACTTAGATATATCGGTTACTATTAACTTTTAACAATATAGTGTATGCATAAAAATCTGATGGTATCCTATTTTTTTAAATATAGGCATTTTTAATTATAATTCACTTATTTCGTATTATAATAATGCATGCATCAAAGGCGTTATGTAGATGATAATGCACAGAAGGCGACAGTATTTTTCACTAAAATATGTCGAATTAAATTAAATTTATGATAATTTTTATTTATTTACGTATAACAGGAACATAATCCCAATTATGGTTATAGTAAAGTATTAGGACCCTGAAGATGGATGTCGATTGAGGCAGTGCCGGATTAACACTAGGCGGGACCCTAGACCCCCTCCCCCCAACCCCCACAATAATATCATTTGACACTTCAGAAGCTAGGTTTTTGTAATGATTTATAATAAAGTAAAGTAAACAGAAAGGTAAAAGCAACAGATTGTATATTTCTGCTTTGCGTTTCTTAAAATACTGAATACACTTAAGTACTACTACTAATTAAAAGCAATACCAAAATAGTTATTTGTGAATACTACTTATTTGTGTATACATTAAAACGTAGAACTAAATTATGAGCCTTACTAGTCACGAGTATATACAAACAGAGTAAATGATGAGCGGATGTTATGAACAGAGCGAGCATTATGAATTATAATTATAATACCTGCATATTATGTCCCACTCCTTATGAAATTGTTTATACATATACCTCGTATCATAGCAATAAACAGCAAATAATGTTCAAGTGAAAAAGAAAATTATTTTAAATTTTTCATCATCAAATTTGTCAGAAAATATGGCACAATGTTTCATGTCTCGCAGGTAACAATATCTAGTTACGGCTCTAAGCTACGAGTATTACACTTTAGTTCACATATTTTCCGTAGTTCACTTCCCATTCCTGTGCGCAGTATCGCGTAAGTAATAGCCCAATCAGTTGACATGGCGTTTATTTTGCAATTTTCAAGCACTTTTATTGTGAGTGATTAACTATTATTAAGAGTCATTAACTACAATAAATTAATGGATTCTTTGAGTGATTTCAGAAAATTAATTATTTTCAGTAAACAATAAAGTTAAGTGGTACTTGCCGGTCGTGCTTCAATCTTTGGACTGTCAATATTCCCAAGTGATCGGCGCGATCCGATAGCCATCCTAACAAACACTCCAAAAAGTTGCAACCCTCGTTAATACCAGCGAACAGCACAACAAAATATGTTTCGAAGACTTCTAGCAGATTTAGAAGTTTTTCGGTTAAACAATTTTCAAAACAAAATCCCAAATCCCACGACAGATTGATAAAATTTGAATCCGCAATCCGAACAGAGTTTCAATCTGAAGTTTTCGAGGCGCCGAAGCGGTTTTGGAAAGTGCGTACGACCACTGAAATGCGTGCACGCGTGCCCACATTCACACACGAACACTCACAGATGAGAGTAGAGATTTGCAATTTCAAACAGTCCCAATCCGGTACGTAACCAAAATTTAATTGACGCATGATTTTACAAATTTGGCCTATTGCAAATAAAGAAAAAAAACTTTTTGGAGGCTAAAATCTCAACTAAGCAAGATATGAAAATTCCCTCAATTTCATTGAATTTTTCATGCTCTATAAACAAATTTTCTATATTTTTTAAATTTTTATTTAAAGGCGAAGCCGACTATTTGACTATCTGAAAAATATATGGTTTTCAGAACTTCATCAATAAATTCAACGCATCTAAATCTAAATATATATAACCTAGCAATATCTGCTGCGGCGGAGTGTCATACCTAATAATGTGTAAAAGGTGTGATGATAACTGTATGGATCACTTTTTGGTTATTGAATTTAATAAATAAAAGATCAAATTTTGACCCCCCTAGCTATACTTTCAATTTCCTTCATACGTTATGATCTGCCCTTAAATTTTTAGCGAAATATTTTAACGAGCGAAATACTTAGAACAAACAATGCAAATATAATAAAAAGTAGTAATTTTTACCACAAACCACAGATGAAGTGCTACAATCACGATAAGGGCGAAAAAGCACTTTACGATTATGGTGTATGTAACACTGTTTTTCCACAAGCGTTTAGTAACATGTAGTTATGAATATGTTCACTGAAATATAATTTTAATGTTACTGATAAACAAATATTGTTTGTATTAGATTACATAACGAAAATGTAAAAGAAAATTGTGATACGAGGTATATAATCATAATCATTAAATTTTGCGTGCTTTAATTGGCTAATAAGCAATGTTTTATTGTTCTTAATTTAATCTATAAATAACGATCTACATAGGAATGGATGAAACGCGAAACACACTTCTCGAATTCTCCATAAATCTACTCACAATTGTGTGATCGCCGTGGGGGCTCAAGCCACAAGAGAACAATTCAGTTTTCACTAGACAACCCAAGCTAACTTTAACTCGACCTACATTGTACTATATTTGACAAAAGCTAAGCATATCTTTCAACGAGTCATTTAATTAAAACAAAATAAAAAACTTTATGGATTATTTAGTTATTTGTTTAAATACGCAAAGGGCTAGTTTCAATAGCCTCGGCTTCGCCTCGACTTTGCATCGCCAGCCGCGGTATTAAATCTGCATTTTATTGTCGATTTGAACACATAATTTTTTCCAGTTGTCACATAAAGTTAAAATGGTGATAATCCATCGAAAAATTAGGATTGTCATTAGCTTAACGATCGGCATCAAATAATGATTAATCAACAAAAAAAAACTGAGTCAATAATGTAACAATATGAGCTATCTCATTGTTGTTATGTTGCGTTTAGATAAGATTGGTTTCGTGTAATTTGACACTCGTGACCACATGTGCCATTAAGGCTGAGTGTGAGATCTTTTGGTTTTAGAATATAGGGCATTAAATTATAAAAAGAGACAGTTATAGTTAATATTCTTAGAATTCCAACAAGATTTCATGTTCGCGTTATCTGCAGGGCCAGAGTGTCAGACTACATAACCAAAACACTTGACACATCTGTGTCCACCCCGATGTGCGGGGGATGGATTCCAGATGTGGGTATCGTACCCAGGACAGCAAGTGTTTTGGTGGAAACCATCAGTCCCGTCCATCGACTCAAAGCGTGAAGATGTAGATCTTCACAACACGCGGTGTTCGCGTTTTACTTTATTTAAACTAGATTAGTGAATTAAGTATTGTAATTAATAAAAAGTTAACCTAAATAATAATTCTGTTTCCATCCTCATATTAAATTATAACGTTTAGTGTTCAATTAAGTTTAAACTTTAATACCAGTACGTTTTACAAAATTTTAAGACTGCGCGCATTCTGCATTGACGCAATCCAGAAAGATTAACTTATTCACCCATTCTGCTCGTGTTACAATATGTTGACAAAAGTTGTATTATTTGCTTGTTCCATAGAGAATTTTATTCTGAACTCAGTGATATTTGTATATAACAATTTTTATGATAAAAATGCATGTTTAGATTTATTTCATTATAGCTAAAAATAAGGGCGCCATGGACGAATATCAACTTTTTCATTATGAGTAAAATTATGCATTTTTCTATTTTATTGAGCTTATTCAGTATTCACACAACAATAATAATTCAATAATAGCAACTGGCATTTGTAAACAATAATAAATAGTGCTATTGTTTCGGTCACAGCACTCCATATTCAACTTGCTTCGTCCATGGCGCCCATATTTTAGCTATAATGAAATAAATCTGAACATGCATTTTTCTCATAAAAATTGTTATCTAAGGGTATATAAATATTATGTCACTGCATTCAGAATAAAATTCGCTATCGAATAAACAAATTATAAATAATAATTTCATTTTAAATAACAAAGTTGGTATCCACAGTTTGTGAACAACTTGTAAAATAGAAATTGTTTGCTAATTTAACAGACCTCATCCAATCCAAGGACTCAGTAGTACATTCGCCAATTCGGCTCTTTTATAGACTATAAATAGATTAATGAAACTATTATCCAAAAAAAAGTAGTAAAAAGTGCTATCGCATTAGAGAGTTCCGGCTTCAAGCACTAAGCCGATTCTGCATGGTCCGAAAATTCGGTCCACACAAAACGTCGAGTTTTAAACAGCGTGAGAATTGAAGCAGGCGCTGCTGAAAACAGAACAATATAAATCTATTACAGCGGCCAGCAACAGACGGCGCTGGCTTCGACAATGAACGCCTGCATTCAGCGGCCACCGCCACCGCCGCCGCCCGAGAATACGAGGGACATTTGAGCAGAAATTGGCTATTCGGAAAAATAAGAACAGAAAACTACGCGGACCGAACGATGGCTATTTATGGTTGAGTGCTTTTTACTTTTACAATAGATTCCATTCTGATGGCTTGTTGGAATTTTTTCCCTAAAGATTAACAATTCGAGCTTAGTTAACATTGAGATTGCATTTTTTAAATATCAGTTATTAGTATTCAGTTCATTCAGTTACTCTACCTACAAAATTTTCAACTAAACATTTCAAATATTTGTATATAAAACAAGAGATAACGTTTGTTTTAATTTACATTGAAGTAAATATCATTGCTCTCTAATTACATTTACTATCAAAACATAATTAAACTGAAAATTAATTATCTACAATGAGAACAAACAATTAAAAGCAGCGAAAAGCATCTATTTACGAATTGCTAACATTAGAACGAATTAAATTAATATACGGGTATATTCCTACTATAGTAATATTATTATTATTTTGTAATATAAAATTAGTTAAACAATATTACACATTTTTAACTTAATATTTACTAGGTATTACAGAACTGAAATAAATAAATATATCATCACGCATTTTACCCATTACTGAGCGTGGCACTCTGCCGTATCAGATCTGGGTAAATTATATATTACTTCGAGTGAAGTGCGGTTACCGGCCGTTAAATCACAGCCCCCGACGGTGCTAGTGGAGGGGGAGCCACAGGAGTAGTTTTACAGTGTGATGAAAATTGTTAGTTGGCTGTGGGAATCGAACTCGAGTTCTCAAATCCAGAGGTCTACTCGATACTACTGAACCAACTAACCCATTTTACAGAACTAAGAATAGACATTTTCGAGACTAATATCATGGGAAGTTTAATTTTTATCGAACAAATTTTTATTTTCGAGAACGAGGTTGATTGGTAACAACTGACGAGAATAATTGACATGAAAAAATCGCGACACCGAAGGTGAAGTTATTTTGTCCAATGTCAAATAACTTCGTTTTACCTCAAAACAGGGTTCGAAGATATATATCGATCGATATATATCATGATATTTATTTTGATATAT
The DNA here is from genome assembly GCA_947425015.1 of Pterostichus niger. Lineage (NCBI taxonomy): Eukaryota > Metazoa > Arthropoda > Insecta > Coleoptera > Carabidae > Pterostichus > Pterostichus niger. The sequence continues at coordinate 2,451,793 of OX380335.1, forward strand.
ATCGTCATATTTTTGCAATGATATATATCCATTATATAAAAATATCAAATAGTTTTTGAGATATAGCCTCCGGAGAAGTGAAATTTTTCGAATTTTTTAGTTTTTCTACTTTTCCGAGGCTATATCTCAAAAACTAAATGTGATATGAAAACGCGCTCAGCGGCATTAATTTTCTCGTGCTTCAGTTAACTAATAAACATAGTTTCAGCGATTTTTATTTTTTTCTATTTTCCGCCAAAAAAATCGCAAAAAGCGGTTTTTTAACATTTTCTTGAAAACCAGAAGTCATATGCATTTGAACATTTTTCCATTGGATTCAGTAGGTCAAAATACATATGTATGTAAATTCTCGTTTTAATAATCCTACGATTAAGAATTTTTGGGAAAATTGAATTAAAATCTGAAAAAACCAAAGGGGTACCCCTTAGGAAATAATTAAAAATATTAAATTGCATAAAATTGTATGAAAATTTGCTTATAAGTTAATTCTGGCACGGGGAATTCAACGCCGTTGAGCGCATTTCCATATCTTGTTTAGTTTTTGAGATATAGCCTCCGGAAAAGTGAAATTTTTAGAATTTTTTAGTTTTTCTACTTTTCCGAGGCTATATCTCAAAAACTAAATGTGATATGAAAACGCGCTCAACGGCATTAATTTTCTCGTGCTTCAGTTAACTTATAAACATAGTTTCAGCGATTTTTATTTTTTTTCAATTTTCCGCCAAAAAAATCGCAAAAAGCGGTTTTTTAACATTTTCTCGAAAACCAGAAGTCATATGCATTTGAAGATTGCACCACTGGATTCAGTGGGTCAAAATACATATGTATGTAAATTTTCGTTTTAATAATCCTACAATTAAGGATTTTTGGTAAAATTGAATTAAAATCTGAAAAAACCAAAGGGGTACCCCTTAGGAAATAATTAAAAATATTAAATTGCATAAAATTTTATGAAAATTTGCTTACAAGTCAATTCGGACACGGGGAATTCAACGCCGTTGAGCGCATTTCCATATCTTGTTTAGTTTTTGAGATATAGCCTCCGGAGAAGTGAAATTTTTCGAATTTTTCAGTTTTTCTAAATGTGTACAAAAACTAAAATTAAAAAATAAATATCCAAAAAGTGATATTTATCTGATATATAACCTATATATAAGATATTTTGATATTTATTATAAATATCATGATATTTACGAACCCTGCTTCAAAACAACCAAATATAATGTGTCCAGTTGCTTTAACAACAGTTTAAACTTTGTTTAAATAAATAAAAACAAAACAACATTACATGACATATAGAATAAGTTTCATATTTAACTGTTAAATTAAACCCAATTTATTTTGAACTTTCATTATCTTTATTAGTGAAAATACTTTAAACATTTATTACATAACGTTTCGATAGCGCAAAATCTGCCATCGAAACGTTGTGTAATAAATGTTTAAAATATTTTCACTAATAAAGACAATGGAAGTTTAAAATAAATTGGTTTTAATAAAAGTAAATTACTATCTTATAAATTTAAAAATAAATTTAACTGTTAGTGGTGCAACAACAAGTGAAAGAAATAAAAAAGTGGTATTTATTGACAAAAAATCATTCCAATACAAAGTAAATCATAAACGAAAAACAATTTTGTTTCTGACAACAGATAAATAGAAAAGTAACTTTTTGCAACTAAGAAACCCTTATTTACCTTCTCTTAGCAATCCGAGAAAAACTAATATCATTTGAATGATTTTATTTTAATGTTAATACATTATTTCGTCGAATTATGCTCCAATACTTTATTTTATCTTAAGATATATTTTAGTTTGAGAACAAAAATTTATCCGGAAAAATAAAAAACTCTTATAATATTTACAATCGCCGTTTCCAAAATAAAAAAGGTAAATAAAACTTTATGTATTTTCAAACAAACTGACAAATGTAGTATTAATATACATGAAGCGAATTATTTTTAATAGAATACAATGATTCAATGATCAACTAAGTAGCGTGGATGGTGTTCAGGTGCATATTTTGAAAGCCGCAGATTAGCGACATAGGTACATTTTAATATAACCTACATAGAATCGGTAAACAAAAGCCATCGCTCATTATGCGCACCAATAATAAAGATTCTGTCTATCTGTTGTTATATAAAAAGAAAAGAGTGCCTACGTCCAATGAAAATGCACACAAATATTTGTGAGTGTGTATTAAACAGGTTTGGGATTTGAATTTCCATCCCTTTATTACATTGTTAGGGCGCAGCAGCCATCAAAACAACATTCATTTTAACCCTCGCGGCTTTATTTCGCCCCTGCCAACAGTAAAAAAAACATATTTTTCAAAAAGAAAAAGGGATGTAACAAAACATTTTCCCTTATCTCATCTTGGATGCCAAAACACAATAATTGTTTGTAGATTTATTTAGACCACAGCATTGTTACTAATCTGACTTACAGCTTAAGTAATTTGTGGTATTAAACAGGTCAATTTTAGTCCTCCTATAATGTGACCTGAGAGAATGAATGACACTGTAACACACCTAGAGTACATTTCTTCAGTTATTTGGTATGTTTTGTTAAAAGATAAAAAAGTAGAACTTCAAAATTTTAAGCTTAATAATAGTAATACTATGTTTCATGATGAAATAGTTTTTCACTTCAAGGCGGGAATACCGAAAAACACTGTTCAGTTTTAATATAAAAATTAATTTCCAAGTTATAATTTTCGAATATACAAAATTATTGTTCAATAGTTTAAGCTTGTCTACAACTTTGTCTAATGCTACTTTTTTTTTCATTTTGTCCGCAACTTATTCTTTTGTTCGTTTAAAGTTTACCTAATTTGTATGTGTATTAACTCAAATATTATACAAAACTTTAAGAAAGTAACCATTTTCTTCCAGATACTTATAAACTGTTAACAATTATCATAGCAGTTAATTACTCTGAGCAATAGAAGACTTATCAGAGTAATTAATTGATGCAATACAATATCTATACATAATTAAATTTAAAGACACAAAAATCGTTGTCAGGCCTAAATATATGAATGGTAGATTAATCAGAGAAGCTATTGAAATTTACAAGAACAAGCACAACATGAACAACTGTGGTGGTTTGTTAATTGAATAAAACATCGCTTCCGTTAATCAATAAATTATAATTGCTTGTTTACTTGCTACATAGTTACTTGTTTATAGTTACGTTTTGTTTTTTATTATTATATCCTGGCAAAGGTACACGTTGGGTGTACCGTAACGTCGAAATAAAACAACAAAATGAAACCAAAAATTGTTTTATTCCCCAACTTTGTCTATGCATAGTATTTTTGTGCAAAAAAACAAATTATCGCTACTGCTTTGAATGTAGTAGTGTAATTGTTCTAATATTAGCATTATCTACAATTGTACTTTCTGCAAATAACTAAAACATTTAATTTTTATTTCGGGCAAAATTTAAATAGGAATTTTCAATATATTTACTCATTTAATTTGTTAAAAATGAATAAATTTATTTAATTTACCTAATTTAAAAGTTTGTTAAATTTAGAAAAAAAAACACACGGCGGCGTTTATCGTATGTCGCCACTGTAATTAATTTATTTAATTTAGATTAAAAAAAAAAATAACATATTTACAGAGAGTAAACATAACCGAAGAATATAATATGTCTCGTAACAATGATTATTAATCAATATATGGCGTTTTTATACTTCGGGAAAAAAATTAAAGTGTATATTATATGACATACTAATCATAAAACCACATGAATTTTTCAACATTCATAAAATTAATGGTGGTTTAGTAAACAATTAAAATATCATAGGTTTGATAGGTATTTCTAATATATTAATAATTAAATTGTAATTTATTATATAGCATCGGTTAAGCGATTGTATTTTTGACCAGTGCCACTAAAAATATACACTGCCAGAACTACCCACATATGTTATTAATTTTGGAAATTTTCTCTTTAATTTTTTCCCGTGTATAATCTAATAAAAAAAATATATCATCACACCTTTTACTTATTTACTTTAAAGTGCGGTTACCAGTCGTCAAATCTCCCTAAAAATGTTAGTGAAGGAGGGGTCACAGGAGTAATTTTAACATGGTGAAAATTGTTTGTCGGCTGTAAGAATCGAACACGGGTTCTCAGACCGACTTGATACCACTGAGCCACCTACCCCATACTTTAGCACATGAATTAAAAAGCAGCAATGAAGTAACTAGCCCAGAACTATCATCATAAGGTAGAAGAGCACACCGGTCTGAAGATGAATTTACGTTGGTTCTCGGTTGGCTTCGTCTATAATTATAAGTGTAGATAAGACACTGTTTCTGGATGCAAATCCCTGGCCGCGCGAATGAATACTATTTGCCTTTGTAATTTGCTGAATTGTTGCGGCGCGCTATGTGTGAGCACCTTTCGCGTAATAACATTAAATCAAGAATGGAATATTTAAACTCCGCGGCTTTTCGCAAGCGGAATGAATAATTACGGATGCGGATTGCTTGTGCAAGCAAGCTTGGAGCAAATGTTAATGAGAAGAAAACGAGCCACAACATCGGTTTTCATATCGGAGTAATGAAGTAATGTACTTTTATTTCTCTGCAACGCAGCCATTACTGTCCTTCATGAGAATGCAACGTTAGTTCTGGATTCTCTTCCTTTTCTACTTGTTCACATGCTTATTGCAATTTGATATAGAAAGAAGTTGTTCAACTTCAAAGTCGATTGACTATACTTTTGAATCAGATAGTAGTAGAACGACCTATATTCAGAGAGCTACTTTAGCGAAGAAATGCGTAATAGTATATTACGTATGTAACAAGTGCATAAATTGATTCTTTTTAGAACAAGTAGAAAGATTTCAGCACGAATTAATGGCGAGTTTCATAGACACTTTATTTGAGTTGCGTTCGCTATTTCTTCTACAACCGAAAATATTAGAAAACATATCAAAATTAATGACATATATCATGTTATTCTTGAATATAAAAAATCTATTCTTATTTTATTGAGCTATGATAAACAGTACCTGTTGCAAATCAATTAATATATAAAATTAATCGGTGATGTTTTACTCGATTCCAGAAACAGTACCTAAAGTAATTACTTTACACATTCAGTATACATTATCGCACTAACTAATGCCTTACTTATATACTGATCTACGTGCGTAAAATCTAAGTTTACACAAATAAAAATAAAATAATTATACGTATCATCATAATGTGGTCCTCTCCCGTAGCAGGTCTCAAAGAATGATAATATTTTACACGTGAAGTGTAGTTTAAAACAGCCATTTAAAAGTAAATTTTACGCAAAGTGTTAGATAAAAGTACCTATATTTTGAAAGTTGCAAGTAGTAATTTGTAAACATAATTTGCTGTCTTGAAAAACATTTAAAAATACTCGATGGTACAAAAAATATTTATTTTATTTATAAATAGCTAATACCTCATCAAATTTCAACATACTAAATTAATCAGGAATCTGCTTTACCAAACGAGCTTACAATTTGAGAACTAATCAATTACGCAATAAATATACGTATCCTGGTGTCACTTCGTTTAGCGCCGAGCACACGTCTCTGTGACGTGCAAATTGTGCGCTAATTACGAGTAAAGAGCGGAGATATTACGCGAACAATCGATCACGCTGCATCGATAATTAAATACCGCGATGGCGGCACATCCTCTACATATACCACAACACTATAGTACATATCATATACTATCAGAGAGTTGTTCACAGCTGTTGAACCGGATGAATAGTGATTGTGTTTTAGGTTTTTTGTTACCGGAAATATGCAGACATTTTTATGAAAAATTGTTATTTTCTTTCTTCTTATAATTATGAATGTAAGTTATATATATATAAAATATCTTTATAGCCGAGGTATCTAAATATTATATTTTTTTTATGAAATCGCAAAATTTTTAATTTAAAACGTGGACCAGGAGCGTTTTGATTAGTCGAAAAAATCAGAGCTAAAGTAATACTTTTCACTAGGATCATGTGAAGCTAAAGTAGCTCATTATTGTACGATTCCATAAAAATAATATTTGTAGCTGAATTGACACGAAATTGTAATCACTGAACCCAAATTACGAAAATACGTGTACCCCAGTGATTTATTCGCGTGCAACAAAGCAAGAAACCATTTGAACAATTCCAGTCTAGGAGCACAGGTTAACAACCCTTTAATACGTGACAAAACTTAATACATAAATTCAGTTCTAACACAAAATATCATTAGCATTTAAATGCTGTATAAACAGGGCGCCGCTCGTACTTCGTTTATATGGAAACGAAACAGCGTAGCAGTCGAGTCCGCCTCGTGAGGTGCGAAATTACGCGAGATCGCGCACAGAGCGCACACGCGCACAATGAACGTGAAATAAAACGTATTTTACATTTTAATTAGCTGTGTAATAGTCCTAGGTGGAGAGGTTTGCAGAATTGTATTCGTGCTCGCCAAGCGCCATTCGCAAAGGAGAAATACTTGGAAATTTAGTTTTGCAGCGTTGGCCTGTTCGCCGTTTGTTGAGATACTGAAATATTTTTTATTCTAATTTGAAGAAAAGAAACATTTGCCCTCATTTCTTTTCTTTAAATTAACTTTAGTATTTTTATTCGCAAAAGAACCAGACAAAAGAATATAGCCGGTTTGCAGATGAAAATGTTCTCTTTTTTACATTATACATTAATATCATTTTAGAAAAAACATAGTTGATAATTTTAACTACTGAGATAATGCTGATCCCATTACTAAACAAAAGATGAAAATAATTTCTTGTTTTATTTTCATATTTCTCGCTCTCGGAGGGACGAGAATTCTTTGTCACGTGACAAAAAATGCATTTCTAATCCTCATAATAGACCGAGGAAAACTTTGATACTCAAGAACTTCGGTGGCGAGTAATTTTTTAATTTTAGAATCTGTAAAACATAATGCTATCAACTTTATTAAAAAATATAGCAGCATCTGGAAAACAATGACGAAACATCAAACTCAAGTCAAGTGAGAATCGTTATGAATCTTTTTTTATACCAATTACATCATAGTAGGTTTATTTTATATTGTTTCTATGAAAACCTCTATAAAAAAAGGTTGTAGGTACCGTAAATTTATTTTTATTTCCACCTTATATGTAAATAATACTTTATAGGTATTTATGGTAACTAAATAAAAGAATAATTACAGCGCGTAGTCCTGTAAAGTTTTACAAGTTTATAGTAGAAGGATACAAATCTAGATTTTTATCTTTAAAAATTGTCAACACATTTAAAATAAAAATAAGATAAATTTCAATAAAGCTATTTTTAAAATACCAAAAATATGTCGAACAGTAATATTATATTTTACTTAAATAAAAATAAAAATGGGATAGGTGGCTCAGAGTCGGCCTGTAAATTTGAGAACCCGAGTTCGATTTCCACAACCGACATACAATTTTTACCACGTTAAAATTACCCCTGCAGCTCCCCTTCCACTAACATATATGAGGGCCGTGAATCGACGACTAGTAATGCAGAGTTCCACACCCAGAATAATGGATAAAAGGCATAATGATATATTTATTTTTTTAATAAATATATCGCACATCACGGTAAGTGATATATCTATTTATATTAAATATGGTTACCATCTGTCAAATCACAGCCTCCAAAGATGTTAGTGGAATGAGAACCACAGCAGTAATTTGAATGTGGTAAAAATTGTTTGTCGATCTCAGATTCTCAAATCTACAGTCCGACTCGATATCACTGATCAATCTACCAACGTACTTGCTATAACAAATTGAAAAAACAAAAAAAATGAAAATTCTAGATGAAACAAATTGAAATACCGCATGAGATTTTTTTCAAATATCGCATTACGTCTGAGTTTTCAAGCTATCCGAAAGAAAACTTCTATGCAACTCCTGCGTTGTTTACTTTTAATTTAACTTCAAGTTTTGTTTCGCTATTTTATTTTCCGCATGTTAGGAATATAAAAGTTATATTTGCTCTTCGAAATTTGTAAAATTCTGCTTTCAATATCAGTGACTAAATAAAATTAAACAGTTTCATATATGTACATTCATTAAAATTTCCTTACAATATAATTTATATCGACGAATTCCAAACAACACGAAATTAAATATTACATAAACATCGTATAAAAAAGATGCATCATTAAAATTTACACACCGTGTATCATTTCTGCCTGTATGTCAATATTAGCAATTTTGCAAAATTCCTCGAAATTCCAGTTCATCACACCAATAATTCAGCGAAAACCGTAAGTAATGTCAATAATTACAGGAATTCGCATAGTTATGAATGTTATCTTGTTATCCTGCGCAAATTATATAAAGTCAGTTTCAACCATTTTCATCAGGAATTTAATTCGAATGACATGTTCATGGCATAATGAATATATACAAAGTAGATATTAGAAATTAAGAATAAAATTAAATATATTTTTATAGATATTTTCGAAAAATGCTGAAGTTTGAGGTAATTAATTAATCATTATTTTAGTTTTACTAATACACAAGTAATATTGAATTGTCGACCATAATCTAAGAGATGTTATATTTAATCTGCACATACAATAATATTTATATGAATTTAAATTCTAAGAACACTTGAATCAAGCTTAATTTTGTTCACTTGATTTGTCAAAACTCAGAACTAATATCCTAATTTTTTAAAAGCATTTTCATATATAACACCATTAATGACTATGATTTTCCCAGTAATTTTTGTCATCATGATCAGGATCACGACTGCTTGTTGCGACGAAAATCTGCACGAGTGTGACAGGACGAGTGTAGATTTTTCTAAAGCAACGAGCAGGAGTGATCTAGGCAAAAATGACCAAAGGAAAATCATAGTCACGTATAGTATTCGGCGACAATTCCTCGAAATATTTTATTTACTCCAAAATAATGTTACCTGCAGTATTTTTAAAACAATGTCGAAACTACTATTACCTTGTTATTAATTGACATTGTTTCATTTTTTGACATAACTAGGCAAAGTAAACAAAGTCAAAAAAAAATCAACAATATTAATCTACTCAAAATAGTTAACAAACGTTATATCTAAGCAACGATTTGCGACAATTTTCACTAGTGAAATTGTCAAATGTAATACCCCGAGAGCTTGAAAATTATCGGGTATTTCCCGATCGTTTCGTTAGGATAAGTTTTGCTTAAAAAAATTTTGAGCAAAACTTATCTCAATCGATGCTACGCAGGGAAACAAGAGGGAAATACCCGATTAATTTTCAAGCTCGAGGGGTATTCGGCTGATTATTTTTTCAACTCCAAATTAGGCGCATAGGTTACAACTGTCAGAAAAATGATTGTTTATCGCCTAGCAACCTAGCCGGGAAATTTTCGAAAAATTATCGATATAATTTAGACCTAGTTGTACTACGTGATGTTAAATGCCACACTCTTATTGGTCGAAATTGGGGTTGAAAAAATAATCGCTGTAATACTACTGTTATTGGTTCAATTCAGCAAAATACTGTAATTTAATTGGATGAAAAGTTATGAGTGGCATTGTCAAAACAATATTTCCATTATCTTCGATAAAAATGTATGTCTATGTTTCTCAACAAATATGATAATACATCTATAATTCTAAGGTAATTAAAAGATCAAACAGCACTAAAGGGAATACAGGAAGACGTACGAGAAGCCAGGTTAAAGCAGAAGAAGCATCATGACAGTCACTTAACCAGTAACGTGGTAACCAAGGTAACCGTGTGCTCGACCGGTGATAAGCCGGCAGGGACAAAATTAGATTAGCATCGTGTATGGAATAAATAAAGCATAAACACAACATTGCTTATAAAATATGAACGGGTGCAGGCAAGCTTCGTGTCTTCGCCGTCTTCGACGTTGCTGCCGTCCGGAATTTCCTCCGCGCATAACTAGATGGCTCTGCGATAAGGTTTTTCCATTTTAATGTGAGGTTATGTTTACTTTTATCCGCAAAGCTAGCGAATTTCATTCGTTTTGTAGGGTTATGCTACACGGATCTGTAAACAAATTATTGTACTGCAGACTTTTTTTTTAAGAGTAATGGCGTTGGAGTTTCTTATTTGTTATTTTATTATAAAAGGTAAATACACTGACTACGTTTATCTCGAAGTACCAAGCCGCTTGAAACAGTACATCAAACATTCAAATATTTTATAAAGCGGTCCTAAATGGTTACGCGTCGGAATGTGGACTTGAGAATCAAAGTTCAATTCCCGCAGACTAAAAACCATAGGCGCTAACTTTTGGGGGAATGCTTTGGGTCTCTGCCTCAATAATTTACAGGGAGGGTCCGGTCCTTCAATAATAAAAAATTTAATAAACCTTATGCTTATAACAGAAAACAGTTCAAGTAATACAATTTCATTTTAATTCCTATTATTATTGGATTTTAAAATAAGTTTAATTATAGGAATTTTAACCAAAATGTCAGACTAGGATTAGTGAATGACGTCCTGTGCACCAAATATCTATAAGGTTATAAATTAGAAACAATTTAAATAGTTTAAAAACGTTATGAAGCCATTTAAAAGACATGTTACCCGAAATTTTATTAAATTACTGTTGACTATCCCAGTGTCAATTTGTACTGCTGAAAGTGTTAGATGTCTGAAATCATACTCGAGAAGTAGAAGGCTCCAAGAGCAGATTGAATAAAAGAGCCATTTTAAATACGCAACATAATTTTCCGGCTAATTGACATAAGAAAATAGGCACTTGATATTAAACATTAACATTTTTACTTTTCTTTTTGTTTTAATTTTAAAATATTTACCTTTTGCATACAATAATAAGCACATGTTGTAATTACTAATTATTATTTGAATTTTTCAAGGTATATCTATAAAAACATTACAATTTAATTTTTAATTAACCCAATAATTCATTGAAGTTGGCGCCTATGCTATAAACTTATTTTCATCGCATTTAAAATTACAACTGTGGCTTTCACTCCAGTAATATATTTTATAGTGCGGAGGGAGCGTGATTTGACAGATGGTAATCGTATTTGACACTTACAAATGCGCAACTTAATTCTGTCATATATTTTGACACACTGAAGTTTTGCATTGTTTAAAAATAGGAAAGTCAAAATATTTGACAGAAAAACTTAATGAATTTGTTTTAATTCCGTGGCTACCACAATTAAATTATAATTTTGTAAATTTTCATATTTAATTTCTTCCGTTGCAAAACAGAGAGAATGAAATTAGTTTACAGATTTAGATGTAAAATTAAGGGCTCTACTACTTTTATTTGCAGTATTTTTGTCTAAAATAATTTGGAAAGCAATGAGCACGGAAAAACTATAAATAAAATAAATATATCATCACGTCTTTTACCCATCTCGGTAAGTGATATATTTCTTCGCGTGAAGTATAGTTACCAGCCGTCAAATCAAGGTCCCTAAAGATGTTAGTGGAGGGAGAGCCACAGGGGTAGATTTAAATTGGTGAAAATTGTTTTCCTATATTAAACGCCTATGAGCCGCTTCTCGTGACACACTCGATGAATTCTAATATCACTACAATATAACGTCTACAAGAGATGCTACAACTTCTAGTAAATACCTATAAAATATTTCCAGAATATGAGTGTCTCTACATGAATAAATTTACAATTCACTCTTGAAAACTGATTTTATATAGCAAGCTGTCGTTGACAAGTCGACGACATTTATCTAGTGAGCTTAGGCTGCATGCGTCTTGAAGATAGTGTCACATGACGCGCAGCTTATTGGATATAAGGGCATTGAATGCACAGCAGACAGATCTGCGGAAACTCGAATCACAGTAAGTGAATTATATCCAGAGTTCCAGCGGAAGACTGTGACACTAAACGGATTTTAATTGTATGCTATCGACTAGAGCTATTAGAATTCGATTTATATAAGTGGCTATGTGAAAAGATAGGCGGCTAGTCGGTGGTCTGGTTTGAAAGGATTGATTTAGATTTATTTCATTTGACAGAATAAACGGTATCAATATATAGTAAAACTAAATGAATATGGTCCCTATTTTTTATCATAAACACAGAATATTAATCATTATGCATATGCCACTGGCAAAGGTATCAAACAAACCATGCAAATTTTGCCAGAAAAAAATACAGGGTGTTTTTATACACATAATGGCTTGCATGTGTGGAGCCTGGAGCGTGAGATTACAAGCTTATAATTTGTTTGTTTAAAATTCGAGCAAAGCAAAACTACTTAAATAAATGTAAAATCCAAAGATCACGTGTTCGAATCCCACACAAGCTAAAAATATATAAACTAGCACACTGCGGATCGGTGAGTCCGGACCCTGTATTGTAACAAATAATTGGTAGTTAATAATTTTAAGAGTCAATTTATAAATGTAGGTTTAAAATGACAGATAATCTATCTGTCAAATAAGCAAATAATATCACCGATACTAGAATAAATAAATAAATAAATATATCATCACGCCTTTTACCCATTACTGGGTGTGGCACTCTGCCTAAGCAAATCTCGGTAAGTGATATATTTTGTCGCGTGAAGTGCGGTTACCAGCCGTCAAATCACGGCCCTCAAAGATATTAGTGGAGAGGGAGCCACAGGGGTAGATTTTTAAATTGGTGAAAATTGTTTGTCGGCTGTGGGGATCGAACCAGGGTTCTCAAGATCCACAGGCCGACTCGATACCACTGAGCCATCTACCCCATGTGCGCAAAGTGATAATTTAACGGTCATCAATATAAAAATATCAAAGAATCAATTATAGATTTATTAGGCAACGATTTTATATAAATAAAGCAGCATTAAATGAGCAAGTCCTAATTTAACTTTATTTTGAAATGTGTGGAAAGCCAAACTTTCAAAAAAAAAATTTTTGTGCTTTGGTCAACATGAAAATATTTGTTCCTTTATCAGCATGTAACTAAAAACGATTATTCTGCTCTTTTTCACTATTCACATTTTACCAGGAAATTTATTTGATTTTTACATCACACACATCATATCACACATATGTGCGCGAAAATTTCATAACAAAATTTAATATTTAAAAATTTGTTGTACATCAATGAACACAGCGAGCACGGTGAGCATAAAAAGTAATAAATAACAGCATATTATATTTTAGCACGTTTAATGTTCGCGTCAACAGGTATTTCAGCAGGTGACCTGGTTCAGAGCTTGCAATTTCCTGCTGCATTACAATATGCAAACATTGTTAATGCTATCATCAAAATAAAATTTACAACAAATGCCTGCGTAAACAGATCACAGCTTACTGTAAACATCTCGTTGTCATAGCATATTATTTCTGAACAAATAAATGTCGCTCAAGTCATAAAGCGAATTTTATTCTGCTATTATTACAAACTTTACATACCTGGGTTTATTTTTTAGATGTGGAATATAAAACGATGCTTACCTAAAACAAAAGAAATCACCATTAAAATTACTATATCGAAACAAAAATACCAGGAGTTATACGATTATGCCTACAAAATTCATCTTTTTTGTACAATACTACTTAATAGAACGTTGCCAAATGCTAATAGCAATATCCGCTAAAACAATTTTATTGAACGCTGCTACTGAAAACGTCCACTAAAGCTGCTAAAATTCAAAACACTTTTGTTACTATTAGGGATGACAAAACGGTATTATCGACCGTTGCTGTTGGTAACGTGCCCTAAAACTGCTAAAACATCAAATATTGTTGTGATGTTAAGATTTTCCAAAAACGTACGAAGTGTTTAGTAATTTTACGAGGTTTTGTGCAGGGTGATGCCAATAAATTTACTGATATCGTGGAAAAATCATATTCTATTCTGTATTCTTGTACCTAGATTAATTAATTGTGATGAATTATTTGAAAAACTGCCTTTTAATTATATTAATTTAATAATATTCCGTGACAAATTTTTCATCAAGTCTAATAGATAGAAGTGTATGACGATAGAATTTGAAAAGCTAATTTCTTGGCAGGAAACGTGAAACTGTTATTTAAATAAAAAGTAAAATAAAAGTTTTTTCGCGTGAAGTGCGGTTACCAGCCGTCAAATCATGGCTCCCAAAGATATTAGTGTAGGAGGAGCCACAGGGATAGTTTTAAATTGGTGAAAATTGTTTGTCGGCTGTGGGGATCGAACCAGGGTTCTCAAGATCCACAGGCCGAAAAAAAAAGTACTTATTATAAATTCCAATCTCGCATGTCACATTTTGTTTTTCAGTTATCTATAAGTTCTGTTTGTTAAAGAAATTCATTGTTGATTTTGAACGATGCGCGCAATGATAGCCTTTTAATAAATTGCAGTATTTGTAAATAAATGTGAAAAGAAACAGTATAAGAGTAAATCAAAGACTGTTCTCCTAAGACAACAAACAGCAGATGAAATCCGTAAATATCGTGTTTCATGTTGACAAATAGAGCACCTGAACGTAATCCAGCTCGGGCTGTAGCTTAGCCGAGTCGAAGAAGCTGCAGCATTGGGGGGCGATGGTGGCTGAACCGAAATGCTGCCTCTTGCCTCCCACTTGCCACATCTTTATAAGACTATCGCGTTTCTTTTTGCAGCTGTGATTCATGGCCTGCTTTTCCAACTTTTCATGAGGTCGTCCGACGCGACACTTTCATCCCAGATCACATTTAGTTCACGAAAACCTTCCAAGACTCCAAATTATCAACAATCAGTAAATAAATAAAATAACTATATCATCACGCCTTTTACCCATTACTCTGGCGTAAGCTGATCTATATTTCATCGCGTAAAGGGCGGTTACCAGCCGTCAAATCACGGCTCCTAAAGATGTTAGTGGAGGAAGTGCCACAGGGGTAGATTTAATTTAAAGAAAATTGTTTGTCAGTTGTGGGAATCGAACCAGAGTTCTTAGGATCCACAGGCCGACTCGATACCACTGAGACACCTACCCCATACCAAAATAAGGATTTCTTATATTTTAACTATCTAATAATCCAGATGTAATTGTAAGAAATGAAACATGGTGCAATATGTAAGTATTCCCTAAGCAAATGTAAGGAAACTTTAGTATTTAAATGTCTCTGGTGCAAGCAGCGATGAGAATTTGATCAAACTTATTGGGATTTTTGAGCAGTGGTACTTGAATTCTGGGGACGACGGTTTATGTGCGAGGCCGAGTGACGCGTCGCGCCGCCGACGCCAAAAGACACCATTGTCGCGATAAAACACTGACCGAGAGATTTGTAGCTTTAATTCTGCATCGTGTTAATGGCGCCATTTTTGTTTTTACAGCGCACTTTGATGCTCACAGTAGATTTACTTTTTTATTAACGCAGAACGTAGATAGTTCATAGCGTAAATTTGGTGTAGAAATTGTGAAATGATCTTAAATCTTTATTACTCTATACTTGACATTCTTATAAGGCATTGCATCAGATACTACAGATAATAACTAATTAATAATTGTTATTTGTAGGCAGTGTTTATACTTTTATTTCATTAGTAACATAATTATAAATAACTAAATGTACTATTAAACCAGTGATACTAAAAATGTTCGCTAGGAATTAAAATAAAATAAATTTTTTGCGAATTTCAAAAAAAATATATTTTAGTTCTATAATCAGTATATCAAATTATATATTTAATTCAAGTTTCGTGCAGAGGTATAGAAACACCCTATATATATATATATATTTCAACCGAGCTTTCAGTTAATTATACTAATTAAATAAATTTCAAACGTCAATACCATTTATTCAGTACATTATCTTATGTATTTAAGTTGATGCCATTAGCAGAGTGGGATAAATAGTCAGTTTTTGCACTGAAAATAAGTGTATAATGACTTATATTTCGGCATGATCGCAGAAAAATAAATTATTACAAATTGGATTTAGTAAAAAGTTACATTAATTTAAGAGTAACAAATCATATAAGTAATTTCATATAAATCATCAACACAGTTTTTAGTCGGAAATTTTTAATCCTGCTCGCTATTAACGTAATGTCTGGCAGAATTAATAATTCATCCTCTGTAATGCTCCTCCATAAATAGCAAAGGTACTAATTACAGTCTTCATATATTTTAAATTTTAATAAGCCCCGGTAAGTTCCCGAAGCGCGATGCATCGCCTATTTCTGGCACGTACACCATAAATTTTACATATTTAATTCCACGGATTACTGCATACATTTACAATATGGATTTATACTTGTGCTCATCCTCTTTATCTACATTATATAATACATGAACGTAAACGTGACATTATACGACTTATATTCTAAACGTGATATTTTCACAATTACAATTTATATGCATATTGTGCTTAACGTGAAATATTCAGTCTGAAATACGTTATACAATAATTTGTTATTGTGTTAGTAGGGTTTATTGTAGTCCGAATAGAGTTGTAGAATTTACCAATTACAGGAATTAAGTCAAGTCAAAAATCATGGTTGGGATATTAGATTGTGGTGACTGGCAGCATCAAATTTAATAAACACTGATAAAAAAAATCTGATGTGAACACCACATGACTTCCTTGTACGCGTATTAAACTATAGATATTTTTTTAATTGCACATATTTGACATTAAATCTTTTATTTTTTGTTCTAATCCATAGCAAACTTAATTTTTTTTTAAATAAAAAAATATATAATATTTAAATTTAGATATCTCGTTTATGCAAAAAGCTAATTTAAAAATTCTTGATGTGCTAGATGCAGAATTTAATTCTCTAAAACTTTTATTTGCAGCATTTATTTCTAAAATTAAAATAATACAATTTTTTTTCAAGGAAAACTGTTAGCAGCTTCATGTAATGTGCCACTTCCGGTTAGTCTATTTTAACTAAAATCTATTATGTTATTTCCATTGATATAGTAGTCTTATATACCAAATTTGGAAAGTTTTAAATTATATTTGAATATGGTTTTTTATGAAAATCTATTATAGGCTTCAAGTAAAGTACCACTTCCGGTAGTTATATAATGACCAAAAAGGGAGGTGCAGAACTAGATGTTATAACAGTCCTAAATACAAAATTTCAATTTTCTACGGCTTACCGTTTTTGAGTTATGCGAGATACGTACGTACGTACAGACGGCACGGCGAAATTAGTCAAAATGGATTCAGGGAGGGCCAAAATACCTATTTCCGTTGAAATCTGAGAACCGAAAATTTTCGCGATTACAATACTTCCTTTACTTCGTACAAGGAAGTAAAAATGACTTACCTATAATTTTAGCTTATTTTATTTATGGCAACTAAATCCATTTCCGGTAAAAATTTATAAAATTGCATTTATTCAACACGATCTCAATTTTATATAATATACTTGTAAATTTTTAATTCTTTTCGCCGACGTGTAAATGCATCCAGTATATTTATCAAATAATAAGAATTAAAATATTTTTTAAATACTTCAACAGAAAGTATAGTATTCAAAATATCCAAATGTTTATCATAATATTCTCAAAAATGCTTTAAAGGCTTCAATAATAAAAATAGTATTGATATTTAATAACATAAACATATTTATATAAAAATCAACAACAATTTATTTTTGGAAGCTTTTTCGCACTTTTTATTTGCTTGCATATATCGAATCAAAAACAATAAATTCAGTACATTTGCATTAGTAACACTATCACTTTGCTAGTACTAATTTTCGCAGCAGATTGTTATTGCTTTATATCAAAACGCAAAGGTTGCAAAAACATCGATTTCAAATAAAAATACAGAACAATTTTACCAAATTATTATTTTAATATTAATGATAATACCATGAATTCAGGATTGAATTAATATGATGATGTATAAAAAAATATTTTCGTCTAACAAAAACATATTATGTTGGTATCCATTTGTATACCATCCTCAGGTACTTACGATTTTTTCACAATTTTTTTCACCCTAATTACTTTTTCAATACAAACACAAAAAAAACTTCAATATCCGCGTCATTTATTATCCATTATGCATCCTTCAATCATCGTGAGACCAACCACAAAATCAAACAAAAACAAGAAAGTAATGAAAAACGGACAAACATTTCACGCGAAAATCTAATAAAATAACAAGCATGGGATTACTTCTGGCCTGTCAAAAACAGATAATGCCTGTCAATAAACAGAACCTTCTTCGCCAACTATTAATTTTCAGAAAAAATACGAGATGCTTATAACGCAGAAAGAAACCTTCCTTACGTGTGAAATATCAAGAATATGAAAAAGTTCATCACAATTATTTGGTTTAATTGTAATATTACTTATGTGGTCAGTTGTACTAGATAAAAGATAAATCTTAAACTTAGTTTAATAAATAAAAGCAAATCAAATGTTGAATAGCAATGCCAATTATTCCACATGATATATAACCTCGATCATTTTTTAACATAGAGACCTAAATTACTAATGTATTGTACACATTTTTGAAATTAAAGTTTAAAGTTTTATAACAAATTTAATGGCATTAACTCTATGTGCAAATAATAGTAGAAAATGATATCTAAATTTGTATTTACTTTCTCAATAACGATTGGGAAGATGTTCAAACTGGGATGAACCTATAAAGTGCTAGTATCACAAACCATCGCCGTTAATCAATCGTTAAATAACACTTTAATAATGATTATATTTAGCTTTTGTGAATTTTACTGCTACTGACATACTGGAAATAATTAAAACTGAAAATACTTCGTTTGATATTAATTGAAACTGAAAGTATTGGAGCTGAAACAAAATTACAAATTTACATTAATTATTTACATGTAACTAAATTTTGTCAAATTATTTATTGGACAAGCGATTTTCATCCTTGTTAGTATTATACTCAACTAAGGGCTGGTTTTCCATCTCCAGATAACTCGTCAGAAAAATTGAAAATATATCGCATTAGCAAATAACATTCAGTATAATTATTACCATTTGTGTCATGATTTTGATGCGATATTTTTTTTATTTACCCAGCCGACAGTGAAGGGTCATTAGAGCAATGATTCTTAATTAGAGGTCCGTGAAACTTAAAAGTTCTCTCAAATTTTAACTGTAACTCTTACTACTTGGTATATTTGTCTATAATTATTTATTTAGTATTTTATTTTGTCTTATTTAATTTTTCGTTCGAATCCAGTTTATAATGAGTCCCATCATTCCGTTGCGGAACATAGGGGCCGGGTACACCGAGCCGCAGTTTTTACACTGCCGTACTGCCGGTTTCTTTAGTCAGATTATTTAAGGCGTATAAGTGACTAGCTTATAGCGCCCGAGTGTGATAAATACATGTAACTGTATTTTTATATTTTACGACAAATCACACATTGTCGGCAGGCGGATTCGAACTGATGAACCTTGGCTCGGGTGACGTCACAGTATGCTAAGAGATGTGCCTTAACACGCTCGGCCACCGCGCCTGCTCGAATCCAGTTTAGTATTAGATAATTGCAGGGCTGAACTTATGCGTAAGCAAATTAAGCACGTTCTTACTGCCCCCGAGAATTTCCATCAAATATTTTTTTCCGCAAATATATACAAATTATTTTAACAAACAGATAAAAAGAGTAAAAATACAATTAAATTATGTTCAAAAATAAAACATAATGAATTATGAGTTGTATTTGTTACCCTAGTTATTGTTAATACAATCAACAATATAAATTTTGTTTGACTTTTCGTGAGATACCTACAAAATGTATAGTAGAACAGAATCTTACGATTCTGAATTAATTCATAAGAATATGTATTTATGACATTTCTGTATTAAAAACTTCAATATTAAACATGTTCGTTCAATCAATCAAATCTTGTTTTTATATTTGGTCCTACAACAAACACATCCCCCTTTTTTTAGATTTTAGGACGATTTATTTTATAGAGGGGAGGGGGCGAACGAGCAGTGGTTAGGGCTCCCAACGGTATTAGTCCAGCCCTGGATAATTATAGCGAAATGTTATTTCCAGTTTTGTTATACTTATATATTAATAATTATATAGTCGTTTTCAAAGCTAGAAATTTCAAATAATACATGAATCGTATTTTACCATTAGCAGAGTAAGAAACAAACTTTTTTCATTTTACCATCTTGAAAATAGAGATATTTTAAGAACGTAAAACATATTTAAACATTATTATACATATATTTGAGGTTTTTATTATAACATTTCTATTTATAAATCAATATAATATTCGCAATGTCAGTAGAAACTGAGAAAAATATTTAAAAAAATTGGGAGAACCGCTGCACTAAAGTAACTGATATTCGACAAAATGTGGATCTCAGATTTATGCGATGTTGTTACGGCTTTGTTCTTATTTGTCAACATTACCAGAAATTGTTTCGATTTAAAGTAGTACCACAATGATTCGTAAAAAAACATGTAAATGTAAAATGAATATACCAAGGAATATACGTATTTAATCAAATAGCATCCACTTTCTCCTCTAGAATATTTACTTTTCATTCTGCACAATAACAACAACAACAATCTAAGAATTCGAATCTCGAGGACGAGTTTCTGAACAGCGAACCGAACGAAATGAACAACAAACAGTAGCCATGTCTGACGGTAGCGGCAGCCCAGCGACGAGCTTATTTAAACGTACAGCGGTGATAAACAAACACGACAGGCGAGCAGTGAGCGGCGCCGCCTTGATAAAAGAACCATGTACCGGAACGACGCCTCCGAGACGCCAGCGGACACGCCAGGACGCTAGGAGACACAGATACACAACGGAATCAGTGTAAGTTGTGGACGGCCGAGAATGTAACAATTTTATTTTGAAAAAAGATTCAATTAAATAGTCAAATTACGAGTATAATTGCAATCTATAGCAAATTTATACAGATTAAAATTGGAAAATACCCAAAATATTTGTCGTATTTCACTTGCCTTCCTTACTCGTAAATCAGTTAAGATTAATCACACGACATAACTAACTGAACTAATACACTAATTCATTTAGAAGAAGGAATTATTTCATAATGAGCCTGTATTAGAAAATCTACTAGAGCAGGGGTCGATAAACTTTAAAGACAGAAGAGCCAAACATGTCTTCACAATGATATTCTATTTTTTCGAGAGCCACAAATATATTTTTACAAATTTGATATCCATTTAGAATTAATTATATCATTATTAAATTTTATTTCATAGTACAAATATAAATTCAATCAATTATTCTGTGAATAAATCACTTAAATTCTTTTATAAATTAAAATATAGTACTTTCATCTTCATTTTCAACTTTACTTCCAAACAGCCGCATACGACTTAAAAGTTTACCGATCCCTGTATTAGTGGAAAGTAAGCAAAGTCAGTCAAACTATCAAATACATTGTTTAAGAGATATTGCCATATGAATTTTTGGAGGAATTAAAAATTAAATGCCATACTGAGCATAGAATAAAAGGAGGTAAGTAAATACTTTTAGTACCACTAGATTGCTAATTATTTCTAGTATATTATTAATTAAATTTCAGAAAAAATGTATCGGTAAAATTAAAATTTTACCACGGTATCGTTTTCTAAATACACCATAAGTTTGGGCTCTCAAAGTAGACATTCTAGAGAAATACAAAATTTCTAACAGATTTTCCAAAAAAATGCATACATATTATAGTATCACGGTATATCCCATTTAATGGGGTAGCACTAACCCTACAAACATTCACCGAACATTAATTCATCAGATTCATCAAATCAGTCCTCGTTTTACATTGTCATCCTAACATCCTATCCTTGCTTTAAGTATATTCATAGTTCTAAATTTATAAACACCCTATCCCCAATGGCATAAATAAGGATATATACAAGGTACCTTATGAAGTCGTTTATAGCCAATGGTGTAGAGAGCTCTTAGACGTTCTGCCGAACTAGAGTTACATGTTTAAAGTTTGAATAAAAAAGAAAATAGAAACTGTTTTTTACCAGAATAAAAACATATTTATGACACTGCTTGGGAGCCCATGAAACTAGACAAAAACGAAGATACTAATTATTTTTAATAATTGTACATTTGCAATAATACAACATATTTATTATCTTGCAAGAGGGGTGTAGTTAGTGGATGTGTTAGGGCTTTCTCTAAAATACACCTGACTCCGTCGTCGGTCCGCGGTGTAATTATTTAATACACAGAATTAAATTGATTTATTTTCAATATTTCCGCCACAAACACTTATATTGATTAATAATTAATCACTTTTTTGAAATGCATAGTTCTAATTTCGCTACTGACTATTCCTGAATTATATTACAACGTTAATATTATAAGTTTAAGATTGAACATAATTTAGAACATAAACAAAGCACAAAATATGTACGTAGACGAACGTATAATTTACCTACAGAATTAATTTTAGGTAAACAAGAAATAAAAACAAAAATATCCTAAACCTTAAAAAAAATCTCGTTTATTTCCATTTTTATTTGTGTTTTATTAGTGTGTCGAAATAGCAGCAGAAGCCATTTAGTTGTTTGTTTGTAACATAATACTCAATTCAAAATGTAACATTCTTGTTTGTAATGTAGGAGTATTTTCTCGTAGTTATAAAGTGTTTGTTTGCGCGATATCTTCTTACCGTTGGCGCCGGGAAATTCCATTGGCGTCGCGACGTAAGCTTCACACGGCAGGCGTCATGGAGCCTCTCGTCGTCTCCTCTCTACATTAAATCACATATTACAAGCTCCGTTCGCTTATTATGCCGCGAAATATGCATGCTTCCGTGTATTATGACCTCTCCCTGTTATTACATCACAAAATATGCACCATCGTACGATATTATGCTACAAATTATCTCCTTCGCAGCGGGAGACATTGCGTCACTAAAACGCCGACGTTGATATTCACAATACGTTTTAAGTATTTCACAATTTTATGTTAAATTTGTCAATTATAATTTTATTCATTTATGTCAAATAATTTTTTCAAGGTAAAAAGTTAAAGAGTATTTAAAATTTAAATAGTTTTGGCATATATATATTTCTACAACTGTCAAACATTTTTTTTCGCTAATATCAACTCGCGAAGTACGTGATTTTTTTCATCATTTACATAACAATTATTTTGTACCCTTTTCGAATTTTAGAGGGCAAAATGAGTATCTTGCGTATGCTCCCAAATTATTTGTTGTCAGGTTTCATTAGTCACAACACATCAATAGTATCAAATTAATATTATTGTTGATTGTTTTCCTTCAATTTACTTAAATAAATCAATAATTATTGTTTTATTCTTTATTTACAGTTGTAGAAAAAATGTTGTTTGTATTTCGTGAGCAACATTCTTGTTTTTTGGCGCGTTAGAATGACTTTTATTGTCTCGACTAAAAGTAACATTCTCACGCGCAATAAAAATTAACTCTCATTTGTAAAAACCAAGATATGTATTAGGATTGGAAAAATAATTTTGTGTTAATAAAACCTGAAGATGATGGGTTAACTATCGAAACGTCCAATAAATAAATAAAATTATTCCTTTATATATTTTATACATTTTGTAGTTTGCCATTTAAATTTGGATCCTCATGCTTGCCGCAGTTTGAGAACCTCTGCGTCTCCAGCAACACTGTCTGCCTGAGATACGCGTCCCGACGCTCGGCGCCTGTATTCAGCCGCCGCCGTCGTGTTGGCGACGTCTCGACGGACACTACTGCGTCTCTTTCTCCACTCCGCAAGGCGTGTACCGCACCGCAGACAACTATAAATTAGATTCGCAGAAAACTCCGAAGCTTTTCGCAATCGAGAGAGACTCAGACATGGAATCTTATGCGAAACTAATTCCGCGACAGGATTGGCAAAAACATGGAAGAGCATCCGTATACACACTAGTGGGAATTTTAAATTAGACTTGATACTGGGAATTAGATGGAATCTGTTTGCAATGTAGTAAATAAAAACCTTGTAATTTGACAAAGATGAGAATAATTCATTTTTTATACTTTGCATTCACAATCGGATCATTATGAAAACTGAAAACAGATTAATAATAAAGGCTATTTTAAAACTGTTTTTGGTAACCTTTTATTTTGTAAAATTGGTACTTCACGCTGCTATACATTAAATATTATTTAAAAATTATAATCCCCAATATTTTAAAATGATTTTTATAACATTTTGAAAATAATTTCAAAGTTAGATAATAAAAACGACAATTTTTAAAATAATATTTCATTTTGTTAAACTATCTACCCCATCATGGGGTAGATGGCTCAGTGGTATCGAGTCGGCCTGTGGATCTTGAGAACCCTGGTTCGATCCCCACAGCCGACAAACAATTTTCACCAATTTAAAAATCTACCCCTGTGGCTCCCTCTCCACTAATATCTTTGAGGGCCGTGATTTGACGACTGGTAACCGCACTTCACGCGACAAAATATATCACTTACCGAGATCTGTTTAGGCAGAGTGCCACACTCAGTAATGGGTAAAAGGCGTGATGATATATTTATTTATTTATTTTATTTATTTGTTAAACTATAATCTAAGAATTTAAATCATCAAAATTTAAATATGTAAGGTAAACAGAAATGTGAAAATTTGTTTTATTTGAAATATGTATATTATTTCGAATTTATAGTTGAAAACGTGAAAATTGATGCGGCAGTTTTACAACATGTTAGATTGATAATTTTGCAATTGAAATTCCAAAGTAAATATATAGTATATTATATGCTTTTTATAAGACATATTGTCACATTAGTTTCTTTGGAGCACTTCTCTCCCAACTCGTGCGACAATACATTATCTTGCGCTTGTTTTTAATAGTGAATTCCACACAATTGCAATTGTATACTCCATTGTAAAAACTGAAAAATAACAATACTAAAATTACCCAATAAAAAACAGAACAAAAGAAAAAATATGGAAACAATTTAGAGCCAAGTGTACCAATAGAACTTACATTTTAAACTTGATTTAAATAAATAAAAGCAAATCGAAATGACGTGTCATATGGAATAATTGATATTGCTGGTAAACATTTGATTTGATTTAATTTAATTAAACCTAGTTTAAAATTTAAGTTTTGTTAATGCAACTAATCATTAGTGAGTTTATCCCAGTGTTCGTAAATATCATGATATTTATAATAAATATCAAAATATCTGATATATAGGATATATATCAGATAAATATCACTTTTTGGATATTTATTTTTTAATTTTAGTTTTTGTACACATTTAGAAAAACTGAAAAATTCGAAAAATTTCACTTCTCCGGAGGCTATATCTCAAAAACTAAACAAGATATGGAAATGCGCTCAACGGCGTTGAATTCCCCGTGTCCGAATTGACTTATAAGCAAATTTTCATACAATTTTATGCAATTTAATATTTTTAATTATTTCCTAAGGGGTACCCCTTTGGTTGTTTCAGATTTTAATTCAATTTTACCAAAAATCCTTAATCGTAGGATTATTAAAACGAAAATTTACATACATATGTATTTTGACCCACTGAATCCAGTGGTGCAATCTTCAAATGCATATGACTTCTGGTTTTCGAGAAAATGTTAAAAAACCGCTTATTGCGATTTTTTTGGCGGAAAATTGAAAAAAAATAAAAATCGCTGAAACTATGTTTATAAGTTAACTGAAGCACGAGAAAATTAATGCCGTTGACCGCGTTTTCATATCACAATTAGTTTTCGAGATATAGCCTCGGAATAGTAGAAAAACTGAAAAATTCGAAAAATTTCACTTTTCCGGAGGCTATATCTCAAAAACTAAACAAGATATGGAAATGCGCTCAACGGCGTTGAATTCCCCGTGTCCGAATTGACTTATAAGCAAATTTTCATACAATTTTAAGCAATTTAATATTTTTAATTATTTCCTAAGGGGTACCCCTTTGGTTTTTTCAGATTTTAATTCAATTTTCCCAAAAATCCTTAATCGTAGGATTATTAAAACGAAAATTTACATACATATGTATTTTGACCCACTGAATCCAGTGGTGCAATCTACAAATGCATATGACTTCTGATTTTCGAGAAAATGTTAATAAACCGCTTTTTGCGATTTTTTTGGCGGAAAATTGAAAAAAAATAAAAATCGCTGAAACTATGTTTATAAGTTAACTGAAGCACGAGAAAATTAATGCCGTTGACCGCGTTTTCATATCACAATTAGTTTTCGAGATATAGCCTCGGAAAAGTAGAAAAACTGAAAAATACGAAAAATTTCACTTTTCCGGAGGCTATATCTCAAAAACTATTTGATATTTTTATATAATGGATATTTATCATTGCAAAAATATGACGATATATATCAAAATAAATATCATGATATATATCGATCGATATATATCTTCGAACCCTGGTTTATCCAAATATAATAAATATAATTCATTGTATTGTAATTCGATTAATTTAAAAAATCTAAAGAATAAATTTAAATCTTGAAATATAAAATAAACCTCAAGTCAATAAAACATAAAACATTTCTGAATTTTACAATAATTTCAGTTTATAAACATTTGATTTTTCTTAATTAGAGTAAATTAAACGTTAAAAAAATGTCAATTTTAAACAAAACAGTAAGTACGTACTATTGATTTTCATATAATATTTGAAATAAAATAAATAAATATATCATCACGTCTTTTTCTTATAACTAGGTGTAGGTAGAACTCTGCTGTAGCAGATCTTATTAACTCTTTTCATTATTTCCATAATATTTCATAATATTTTATATCAACATTACATTTTGAATTTCGTACAGATACATCATTTTTTATATTATATTACAACTCATAATAAAATATGTAGGACAAACGATATTTGTTTCAATAATAAATAAGTCATTACTACATTTTATTTTTATTATGCTAGCCAACTACTACGTCGTATTACATTGTCTTTAATCATATTGAAAGCATAAAATACTGTAACATAAAAATAAAATTTATGTTATTACTACAGAAATGCCATTAACAAGGGTTTTCTATAATAACAAAATCAATTGTGTTCTGAAGAAAATGATATTTATATACTATAATAATTTACGAACTATTTATTTATTTATAACGCTGTACAACAGGAAATTAATTTCAATGGTGGCTTATAAAATTGAAGTTACGTGTTAAAAAAAGATAAAAGAGCTACACTTACAAATAACCAGCGTGCCACATCGGAGAACTGTCAGTATGATGTTTATTTGGTTATAGGTATAGTAATTTTGTTCAATTTTTAATCTTTAAACATAAGTTGAATGCCAGGGACAAATTTTGAATTAATTACTTTATGTTATGTTGCACATTCCGTACTGCGATTTGATTAACTATAGCAAATTATCAAATACCTGCCTTTATACGCCTATATTATTATTATTATTACGAGGGCTCTACATTTTATATTACAAAATCTACATATTGAGGTACTGCAGTACATTTAATGCAATTTTTAGCAACTGCGTTAATGTTAATAGTACTAGGCACATCGTTGTGTGTATTTGAAATTGCTAAGCTATTTAAACATTTTATAATAAAATATCAAAATAAACACTTGTCTAAGTCTCACAAAATTCAGCCTCCAAGTCACCTTATGAGGGCATCGTCGCTTTTTTCGGTAGATGGCATTACTGGTTCGATAGAACTTCTCATGTCATCTTACCGTTCTTTAGAGATCTTATTCTCTGCTGGCACAGTCCTTCGTCACCAGCTTCTTCACGTGAACTTTGTTCTAAGTAAAGAAGTAGGTTATACCATACTGATGAGCTCTAATAAGAGCGAACGCGTCTATGGTTACCAACTGTGCTGGCCAGCCTCTGACGATGCCCTCATAAGGTGACTTGGAGGCTAAATTTTGTGAGACTTTGATATTTTATTATTAAACCTAGTTTCACCAAGTGAGCATTTAAAGACAATTAATTTTGTCTTTGTTGTTTTTTATTTAAACTTTTTATCCCATAGTTGATTTTAATTTGTTTAGATAAACATTTACTTGCACTGCTATATCAAATAACATGTCCCGATGCAATTTTAATCTCTCTATCAAAGCTTAAATAAAATACACATTAATTGACTCTGAAGCAATGTCTAAAATTCCCATATTTTTTCGTTTGGGGGCTTGAGCCCCGAAGCCTCCAAGTAGTTGACATGTTTAGTGAAATGTAACTATAGACTATGGGAATCGATTAATCGAACACAGAATGTCAGTGAACAGAACCATTTTTATTTCTGATTATTTTCTCACCTTCACAGGTCCTTAATACAACCAAAGGATGAATTGAACACCAAAGCTTTCCCTTTCAAATACAGGATGAAATCCACTCAAAGCATGAATAGGTAATGAAATTAAAATCCTCACGCTGTGCGAATTAATTTAAAACGAAACTCTTCATTCATTCATGAACACTTAAAAAGACAGCCCAACAAAATAATAATGAGAAACTAAACAATCTGCGCACACATTGCAATCAATGTGGCGCACGAATTTATTGTAGCCGTCTGTTATCGCGCAAGATATGAAAACACTAAGAACGAAGGGTTTCACAGCCTGTGCGAGTCTTAGAAATACACCAATTAACTCCCATCATTAAACCTAAAACAAAACATCAAAGTTCTTTAGCGGTGTCTCTAAACAAACTTAAATTAATTAATCCCTGGTCGCACAGAGGGCAGCGCGGTCGATGATGTCGGCGGCGACGAAGGAACACTTTCGACAATTCGCCTGCCAAGACGAATTCCCACTATTCCTGATGTTCGAATCCATAACATCGTGCATAATTATCACACTTATAAAGTAAGTTTTTATTTTGCATTCGACAGAGGGATGAAGCCTGCTTTTTAACAACAAAACATGGTGAAATATTGATAGTCCTAGATGCTTTTAAAACGTACACCTACCTAGCTAATATTTTATAATAATAACAACAAAAATCAGTTGTGCCAACTACAGCACTTCTCGATCAAAACTCACTTCTACTAAAATTATCGGCAGGGTATCTTTACCTTGACATCAAGTTCAGTATAAATTGTATAATTTTTGTAACAACAAAATTAATTGTCATTCATGCACTTGGTGAAACTAGGTATAATAAAAAATATTAAATAAAACTCTAGGCAAAGTCTCACAAAATTCAGCCTCCGAGTCACCTTATGAGGGCATCGTCAGAGACCGTTTGTTAGAGATCTTATTCTCTGCTGGCACAGTTCTTCGTCACCAGCTTCTTCACATGAACTTTGTTCTAGGTGAAGAAGTGAGTTATATCATGCTGATGAGCTCTAACAAGAGCGAAACGCGTCCATGGTTACTAACTGTGCTGGCCGGCCTCTGACGATGCCCTCATAAGGTGACTCGGAGGCTGAATTTTGTGAGACTTTGCCTATAGTTTTATTTAATATTTTTTATTATACCTAGTTTCACCAAGTGCATGAATGACAATTAATTTTGTCTTTGTTGTTATTTAAATTGTTATTGCGTAGCTTTTCATTTTTTTCGGTAGATGGCATTACTGGTTCGACAGAACTTCTCATGTCATCTTACCGTTTGTTAGAGATCTTATTCTCTGCTGGCACAGTTCTTCGTCACCAGCTTCTTCACATGAACTTTGTTCTAGGTGAAGAAGTGAGTTATATCATGCTGATGAGCTCTAACAAGAGCGAAACGCGTCCATGGTTACTAACTGTGCTGGCCGGCCTCTGACGATGCCCTCATAAGGTGACTCGGAGGCTGAATTTTGTGAGACTTTGCCTAGAGTTTTATTTAATATTTTTTAGTATAATTTTTGCTTAACAAATATTTAACAATATGATATGTACGATGTTGTCGATAACATTAAAAATATATTAAATAATCGCAAAATTAGTATTAAAAAATATGTGCTGAACCGGTAAAAATTTGTTGCTATAGATAGATTTAAATTCTAGCCGCGGCAGTAAATCTGCTACTGTTTTGTCTAGTTAAATGAACTATTTTTAAGGTATCTTTTGTATTACAGAATATATTATTAGTGCTAGAAATAAAATAACATTTTCTTCTATAATAATTTAGTTTTCATTATTCAAATCACATTTTTAAATATATTGACGCCGACGCGCTGACGCACTGCCACCAATACGAATACACTCGACGCAAATGTCTATAGTTCCTACGCCTGTGACTGGAATATTTTTATACTAATTGATTCAAAATTAATTTTAATAGAATTTAGATTTTAATTGTAACATTTGCAACACCTAGAATAATAAATATATAATATTATTTATGCATACTAATGAAACAATCTAGAACCGTAATTAAAATATTAATTATTCATTAAAATTGTTATATTTAAAATTAAACTATAAAATTAAAAATTGATCAAATTTAAATATTCAAATAAATGTTTAATTACTATAAACAAAAGGGAATATAATTAAACAATCAAATTAAATTTTATAGATATTTATTTCGTGTACCTATGTTGATACTATGTATTTTTTTTAATGTTCATTTTTATAATTATATTTTGTTTCATATTATATAAATTTTCGTTTCCAATACAATTTTACAGAAAAACAAATGTAAATAATTTTTATGTATGAACTATATTTACTGTACGTAAATACGGGAAAAATATATTTCTACATGAAACATATTTCAAATACTAAATAAATGATAATTTTATTAGTTTTCCAAATTAACATGTTTCTTTTTTTTTAAATAACAACTTGTATTGTTTTGTATATTATCTAAACTACGACTATTTGAATGTTTACCAAGTTGCATCAAGTTTAATTACATTTTGTTCCCCATTCACTTAATACCTTTTAACATATATTTTTGCATTATGTTTGTTTATCGTTCTAAGATCCAGTACTCTTACTATTTCTTATATTTTATTGAACTGTATTAATAATAATAATTTTAGACATCGTTCGTATTTGAATCAATTTTTTGATGAAAAACAGGAAGTGTGCTAGATGTTATTATAAGTATTGCATAAATAAAAATTGGTTAAAAAATAATAATTAAAAAAATGTATATTAGGCTCATTAAGCCAGAAATAGTTCAGCTTCTGTCCGTTTAAGCAAAAATTAGTTCAACTTCTCTTCGGGTACATTTTAAACGCTATAGTAAAATAAATGTGAAACCATGCTACTTAGGGGTTTGATGAAAGAAGGAGATACACCACGTCACCTGTGTTCGAAATATGGCATCAACTGAATTTTTCTGTCACAGTGTCTAAGCGTAGCTTCGTTCCGAGAGACTCCTATATAGGCATTGACAACCGGGTTCGTCTACAGTGACACAGTTTTTGATTATGAGGGAATCATACCCAAGCTTAGAGCTAATATTATTAAGTTGTGTAATTATTAAAGGTAATCATACCTGTAGTTTTTGACTAAAGGTAATTTATATTATGACAGAAAAATTCTGATGACGCCTGGATTCGAACCAGGGACCTTCCGCATACCGGGCAGAGATGCTAACCGCTACACCACGTCA
Source organism: Pterostichus niger (assembly GCA_947425015.1). Classification (NCBI taxonomy): domain Eukaryota; kingdom Metazoa; phylum Arthropoda; class Insecta; order Coleoptera; family Carabidae; genus Pterostichus; species Pterostichus niger. The sequence goes on from OX380335.1 coordinate 2,483,223, forward strand.
CCTGTGTTCGAAATATGGCATCATCACACAACTTAATAATATTAGCTCAAAGAAGGAGATTATATTTTTCCATAGATTTTCTGTTCATGTATTAGCGATGTAGTATCTATTTCGTTTCGTACTCGTACTCGTAAGCGCGCACTCCTATATTATCGCATAATACATTATAACCCAAATATAAAACTGACAAGTAAATAATTATATAATTTTGATTATTTTAAATAAATAGTGTTTAAAAATTTACATGTATCTAAAAAAACAAATATGTTATTTTTGAGTTGTGATACTTGTAACAAGTTTACAATATGGTCCTAGGATCCTTATACTTTGTTCAATATGGACTATGGCCCTTTAATAGGAATGTCATTTATTATTCTCAACTCATAACATTGTCATTATGACAAGACGTCAGATAAAATAAGTAAAAGTAACTTCCATATTTGTGTCCTCACATATATAAAAGGAGCTATTTAAGTGTTACATTTCTACTTCTCTACAACACATTCTACGTATTATCCTATCACATATTTTAGCAGAAAGGTTTGAATGTGGTACTACAACGCACCTATAATCCAAAAGCTTACTAGTGCTACCATCTATGATTCATCATTGTAGTTTCTTAAATATTCACTACTCGTGGGGATATTACTTTTGTAACGCACTCTTATATTGAATGTTTTTATTTTTGTAGTGTGACTTTATTGAAAAGAATAGTTTGATCAAAATTCAGAATAAAATTCTCTATTGAAGGAGCTAAATCGATTTATATATTGCCATTACAAACAAAAAACAAACTTTGTGTCATATTTTGGGAACCACTGGTTTATTTTTTCTATAATAAGTGAATGTAAATAAATAAAATAAATAAATATATCATCACGCCTTTTACCCATTACTGGGTGTGGCTCTCTGTCTAAGCAGATCTCGGTAAGTGATATATTTTTTCGCGTAAAATTCGATTACTAATCGTCAAACCACAGGGGTAGATTTTAAATTGGTGAAAATTGTTTGTCGTCTGTGGGAATCGAACATACCCTATATATAAGCGAATGTAACTTTCAATATTCTTCACCTTCTATTTGGATGGTTTTCTGTTATTATTAATAATAAAGAAGGTACCTAATCGAGATATCCCATATGCGTGAAATGCCCTGTATTTGAAAAATTTTCTCCATTTACGCATAATGTATGGAAAAAAAATCAATCACCATTCGATGAAAGCGCCCGACGATTTATTTCCTGTCGGTTTATCTGTAGGTAGTAATTGCTTCGGGGTGTATATATAACTAGAACCAGCCCTATATTGTTTTTTAATTAATCATAATAATTCAAATCGAAATATTTATTGTTGAATCCAACAACAAGATATTTTCATCTGTGCCATAATATTATAAAATTCTCCTACAAACATCAAACAAACACAAATTTATTTTCTCTAAGTAAAAAAACATATTTGCACAATTGTAAAAGCTTGTATTTAACTCTATAAAATAAAACATAAATATAAAGGACAAAAGGGTAAAAGCTCAAAGAAAACGATAACAAGACGCGGATAGAATGAACCGCAAGCATAAAGACTAAGGCGATTTAATAATGGGGCTCCGCATTTCAAACATTGAGTACTTCAGTACAGCTTCAGATACATACACACATTTTGTTCCTTCGTATACGTTCACAGGAAGATGAGAGAGTCGTCTGCGGAAGTGAGACAGAACAGGCATTGGGATGAAGACAGCAGCAGTTCCCAAACAAGAGATTTCGATAAGTTATACTATGAAGATCAGTCAGTACGGTGGTGTGGATAGCGTTACGGAATTCGAATCCGGAGATCCCGAATTCGAATCGCACTCAAGCTAAACATTATATGAACTATCACACTGCGGCTCGGTGAATGCGGATTCCGTACTGTAGTTGAGATTAAGTTCCTGTTGTACATCTTAATATAAATAAATAAATAAATAAAGATTGTGCAAAGTTGAATTAAATAAAACTATTGTAAATGTGAAGTAAAAATATCCCCCTTTCTTTCTAAACTAGGTCATTATCTTTTACTGATCGGTAAAATAATTACTTATTTTTCGTGATTATTCAGAATTCTATAACCAAAATCAGTTAATGAGTTATTTCTGTTACTGTTATGCATTTACCTCTCATAATTATATTATATTATTTTCATGTATTTGTGTACTTACAGCTGTTATTATAAAAAAAAGTATAACAGTCTTGTGATAGGTTCGTAAAGTGTCTGCTTTTTAAAATAAATAAATATATCATCACGTCTTTTACCTATCACTGGCGCGGCACTCTCAGTAGCAGATTTAGGTAAATGATACAATTTTTCGCGTGAAGTGCGGTTACCGGCCGTCGAATCACGGCCTCCACAGATGTTAGTGGAGGGAGAGCCACAGGGGTAGATCTAATTTGGTGAAAATTGTTTGTCGGCTGTGGGGGTCGAACAAGGGTTCTCAAGATCCACAGGTCGACTCGATACCACTGAGCCACCTACCCCATTACAAATATATTGTTTACATTGATAAAAAATCTAACTGAGAGATATTTCATTTTAAAGTGATCATCATTTATAATTTTGTTGAAGATTTTTTCGAAGAGGTTTTGAAAAATATATTATTGTTTGATATCGGGTACTTCATCCTTTGAATGTACTATGCATTTATTACCTATCCTTATTCTTAAAAGAGCGGTGTAATACACATATAATCATTTGAATATGGCAGTATGCTATACGCAAGCTGTTATATTAATATATTAGGAAAACATCACAAACAGCATTGAACGTTGTCATTTTTAAAATTACGTTGCGCTTCTTGCTATAGAATAGGTTTCGCTATTCATACTACAGTATAGTAACTGATAAAAATTCACGAAATTTTAATCGATCATGAATTACTTCGCATAATTGAAGAATGGCTCTTGGCAAAGCAATAACATTTGAAGCAAAGTTTGAGAAGCAGAGTCTACTAACACGCGGCATGAACAGCTCTCAGTCCGCGAAACATAATATTAAAGCCAACACGAGAACCACAATATTATATGCGATGTTCCCTGCGGTGTAACCTGGAGCAGAGAGCGTACATACGTCGAGCGCATGTACAATGCTGCCAACTTGCGCCCCGTCGAAACCAAACTCCCCAGCTTCACCGCGCCAGAATGTCGGGCAATATAGCGGTGCGGTCGCAATGGAATGCTCTCATGCTCCAGACCATGGGGTCAATACCAAAAACATTGGAGCGTTTGAACCCCAATCCAGTGGTGGAGATACTGACAAGATATCATATAGGGGAGGCGTCTGTTCCAAGGCCCCGTAACAAATGGAGACAATGTATATTCTTTCACTTGTGTTATGAGTAAAGCCCGGATTTTTAGGCAATTGCCTAGATTCAAATTTTAATATACTTCAGGCAATTTCGTTTTTCTATACATAGGTAATATGTTTACGTGTAATGGAAGGTTTTTTTTTCGTGCCTTAGAGCCTATTTTTTCTATATTTTGGTTATTGTGCCTATTTTACCTTATACAGCCTATTTTGCCTATTTTTGTTGCCTATTCTAACTTTTATTGAGCAGACAAGGTTTATCATCTACTTCGTTGACTAATTCAGCACTCGACAAAGTGTTTCAACCTAACCTATAATATTTAAAGTACTTACTTTAATCAAGTTTTTGTGTGTGAATTTAAAATGCCGAAAGAAAAAACGTTTCCCTTTCCGAAAATTTCATAGAGCAATGGCTCGTAATATTTTGTGAATTAAAGTATACTACATAATTTGAATTTGCATAATAGTTAATAAAATGAGAACCTTACATTATAATTTTTCAGATTGCGTTAATTTTTGTTTAAAATTATTATTTTTTTCTAACAAAGAGTAGATACGAGTTCCAATATTAGAAGAAGGATTCGTTTATTTTTTTGTAAACAAATTATTTACATTTATGCTGCCTAAAATCCCGCTTATTTTAGAGTAATTACCGGCCTATATGCCTGCTTATTTTAGTGTTTTTAAGAGCCTAAATATCCGGGCTTTAGTTATGAGTATTTTAAATATTTAAGAGTTATTACAGTGTGGTTGTACAGGACGTATTTCATCTTCATTCTTATTGCCTGACCAAAAGACAAAATTAAGACTTTACATAGCAGAAAAAAGTAGCCGACAAATTTTGCTTCACTTTAAAATTACCTCTATGGTAAAATCTTAGAGGGCTGTGATGTGTAAAATATGGTTTACCGAGATATGCTACATCCTAGTAATGGGTAAAAGGCGCGATGATATATTTATTTATTTTATATATAATATAAAAGAATTATAATATGAATTTTTGCCAGATTTTCATAAGAACATTCCAATGTGCATTTCATGATCTAAGTACAGATCCTCCGAATGAAGAAATAACCTACACGTTAACAGATAAGCTGTTCATAGAACTCAGTACTAGTTACATTATAAATTATGCACATATCTTTATTTAGATCATGCAATGTAATCATTGAAATATCTTCTTACAAATATCTGATTATATATGACATTTTAGAATCCCGGAACCTAATTGTACGTCATGTTCATTTGAAGGGCAATTAGATTTCACTGTTAAAATGATTTAGATCTTTTTCAATTTCAATTGCTTCTTGAATTAATCTAGCATGTATATTCAGATGGATCAGCCTTGTTTTGTGATAGGCTACCGTTGCAACAGCGACTACGCCAAATGCAGATACTAGGCACTACTAATCTATATGCGTGGAATTTGGAACTGTATGTAGACTTTTTAGGAACGCATTTTTATACACTTGTTAGTTGTCATATAATGCATGATACACATAACCTCAATAGTTGACAAGTATTGCAAATATTTTAACAGTTTTGGAACTCTCAAAGCTATTTAAATAGACATGGATTATTACAAGAAAAGTCCCTTGGTCGTGTGCTGCTAAAGTTGTTGCATTTCCTATTAAAATAAACTAGTCAAAATCATATAATTCAACAAGGAATTATAAGTTTTATTTATTTATTTACGTTACTCTGTACAACAGGAACATAATCCCAATTACAGTACAAGGTCCGCACTCACCGAACCGCAGTGTGATAATTTTTAGCTTGAGTGAGATTCGAACTCGGGATTTCCGGATTCGAATTCCGTATTGCTATCCACACCACCGTACTGACGGATATTACCTGATATGTAAAGACAATTTGTCAACCAATCATGATCAAGATCAAATAACTTTCTCGTTGTTTTCAATTTAGATAGTTTCATAAAAAGTAGTTGTGGAGAACCCCATTGCATGTTTCTTCAATGAAATGTGCCTTCCGAAATTTGAAGTGACGCCACTGATGCACGGAACTTATTATAGCGCGTGTTTCGAATATTTGGATTATTATTGTAGGGTTTTTACTTGATGCGATTTTGTTACTACATGTGGGATATCCGAACAGGAATCCAGAAACGAATCGACTTGATTACGGATTTGAGACATTACGTGAGAAAAATCTTACATTTTTCAATATGGAGCTAAGCCCTGTGGTACGCACTAAATTGTTTATTAATCCTTTGAGGTTTACAACATTTCAACGTGAAAACATAAGGAAGTACAAATCCAAAGTCAAAATAAATTCTAATCAATCACTGATTAGAGAATAGTAAAAGTGTTGATCTTCTAAATTTGAAGATATTTCGCGAATTCGATAGTTAGTTTTAGATTAAATTTTGAGTTGAGATTATAAAAGAATATAAAATTCGTGCGTGCAGGCAACATTCATGGATTACAGCTATTTTATGTAAAGCATTAAATCGTTGATGAAATATTGGATAGTGTACAAAGTAAACAACTCTGCTCTTTTGTGTCCTTGTTGTAAAGACAACGTTAATGCTTCATATTATACTATACTTTCATTATAAAACGAAACAAAATTGAGATATTCAATAAGGTTTATGTGAAGAGACATACAGATTGTATTACAACGCATAATGTAAATAATAAATTGCGTGGATATATGAAAACAATTATAAATAATGAAACTAAAGAATAAATGGTCAGTGAATTATTCAAGTGTACTACCCCATTTTATGTAACATAGACTGATGTGTGTGTATGAAATTCAATATCTTGTTATGCTTACACGAGTATTGTTTACTGTTGCGTAACGATGATTTAAAAAATGGAATAATTGTCAATGCGTTTGGGGTATAATTATCCTACAAATTACAATTCTTTATAAATCATAGCAATACTGATTTCTAAAATATTCATACATTTAGTTTCAATGTCCACCAGATAAGTAAAGTGACCATAAAGGGGCAGTTACACAGCGAGTGGTTCGTCGAACTAGAGATCTGGAGAGCAATTCGCGATGTATATCATTATTATGGGGTAGGTGGCTCAGTGGTATCGAGTCGTCCTATGGATCTTGAGAATCCTGGTTCGTTTCCCACAGACGACAAACAATTTTCACCAATTTAAATCTACCCTTGTGGCTCCCCCGCCACTAACATTTTTGGAGGACGTAATTTGACGACTGGTAACTGCACTTCACGCGAAGGAATATATCACTTATCGACATCTGCTTACAGCAGGGTGCCACATCCAGCAATAGGTAAAAGACGTGATGATATATTTATTTATTCTAATGAACTCCTATGTCATAATCAAAATAATAAGAATTAATTATAAAATTATTATTATTATTATAGGATAGGTGGCTCAGTGGTATGTAGTGGGCCTGTGGATTTGAGAACTTGGGTTCCATTCCCACAGCCGACAAACAATGTTCATAAATTTAAATCTACCGTTGTGATTCCACTAATACCTTTGGGAGCCTTGATTTGACGACTGGGAACCCCATTTCACATGAAGAAATATATCACATACCAAGATTTATATATATATATATGAAAAAAATGCAGTTCTTTCATAAAACAATAATAAAGTACAATTGAACTGCGACCTGTACTGCAACTGCAAGTGCTTTAGGATAAAGCGAACCAGTACGAACCTTTCTCGAATAGGCGTAAGTTGCTTCTTTGATCTATGAAAATTTACGGACAGTCGATAGAACCTGCGAATCACGCACCACGAACCGCGTGACAAAAGCGAATCACGTATGTCCTGACAGACTTGCCGAACCATACGCCATATAACTGCGCCTTAAGGGTATGTAAATTTTCTTCGAATACCAAAAGGAAAACAAAAAGTTTCAGGTCAATTTATACAAAATTTAATAATTTTTAAAATATCAACATATACAACTATAAACTACACCATGTAAACAAACTATTGTACCGGGGTATAAATGCCTTTGTTTTTGAAAACCCCTAAATAATTAAATTAAAAAAATAATAAATAAAGCTAATAATATATTATTTAATAACGTAACTAACGTTCAATAACAAATAAATTAATTTAATTTGCGCCGTGCTTGAAGTGCGTTTCCATTAGCACGATCGTACATAAAAATTCATATCGGCCATTCAATATTGGAATAAAACTGCAACATTATGTTAAACTGCTCAATTTGATGACCAAGGCAGGACATACTACAAAATAAACTATTTGTTGTTCAACATCAGTTACAAGACTAAGAGCCAGTTGTACGATTATGGTTACAGTGTTCTTAGAAACTATCAATTCACGTGCATTTTTAACAGGATGTTAGTTTGACAGAAGGTTATATAACTATAGATACGTAACAGCTTAGAAATTCATTATAATTTTCATTAAAAATTTCTCGTCGATCAGTGGCATTAAAATATTTACTTCAAGAATCATGTTCTTAATCTTTTTGAATGAGAATCAGGATATCGATATGTATATACCTTCCAAATTTTAGATTGTTTTTTAATACCCAGTATATATTGAATAATGGTTAGAATATTCATCTGAAATAATACAAACCAAACTAATTATAAAGACAAACATTTACTTTTGTTGATAGAAACAAAGAACGTTTAAATCAAACAACACATTACCGTCCAGTTTGAATCTCCGGAGAGTGGTTGGCAGTGGGGGTGGAGATAATCCATCCAATACGGTGTAATTAAACTGTTGGCAAAGTTGGTGCTGTACGAGAGGCGCGTGGAGGCACGAGATTAAACTATAAAGAGAAAACTTGCTTCGCGTCCACTTGAGTTTCTTCGCAACTTGTAGGATTTCTCCTTACTTGTAATCTGTTAATTGTGTACTGATCTGTTTACAACCTTGATTGTATGCGGAAATTTGTTCAAGATAATGATATAACTTCAATACGTCTTAGAAGAATGTACACGAAATCCTAGAAGTAACCCAGTGATACAACTTGCGACTAGTAAGAATACAAAACGAAAACTACTATTGTCTCTGTGTGCTCCAAATTCCACTATAAACTATTATAATTTCAATTAAGTTCTTGTGCATAGTAGAAAATGCATATATTTTGCTGATGCATTTAAATGAGCGGGCGCATTGTCGTGGTGGAACATTCTTTGTTTGATTATTCCCGGACGTTTACCCTTAATTACTGCTGTCAATTTATCCAAAATTATTGTGTAGTATTCTACCGTCACAGTTTTTACTATATTAAAAAAATCGAGAAGCAAAACTTCTTTGGTATCCTGAAAATCTGATGCCATCACCCTTCCAGTCGATTGAATGGTCGTTGCTAATTCTAATCAACTGTTTTGATTCAATTTTTCCTAGTATGTAAGGCTAATCCAGGTTTCATTTGTGGTTATGAATCCTGCCGTGAAATTTATTAAATTATTCTTAAACAATTAAAAATTATCGGTACAGGTTCGCTTATATGCATATGTGAAAGTTTTCTTACTTATATATTATTTCGTGGCACTGTTACTTTAAAAAAAATATTAATAAACATTTCCATCATTCCAAAATGTTGTCCAAGTTGTCTCAAACATACATTTGGATTTTCTATCACTGATTGCTAAACATTTAATTTATTTTCATATTCTGTTTGGATTTTTTATATTAATATTACGCAAGGATTTACAATTATTTAATGCAGTTCCATAATTCTTAATTTTTAAAAGTAATATTGTAACAGTTGTATGACTTGGAATGGGTCTATTTGGATTAAACAAAGTAAATATTTATCGAGCACTATTTTGACCATAAAACCATTTCACTATATCTAATTTTTTTAAATTATACATTTTTAATCAATATACTTGATATATTAAACACTGATGACAACAGATAACAAATGAAACCAATAACTTTTAATTGGTACATTTGCTTCGTTATTTCATGGCACTGATGATTAATAATATAAATAAATTATAGTTATAATATATATTATATATTGTTTGTCGACTGTGGGTTCTCAAGATCCACAGGCCGACTCGATACCACTGAGCCACCTACCCCATTCTTAATTATAAAATTGATAGTGACACCAACAGTTAAATGCTGCCAATATGTCGCAAACTTGATTATAAATATTTTATTAAATATAAATTTTTAAATATTATCTTTCCAGAAATAATTTTAAAACAATTAGGTTACCTATCATGTAAAGATTTTAATTCTAAATATCGTTTGCTCTTTTACATTCACTCTAAAATAAATAGGAAAGCAGGATATTGCATAAGTATTATTTAACATGTAAAACAGCTATAACCGTCTGAGTCAGACACCACCCTGTATATATAGCAAGATATTTGCTGCTTAGCGGTTTACAATACTGTTTATAGTTTCTGTGTTGAACGTAGCAACGGGGAGATGCACGAACAAAGCAAGAATATAAAAATAAGCATAAAACGAAGCATGACATAAGCATTATCAAAGTTAATCCAACACAACGGAACAATAACATTCTCTTAGGTGTAAAAGCCTAATGACATTATAATTTTACTCGAATTTGTACAAAAGCAAAACTTTCTGACGAGAGCCACAATCCAACAAAACCACTAAATTCACAAAGGCAAAGTAAATTCAATTAAAATAATTACTAAAGAAATCCAATTATGTAAAATAAATCAGCGTAAACTTGAATTCAACAAACTGTCATCTTGAAAGCCAACAATACGTGGCACAGGAATCACAAATGCAGCGCTGGTAATTCCACTAATACAGCACGTAGCAAAAGCGCGCTATTGTGCTGAGAAACGGCACGCACAAAGCGCGATTCACAATGAAACTTTACGGCGGTGTGATATAATCCTATCACACATTTATTCAGGATACACTCAGCGGACTACGTCAAACTTTATGTTGCATACCACAGGACATATATTCCTTGGCGTCACTGTTTCATGGAAAGTGAATCAAGTTTCAAACATTTCATGAAAGAAAGTTACATGTTACTGTTATTAACTATTGATTAATAAATATACCATGAGTTTATTTAACTTGATACATGGGATTTGCCATATCCACGGTTTGGAATTTGACAGCAGATGTACAATAAATAAATTAATCATTGTAATTTAATTACTTATATATTAGAAATAACTACTGAACCAGTGGTACTATACAATATAGACTTCAAAAGCACATAATTTATTTTTGCAAACTAGCTGGTTCAGTGGTATCAAATTGGCCTGTGGATTTGAAAACCCCGGGTTCGATTCCTACAGCCGACCAACAATTTTCTGCAAATTAAATCTACCCCTATGGTTTCCCGTCCACTAACGTCTTTGGGGACCATGATTTGATGCGAAGAAATATACCACTTACCGAGATCTACTACGGAAAGTGCCACGCCCAGTAATGGGTAAAAATCGAGATGATATTTATAACCTACGTAACCTACTTCAATATTTTATTATTTTCAATTTTATAATAATAATATCATCACGCCTTTTACCCATTACTGGGTGTGGCACTCTGCCTAAGCAGATCTCGGTAAGTGGTATATTTTTTCGCGTGAAATGCGATTACCAGCCGTCAAATCGCGGCCCTCATATATATTAGTGGAGGGGGAGCCACAGGGGTAGATTTTTAAATTGGTGGAAATTGTTTGTCGGCTGAAGGAATCGAGCCAGGGTTCTCAAGATCCACAGGCCGACTCGATACGACTGAGCCATCTACCCTTTTTCTCGTAATAACTACTATACAATCCTATACAATATTTATATCGTTGAAATCAGACGATAATTATCTATCTAATAGACAAAAAATCATATAAATATTTTATTCTATTGAAAATCAGCGGTTATTATTACCGATAAATTAGCACTTTATTCTTTATTATTTTATGTATGTATATAACATTTTTCTCCAAAGTTAATATTTCCCCCAAAAAGCATTGGTTGTTTTAAAGAAAAAACCCTACATATATTAAAAAATTTAGTTGCTAAATCAACAGAAAATATTCTTCGTTAAACTTTAAATATAATATGAAATCGCACAGAAATAGCATATACATATTGCCATGTCTTTTCTAAACTTTTTTGAATATTTGTAGCCACAACATCCTACCAAATCCATAAATTAAGCAAATACAGAGAGAAATATATTCAGCACTAAGCTCTATATCAAATCAACATCAAACTGTAAGACCATGTTATTTGCTTATAATTTACTGCAAATATTAAACGTTCCCAGCCTAATCCGCAAGCATATTGACGAAGTACAAACCAGCGCGCCTGTTCTCCTTCCTACACCGACCCTGACTTTATGGTCGAAAACCGCGAAGGCAGAGCCACGAAGCGGGAGCTGCCCCAATTAATCTACATGCGAAGTATTTAGAATTAAAATTCATATTTCGATATACAAAGTTGAAATTATGAAATAATATTTTGTATTTTGATATTAGCTGTGATAAGTCAGCTTGTTTCTTTTTTGTGAGAAAACAATAAATTTATTTATTTTAAATTTTCGTTATAGATATGGTAATATTTTTTAAAGAATTATGTGTGAAGAAGATAGTACAACACATTTGACTTTGTTCTCAAGCTCAATCTCTGGTTTTGCCTGTTTTAAGAGCAGTGTTTTTGGGTGTTTTAACATGTTAAAACCGTACTCTTAGAACACCTAAAAACAGAGCTTGTGCTACCAGCTATTATTTTTAAATATATATATAAAAAAAAGTAATGCTTATGCATTTTCTTTTCAAACTAAATACTAAATAATAAATACAGCAGGTAATTAAATTATCCAAATAATATTATTTTTTAACTCAAATCGCCTTCGGATACAGCAACCAGTTTAACGTAGCAGTATACCGGCACAAAAGGTGCATGAAAAGCAGTAAATGCTTTCAACCGACATTTTATTAACATCGTTATTATGCATATTTAATTATTTGTAGACGTTGTAAAATACAAAATATTTTCAAAACGAAGCACTGCACGATACCAGAGTAATATAATAAAAATTTAAAATACAAAATAAAGGCATTACATGCATTATTCATTATTTTATCCGTTTAGTAAACAGAGATGTGAGAAAAATGTTCATTTTAATGCGCACAATACAATCCCGAATCCATGAACACAAGATTTTTTCAGCACATTAAACATTAATATTAACAGATTCCACATGAAATAAAATAACAGCACCTGCGTCCACTACCTCTATAGGCGACGAAAACAGTGGCAGCTCATGATACTTTTTCAAATGGGATACAATAGATAATACTTTTATTCTAAAGTCTCATTCACAATACGAAATTATTGGTCATGATTAGTGTAGTAGTTATAGTTAGTATTTGTACTGTGACGTTCACAATGTAAAAATTTATGGTATAATTAGTGCCACTATCGGAAAAGTAGAATACTGTTTTTGATTGAAGAAACGCTAGATGTCAGTCAGATCAAGGGAGGGAAACAAGCAATTATTCCCGCGTGTGAAGTTGGCAAATCGACACGTAAGCGAGGGCCGAAGACTCGACCTGAAGTCGATGTTTGCCAACTTCACACAAGGGATAATCGCGCCCTCCCGTGAAGCATATTATACTTTTCGTAACAAGTGCACAAAAATTACTGTCTTATCGGGACAAATGTCAAATATGGGTTGTGTAACTAGTTACCTAGGAAACGCCGCAAACAACTAATAATCGTAGACTCTAGGGAAAGAAACATGCTACCTAGGGAGAGAAACATCTCTCTAGGGAGATAAACATGCTATCTAGGGAGAGAAACATGCTACCTAGGGAGAGAAACATCCTACCTAGGGAGATAAACATTATGTTTGTTTGTGAGAAAAGCAGTGTTTCTCTCTCTAAAATTAGGGAATAAGAACGTGTGTCTTGTGCATGTGTAACGAAAAAATCTTTATACATTTTGATAGTTGGTTATTTGTTTATTGCACATTGTTTCTTTAAAAAATAGGTCAAAAAGTGTTTGATTTAAAATAGTAAATGTCTGAAAGTCAAAGGACACTCTTTGACGTAAAAATACTAATAAACAGAACTACTACTATGCATTGGATGAATCCACCATTTTCTGACACTGTTTCGTTGTTGTTTTTTTAATTATTCTATCATTAAAAAGCAAGTTAATAATAACTTCTTTGTATGATTAATTTTGCTTGTCACACAAAACAAAGATAGCAGGAACTACTACCTGTAAGTTTGAAGCTTTCAGATTCTTGCGTGAACTGAAATTAACGATGGATAGAGACAAGTTAATTTTGCTTTTGTGTATGGTTATGTACTATTTTGCCTTGCAAATTCTCAGCATCAACTATAAATACTAACTATAACTATTGATTTCGTATTGTGAATAAGGCTTAATATTACACAAAGTTAGTATAAAACAGTTTTATATTATTAATTAATAATAAGGTCCCATCCAACCGAGCCGCAGTTTTTACTCTGACGTACTGCAGGTTTCTTTAGTCAAATTATTTAAGGCGTATAAGTGACTAACTTATAGGTCCCGAGTGTGATAAATACATGTAGCTGTATTTTTATATTTAACGACAAATCACACATTGTCGGCAGGCGGATTCGAACTAACGAACCTTGGCTCGGGTGACGTCACAGTATGTTCAGAGATGTGCCGTAATACGCTCGGCCACCGCGCCTAAGAAGAACTAGGATAATATACAAAATGTTCATACCAGAATGAAAATGATCCATATATTGACTGAGCATTCAAATTAAAAAGTAAAACAAAAACGTGGTTAATAATCTATTAAAATTATCGAGATTCGATTCTGGTCTTCTTCCGGTCTCAATTTGATCTCGACTATTCAAAATGAAACTATATGATACGAGGTTGATCTCGAGTCCCGCGGCAACACTTACAACAAATTAAAGTTAATCAATAATAGTTTAAATAAAGGTTCATAAGATCAATTTCATTCGATTTTCGTTGATCAACTAAAATTGAATTCTGATAAGGTGCCTTTAATGAAAATGTCCGTATCGTCCTAGCACGAACGTCACTGAAAACAGACATGCAAAAACATTCGCAATTTTATGATTCAGAAATAATTTATTCAGCAATACATGTCACGGTAATTATAAACATGGATTTAAAATATATTATTTATTCATGACAGCTACATGTGCAGTGAAAATGCATTCAAACACAAACACACACGCCTATAGCTTAGTGACACTCGTGAAATAAATGACGATGAATAATAAATTACATTAGCCCATTAACGAACGAATTCGACACACCTGTATCAGACAGCAAGCACAGCATGGATTCCATGTAAATAATACTAACTATAATCAAATTTCATGTATCCGATTACAGATTTGGAAGAATATCAATAACATACCAATTGTTATTTCTATTCCAAACACATTATAATTATTAAATAAATATTTGCTGTTTTCAAAAACCATACAAATTCAATTTAATATACATTCAACGATTATGTTTCATATAAAATATTATTCATGGAAAACTGAATTACCTACATTAATTCGTAACAATTCGTTAACGTTAAAGTTTCGTTACCCAGACAAACAATGAACTTCTATACCTATTTTATTAACTTTTTTTATGAAACCACATGATAAACTATAATAATCATTAAAAACGCAGGTCTAAAATCTTATATTACAAAAGATGTATCCGATTTTGTTGAAAATCATATTTTGCAGTAATTGAAAGTTCAAGAAAAGAAAATTAAAATACCACTCAATACATTGAATTTTTTCTTGCGTGCTAAGATTATTCATTATTTCTTTACAATATTCTTCAAAAACTTGTTCAACAAATATTACAACACTGTAACAAACAAATGTCAAACTCTTTTACAATATGTCAAATATTCAGTTCATTTGTTTAATTTTCCAACGCAATTTACAAAAAATTTGAATAAATTTTGAATTTCATTTAATTAATATCTTGTGAACTATTCTCATTTATGTAATGAAATTTACTTTATAGGGAGCGTTTTTAATTTCTGAACAATTTTTGTATTTACGCTTTTGCTCTAAAGTGAATAGGTAAAGAGATACAGTAATATTTAAAAAATAACATTGAAATCCCTATACGCCACATTTCAATTCTACACCCTGTATATATATTCATTACACATGCACTGCATTTTCGCCATTTTAAAACAAAAGGAAAGCAAAACATTTCACAGTTTAGAAGAACTTGCCAATCGCTACAATTTCTCTATTTATCATTTCTTCATATTTTCAATAATAAAAATTAAATCATGTCAGTCAGATAAATTTCGGAAAGACCCTAATAGGGGATTAATTTTATTATAGTTGAAAATTTAATAAACATTAGCTATTATTCCTACATGAATTTATATTCGTTCTTGTTTACAAATCATGCAGTTCAAACAAACCAAAACAATGCATGCAAAGGTACAAATTACCAT
Organism: Pterostichus niger; assembly: GCA_947425015.1. Lineage (NCBI taxonomy): Eukaryota > Metazoa > Arthropoda > Insecta > Coleoptera > Carabidae > Pterostichus > Pterostichus niger. The sequence continues at coordinate 2,498,973 of OX380335.1, forward strand.
ACCAATAATCAAAACAACCCCAAAGAATAATACTCCAGTCATACCAATCATACAGCAAACAACGCGAGAAATCGATCGGTCCTTAATCAAACAAAACTTGCAGCGACTAAAAATAAAATTATATTCCACCGGAGCTAACGTTTGCTTCCCCGAGGAGATGGAATGCGCCGGTCGGGGGGCGGCGTCGCGACGACGGCGGAGACAGGGAAAGTGTCGCGGGAACGTCGATGGACCACCACAGGGACGGACCAGCCCGTGGGACACAACTCCACAATATGTAGGTCATATTTTGAGATTTATGTCAACACTTTGAACTTTTTTCAAGTTGTTTTTATTTTATTCTTTTAGATTAATCAATAAACTAGTCGGCCAGTAGTCAATATCATGTTGATAAAGTATGAAAAGTATTTATAACGAATGTCAAACTATTCAATAATGAACAAATAATTAATATAATATACTACTTTTTCTTTATTCATTTTACATACATACATTATTGAATAGATAGCTTTTAGGGTTGGCGAAATCCCAATAAGTTTTTACTAAAATTGAATTTTAATAAAAAAAAAATATAAAGATTAATTATAATTATATATATATATAAGGTTAAGTTATAATTTTCTTATTGTTTACAGATAATTATATCGTTTAAACCTAAATTTTTGAAGCACTGAAATTTCAAGAATTGTTGGTTTTTATGTATTTTAAGTAAGACAAATATAAATTCCTGAAAGTTAAAGATTGTCTAATGAAATTACCTTTTTTATAAGTTGATGATTTCGTTATTACGAATATAACCGATTTTTTTGTCTTTCATACAAGCTTGATTGTTTCTTCTACTTGTAACCTGTCGTTCATATAACAAACTTTTAATTACATCTAACCATTTATTGCTAGGTAGCCCATAGCAATTATTTATTCGTGACCAAACAATTCTAACAACATTCTTCTCAATTCTACGTTCATTATACAATAAAGAGTTTCAAATGGAAGAGCACGAACCCTTGAAGCATTCACCGAACACTTATTTATTAGATTCACGCAATTGAATCATCATTCACATTCATAATTCCTTTCATACAAGCTCGTCTTATCTTTTGTTCAAGAAACCTTTAATAATATCTATTCATTATTCCTATAGATCGTCCATGCAATCTGTTAGTTTCAATTTCCCCATGTTTTACTCAATTTGGAGTATCGTATCGGTATGGAAAATTATTTAAATATAACATTCAGCACCCCCAACAAAACGAGTATTTTTTACAGAAATAGCGTGGTAATTTATCATTCTGTCATTCGTTAATTACATGTTTTGTTTTATTTTATTGTTACACTGTATTGTTGAACCAATTATCAGTATAAAGTTTTATTTCTTTCTTAATTTGATCTTTGCTTTAAATTGATCTGATGCTAATGATACTATAGTTAAAGATATGACAATCATTCATGCCAAAGTTGCCTCAATAATTATTGACATAACAAAAAAATTTGGTGGACTACAATTAAGTTGTTGTTGAAGTCATTAACATGGTGAAATAGTCATCTAAGATTTTGCAATTGCAAAGGTCTATGTAGCTAAAATGCTACACCAAAATTGTATTCTTACTGCTTGAAATACATTCAAAATAAAACAATTAAGATTACAAACATACATAAATTCACACTAGTTTGCTCCTAACTTCTAAATATGAGTATACTTGGGCGGAACTCAGTACAACTGAGTCGCATGACGTGTACTACTTATATAAAACATAATCTTTGTTTTTTTATTAAAATTACAATAAATATTATAATAATTACTAACGGATGGACTTTTTTGAGAAAAATTTGATTACTACTCTTTTGTCCAAAGACATGGGTAGGTGGTTCAGTGGTATCGAGTCGGCCTGTGGATCTTGAGAACCCTGGTTTGATCCCCACAGGCGACAAACAATTTTTACCAATTTAAATATATCCCTGTGGCTTCGCCACCACTAACATCTTTGGGGGCAGTGATTTGACGGCTGGTAACCGCACTTCACGCGAAAAAATATATCACTTACCAAGATCTGCTACTGCAGAGTGCCACACCCAGTAATGGGTAAAAGGCATGATGATATATTTATTTAGTTATTTTATTGTCCAATGACAATTTTTTTTTTTCATTTATATCAACAATTTAGGTAAATTTTAATCGAAGAAAGGAAACAACTGAAAAAATTGTTTTATTTTAAGTTGGAGGCAAGTTTATACTGCTGGACAATATTTTGTTTGCTCGAACATTTTAAATTTGAAGTGAAGTGAACTCTACAGTTTTTCAATATTTAGACGATCTAGTAATATCATTATAATGCGTTCCTTTGAAACCATTTTTAAAAACTGAAATAACTGACACTGTGCACAAATGCTTAGAATCGCACGCTATCGGTTTTACGAATTCGGCTCGTCAGTACAGTAATAAATACTCTGACAATAATAATTGTAGTCCGTGCCTGTAGGGAGTGAGCTATTGAACAAGAAAGTGTTGGTACGGCTCTGAAGGGCAAGGCGCGTGCACAACGCCGATAACATCAGGTTAAAAGCTGACTCCACGAACTTGGAAAGCAAATGGAAAACTTGTTTGTATTTCCACGGCGATTCAACAAAAAAATCATGCAAGAAACGCTATTCAAAAGCGATTTTTTATGTTCCTTTATGCCCGTGTGACAATAAATATCAGCCGAGATGATGACTTATGGCGTCGGGGCGCGCAGGGCGCCATGTTTTCACCTGATCAACACGGGAATTGAAAAATCGACGAGATCTACGACTTTCTGTTTCACGTCAACCAACAAGAAAAGGTATAAAACAATTGCCTTTGATCTGTCGATAGTTAAATGTAACTTCACGATCATTATTAGGGTGAAAAAGTTTTTTCAAGAAAAATACTAAAGTATTACCAACATATAATGAACAAAGTGATTGATGACTTTCAGTTTCTTGCTGAAAAGTCTCATTAGTTTACATTGTAATAAAATTGTAATTCAACACTTTCGAAGGCATGTTTAGGTCATATTTATTTGTTCAATTTTTACATTTATTTCGTAAATGTAAATGATAAAGTATATCATAAAAAACTACAAAAATTTTCCAAATGATTACAAATGCGCATTCTATTGTGATTGAACAGTAGTTATTGATACATCATCAAAAATATTCGTAATTGCTGTTAAACAACAAATTTCAAACCAATTTTAGGAATAAAACAAATGTAACATAATTAAACAATCAATTTTTACAATTTATATGCGAGTAGATAAATATAATTATGATATTATTCCAGTAATAATTTCTGATAATATTATAATAAATATTACATACAAATTGTGTATTAAAAAAAGATAATGGTTCTGATAAAATCATAAAACCAATGACAAATATTATGAGAGATCGCATGCTGAAATGCGATTCCGATGAATGAATGATTCAATTCAGTTTGGTGTATAATGATAAACATTGAAAGTTAATAAGTATAATCTTCAAAATAATGTACGTGTATTCATATTAATGGTCAAGATAAATAAGCAATCAAAAATTATTTTACAAATATACAGAAAATAATTTTGAGTAAAAGAAAATAAATCAACTTATACAAATTTTACATGGCGATATTTTTAGAAATACTGTTTGAATTAGTTATTCATATAAAGTTATGATTAGAATCTTTGAAATAAACTAGAATTTATTTCGTTATAAATTCTTAAGATAAATATATTTTACATTGCAATTAAAACATACATTTTACCATAAAAAGCAGTGTAAGAAAGAAACCAAGCGACCTCATAATTATTGAATTTTATTTCAAGTTCACGTGCTGGTATATGCCCGTAATATCAAGCGAAACAATATATCAAAGTAATGAACTTAATATTAATGATTTCTGCGATAAAACTATAAATAATATATACGACACTATTTTACGAAACTAATTTTGTTTATCAACAAAACGTCAAAAAAGTTTATTATAAAATTACATATTATTAATATAAATAACATTAAACAGAAGTTCAGTTATTTGTTTTTGTTAAAAATACTTTAAAAAGCTGTGTTAACATTAGCCAAACTTTGACAGGACGTTAGTCACAACATTATAAGATCAACAATCCACATAACCTCAATATGTAAACTAGCAGTTTAAAAAACAAAGCAAAAGTATTATATTTCAACGACAATCAATATTAATTGTTTAGAATTAATCACGTTATTTAATAGTATTAAATACATATAGAAAATACATGCTTCAAACACATGGCATATAAATATTTGAAACTTACCTGATTTCTAACGTTGATCAGCAGTTGAGTGTCACCAAAATGAGTTAAAAACAACACAAAAAATAATACGAAATCAATACGCTTCAATTGATAATTGTTGGAAAACATTTTCACGCGAATTTTAATAAAACTTGACAAAATTACGAGCAACGTGCCGCCATCGCCACAACAACGATGAGAATGCATGTATAGCACGTTTGTGAACGACCGATCTCCAGCTAACTTGCTCACTGAGTTTGCGCAAGTTTGACGTTCGAAGTTAGGAATGGACTTACTCGACAGAGCTTCGGAAATGATCGCGAGTTGAACATGGAAAAATTTATTTGAAAATTTAAATGATTAAAAATATGTTGTAGTTTGGAATTGTAAACAACAATAAGCGTGTTGATGTAAAGAAAAACTACATATAATTAAGAGTCGACTTCTCTGTCGCTCTGTTTCATAAATAAAATAATCATAGAAAAAAAAGGTGATTATTATAACACATGGTATTATAGTAGTATATTGTATGTATAACAAGCAGGAGTATAAACATTTGTAACACAATTCAGAGGCAGATGATACAATTCATAGGAGTTAGAAAAAGATATTATATGTATGTTTTATATTATGGTTTTTCAAGAACTGCAATATTGTTGCCTTATTTATTTACATATTAACAATCAGTTTTACTCGATTTCACTATTTCAATATAACAATTCTAAATGAATATGCTATGAACATAACAGCCCGTGAGTTATGAAATTAATACCACACGTTGTTAAAGACTTTCATTATCATTGATAACCGTGAAATATAGAAATTTGTGTACAAATAAAAATAAATATATATATCACGCCTTTTACCCATTATTGGGTGTGGGTCTCGGCAGTAGCAGATCACGGTGATCTTAGTGGAGGAAAAGTCACAGGGTTAGTTTTAACGTGGTGAAAATTGTTTGTCGGTCGTGGGAATCGAACCCACGTTCTCAAATCCACAGGCCATTTCGATACCACTGAGTCACCTATTCATACCTACAATGTAGAAATGAGCAAATTTGTAGAAAAAAAAACTGTGTTAGCTTTTTTATTGTTTACATTATTAGCTACAACAATTAAGAACATTTTTTATTCATGTTTATCTATAAATCAATTTATAAAAAAATGTTAATGTTAATATCAGCCATAATTAGTTAAATATATAATTTATTTCCAATATTAACGAAGCTCAGCTTTAATTATAAAATTGAAATTAATAATTAAAATGAAACGACATTTATTGATTTGATATAGATTAATTATAATTATTAATTAATAGTAACCATTTCACAAATATTAATATTAGAATTTAAATATTGAAATGTTCATTATTCATAGATACAGGAAAATTACATTGATTGATCAATCATTCATTTATATCGGCAGATATATATTATTATCATTTGTATTTTAGCCTTTTTGATATTATGGCCAGTTGCACAAACGAAATTTTAATGTTTAGTTGCTATACTTGAAATTGATGATATGTGTATAGAAGCGAATATTAAAACCAAGTTTCAGATGTATTGTGATTACAAATGACAGTGAATTATTTACATTTTTTGCTATCTTGAATAATTAAGACGTGAATATCCATGACATTAGTTCCAGTATGCCCCGTCTTAATCAAGTAGTTGCCGTCTTCAAACATGCGATAGAAGTTGTAAGAATCGTTGCGGACGATGTAATCAAGAGGGTCAATAGAACGCTGTGTGGCTCGAGTGCAAAGTTGTGCGAAACCAAAAGCGCCAGCTGCATCCGTCGGGCCGTCTTGGCCGTCCGTGCCGCAGCTCAGCAATGTAATATTCATGCATTTGACACTTTCGCACGAGTGCCCCATTGCATTGTTGACATCGATCGCGAACTGAAGAGCTAATTGCTGATTCCTTCCGCCGCGACCCGCGCCATTCACCCTCACCGTTGGTTCCCCACCGCCTATCAAACACACCGTCGCACCGGATTCCAAATTCAGCGAAATTAGTTCGTCGATGACTTCCTCCGTAATGTTTAAAACGGACTGCAAGTTTACTAAACATTTACGCAACTTGTCTTTTGATGAAAGCCCTTTCATAACTTTGGCTATTTTGATAGCGATACGCGCGTACGCGTCACTTATCGTGGACACATCTCCGCTGACGGCTACGGAGATAACGCAACATTGATAGCCAAGTCGTACGGCTTCTTCGCGCGCTTTGCTCGCCGCGAGTTTGTTATTTCCAATCACGAAATTTGTCATGTGGATGAAATTTCCATCCGGAGCTTTGGAGATACGCTCGGAATCAGTGTCTTCTGCAGAGAGAATGGTTCGAATCGAGTCGGGAATCTGTTCGCTAAGGGCGTATTTTTCGATTATCTTCATGGCGGCATCGGTAGCGTCGCGATTTGGCGTCGTGGGACCGCTGGCAATGCAGTCTAGAGGGTCGCCTATTATGTCTGACAGTATCAGAGCAACCACATTTGCCGGATAAGCCAGTTTGGCCAAGCCGCCACCTTTCACTTCGGACAGACGCTTTCGAACACAATTTAACTCTACTATGTCAGCGCCTCGGTTAGATAACAGTTTTATTAGTTGAGTTTTCTCTTGCAATGTTACTGGTGGCTTCGGAAACGGAAGTAAAGCTGATCCTCCTCCGGATATTAGAACAATTAGAAAATCATCCGGTCTCAAGTGTTTAACAAGGTCGGCTATTTGTCTGGCAGCGTACTCTGATTCGGAATCCGGTAAATTATTTTCAGCGCCTTCTATAAAATCAAAGCGAGAACATTTGAGTGCTGCCTGTTGCGCCGCCTCTGAGTCGAGTGTTCCAACTGGAATGCTTATAATACCATACACTAGATGGCGGCAGAGAATTGATTCAATAGCGAGCGACATGTGGAATACTGCTTTGCCGAATCCGACAACATAACAATTTTTATTCACTTTGATTTGTTTGCCACAAATAACTAAATCATTTCTGTTTAGTGTCACAGATTCGTTTATTAATGTTTCTGGATCAACTGCCGCCACTGATTTTAAAAATATATTTAACGCATTTTCTTTTATTTGTTCCATATTCACGTATTTTACAATATTTCTTTTTAACACTGAAGATTTAAAAAGCACTTTTCTGAAATTAATCATAACACGTGATAATTTTAATTAATTTATTAACTATATTTAGCAAAACCTTTCGTGATAAGAACGACCTCGAAACTGACCTTTATCATCACTACATATATTTTTGTTAACTATTTTATTTGAAATTTGGAATTTTGAACTATAAATGTAATTAACAGTGATAGAAAAAAAATAATTGAAATTTTGTTTTAATCTTTTTTATCTGAATCAAGAAAATTATGAGACTGCAAAGTGCTGCCGCTAGTTATATAATACTGCACTATATATTTGAGCGGCAAACCAAAACATTCATAGTGCATATTTATTATTTAAAAGAAACGATTTGAATTGAATTGCACACTTTAATTTATTATTATAATAAAACTGACGAATCTTTATTATTTAGCATTATGTATAAGCTTCATGTCAGTGTGATACAATGTTAAAAAATATGTGAAAGTTATTCTACGAACTCCGTACACTTGTATGTATCTTCTCAAGATAATGCGTCATTGCTTTTTATATGAAAGAAAAAATGAAATTGTCAGACACGAAACTTGGGCAATATCTAACATTAATTTAATTTAGAATGCAATAATGTTCATACAACACACAATATTAATGAGACAAATATCATTTTTGTAAATTAGGGCAAATCAAATTATGTAATTTGTGTAATGTGGGTAACAATTAGTTAAAACGCGTGTGACGAGAATGTTGTAATTTAAAAAATTGTTATGAGTAACTTCCGTGTAATATTTTAATGCATAATAATTAATAAACCTATAGTGTTTAAGGATTGTTAAATTAGTATGATTAATTACTAGCATCTGTTAAATTTATACATTATATTTTTGTTACTTTTAATGTTGTTTAATATTTTTAAAAATGTTTAAAACATTATAAGACGAATGTTACATTTTTGACAAGTGCCATTTTTTTATACAATCAATTTCGTACGACTGCACAGATTAATCTACATTATGTTTAATTACATTAAATGTATTTAATTACATAAACGAATTAAAGAAAAAATTAAACACATGATTTAATGGAGGTCATATTTGAGTGAAAGTCTTCTTGTTAGAATAATGAATAAAAGGTATATAAACTTTAGTTCTGAGTATTCTTGTAGGTAAACCAGTATTGTTATATCGGGTAATAAAAGAACAAAATAAGATATTGTCAATGAACTGGACACTAGACTGCATTTTAGTTTCATTATAAATGATATCATTTATTTATTTGAAAGTAAATGTTTTAAATAAAACTTAAATTTCTACCAGTCTCAAATAATTTAGAAACATTTGAATGTGGGAAATAAACAATGCCAATATTATATATTATCAGATTTAATTCACTACTTTTAGTAAAAATAAGTATTTCTAATCATTTATCGCTCTGTATCACAAAAATTGCAGCCTAAAAATATTTTCATCTCAAATTCTTGAATGTTTGATTTTATTGAACTTGACCTAATTGATTTTTAATCAGAAATTCTCAATAGATATAACGTGATTTTTATTTAAATTTTTAACAAGCTTATTATAATTAATATAATTATGAATAATTTATTTGTAATTTTTAACATGTTAGATATATACATATCAAGTTTTCTCTCAGACGTTCTGAGAGAACGAGAACCTCTTTCCATCGAAAGTAACAACGAGTAGAATGTTCGAAAGTGTATTATTAGATTCACTACTTGCTCATTTCATTTTCAATAAAATAAATTTTACGATACATTTAAAGTATAAAATTTACATCCTCTGAATTGTAATGAGACTTTCACTTTTGCCAAAATTAATGAAACATTACATACAAAATAATTAATAATTTCAAATTTCATCATTCTTTAGATAGGTATGTCGCAGGAAACTAGTTTTCGCTGTGCATATATTATCAATTATCACAAATCATTAATGACATCTAAATATCTTGCACAGTTGCAATGAAATTCATGACATGAAACTGGATCTGAACATTCTTAAAAAAAAAATTATATTTTTATTTATTGCATGTTCAAATTATATTACACTTTCATTTTTACGTACATAAAACAATATTAAATTTACTAACATTCTCGTATTTACTTGAGAAAATAGAAAGACAAACAACAAATTTGAACTATATTTATATTTTGAATAAAAACCTTGACAAAGAGCGCATAAAGAAAGAATAGCATCGCTTATACAACTTAGATTTAAAATTATTATATTAAATTACAATTCACTTAATTTAGAATGCACCTCTGCTGAATTAGGTATATTATTAAATAATGTTGCAAATATATTTTTACAATATTGATCATAAAAGATCTTGTAGAAAGAGATGTATTTTTCAACTATTTTAAAAATCGTAAAAAGTATTATTTATCTTCTTGCAGATAATTTTAAATTTAACAACATGATATTGAAGTTTGACGTCTCAAAATAATTTTTATCTGTAAAGTTAACCAATCAAAACCAAACTCAAATATGTCTTATACAAACACGTTGTATTCTTTTAATGAACATACTATATAATGTAATAACAAATATTTTCATAATTTTAATGATAGTAAATAAAATATAAAATCTACCAATATTTAATTATTTATTGCGTTGCTTATGTTTCTGCACTGTCATTTGATCAATTTTACATATTTTTTTGAAGGCTAATGAAATTATAAATTAGTGCACTTTTTGTGCCCAGGTCAGTTTCGTTTCGTTTTACTTTAGTCACTAAATTGAGCAAATGGAGCAGGCCGCTATGTTTTTATTAAAATTAAAATACCTTTAAATCAGGTACATTAGAATTTATTTACAGCCCGGTAATCATAATTTTTTTTGATAATCCTAAATTTTGGATTAACTAATCTTATTCTAGTTCGATTTTAAAAAGTAAATCGAAATCACTTTCCGAATACCAAATGTAATAAAAGAGTTTCAAAAAACGTTTTAAAGAATATGTTTCAGCTTAATTCTGAATTAACTTAATCAATCTCTTTTAAGTAGACAATTCATGTGTTGCAGTAAAATTTAGTCATTTTGAAGAAATTAAACAAGTAAATGTAGTAATATTTGTATATCACCTATGTTCAATTTAGTAAAAATATGGCGGTGCATATCATATGTTGATAATGTATTTAATTTAGTTACTGCAATTTTGTTATTAATACAATTTGTTTGATGCATGAAAATTTGCGTATCTTTTATAATACGATTTTACGAAAACTGTGTCATAGACGACTTATATGAGCAATGATTTTATCACTACTATTGATTCTCTGATTATTTTACAGGAATTTGTTTCAAACCTGTAGAGAATTAAATTCGACATCTACATCAATTAATTCAATTAATTTTTTTATTTCACTATTGCCAAAATTTATTTTAAATGTTGTCAAAAATTGATATTATCTACAAAGATAGTAATGAAACTGGAACAACTGCAAACAAATGTATAACGTTTAACTGTCACATAAATATTTTAAACTTGATTTTAACAGTAATTAAATAAGTAAAATGTATTCTTTAGACTGAATTTGAAGCAGAACTTAATACTCTAAATATTCATTTGAATATTTTACCTGTAATCAAAAGGCAATGGTAACGAAAGGACACAATTTTCATGGGATAGCTCATGTATTTTTTAGCTATTAAACTGAAAATTTGGTGAAGACATTCAAAATGTATCTCAATTTTTATAAATGCGAAGAAATTATTTTTTTTGGGAATTTATAAATGTGCTAAATTGAACATAATGCTTTCAAAATTGAAACAAATAATGAAATAATAGTTAAATATTGAAATTGAATACAATTAAATGTCAAATCATCGAATATTTGTCTTTCTTTACAGACTCTCTACCACCAAAAACCGATGTCATCACTAGGTTTCTTTAAGAAGAAAAAAGTAAGAGTGGGACATACCGCAGTGTGAGACCGCCAAGACGGTCATTCCTCAGTCTTCACGTTCGTTACTTTCACGTTTCTCGTACAGCGTGAGTCAGTGGTGGCCGCAAAGCAGAGCGCATAGGCGCGCCTGACGAAAGCGAACGCGCGAAATGACAGCCATGTGCAAATATTCACGCGTGGTCCGTGCTGCGCTGTTTGGATTGTGTGTTGTGATTGTGGGTTTTTGTTTGACGGGTAAGTTGATTTTTGAGGATTTTATTCCTGTTTTCAGGAGAAATTTTAAATGAAAGTGAAGTAATGCGTTTCTCTGATATTATAGAACCGGATTTTTTAAATTACACATATATTATACTCTGTCCAATGTAAGAACGCAGCAAGGTATATGACATATATTATCTTAATTGTGATTAGTTAACAAAACGTCAAAACGAGTACAGGTTACACAGTACGAAAAATATTGATAGATTGACATCGCATCAGATTAAAAATTATCTTGTAATTTAATAGAAGAAATCTATTTAAAAACGAGTTATGTACTAATTCAAATATATTCACGTACAGATATACAACGTAATACAGTTACACTCTGACCGAGTATAAATATTTTAACATATAATAAGGTTTTGCCATTTACTGACAACACGATTTATTTTTCTCGTATTAAAATAGATTTAGATTGCAGTATCACGTATTGCATTCTAACCTTAAACAGGGTCATAATAATTGTAAAGTAAATGTAGATAAATAAAGAACATAACTAATATTAAACAATAGATGGCTAAATCAGTAAATCAAAAATCAAAAAAATATTTGTTTCAGTAAGTATAAGTTTGATCTTACCTAAATGTATTTTCAGTTTGTCTTGAACTTTTGAAATCGTATATTTTACGTAGTACATTTCTAAATAAACTTACAAAAAATATTCGGGAAAAAAGGATTTTGTATCATTATTATTTAAACAATATTTCTCTAAAATAATTTGAAAATGATTCACAGCAAAATATATTTGTTGAAATATGTTCAAAACAATCTAAAACTAATATACATACATTCTTTTCTGAACCACATAAATTAAACTGCATACCTAACTATATACTACAGGAGCAGTATTGTGGAATGAAATAATAACAAAAACTTATGTCTATAACGGAACTGTTTGTTTTTGCGATATAATTTGCTTATTGCTTATTATTTAATTTAAATTTAGAATAAGAAATATATGTTTTTATGTTGTTAAATTATGAGTGCTGGTATAAAAAAGCAATTAAGGTGCGTAACTAGAACTGTGTAATTTTACATTTTGCTGTCAATAGAAATACGTATTTAAATAAACTAAAATTTTTCCACTTTTATTGAAAATATTTTGCTCTAAATTAATATATAAACTGATAAACAAAGGTAAATAATTTTTTGATACTTATCTGTAATATAATTTGAAAATTTTTACGTATGGCACACCAAAAAAAACCGTTAAGACAACTATTAGTCTAGAAATAGAACCAGAATTAAAGAAAAGAATATGTACAAGTAATCATAGCCCAGTGGATAAAACAAAGGTAAAACTACTGTTTATTAATTATTAAGCGAGAGGTCTTGCGTTCATATCTCATTGACCTCTACATATATAAAAAATACGATTACGTCCCCACAGCAGACAAACAATTTTCACCAATTTAAATCTACTCTTGTTGCTCCCCCTCCACTAATATCTTTAACCGCACTTCACGCAAAAAAAATGTATCACTTAATGGGTAAAAACCGTGATGATATATATATATATATATATATATACGAATATACTAATACAATATTAGATATTTAAAATTCATCTTCGAAATGTAACCAAGGTAAAATATGTAATTTAAAAATTGGTAAATAATTTGACCTCCATTTTATACGAGTGGTGTAATATTTAGTATCATCATAATCATTAGATTTCTGTGACATTTGAAGATGTTTCCTGAAATTTCAAACAACTAAAGCTAAAATGGCTGTTAATGAATACTACTTTACATGACAAAGGTAAAGATAGTTTTACAAAGTGACAAGAGATTGTATAATATGCTGTATTGTCCTTGTAAACTACTGGCTAAATTGTAATATTAAATCTAATGACAGTTCCGTAATCCAGCCAGTATTGAAATTTAGCAATAAGGTTAGATAATACAAAAGAACATAAATGTAATTTTATTGATTACTGGGTGAGTACCTATATAGCAATAATAATTATAGTTCATGTGTACCTACATATTACCTATTACAAATTATTTTGTAATAATGATTAATTATATTCTCTGATATACGTCACTTAGGACAATTTTTCTAGTAAAACATAAATTCTAAACTTTATATGACATTATTGACATACATACATACATAACATCACGCTATATCCCATCAAATGGGGTAGCACGAACCCCTGAAACTTTCACAGGACATCTACTAAAAGATTAATAAAAAAAAATCAGTTCACGTCAACATTCTCATTCTGACACACGATATTCGTTTCGACCACATACTTCCTTCATACGAACTCTTTCCTTCCTCACAACCAAAATCCATCATCATGCAACAAACATCCATTCACATCCATCCATTCGCTCCTGTACACCTGTTTCGTAAATCTTCACTTACGCCCACTCCTCTAACAACGAATCTATAAAGAAATGAAGGCAGCATCGCCTGCGCTTGTTTCAAAATACATTTAACACAATTGCAGTTAGACACTGTATATATAGTAAAAACTGAAAATGAAGAAAAAAAGATGAAGAAGGAAGGGAGCATCCCTCTGCGCTTGTTTTTGAAACTGAATTCCACACAACTGTATATATATATGTGCATAACTGTCAAATATTAAATTATTTTATGGCCAGTTAATTTTGTTAATTTAGTAGCAACTCTAGTTAAAAATATCTATTAAAAAACAAGTATATCTGACATTTCATTTTTGTAAGAGCCAGAGGCAATGCTCCTAATACTTCCTCATCGTATAATTTTAATATACATATATATTTTTTATCTTCTGTATAGCACAATTTACCTTGTAATATTGTTTTTGAATGTATTCGCGCTAGGATGTATTTCTTAATTCGTTGATTATTTAAGCAATCATCTATAAAAAGTTAAAAACAAAGAAATATTTCGTATAGCACACAAGGTTAATGATTGAATTTAGAATCTGTGTTTCTGAAATTAATTTTGTTTATTCTCTTAATGTGACATTAATAATAGTTAATCGTTAAAAATCTTTCAAACATTTTTGGGAAGTTTGAAAAATAAAGTAGCTGACAATTTTTCATTTTGTCAGCAATCTCTTTGGAAGATAAATACCTAAAGAACAACAAACAATATTCTTAGATCAATTATCTTAACTAGTTAAATCAGTCCTAAGTCGGATAAATCCATGTAAGACCAGGGTTCGAAGATATATATCGATCGATATATATCATGATATTTATTTTGATATATATATCGTCATATTTTTGCAATGATATATATCCATTATATAAAAATATCAAATAGTTTTTGAGATATAGCCTCCGGAGAAGTGAAATTTTGCGAATTTTTCAGTTTTTCTACTTTTCCGAGGCTATATCTCAAAAACTAAATGTGATATGAAAACGCGGTCAACGGCATTAATTTTCTCGTGCTTCAGTTAACTTATAGACAGGGTTCGAAGATATATATCCATTATATAAAAATATCAAATAGTCTATAATAAATACAGTATACCTCTCATTATTAAAATAAATAAATATAAATATATCATCACGCCTTTTACCCATCACTGAATGTGGCACTCTGCCTAAGCAGATCTCGGTAAGTGATATATTTTTTTCGCGTGAAGTGCGGTTACAAAGATATTAGTGGTGGAGGAGCCACAGGGGTAGATTTTTATTTAAATTGGTGAAAATTGTTTGTCGGCTGTGGGGATCGAACCAGGGTTCTCAAGATCCACAGGCCGACTCGATACCACTGAGCCACCTACCCCATTATTACTATATAATATTTGTGTATCCATTCAATGTATATTTACTTTTTTTCATTACCTATGTTAATTTTTTATTTAGGAGTAATAATTTATTTTGTATTTCCTATTGTGATAATAAATGTGTACAAAAACTAAAATTAAAAAATAAATATCCAAAAAGTGATATTTATCTGATATATATCCTATATATCAGATATTTTGATATTTATTATAAATATCATGATATTTACGAACCCTGTGTAAGACTAACACTTGATTAACATCTCTTAACAAAGCCCCTGTTTTTGCCGTTTGTTAATGTTTAACATACGCAATAACATCAGACCATTCCTAATTATAATTTTAGTCGTTGTCTTAATCATAAACCCACGAACTTCAAAGTTATGTCTGTTTTGTCAGGCATGTGAACAAACATAAAACAAAAACATAGTGTCAGTAGCTGGAAATTGTCTAATCCACTCGACTAAGATTTCTAACGAATTCTATAACTAGAAGTCTGATTTATTGCTATAAATATAATTAAGACAAATTTTCATTAAACTTCTCTAAATATATTTAGAGTGATATATTTCTCGCGTGATGTGCAGTTACCAACCGTCAAATCACACCCCCAAAAGATATTAGTCGAGAGGGAACCACAGAAGTAGTTTTAATATGGTGAAAATTGTTTGTTGGCTGTGGGAATCAAACCCAGGTTCTCAGATCCACAAGCCGACTCGATACTATTCAGCCACCTACCCCACAAATTAAGCTAAATTATATTCTCACAAAAGTTTAAACAAACACCAACATACCTTTGTTACCATTTGGTTCCCGGAAAGAGATTTGGATTAGCTTTTTAAAATCAAACTAGAATAAGATTAGGTAATTTAAAATTCAGAATGAACCAAAACTTTTTTGAGAATTTGACTGTTAAATCTGTTTTGCTTAAAACTATTCCGTGTTTTCCGTATATAAACAACTATCAAACGAGCGACATGAATAGAACATTTTGAGATGGGCATATACGGGTGGTGTAATTAGATTTACGGCAATCGAATCTCAAGAATCCGAATTCAAATCAAAGCGAAAAATGTATGAACTGTCACACTGCGGTTTAGTGAGTCCAAACCTTATAATGTAATTGGAATTAAGTTCCTGTTGTACAGAGTAACATAAATAAATAAATATCATATATATAAGATTTTAAGCAATCAGTGAATAAAATCAAAAAAGTTCTGTTTTTGCCGTTCTCTAAACCTACGGAATTCTTAAAAAAAATGTATAGAAAGGAGGATTATTTCAAGATGAATCTTACAGAGTAAATCTAAAAATAGCTGTAAAGTAAGACAATCAAATTGAATGACAAATACGAGATTTGATCCAAATATCTAGTGAAACACTTTTAAGATTAAATAATGGTTATTGAAAATGATTGGTTTTTGACAATTATAATTATTGCTATTTCTTTGCAGGTGTAAATGGCCAGGACACGGAAAAGAACAAAGAACCAAAAGATTTAAAAGATTTATACAATACAAGTTCATGTATTGAGAAGCCATATGTATGTCCTCACCCGAAGATACAATTTTACCTGTACACTAGGTAAGTGTAACGTTGCTCAATAATGAAATGCACATTTTAATTCGCAAGTCAACGCTGGCTTCTATATAGACTTCTAGTTCAAGTATATAAATACTAAATATTACACTGTGTACATATTAAGTGTTTATGTAGCATTATGTAATTCAATTTATTCAGGCCTTCTGTAAATAAAAGCCATTTTTATTATCCTTTTTTCGGTAATTCATATATTTCTACGCGTGAAGTGCGGCTACTAGTCGTCAAATTACGGTCCCCAAAGAGTGGTGGGAGAGCCACAAGGGTAGATTTAATTTGGTGGAAATTGTTTGTCGGCTGTGGGAATCGAACCCGAGTTATCAAAGTCACAGGCAGACTCGATACCACCTACCCCAAAAGGTTTAAATTTGATTAATAAAAATGAAGTAAATATTCTTAGTATGATACCGATTTTATTACACCTTTTTAAATTAAATCAAATAGTAAATTAAATTTCAAGCTACTATTTTAATCTTAAGTTAAAAGAACACTAAACTTTGTTTAGCGAGTAAATTTTATACAAAGTTTTATTTAAATTATAAAATAAAATAAATAAATAAATATATCATCACGCCTTTTACCCATTACTGGGTGTGGCACTCTGCCTAAGCAGATCTCGGTAAGTGATATATTTTTTCGCGTGAAGTGCGGTTACCAGCCGTCAAATCACGGCCCCCAAAGATATTAGTGGAGGGGGAGCCACAGGGGTAGATTTAAATTGGTGAAAATTATTTGTCGTCTGTGGGGATCGAACCAGGGTTCTCAAGATCCACAGGCCGACTCGATACCACTGAGCCACCTACCCCATATTTAAATTATAATGTACTTATTTATTTTTTATTTAAATTATAAAAGATCAAATTTAGATCATAAAATGAAAAATAATTGTAGGTAAATATTGTTATTATTTAAGTGTTAATTTTTCATTTGTGCGTTATCTAGTGTTTTTCTGCAAGCAATTAAAAGTAAACAATTAGTTTTTTGATTCTACAGCCTTGACTTTAAGCATTATTTACAAATAATTATTTCAGCACCAGTGCAGACACTATTTACTTTCAAATATTATTTAACTCTGTTAATAAGTCAAGAGAAAAGATGCTGTGACACTGAAGGTCAGAGATCAGAGGTGAATAAATACATTGTAATTAATTGAATCCTCAAATTAATATATTTGTGAACAATAAAAGTTCATAAATATCAAATCAGTTTCACTGCGAAACTGTGAAAGTGAATTTATCTGTGCCATCTGGACTTACATGGATTTATAGAATTATTTCAGTTCATCAACTACTTTCTATACTAGTATTAATCAGTCATTACTTGCACGAATAAACTGCCGTAACACATGTACTTTGTTTACTTTCTTTGTTGATATCGTTTTGAAAATATTCCATAATATGAATATAATAATAATAATTTCGATTTCATTACATATTACTAATAATAACAATGTGTACGTTTGTAATGAAAACAAAATGTAGCTACCACCTGGCGTATTACGAAATTTTATTTCATTCAATTACTGATATAAGTACTCTACTTAAGCTTATATTTTAGAAACTAAACAAGATATGAAAATGTATTTAGCGGCATTGATTTTCTCGGGCGTTACTTAACATATTTAAAAAAATAATATTTTCTAATTTTTATATTATTATTTTTTTTATTCAGCGCATCGGAATACATGTGTATCTAAAATTTCAGCAATATATTTGAAAGAGAAAGCATTATGGAGCAAAAGTCTAAAAATGTCTCAACTTTTTTTGGTCAGAAATTAGAAACGGCTGAAAATTCATATAAATTAACTGGATCCCGAGAAATCTAATGCCATTGAGCGCATCGTCACATCATAGCATCTTGTTTAGTTTTTGATATAATTTCCGGACAAGTTGATATTTTCCTTAATATAAATTCCATTTCATATTTTATTCATTTAACAAATTATTTAATGAAAATGTTAAACTTATGCAAAATAATTTGAGGAATTTAATAGTCAGATTTTCAGGTCTATTTTTAATTTAGTTTTTGAGATATAAGGTATAGAATTAGAGAGAAGTAAGTTAAACTAGATGAAATTTAAGAAAAATATATTATTACCTGCGGACTATTTAAAACAATGATTAAATAAATTAATGACAACAGCTGATAAATTTATATACAATTAAATTTATTGATATAAAAAATGAAATGGTAAAATTTACGAAAAGTACAAAAGTTATAAATGTTAAACAAATAAATATTAAAATTAAACTAAACAAATTAATGACGATGGCAAACAACAACATATGAACTTAAATTACTAAATTACTTGGCAAAACTACATCTTGCCTATCTAAAAGCCAAGCTACCACTAACAATTTGTTGTTGTTTTCCATGGAACGTGCTGTCAAGGGGTAGGAGGGTGGAATCGTTACATTGGTTCAAGATAACTATTGACGCTTACAAGGGATGAAATACAAAGGTCAAATCTATCTCAGATCAACGCACAGCTGATAATTTACCTAGATATGTGATCACACATGCAATCTAACAAGCGCGACAATTAAAAAAAGCCATAAACTCGATAAATAATCGAAGAATACTGAAATTATTACCATATGCACTAATAAATTTGATAACCAAAACTCCGTCAAATCAACTTTCAAAAAGATACTTAAGATAACATTTAATTAGTCTATATCTTTCGAAACTAAGTTGATAGTGAAAAATCCTAAATATAACAAAAACTAATTCTGAATTGTTTCACTTTGTTATACTATGAGTAAATTGATTAAACCTTCAAGATAGATAAAACAACAGAAAAAGTAATTAGTAATTTGACTTAACAAATACATTAAATTTACGAAAGCAATTATACAGATGTAATAAAAGAAGAAATTAAAAATCTCCAAGACCAAAGACACAATGAATATTTGTTATTTATGTTATAAGGACAAAAAACTTTTTCGTTTAAGTGAAGTAATTAGAATAATTATCAATTTGCTCTTAATTTTGCTGTTCTGTTCGAATTTAATATACACTTGTATTGTTCGGGTTAATACGACCCGTACCATTTTAATCCAACTTTAGAATAGAGTAAAATAAAAATTCAACATAAAGTATATAAAACTTGAAAACTTTATGGAACAAATAATATAATATTTTAATTAATTATCCATACATAAATAAATTAAAATTATGATTTCGTATGTCAGTCACCATACTCAATACTATAAAATAAAAACCAGTTTTTTATTACAATATTATTAAATGTAATTCGTGGATAAAAATTTTAAAAATCTATTTAAAAATAAATTAGTAATACATATCTAGCAAAGTCATTGATTTCAATAAAAATATCTCCAAGAATAAAATATTTATTGAAATAGATATTAATTTTGTGTTGAACAGACCCGAAAAGTACAGAAGGGTTAAACTGGGTGTAGTTAATATATACCATAAATAAATAACGGAATATTTGTATTCAATTAGTGATTGTATATAAAGTGTCATTTTTTGGTTCAAATTTATTTATTGGTCAAAATATACGTCGAGTTAAGGGTCGTTTCACACAAGCGATGTTTTATCGGGCGATTTTTTGTCTTTTATCTTCTGATAAAAAATTGTATGATAAACTTAATTTCTAGTTTACATGAGCAATATTATATCGAATGATAATAATTTTTCTGCTCGGTCGCCGTATGATAAAAAAAAATTGTTTGATAAAATATTGCACGTATGAAACAGTCGTAGGACAAAAAGTATCACATAGCACAGTAAAACTTTTCTGCAAAAAGGTTATCTTTTTGTACAAATATTCTAACCAAAAAACGTCAATTTTACGCAATAGAATCAAGAAAAACAGGTAGCGTAATTTCAAGGACGAAGGAATTTTTGGGAAAGTTATATTTAAAATGTAACTATGATTACAATAACATGTCTGCTACTCGTACTTTATGAAATATTAAATAATTAATATTATTAGTAGCTTAATTAAACAAATATTGTATACAATTTTTGAAACAATTGCTTTTGTAATTTCTAGAAAATAATGGAATTTACCTTTCTCATGACTTCATCCTTCACTAGCAAACTAGCTATACTGAAATAAATACATAATCAAAATTAGCAGCAGACAGCAAAATGACGTTAAGTAGAAAATCTCTCTTCAAGAATGAAAGTAATAAATAGCGAAACAATGACTTTATTGCTTTATAAGACAATATGCTTTACATACCATTACAAATACATAATATTTCCTATTTGGTTGCTGTATCACGCATGTAGTGATTTCCTACTAGCATGTTGTTGTAGGTTAATAGCAGACTTGAAACCAGAAAGTGAAACCACACCAGTAACATAGATAAAAATAACCCGATATTAAGTGAAGAACCCCGGTATCTCCCACATTACCGGTAACACAGGAAATCAGCTTGAATGAAGTTGATTTTAATATTATCTCTTAGTCGAATAATCTCAAAACATATTGGGTTTTTACGTAAAATAACTCAGGAGAAAGTGATAAAGAAAACGGAAGCATGTACTTGTATAGTATGTTTATGAAGTAATTAATGATGAAGTACTTGCTCTCTACTATATAATTAGTTGGCATGTCGTAAAATATCAAATAAATATCGCTGAAGAAAACAATTTCTATTGTTTTTTACGTTAAGATAGATACTTGTATCAATTCACAATCCATTGTATTTTCTTGTAAAATGCTTTGACATTTCAGTATAGAATTTATAGCCCAGAGTAATTTGCAAACACAACAGACGAAAGCAAGTGGAGTGAAAAAATCGTAACTTAAGATGGAGAAATTTTTCCTATACTCGTAATATCAAATTACTCGTGCCGTTTCATTTAAAGCAATTAATGGTGGGATTCTGTGTATATTCGTAAGGTTTGTAGATTCGTAAATCTGCAAATGAGGATTAATATCGCAATGAAACATTTGACTATGAAATATTCTCTATTTATCAATAAATATTGATGTTATTTTATTTATTATTTACAGATTTATGAATCCTTAAATTTATAGGTTTATAACATAATTCTACCATAAGTTGTAGTAAAAAAGGAAAAATTGATATTTATTAACCCTTTGCACTCCGTTGTCGCCGCATTTGCGACACGCTTGTTTATCTCACTCAGCGCTCTTAAGTCTTAGATAATCAAAAGTGTTTACGTTTGCATTCCAATGTGTGTGATCTGCATTTGTTTGGAGTTACTGGTTCCTACTATTGGCTGGAGTGCAAAGGGTTAATATAATTAACCAAATGAAGTATTTGATTTAAATTATGACATTTATATTCATCGTTTCCAAAATAAATAAAGGTTATTTGCCCTATATATCCAATGTTTAACTAAAGGTTATTAATTTTTTTTATATTAGTTGGATTTCAGGCTTTAATTGGAATTAAAAAGGTAAAATTAATTATTCATTTTTTAAACCTTTTTAATTAACCTATGAGGCGACGTTTCGGCCAATATTTGGGCCATTATCAAGCAATTTTAGTATAAAATAACAATTAACAATTTAAATTTTACAATCAAGGGTAACATAATTGAAGTCAATTGAAAAATAAAAAATTAAAAAACTTGTTGAAGTGTACACCTCAAGAGTTACATAGTTACTATGTTACTACTTCAATAACAAGCTTTTCTGAATATAAACTGTTATATATGAATTTACACATTTCATGTCGTGGCTTCGCTATTATCGCATCCAAACAAAAGTGATGCTTCTACTACACTAAGTTTTTGTAGATTAGTTGAAGTTATGTATTAATGAGGAAATTAATAGCTATTAAATGGTCGCGTGTCACCTAATTATCGCATTTATCTAATAACTTTAATTAGTAGTTAATATTAGATAACTAATACAAGATAACAAATGATTATTCTCATCATCTTCGTTGAATAAGTTTTTTTTTTTAGTAGATTTACTTTAAAAGTAGGTTAGTTAATAGTTATATCATATTTTATATAACTTCTATCTCCCTTTTCAATTTAAGAAACAAAATAATTTTATTTCGTGTTAAGAAGAATAATAGGAAGCATTAAATAATATAACTCATATGTTTGAATTTGAAAGCAGATCTTAGTAAGTGATATATTTATGTGTGCTAAATGCGGTTACCAGTCGTCAAATCACGGCCCTAAATTGTTAGTGGAGGCAGGAGCCACAGAGGTAATTTAAATGTGGTGAAAATTGTTTGTCGACTGTGGGAATCAAACCCGACTTTTCAAATTCAGAAGCCGACTCGATACCACTGAGTTATCTACCCCATAAAAACCAGCAATATTTAAAATGGTGACTAACTTTGTGTTTACGTAACAGAAAAAAATATGTTATGATATGAATACAATTTTTATTGAATATTTTTTTAAACGAAATAACGAAAAATATGATATTTAATTGGTTCACTTATACTTTTCTTCATTATTTCATTTATTTTTTCACGATCAGGTGAATTGGTAAATAATGTGCACATTATTTTTCTAGGGCTTTTATATTATTTTAACAGTTTTGTTGTTTAATATAAGTAAAATACAATAAAGTACAATGAAACTAATAAAAATCTAACAACTTATTTATTTACATTCATAGCAAAAAAAAATTAGGCGAATTCTTTCTCATGTCAATGTTGTCATTGACTAGAAGACATGAACTTACCACGGAGAATTGCGCCCATAATAATCCAGAGGATTTATAAGTTTCAGATATTTCAATAAAATACGCCAACATTATCTATGTCCTCTGCACTTTTTTTTGGCCCATCATTGTCTGAAGCAATTATATGTTACATCGTATTCGTTGGTAATAAGTTTCGAACAGGTGCAGAAGCTGCATAAATAGTTTTTTAAGATTCTTCGGAAGGTTCTTTGCTATATTTTTGGTATTCCATTGTATAACATATAATTTGACTTAAACAAACTTTTTATTTATTTTATTTTTTTATCAAGGATTACTAAATTTTAAAAATCAATAAAAGTCTATAAAAACGTATAAATTAAAATAAATGTTCTCTTATAGACGCACAGCAGACAACCCGGAGATACTGAACGTCCTCTCCAGCGACTCCCTTTTCAATTCCCAGTTCAACCGGGCTCATCCGACTAAGGTGCTGGTGCATGGCTTCGGCGGAAGTCGTCTTTGGTCGCCTAGCACTGACTTCCGCGCTGCGTACTTTATCCGGGGCAATTACAACATCATCGTCGTGGACTACACCACGCTTGCCAGGGAGCCGTGTTTAAGTCAGATGCACTGGGCGCCCAGGTTTTGCGCTAGGTAAGATACTAACTTCTACTTATTAAATAAATAAATAAATATATCATCACGCCTTTTACCCATTACTGGGTGTGGCACTCTGCCTAGGCAGATCTCGGTAAGTGATATATTTTAAATCACGGCCCCCAAAGATGTTAGTGGAGGGAGAGCCACAGGGGTAGATTTAAATTGGTGAAAATTGTTTGTCGTCTGTGAGGATCGAACCAGGGTTCTCAAGATCCACAGGCCGACTCGATACCACTGAGCCACCTACCCCATTAAATTATTAAATTTATAGTAATTTATAAGCATACTCGTATGGTCAGAAATTTTTTACTTAGATCAGACATTCCCAAACTTTTTTATCGTCATTTTTATATTTTTAAATTCAGAACTTCGAAGATGTATTCGTATTGTTTACTTAAGATTTTGAGAGTTTCGTATTTATATTTGCCGTATTAACTAGGAACTAATATTTATTTCTTTATTCATTTACAAATAATTTATGTATATTCAAAGGATGTATTACAGGACTAGTTCCAATAACTGTACAGCCTTATAATATAATATATAAAAGATAATTAAAATACACAATTAAATAATACAAGCTCAAAATTAAAAGAAAAAATATAATTACAATGCAAGGTAATAACGATTACTCACAAATATTAAAAATAATTTTTCTTGAAGTAAATCTTAAATATAAACAATGAACAATAGAAAATGTCTAGAAAATTTGGACAAGATGTTAAATTATTACAAGATGAAGGTAGACGAACAATTAGATATGATTTCATTGTGTAGTTGATTTTATTAATTTCAAGATAAAATATCTTCGAATGTTCTCGTAGAAATAAATAAATATATCATCACGCCTTTACTGGGTGTGGCTCTTTGCCTAAGCAGATCTTGGTAAGTGATATATTTTTTCGCGTAAAGTTCGGTAACCAGCGTCAAATCACTCAAATCACGGCCCCCAAAGATATTAGTGGTGGGGGAGCCATAGGGGTAGATTTAAATTGGTGAAAACTGTTTGTCGGCTGTGAGGATCGAACCAGGGTTCTCAGGAATACGTAGGTATTCTAAATATAATAAATGTATTTAGAAGAACTAGCTGTTGATGTAATTATTAAGGAACTCGTATAAATAAACAAAAGAAAATTTCAAACTCTTCACGCATTGAAATCTCTTTGAAATTATTTTATTTTGTACTTTAGTAATAGGAACTTAAGTCCAATTGCAGTTTATATTAGAATCCGAACTACTCAGACACATATATGTATATTTGGTATATAAGTTTAAATCAGCGATATTTAAATGATAGGTCTCTTACTACAATTGTTTTTATCTTATAAATAAACTATACATCTGTGTATGAGTGGTTCAAATTGATATTAAGTTCATGTTGAGCAGAGTAGAAGATATAAGAAAAGAATGCATTTGATGCGAATATAACTATAACCTACTTGTGTAGATGTATAGCACAGCTAGTGGATTTCCTCAGCACGCATCCAAGAGGCGTGAAAGCTGATGATCTTCACTTTATCGGATACAGTGTGGGAGCACACATATCTGGTCTGGCCGCCAACTACTTGGACAAAGATGTGCATGGAAAAATTGGAAGAATCACAGGTAGAACAATCACCGACGTACAACTGTTTATTAACTTTCAATGTAGCAAAAGTAAATGTTTGTTATAAACACTTTTGTTTGTTGTTTTATCGAACAAAAGAATATTTTCCTTCAACTTATAGTACACTGCAGTCTTGCAGGAGGAAGAGTTGTTGCTTTATAGAGCCAAGGGCGTTCTACAAACTTAAAATATCAATGTTAATATTACATAGTCGTAACCAGAGTTGGGTAAGCTATTAAAAAAGCAAAACTAAAGCTACCATTACTCTTTAAAAATGTAGCTACTAGTTAATGCGAAGCTATACATAAAAGCTAATGTTAAACTAGATATTAAATGTTGATGCTATATTTTCAGTTAATATGTTAGAGCCTACAATACAAAATTATTTCGCGTGGAATTGAAACTTCTTCAAAAGGTATCGGAAGCAGAAAAAAATAGCTTTAAACTACAAAATGTAGTACTACCGTAGCAGATTTTAATAAGTGATATATTTTGCACGGGAAAGTGTGGTTACCAGCCGTTAAGACACTGTCCTCAAAGATAGGTAGGGGAGAGCCACAGGGGTAATTTTATTGTGTTGAGAACTTGTTTTCACTGAGCCTTATCCCATGAGGTAAAGTAACAAATAAAGAAATAAAATTTGTGTTCGTACAGCTTTGGATCCAACAATAGTGTTCTATGCCGGAAGCAATAATTCATGGAATTTGGACCCAACAGATGCACATTTCGTTGACGTGCTACATACAGGAGCTGGCATTCTGGGACAATGGGGTCCTAGTGGTCACGCTGATTTCTACGTCAATGGAGGCACTAGTCAACCTGGATGTGCTCGTGACACCATCTTCCGTAAGCATACAAAAGCATTCAATGAAATTAAACTCTTTACTTTAACATTTATTTTCATTGAACAATTATTTTATAATTAAACAATTATTTATGTAGTTACTCTATCCATTCCATTTTGTGCTAAAGATTCAATAATTTCTTTCATATTTACCAGCTTTGTTTTTGTGATGTTCAGATAAATTGGTTTTCATGAACTTTTTAATTCATAACGGTCTTCATTTGAGTATCATTTTGATGTTTCGTTACCGGAAATAAATGCATGAATATGATTGAAGATATCTTGAAAAGATAAAAATAAAAAAAAATAATAATAACTGCAGTAGTGTTATCATCAACAGATGCATGAAATACGTCAAGCGTTGCTCTTTTGGCAGAAAAAAATGCAAACTTTATTTCGTTTAAAACGCCAAACAACTTAAAGGACGATATTTTGAAAAGAGAAAAATAATTTATTAATTAGTTAATCATGTAGTGTAAATACAAAATAAGTTCATTTTAACTTTAAAAATTAAATAGAATATATATTTTCGCTGGTCGTAAAAAGCTGGGTATGCAATTGCTCTGAAGTGATATTATGTATGTTGATATATTTTAGAAACGTTATCATGTGACCATACCAGAGTATCCCCATTATTTGTGGAATCAATCAACAGCAAAAGAGGTTTCTGGGCATATCCGTGCTCAACTCT
Source organism: Pterostichus niger (assembly GCA_947425015.1). Lineage (NCBI taxonomy): Eukaryota > Metazoa > Arthropoda > Insecta > Coleoptera > Carabidae > Pterostichus > Pterostichus niger. The sequence goes on from OX380335.1 coordinate 2,526,287, forward strand.
ACTTACATATATGCTGGGAGTTTGCAGTCCACAGGACAGCGAATACGTTCTTATGGGAGAACATGTTAACCATAAGTTAGTATACACTTTGCTTTATGTTTAAATATTTTTATAACCGAGGTAACTAATGGTTGTATTTATTGCAGAGCAAGAGGTGTTTATTATGTAGCAACAAATCCAAAAATGCCTTACGCCCAAGGTGCACCAGAAAAGTTTCGAAATTTGATTCAACAGAAAAGAAGGCGTACTAGACGACATTTAAATTTAATTCAATAATTATAAAATGATATAATATTAATTATGAATTTTGGGAGAAAAATTCGGCCGATATCGAGAGTTGAATCCGAAATTCTTTGATTTTAGCAAAGAATTTTCTTATTTCGACTACGCTGGCTTCGAATTGTCATTCCGACATCATTTGAATCTATATTTTATTATTTTATTATACGTCATGTCAAGTGGTTTGATAAATTAATTTAACAACATAATTATAAAATATCACAATACTATATTATACAACTAGCATATAATGGTGTTCATTTGGCAATTTGCAATTCACATGAGTGAAAAATGGACATTACATGCAATTGTACAATATGGTGTTTCTACGACTACGATATTGTTGCACTATTATTAATTTTTATTTTAGTATAAATAAGTTTGTCTCAGTTTTACTACCAATATGATAATTCTAAATTAGTATCCTAACAACATACAAACCCGTAAGATATAAAATCCAAATCTTAGGTTTCTATGGGTACTGGGAAATATAAAAAAACCAACGACAAACATACAATGAGTAGATATCTGACTGGTCGTAGAAATACGTAGTTGTTAAACCATTTAATGATATTATGTGTAAATTTTTTGCAATGTAAGATTTTTTTTACTTTTATAACAGGAATAATTTTAGTGTCGTGTAAAGATTTAAAATTTTACTGCACGATTCCTTGTGATAATATATTGTCAGGACTTTATTTTATTATTTAATTTTGTTATAGTTAATGCGTTATAAGAAATATTTTATGTACCGAGTTATAATATATCTTATTGATGAAATGTTAATTTGTGTATTTATAGTTAGTTTAGACTTACCTATTTGAATAAAGTTGCCATGTAGAATTACAAAACATTTAACGCTACTTTAGTTATTAATTCATTGTATAATTTGAATAAATTTGTTGTTGAAACTTGAAATATATACATATATTAATCATAACAGAAATAATACATTTTAGCCTGTTCTGTCGTTACTAAGAGCGACGGTACTAAAATAAGCTATTTCTCTCATTGCTAATAATTACGGGAGAAAAACTGCATTGTAGTCCCGCTACTAAGGGGAAAATAAAACAAATTTAATTGTTCATTTATTTATTTAAAAATGTCAGTTATTTTAAATATTGGGATTGTGGAAAATATGGAATATACACCCTGGGAGAGAAGTGCTTTTAAAAAAAACATGCACTTCTCCTCGGTATATAGATACCAACTAATAAAAAATATCGCTGATACCATCAAAGATTCTCTATTACCATCAAAATCCAGACATTTGTACGAAGCGAACATTTTTTGTGTTACTGGTTGAAATAAAAGTATAAACACTGCCTACAAATAATCATTTATTAATTAGTTATTATGTAGGTACCTAGTCTAATGCCTTATTTAATTTCTTTTAATTAAATGTACTATTAAACAAGTGACAATAAAAATGTTAGCTAGGAATGGAATATCCTAATTTTTGCGAATTTTTAAATAGTTATTTGTATATTAAGAGCGTAAAGTGATTCTTTGTTACTCGAACACGGTAATTGCAGCGCGAGCCGAAGGCGAGAGCTGCAATAGTGTAAGAGGAACAAAGACACTTTACGCTCGTGATACACACATAATTTTTTCTACGATTGCATCTTAAAATTATTTAAAAACGTATACGTACTGGAAATAAATTCGTTCTGTCAACTGTCAATATGACAAGTTTCTGTTTTGTTTGTATCCCTGGTAACGCGCATTTATAATCTTTTTCGCGCGTTGCCATTGGAAACGCGCGTATTTAACGTCTTTTTCGCGCGTTGCCATTGGAGACGCGCAAAAAAGATATTTTTCGATTGTTCCACAGAAAACGTCAACTTTACGATGACAAATGAGAGCGTAATTGTCAACTTTTCATAGCAATCGTAGAAAAAAATATTTTTGTTCTATAATCAGTATATCAAATTATTTATGTCATTAAAGTTTCGTGCAGAGGTATAGAAACATCTTATGTAGGGTTTAATTTTTAATAAAATATTTTAATCATTAACGAAGGGCACCTGTTGATGGTAAATTTTGTCGAGATTCGGACCAAATTACACTTTAAATAATATATTTTTCGAGTTTCACTTTTTAAAATTTAGAACTATGACTGTAAAATATTCAATTATCTTGTGGTAAATGTGCCAAATGATGATTAAACCCAGTTCAAAACAGTAATCTTTAATTTTTGTTGATATATACCTTCATACATACACACATATATATTACATGACATAGTACAGTGTTCACAGATTTGCTGCAGCAAGATATGTAGGTAATGAGAATAGCCACAAACCAAAGTAGAATACATGCTCTTAGCTATTTTACACTTTCATACAATTTAACATTAACTACATGGTATCGATTAACTTTTTAATCATAACCATATCTTGAGATTTCAAATACATTTTTCGATTTTTGAATTTACAGTTTAAACACGTTTAAAGTTGTCATATGAACTGTATAATTACAAAATGTTAACATAACTAACAAATAAATACATTATCGATATTAATATTGCTACAAGAATTTAAAAACATTTATTGTATGTACATGAAGTGCAGTATCTAGCTTGCGTAATGAAGAGAAACACATCTTTCATTAAATATAAGTTTAGTTGGTATTCTGAACTTGAAATAAAGACTACTAATTAATAAAGACTACACTGTAATGTATAAGTATACCAAGGGTTGAAAGTAGCAGTTTATAGACCGAGGCTAGATATTATAGCACGAGCGTAGCGAGGGATGCAACTAATCAAGATCTGTAAAGATAGTTTCAACTAGTGGTGTACACACCATTTTTTTCTACGATCGGAAATTAAGATTAATCGATTTTTAATTGTAATTAATAAAAATTTTCAATGTAGATTACTAGGAAAACAATACAATTTAAAAATAACATTTGAAAAATAATATTTGAAAAAAAACATTTCTTGTCTGCACAAAACTTTGGTACCAATAGCAATCGCTTGCAAATATTCACTTTCTATCTCAAAATGAAGTTCAAAAAGTCTATTTTTTTACTGATCGTAGAAAAAAGTATTTTCAAAACAATTTTAATATTTGACATTGCATTTTAAATTGACGAATATTTCTAAGCTATTTTTTGATAAAAATGCTTCAAATAAAATGGGAAATAATTTAATTTTCTATATTTTATTTGAAATATTTGTGTTTAAAATAATTTAGAAACGAGTGAGTGTAAAATATAAGATGCTAAATATTCAAATTATTTTCAACAGTTGACAAATATTTATACATTACAAAATAATCATAAAATGAATTCTGCTTTCATTCATATTTATGATTTAATTTTAAAATGTTCAACAGCAGAATATGTTTGTCAAATAATAATTAGTAATCCTTAATTGAATTCTTCAGTATAATATAACCTAAATTTTCTTAAAAATACTGTAAAATAAAGTCATAGAAACACGTAGGAACAATAACATCGAGTAAAAACAACTATCCTTGGTACGTTTTCCACTAACGTCGTTAGTTTCGTAGCGCGTATACTGTATTGACCAAGAGAGAGAAAAGACAAATATGAGTTGAACAAGTAGAGGAATATGAACACTAACAACAACATTGTGACATAAACGTTTTTCACATAGAGTATACAGCAAACATCTGATTACATGTAGGTACTTATAAACCGTTGTTGCATTTCAAACAGTGATGAACATGTAAGTATTTTACAAAAAGTGGTGTTTCTTACATTTGGCTCTCCATAAAACGAATCCGAAAATTTTCGAAAATCGAAAGTTTTATTTAATCAGGCACTGTCAATTGGTGAAACAAAGGGTGAAAGCTGTTACTTTGTTAACTAGTGCAGAAATATTAACAATTGGAGTAAATTTGTACTGCAAGTTTTTATTGACTGCCAGTTAAATAATCTGTACGAGAAATATTTTAATAGTATTTGAATACAGAATGTTACATGAATACTATATAATATATTTAGCACGGAAATTCAGTTTTACGCAGAAATTGTCATTCAAATTAATTTAAAATTATTATAAATTGCTGTTACATCATTTGTTTAGACACTGTAGTCAGTTCAGTGAGAAATTTCAGCTTAGTTATAGAGGATATATTTGATCTAATTTGAATTAAATAATAGAAAATTAAATATTAATTAATATTTTTAAATAAAATTTGTATTTACCAGCTGAATATTTGTTTCATTTTGTTTTTCTTACAATCATATATTACTGGCATTTTAAAATTCAATATTTATAGTAGTTAATCAAGTAAGATATATATAACAATTGACTGATTTAGAAAAAGAATTTAATTCTTACACCTATTACATCTATTATTAAAGTTAGTTGTACGAACCATAGTTACAGTTCTATTAGTAACTAACAACTGATTAAACAAATATTTGTTGTATGATGACAGTTTAAACATACAATTCACGTAAATTTTCGACAGGGTGTTAGTTTGAAAGAAGAGTACAAAACATACAGTTTCTTAATCTTCTGTACGTAACTGGATATCTGACTATTATACCAATTTTTCTTTACGATAATTTGAGATGCAATAGCTATGTAAAAATAATTGCCCGCCTATGGTTTACTTTCATGGAACATTCTGTATATAGTTTATAAAGTAAACAATTCATATTGATAATAATACAATATGAAACTGTTACGGACCCATATTATGAACCAGCGTATATAATTTACAAATCAATCCAGTCAATAAGTAGTAATAATAACATCAAGTTTGACATTTATTACATGGTAAACTATTGCAGTTATACACATTCTGTATTTCGTATTTATTTAAATACAGACAATAAATGGACAAATTAATACATATTTCAGACAAATACGAAGTATTCCATTTGCCATTTCGATCATATCTAACTTACACTTAATGACTGAAATACATCCCTTATTTGTCATTATATTTAATTGTCTTACTTTATTTGCTTTATTTTTAATGATTCAGATTCAGCTTGTTTCTAAGTTAGTCAGTTTATTTATTTCTGTTAGTTGTGGTTTCATTTTCACTGATATATGTAACCCAAATGGCAAATACAATTAAATAAATTATTTAGTATATGTCAAGTCGTCAAGTGCTTTTCCCTAGAAATATCTATCTTCTGAGTTCTGGAATATAATAATAGCCTACCATACTAAAAATGAAAATAGTACTATGAATGTATGCATTCAAAATATAGTTCGTTTTCCAAACTTTTTCTATCAGCGCCCCCTTTCTTCCGTAAAAAATTGTCGCGCCCCCTTCAATTTTTATAACTTATTTTATAGAATACAAAAAAATAAGTACTATAAATAAATATTGTTATTATATAAGATATTTATATTAACAAATCATTTTTCCTAACCTAAAATTATGTTTATTACAGCATAATAATAGAACAAAATAATGTAATATTATTTATAAACATAAAATTGTAATAAGATTGGAAATAATATTTAATTTAAATTAGGAATATTTAATACAATATAATCATAATTTTTGGTGTGCTGAATGGGCGCTTGTTTTTCAGTTTCTCGAACCGCGGAGTCATTGAAGATATCGCCACTCGCAATTCTTTTTCAACGATTAATCGAGTTCGATATTTTGTCTTTAAAACAGCTATAGGTAATAACATTTTTAAGGCTTTGTTTGTCAAACTGAGAGCGCGAGTTAGAAACACGTGTGTGCTATAATGTGGGTGGAGAATGTATTCATAAGCCTCAATTATATTTTTATATTGCGCGCCCCCCTCGAAAGAATCTCACGCCCCCTAGAAAAGCGCGCCTTACTGTTTATCAAATAATTCATGTTTTGTTTCAATTCGGGTATTACTCTTTTACCAGTTTGTTTATGCTTCAGAACCTTCATATTCAATTGTAAGATAAAATAGTTCTAAATATTGATGTTACATGAAGTATTTACAAATATACTTTGTGGTGGACTATTTATTTGCTCTTTCTTTTAGTTTTCTACATCGTAAAATAGATATATTTTATCATCTGTTACAAAGAATACAGCAGTCAGATTTCCATATGAAAAAGATTTTAATCATTTCACTGAATGAACTAATTACACGTGAATAATGCTGTCATCTTTTATAAAACAGAAATCTGAGTGTTATTAATTTGACAGTAACACATATAAAGGTTGATAAATATGAGACATAATCTGTAAGACATTTTAGGAGCATTTCTATTATAAACCAGAACAAGAGTAAGTAAGTGCAAGTAAACGCTTACGTCACAAGTTCCTACGTTACCTATATTAATAATAATAATAATGAAAAATTCCATTGATATTGTTATATGTATATACACACATAGAGATATTACATTTTGAACAGATATGACACAATACATGTAGAGCCATTGGAAACTGTCATTCCTCTAACAAACTAATACTCATCATTCAACGTTATGCAGTGCTATTCTAGTGTAAATCAGGCTCTATATAGAACTGGCAAGCAAGGCGAGAAATCACATTTGCTAAAATTGCTCGAATTGGAGATTTCTTAAATTCAGGAACAAATACATCTGTTATTGGTATCATTTTGAGTATTGTATTGAGACGGGTTTATGATTGTTCCACCCATAGATTATGAAATTGTTGCCGGCCGCATAAATTACCTCGTAAAATAGATATATTTTTTGAGGTGCTGGAACAGGACGACATTTATATCGAAAATAAATTGAATGATTAGTTGCCCTTTTTAAAAATAAATTCGACTGGTATTTTCCGTCTCTTAAATGTTGCCTATTTAGCCTATAGGCAAACCTGGCACTAACTGTATTTAATTTAGTCACTAAAATTGACACAAAAGTATCGCAATGCATGAAGCGTGTGTGGAAATCAAACTGACGTATAACTATTTGATAGCTATGCTAAATTTATTTAAAATCAAAATGGCGACATTTCTAGAAACTCTAATTTACACCTGTTTATAAAGCAACCGTGAGGAAGTGATGTTCGGAAATATAATTTCGTATAAATCTTCACAAAATATGTAAAATTTAATAAAGTTGAAAACAGCTAAATATTGACCGCTTTTGTTTTTATGAACTGAATTGTGAAATATGTCTTCTATTGCTACTATGTAAACAGAAAAAATACAAAATTGTACGCTATACTTTTTTAATATTAGATATCTTTTAAGTGGTTTTAATAGATTTGTACATTTTGTAAATAAAGTACGAATAAAAATCAACCTTTATTTTGTTAAAGCAACCGAGGATTCAGTTCCTTTTGGTATATTATTATTTTTATTAAAAAGACTACTATGGGTGTTCGTTCAGGAGAGATTTAATAGTAAATTGTCCAAATTTTAAGGAATCTAACATATTTCAGTAAACTTAGCAAATGGATAAGCCTTGTAAGAGAATCTTCATATTAATTTACATTCTTACACAGTTTAGCAACAATTAAGTCTCAACAGTAATTGCATTCATAAGTGCTGTATATTATATACATTATTCTAATATTTATACTATCTTTTCTAAAGTTCATAATTGATTCATAGTAATTTCAAAATATTCTATTATCAAACTAACATGTTCATATCTTTTAAACGCGACCATTTGATCAATAAAATTTTGTTATTTAAAGGAACTAATAAAATTGGTTAACAATCATATTAGTTAGTTATAGATATTTTTTATATTTTCATTATTTATAACATGTTCCACATTTACCGAACGAGACAAAAATGTCAAATATTTACAAGAAGTTATATCATTGTCTGTTGTGAATCAAATGCGAATGAATAGTTATATTTGGAACCAATTAGGAAATTCGTAACGTTATCTTAACTATGTACAGAAAAGGACAAGTGTTATTCAGATTATTTCCGTCAAAAAACAACCAAATATTTCATTCATTCTTACTCAATCGGGTTCAAATATTGACGACACCACGAATTTCCAAATTGGACCAATTTTTATAAATTATAGATATACATTTTACCTACAATGCAACAAAAATTAAGTTAACAGTATTTAAGAACATCTTAATAAACTTATTACTAAGGGAAAAGCTGGATTTACACAGCTATACTAGTTATTCCGCCGAGTTAATGACGAGTTACTCGGTCTAGCAGCAAGTAGCCTATTTACATTTTCTAATATATAAAATAAGTAAATTAAATCTCGTGACGTAGGAATGGTTCAGCATTAATTGAGGTAGGTCAAGTTACAGTATAAAACTTCGTTCCTTATTCTTCTACATTAGTAATCTGTGTCTCTCTTTTAAGTGTAGAAACTGACGAATTTTAGAATTCATATGGTTAGTTATAAATACAACTTGGTATCTTTCTGTACCCGTATGTCCATCTTTTTTTCTGGACATTTGCCACTAATACATCACATATCTTTTCTATAAAATTTTAATAATTTTTTTCTTGTAATCTATAAATAATTAATAGATTAAAAAAATAAAACTATTTTAGTTTCTTGTCTCAAAAACCTATATGTATACAAAATCTAAATTTTGCCACAGACCTCATTGGTTCAAAATAGGTTTGTAATCATATTCATCATATTAACATACTTAATTTTGTAATTTTATACACTAATAGGCAACAATATTATTAAAAATGTTTGTTTTCTGATAAAGTATTTACATCGTGATTATAATACAAAATGTAGAAAGATAGAATATGTACATTCTTTACTCATTTTAGAAAATAGAAAATAAAATGTTATGTCATATGAAATAAATTATTCTTGTGTAAAAAAAAATTAATAATTTTTCACACACGTCAAGAAATTCGGTGTAATTTACAACATTATCAGTACTTAGTCCTCTTCGCACATTTATTATTACAATAAACATAACGAATACCAATAAAAAAATTGAAAATAATAAACAGTATTGCAAATATACTAGCTTTTAAAAGTAAATATTTCATTATGATTCGACCAAGTAATTTGTCTGTACTTCTTTGAAATTACTAGCAGGTGTAAATCTAGCTTTATAGAGAAGATATAGCGCAGAGTAAGGTATACAAGACACATCAATAATAATTTCTCAGCATCATATAAATTCTAATTAGTAACATTATCATGAACACCCTATTTAAGATCCATAAATTTAATTAAACACTAATTTACTAACTTTGAAGGATGGGTCACACTGACCATGACTTCAAAGTAGACATCTCGTGGTTAGTAATGAAAATATCAATACTGAAATATATCTGTACACTATGAATAATTATTTTAATTTTAGTGTGGCACTTAGTGCCCCACTTATTATTGTCAGCACAGCCTTGAGAGTGAGATTCACCTCAACTATCCTACCTAAGTTATACGTCCTCTTGTTATTCGGCATTTCTTCAAAATTAAAATTATTTTCCTTTTATTTTTATATATTGCGAAAATGTAGAAGCAATAAAAAAATATATTTTTCTATAGCTATTGCATGTATTCCCCTGTTAAATATTTCTAAATTATTTTAAATGTTTCAAATAAAAGCGGTAGGAAATTTAGTTCATTTTAAATTTTATTTGAAGCACATTTCTCTAAAATCTTATGAAACATTTATGTGATTGCAAATGTTCAAAATAATACTAGTATGTAAAGCTAGTTTTTATTCACGAGTAAGTCTCAACGAGCGTAGGTGGAGTTTTAAAAAACGCGAGTGACTTTGCTTCACAATATTTTATCCAGGATTGAAATCATTTGCAAAAACAGTGTACTTAATTTTAATCGCTCATTGCTGGGCAACGCTTGAAAAGAAATCTTGTTATTAAACAATAATTTTACAAACTGAAAACAGCTAATTAAATTTTATTTTACATCTAGTTGTAAATAAAATATAATACAATTTTCGTTTGCATTGTTCATGATTTTGTCGTTGACGGCTCTTGCAGTAACGTAACTAAGAACTAAAATATAATTATTTTATAATAGTTCCACCTTTTGGTAATAAGCTATTTGATTAAATAAGTACAATAGAAATAGAAACAGAAAACTGCAGATAAGAATTGGTTGAATTTTCTTTTTATTGGTGACGAAAGCAGCTTTAACAGTCTTTTTTTATTGTTTCTAAATATCAGAGTAAAATAATTTTAATTTTGAATTCCGAATACCTTTAGTATTAATTTTGTTATTTGATGGATATATTTGTATTATAATACCTTTTCAGATTGGTATATTCCTCCAAATCATTATTTTGATTCCTTAAAATTAAGTTATCAATATATTTTAATAATAATATTATATATACACATTTTGTTCTTTAATATAAATAAAGTGTTTTTTTTAAATTTCAACACAGGTTCTTGTTTTACCAAAAATGCCTACGTCGTATTTATTAAAATACGAATTATTTTAGATTAAATGTCTTATTTCTACAATGCTTGATTTGACTATTTTAGCTGAGTGTATCTCAGTTTTGATTTTAATAATAAAAACTTAAATATTTATCATTATCATTCACTTCAACATACTCTATCCTACTTCAAATGCATTTTTAAATATATTATTTACACATTTATATTCGAAATTGGTAGCAGCGTGTACAAATTTTGTAGTATTCTTTGTTAAATTGACTTGGTATCAAATTTAGCAACAGATATATGATGTAAATTTGTGCCTTTGTTAACAAATGCATATTATTGTCGTATGACTCTAATAGATTACTCTCGTCTCATCTTATTTATAACAATTACAACATAAATCTAATCAAATTATTATTCTTAAAATAACAATTTGGATATAATAACTAACAATAATATAACAATAACTGCGTGTTAAACGAAGAGAATAAAAATGCAATAATTTAAGATGTTTCACTAACTGGTCGCTAGTAAGTTCTGTCTTCAACATTTCCATGCATGTATGTGTCATGCGCAGTTGGTTGAACTGTTTCCTCAGAAACTTGATTTGAATAAACAAATGGATTACCTGTCACGTGTTCTGTTGCACCGTAGTTGATTGCTTTTCCGTTTCCGCTGAGCTGGTGTTGCAGCTCCGGTTTCTCATTTTGCTACAGAGACAAAAACGTTACAGTCTAGTTTTTATTTTTATATTCTAATTAGTTAAAATAGTAGGCAAGTTTTTCTATTTATCTCCATCATTTGACAGTTTGTTAATTTATTTTGTGTTTTAATATCTTTTATCTACAACTAATGTATTATATGATTACTCAATAAGCTGAGGTTTGCTACATAATGTCATATATAAATACCGCAAGAAGTAATAACCAGGATATAATAGACATTATTCCCTCTTTTGCATCAGTCAGGAAATTATAATACATGAATCAATGTTCATGTGCAAAATTTAAAAAAAGCATAAGGACTGATAGATAACTACGAAAAAACTAAATAAAAAAAAATTAAATTTTGAGCACATACGAATAGTGACATAAAAAACATTGCTGTGTTCATCTAATTTTATTTAGTTTGGGATTATTATGAAATGAAATTATTAAAACATTATAAATTTATCTAATATATAGGTATAGATATTTCGTTTTAATAGTTGGCAAATTTTGTAATTTAATATCTCGATTTATTTCAAAGATACAATATTTGAAAAGTAGATTTATGTCTCAAATATCGTGTGTCAATGTATAATAATATCGTTTACGTACCGATGGGGATTGTTTGAGACTATGTCCTTGGAAAGCATCGTCGAAGGGATTCCATGGCTTTTCCTCTTTATTAGTGACTGGTTCAGCCCAAGGTTGCAATTCACCAGAAGCGAATATTCCATAGAAGATGACGCCACTGAAGTGAATTATCGCAGCGAGGATGAATACTATCTTCCAACTTTCCCTATCCTGTATACAAAACATTCGTTTAATTAGGATTTCAAATTCAATTTTAGCAAGAAGCAGTAGGTATCTATTATGTATTGTACTTAATTTTTTATTCATTTTACATAGATGTATGAACAAAAATGTGTAAAATCTTTAATACCGTATACAATTCAACTACGTAAAACTAGTTTTAAACAGGGCTTTCCTAATCTTATGATATTGAAATAGTATACTGTACTAATTAAAATGAATATATATTATTTTTTTAAATTGCAAATAATATAATAATAAAAAATCTATCGCTCTAGAAACATAGATATAATGCTAACAGAAGAATTATACAATGGACATATTTTATTAGTTTCCACTCAATGAGTTGATTCAAGTTCACTAGACTAGAAATTCATTGTAATCATATCATGAGGAACATTCAGCTCTCTACTGTCATATTAATGAAGTTAAAAATTATGAATAAAACCCCAACCAAAATTTAGATATATCTATTAGATGAACATTTATAATATTGTTTAAATAATTCTGTATTATGATTTATTCATATTTAATTACTCTCAAAAAATTATATAATTTTTAATATAATCCTGTTACTATTTGCTTCTTAGAATGTGAATTGGATAAACTTTTAAAAATCGGTTATCTCATTTACTAGCTTAATATTTCGAGCTTAATGTTTATTTTTAAATATTTTTTTTGTATTTTGCCCTGGAAATGGAGCTCTGTTAGGCAATTATATTATTATTATTATTTAAGTTGTCTTTTTAATTTTAAATAAAAATATGTTCGTACTTTTTGTATACAGATGCTTAATTTATTTTGTGAATTAAAAAAGAAAGTAGACCCCTCACCTTTTTCTCCGTGAGATGATCAACAACGATGGGACAAAACAGCCCAGCAATGGTCCCAATACCATTCGACATGCCCATAAGAATACTAGCGTATCGTGGCGCTATGTCCAGGTGATTAACGTTGAACCCGGAGATAGCAAAGCCGCTGAAGGCGACGCCGAAGGTCAATGCTAGTGTGGCCTGAGTGGCACTCTTTGCGTACGCCACCACCAGGAAGAACAAAGCTTCCATTCCGAATCCGCCACAGTTGAATAGCTTACGCACACTTGTCGTGGTCAGGATCTCCTTCGAACGAAGGTGATCAGCTAGCAGACCTCCGCAAGGGACAATGATGGTCATTAGGAGATGGGGAAGTGAGCCCACAAGGCCTGTCTAGAATTAGGATAAGTTAAAAATACTTAATATTAGTTCAGATAAATCCAATCACATGTCTAACTACAATCGTAAAATTTCGGCCCGTAAAGATGTTAGTGCTGAGGGAGACAGGGATAGTTTTAAAGTGGTGAAAATTGTTTGTCGGGTTCTCAAATTCACAGACCGACTCGATACCACTGAACCACCTACTCCATATAGAATATTTCTATTTAGAAAATAAATTAATACGCATAATATACAAAATTTACATGTCGGAATTGAAATGATGGTTTATAATCTATTAAACAAAAAAAGGTAAAGCAGAAGTAATAAACAGTCTATTAAAATATTCGGGACTCGCGAGAGATTTCATATTGGTTTCGTCTTGATCTCGAGTTTGACCTAAAATCCAAAATTAAACTACGGTTTTTGCTCGACTTTCCGAGACGAAACGAGATGAGACCGGGGCTGGTATTGTATCTTGCGGCAATACTACAGAGAAATAAATAAGTGAATATAATTTAAGGTTTGTTGTATAAACTAAAGAATCCGAGTGGGAGGAATAAATAATCTTCAGGGCGGAAATTATGAAGTGGTGTGCCAAGATTGGAATGTTTGGCGAAAGTGAATTACTGGATGAATTTATTGAATAATTTAAAAGGTTCATGCCATCCTATTTGATGAGACATAGCTTGATATTATGTATGCAAATAACTTACCTCTTCTGTTTGAAGCCCAAAAGTACTTTGCATGTAGGACGCTTGAAACAGCACCAACAAATAAAAATTCCATGACCTGCAAAAGTTAGCAACAATAATCGCATAAACCGGCATAGATGTAAAGAACGCCTTCCAAGGTGTAGTCTTCAATGTGGGCATCGTCGTCATTGTGCTGGTCCCCAACGACTGTTCAATATACAGCAACTCCCTCGCAGAGATAGTCGGATGTTTCGCCGGTTTCTCAAACGTCAACCACAGCCATAAGAGGTACCAGGCCATACCCAAAAAGCTGTAGAAGTAAAATGGCGCTTGCCAGGCGATCCAACTGATAAGGATTCCTGATAATGGCATGCCGAAAAACACACCGGCGTAGGTTCCGCAGAATGCCAACGTGGCGAGGCGAGAACGCTCTAATGGCGGTGCCCAGAATCGCCAGATGCCGTGGCAGGCGGGGTATGTGAATCCCTCCACCAAACCTGGAACAGAAAAGAGCACGAAAATCAAGATATATCCCCCTAATTTACTCGATCCTTAACTGTAATAGATTGATTTGTCAATGACAACTTTTTGTATTTCATGATTACTTTATAGATTATTACCATTTGTTTATTCTATAACCTGAATAATTTACTAAGGAATTTTCACTTATAATATCATAAGAGCGTTAATTCTTTCCGGAAATTTTTAGGAGTGCATTTCAACAACGTATTAATCGGCCCGAGTGGAACACGAGGGCCCGATTACGTTGTTGGAATGCACGACAACAAATTTCCCGGATATGAATTAATGCTCGAATGTAGATTCGGTAAGAAAATCGTAACGACACCGCTACAAAAAGCAAAAATACATAAATTAATATTTAAATTTTATTCGAAATAATCAAGTTGGAATACAAGTATAACTATAGCAACGTAATAAAATTATTGACAACAAAAAACAATTACTGAAAAATTCGAGCAAAATGTCACGTTTTGGTGAAATAAGGTTTCATCCTGGATATCTGAGTCCGCTCAGAAGATTGGAATAGATTAAAATCACCAATCATTCTGTTAGAGCAAGTGCGGTCTCGAATTTGGCGAAGCAAGGTGTCGGAGAAGAACAGCTCATCAAAGTTACAGAGCATAGTAATGCGCATTCTATTCGGCCTTATTTGCAAATGGATGCAGAACATCATAAAAATATAATAGAAAGCATGAGGAATGAAAAAAAACCTGAATCTGGTAGTATCATTTGTTCTTCTACTGCTAACACTTTATCAGATTCTTCTTACAAAGGAAGCATTACTTATAACAATTGTGTTTTTAATTTTAATTAATATGCATTAGTTACTGCTTTCTAGATTATACTGACCGTTAAAATAAAACTATAATTTCTAAACATTCAATATGACGTTTCACTATATTGTCCAACTGTCAAATTTGACATAAAAATTTCCACTTATTAATTTCACTTAGGAATGAAAAATTTCCAAGAAAATCTTGACGTTGCTAGGTAACCCATGCTCGTATAAGTGTTTCTATTGGTCGTTAATTAGTGTCGTACGATTTTCAATGTAATTTTCATACCTCTTGCCTATTTATGCAGGATGTTTCGCAACTTATTGCACATATTTTAACCCCATACAGTATTCAACATACTGATTATGAAACTAAGATTGTTTTTTCTAAATTCGCAAAATTAATTGCTCTTTAGATAAAATACACATTTTTAATGCCACTTGTTTGAAAGTGATTTATAAGTCGATAAGAAAATCTAGATTTGATAACTTGTTTGAAAATTGCTGCACGCTGCAATAGTGTCGAAACGTAAGCACAAAAAAATAAGAATCAAAGAAACCCAGAAATAATTTTCACAAACCTTGCATTACGCGAATCAAGATGAGTACAGTGGCGTTGTACTGCATCGCCATGGGAACCAGCAGGTGAAGCAAGGATGAGCATCCGATGGCGGTGCCGAAAATCATATTAGCGGGGTACTTGGCAGCGAGGAAGCCGCCGGGGACTTGAGTGACCAGGTAGCCCCAGAAGATGGATGAGTCGATTGCGCTTGCTGTGCCCACCGTCCAGTTGAAATTCACATGCTAGACATTGTAATCAGTTAAGAGTATCCTACATACGCAATTTCACTTTAAACTATATTCAGTTTCAGTTCAAGATTTCAGTGTAAACAAGCACAAAGTTAGTCATGGTATACAGAACAAATAATGTGTAGTATGAAATTTATTGCATGACAATTTTTCACATTTGCCTGCTCTTCCTCATGCATTGTTTTAAAACAATGCAATATGATATCTCCCAATCTATTTTTTCTATGACATACATTGACTTATATATATATATATGTATTTTAATCTGAATATTTTTTTAATTATTGTTCTGTGTATACTACAATTTTTTGTTATGTATAATATTAAATTTTTCAATTGAAACACAAAGTTTTAGAATTGGTTGCGAATTAAACTACATTGTTTTAACTAATAAAAAATTTGATTGCAAATAGTTTTAAAATGCATTTTATGTTTAACATTCTCTTTAATTTAATTTTAATTTTTAATATATTATGCAAAAAAAAAAGTTTGCTCATTAAAGATTAAATTTACGAAAGTAATTATGTTTTGCTATTAATTAATATTCCACACAAAACTAATGGTTATATTATGAAAATATATCATGAGTTTTTATATATTAATTAGCAAATAGAAATAGGATATTTTTATCCTGCGCCATGAATAATAAAACCATATTCATTCATTCCTGCTTCGCGTGCACATTTTCCCTACATTGCGCTTGTTTGTCGGTGCGTTTGAGCGCTTCCATTGTTGTCCCATTCCCGCTCGTTGGGGTAGCAGACCGAGAACCGACAACGACGCGGACGCCGACACCGGCAACGGGGTAGATTCAGACGTTGCGACGCCGAAAGCGTTTTGTAATTGTGATTCTATTCGTGACGCGTCGACGCCTCTCGTCCGCACTCTGCCTAACAAACGGCTCCATTTCCTCTGCCGAGAGCTATACATTGTGGTGACGTCACGTGTTATGACAGCTGAAAGTGAGCTTTGTTATACGTCATAAAAGCTACTTGCTGTACTGACGTCGCAAATGAGAAATAACTTGAGGCTAATATGGCTAGTGTTAGTCGAAGTGGAACTGAATGGTTTAATGACTGAATTTATATTCGTTAGTTTAGTTACTTGTAGATGTCTAATTGTCACATTTAAAATCGAGTTTGATAAAAATCTATAAGGTATACAGGATAATATTCTAACATAAAAAAATACAAAAGCTGTTCACTTTTTTCTCCTGGCACATTAATTTGACAGCTTGCGCGTAGATTCCTGTAATATTTAAATTATTTATTTATATTTATTTATTTATGTTACTTTATTTATTTATGTTACTCTGTACAACAGTAATTTAATCCCAATTACAGTACAGGGTCCGCACTCACCGAGCCGCAGTGTGGTAGTTTATATAATTTTTAGCTTGAGTGAGATTCGAACTCGGGATCTCCGGATTCGAATTCCATATTGCTATCCATTCACCGTACTGACGGACTAGTATATTTAACAAATTTTAAAATTTCTCTGAAGAAATCGTAAAAAAGTATATAAATTATGAACATTTTTGTATATTTTTAAAATGAAACAAATGTATTTTTTTGTTGTCAAACAGGGTTCGTAAATATCATGATATTTATAATAAATATCAAAATATCTGATATATAAGATATATATCAGATAAATATCACTTTTTGGATATTTATTTTTTAATTTTAGTTTTTGAACACATTTAGAAAAACTGAAAAATTCGAAAAATTTCACTGTTCCGGAGGCTATATCTCAAAAACTAAACAAGATATGGAACTGCGCTCAACGGCGTTGAATTCCCCGTGTCCGAATTGACTTATAAGCAAATTTTCATACAATTTTATGCAATTTAATATTTTTAATTATTTTCTAAGGGGTACCCCTTTGGTTTTTTCAGATTTTAATTCAATTTTCCCAAAAATCCTTAATCGTAGGATTATTAAAACGAAAATTTACATACAAATGTATTTTGACCCACTGAATCCAGTGGTGCAATCTACAAATGCATATGACTTCTGGTTTTCGAGAAAATGTTAAAAAACCGCTTTTTGCAATTTTTTTGGCGGAAAATTGAAAAAAAATAAAAATCGCTGAAACTATGTTTATAAATTAACTGAAACACGAGAAAATTAATGCCGTTGAGCGCGTTTTCATATCACATTTAGTTTTCGAGATATAGCCTCGGAAAAGTAGAAAAACTGAAAAATTCGAAAAATTTCACTTCTCCGGAGGCTATATCTCAAAAACTATTTCATATTTTTATATAATGGATATATATCATTGCAAAAATATGACGATATATATCAAAATAAATATCATGATATATATCGATCGATATATATCTTCGAACCCTGTTGTCAAATTAGCATATAAAGAGAGAATCACTAATAAGAATGAGGTAATAATCCGATAGGAAAAATGACGTTTTATTTCTATAGAATCCTATCGCTAATATGTACTTTTTTATTTTAATTTTCTGGTTACTTTTTAGACTGGAAAATCCGTCTTTACAGATGTCTAACTTAATATTTAGTTTTAAAGTCTCTAGTTTATTAAAATACCGCGATTTGTCACTATTTTTGCTCCAAATTTGAGTGTCAAATATAATATTAACATGGTTGTTGAACAAAAGTTGTTCGTCATTTTGTCTTCAACAAAGGCTTCATACATCGCGGTACTTTAATAACCTAAGGAATTTATTTTGTCTGTGTCTATTAATTAAAATTGTAACTCGCTCACCCCCTTATCTGTGCTAAGCTTGGCCATGCCCATGTTGCACCGCATGCCGAACATAATGATGAAACCCATGCAGGTGAGCACAGCGACAGTCATACGTTTGCTGAAGCACGGACACTCGGGCCGAATATACTTGTCGATGTGACGTAGCGGTGGCCTCTCCGGTGACGGCAGTGACTCCGGTGGGCTGATGTCCTCCACCAAGCCGCCGCCGCCCACGCCAGCCATGCCACCGCTCTCTGCCTCCAAGCCCTTCGCATGCTTCGGCAGCTCGAACTCTTCATACTGAATGTTTCTGCAAAGATATCATAGTATTCATATATTAAACAAATTAGGGTACTTGGTTGATAATAAATAGTGATGCCGTGGATCGAGATGAAATTAAATACGATAGAGTTGTTCTCGTCTCGCCTTTCAAAAATTTATTCTGTTATACTTGTGGGAGCCTTAAATTTAAATTTGTAGACCAGAGTTTTTCGATTATTTTTATCTCACAACACTTATACATCAATTATTAAAATTCTACGGCACACCAAAAATATAGTTATTTATGCAAATAGTTATGAATATTACAAGATTATTTATCACCACACTTGTTAATAGTTCTTCTTCTTCGATGGCGCTACAGCCCAAATCGAGCCTGGCCTCCTCAATTTTCTGCCTCCAAACGTCCCGATTTTGTGACGCGTTCTTCCATCTTGTTAATAGTTAAGAATTAAAATTTTGCACCGTTGAAATTAAAGAAACACAATTTAAACAATCTCAGCATCCATTAGCTTCTACAGAGGCATACGAATTTAATGTTTTGGATACATAAACACACTAAACAGAAATGTATACTGAGAAGTAAGCATATGATCGGGTATTTATTATTTGACCACATTATGAATACAATGTATACATTTGTAGCAAGTTATTTAAAAAAAATATATTGCATTAATGACTCAAATATTTATTTGCGGCATAGACTTCTTACTTACCGTAGGTAATCGAAGTTTCGCGTAACCGACAGAAATGAAGCTCGGAAAAATTGTCTGCTAAAGTGTAAATATATTAAATTTGACAAAAGTTAGCTGGCATCAGGGCCGTCTTAAGCATCTTCTGGGCCCTAGGCAATATAATATTTAGGGCCCCAAAACATTTATATATATACAGGGTGTTTCAGGACTAGTGTAACAAACTTTAACAGCTTATTCCTGAGGTTATTTTGAGCAAAAAATGGCATATAAACATAGGTCCTATTCCTTCTAGTTACCAAAATACAAGAGGTTGAAGTTCTATAAATAACACGACATTTTCAAATTTTTGTAATCAAGATACTTTCGGAAAACAAGAATTTTATTGAAAAGTCATACCTTATTTGTCTTAATTAAAAATTGTTGAACTTTTGATTGAATTATTGTTTCATAATGGATGGTTATAGTACTGCTGAATATGCAGATATGATTTTTATTTATGGATTATGTAATGGTAATGCCCGTTATGCGTCCAGAGAATACCAAGACAGATATCCAAATAGAAGTCAACTTTCCCATCCTCTATTTGCGCGCATTTTTGTTTTCCGAAAGTATCTTGATTACAAAAATTTGAAAATGTCGTGTTATTTATAGAACTTCAACCTCTTGTATTTTGGTAACTAGAAGGAATAGGACCTATGTTTATATGACATTTTTTGCTCAAAATAACCTCAGGAATAAGCTGTTAAAGTTTGTTACACTAGTCCTGAAACACCCTGTATATAAATACATTGTATCGGAGTGTCAGTGTCACATTATAATTATTGTATTATTTTGCATTTGTGTTACTAGGTGCCATCCCTCAATAGAATTCATATCAAATGTAGTAATTATTAAAAATATTTTGGTCAGAAAATGACTTAAAACTTGAAATGTGTATATTTTTTTCTATTTTTTTCATTTTAGTTTTAGTCCCAGAGTCACGGGCCCCCAGCACTTGCCTAGTTCGCCTAGGCGAAAAGACGGCCCTGGCTGGCATTGAAAATAACAATATTATTTGTTTCATTTGAATTGTGAAAACATTAGCGACGCTGTCAAAGGAGACGGGATGAGAAATATACACTATTAATCTCGAAAATTCGAGAAGAAATTAAGTATACTCTCGTCTAAACAGTGCTTTAATGGTCTAATCCCGATTACAAGACTTAAATTCGTAGTAAAATACAGAAGAGCTACAGCGTATAGTGAAATCTGAATCAGTCCGATACAATAGTATATTTTGGATGACGTAAGTTTAAAAATTGTTAATAGCTGTACTTTTCGAACATAGATTAACGACATTAGTACAACTATCAGACGATAAATTTCCTTTTTGTCGTTTGGTTATAAAATACAAATAATACATCAAGCCATAAAAAGTTTACAAAATAATATGGTTATTGTGGGCGTTCTCGTCATGTTGTCACGCACAGTTATTAATGGTAGTCCATTTAGCCGAGCTCATCGGGGCCTTCTCCCCTTGCTGGGGGTTGGGGGTGCATTAGCATGCAACACAAAGCGTAATGCAACCATTATATCTCATGAAAGTAACGTTACATATCAACTACATTAAATCGTATTATTATCTATTGTGCGTTTTACTTGTTCACAAACAAACAGATTTTTCGATAAACTAAATTTTGTTGTAATCTAATTTTCATGGAAAATTATTAACATTTTAGTAACAAGCTAAAACGTAATATCAATTACATTTCAATTATTAATTAAATTAGGATGGAAATTCAATTTAAATTTTTGATTGATGAAAAATTTAAATTAATAATTTAATGTAATAAATTCATTATTTTTATTTACCTACATCGAATCCTGCAATATATTGGAAAATGAGTTTATCTACCCGTTCCCTGCTCACAGCAAACGTCATGTTTGAGTAAGAAAAATTAGTATAATTCATTGTAATCTTATCACGTATTATTTCTAATTATTAGTAATTTAAATTTGACAAAGACATAGGTGTTCTTTTCCAGTAAATACCCTTTATTTCCTACTGATCATCACACATTATCTTTAACGATCGTCCACTGAACAAAATACCATCCATGTTAGGAAATATCACGATCTCATCGAGTCTTCAAGTGTTAATATCGTGAGAACAATGGTCCTGATAGCGCGCTTTGTTGCGAAGGGCAAAGTGGGGGGGCGCAGTTTCGCGAAAGCAATATCGCGCGGCCACTCCATGTCACTTCCAACTGCCGCTTGGTATTCATGACCTGAAAGCGCGTCTCAAGTCAACGCTTCCGTCTTAGCGCGAGAAGGGAGGAAAGAAGACATCAGGCTGGTTCTATTTCGTGGAGGTGGTTTGGTGTTGATAGTGGATTACTTGTAATTAGTATTGTTTATTGCTTATTTATTTATTTGTTATTCTGCACAACAGGAACTTAATCCAAATTTTAGTACAGGAGGCCTACAGCTTATATCACTCCTATATTATATTTTAAAATTTGATATTATAAAAAATAAAATAAATATATCATCACGCCTTTTACCCATTACTGAGTGTGGCACACAAAGAAGAAGTGCGGTTACCATCCGTCAAATCACGACCCCTAAAGACGTTAGTTTAGGGAGAACCACAGGGGTAGATTTAATTTAGTGAAAATTGTTTGACGGTTGTGAGGATCGAACTAGGATTCTCAAGGTCCGCAGGCTGACTCAATACCACACTGAGCCACCTACCCCATATACACGGTGTTTCAGGACTAGTGTAACAAACTTTAACAGCTTATTCCTGAGGTCATTTTGAGCTAAAAATGTCATATGAACATAGGTCCTATTCCTTCTAGTTACCAATATACAAGAGGTTGAAGTTCTATAAATAACACGAAATTTTCAAATTTTTGTAATCAAGATACTTTCGGAAAACAAGAGTTTTATTGAAGTCATACCTTATTTGTCTTAATTAATTTTATTTATTAATATTAACGAATACAATTTAGAGAACAAAACATAAAATGACACAATAAAATAAAATTAAAAAAACACTAGGTTAGTTTCAAAAAATGTAAAGTTTATTTTACAATACGTATTTCGGTCGACTAGACCATCATCAGGTGAACAAGATATGAATGAACTAATTGTACTTACATCTGTTTTCAATCATGTATCTCCCACTTCTTGTGTCAGAATTCTTGTGTATACTATTTATAAGTCTTACTCTAATGTTCATTCATATCTTGTTCACCTGATGATGGTCTAGTCGACCGAAATACGTATTGTAAAATAAACTTTACATTTTTTGAAACTAACCTAGTGTTTTTTTAATTTAATTTTATTATAAAATGTTTCAACGAGAACCGACAGTTAAATCTATCGAATTTATAAAATGACACAATTAAATAGACACAGAACAACATAACCAAACATGGAATAGGTTAACATAATATGAAATAAGATAACAAATTTAAAAAAAATTACAGCAAGTATTCAAAATGAGCGCCTTGAACTCGTATGCATGTTATTATTAATAAATAAAATTAATGAAGACAAATAAGGTATGACTTTTCAATAAAACTCTTGTTTTCCGAAAGTATCTTGATTACAAAAATTTGAAAATTTCGTGTTATTTATAGAACTTCAACCTCTTGTATATTGGTAACTAGAAGGAATAGGACCTATGTTCATATGACATTTTTAGCTCAAAATGACATCAGGAATAAGCTGTTAAAGTTTGTTACACTAGTCCTGAAACACCCTGTATAAAAGTTCTTTAAAATAATTAAAATTTAATTTATAAGCCGGAATAGATGTAAAAAATATAATAGCAGTAATGGATGGATAAAATAAATGATGGCATCGGTTAAAGATTAATTAATGGTGAATTTCAAGAACAACAAAGTATTGTCATTTTCATATGAATTCACCATTCATAATCAATTCTATTCAGCATTCTACAGCACCAGAGAAAAGAAAAATTTGACAAATGGGCATTAGCACATAATTTAACATTAACATTTTCGCGTGTTCCGTTATTCCCGCCACGTCCTGCGAAAGCGCCTCACAAATCTACTTTCCGTGTGGACGATATTTAGACGTATCTGTCGCATCGATCGTGAATACTAAGTAATCGTGAGCGAGGAGTACATAGTGCGATCGGGGGTGGCTGTAGCGGCGGCCACTGAGCCGAGACAAAAGCCGCGGAAACTTGTAAACGAGCTTAGATACTGAAAACGCAAGTAAAGTGTGCACGACCATGAAATTATGCACGATGCTACTTCAGCGGAATCGCAATTTTTTTTTGCTGCCGGAGACTGTTTATGAGATTATAATGGATCTTAAATTTATGTATGTTGTTGAGATTTATAATTAATTTATTTTTTAAATATAAAACCTTATCGAACACTGAACACTAATATTGTTATTATACAATTTGTTATAATACCATGGAAAGATTCAGTTTAATTTTAAATAAGATACCTTTTTAATAACAACTTTAACAATTAATTACACAGGATGTCGCTTGATTGAGTTTACAAGAGGATAAAAATATAATTGTTTTTAAATTTACGAAAACATGAAAATTATATGGATTCATTTAAAAAAATATTGTATTTGTGGATATCAAAAAAAGTTAAAATTCTGTAAAAATTATATTAGATTTTTATTTTTGCATGTCTATAAATGTTCATAACCACCCTATTCAATTAAAACCTCCATCACATGATTATTTTTTACCCCAAGCTCTAACAACACCATAACGAGACAATAAAATCATAACGAGGAGAAAGACATCACGAAATTTTATAGCATCGTTGTCTTCGTAGTAAGCGATGATTTACCGTCGCGCAGTACATAACCAACCAGCCGCCGCCACCGCCGAGAGTGAAAGCGACGGCAGGAGAGAGAAATGGTTACTTGTAAATAGAAATCCGCAGGACGAAAGGATCATTTTCTCTGGGGATTCAGATGTAAAGATATCTATTTGGATTACAGTGAAGTAGAAGTACTTCATGTCTGCGTGACGTCGAAAGAGGAATTCGGATTATATGCGAATTCGAAATTCGATGCCATTGGCGTACGAATTGGATCTCTACAGCAGTGGTTTCCAAACTGTGGGGCGCGCCCCCCTTGGGGGGCGCGTGATTGTTTCAAAGGGGGCGCGCTATGTAAAAATATAATTGAGGCTTATGAACACATTCTTCATTCACATCATAGCACACACGTGTTTCTAACTCGTGCTCGCAGTAAAATTTCCCTAGTTTAACAAACAAAGCCTTAGAAATTTTATTACCTTTCGTAACATCTATTTGTATGAAACAGGCTTTTCCGCTGTAGCTGTTTTAAAGACAAAATTTCTAATTCGATTAATCGTTGAAAAAGAGTTGCGAGTGGCGATATCTTCAATGACTCCCAGGTTCGATAAACTGAAAAACAAGCGTCCATTCAGCACACTCAAAAATTATGATTATATTGTATTAAATATGCCTAATTTAAATTAAATATTATTTCCAATCTTATTACAATTTTATGTTTATAAATGTTGTTACATTATTTTGTTCTATTATTATGTTGTAATAAACATAATTTTAGGTTAAGAAAAAGATTTGTTATAACAAGTATCTTATATAATAACAATATTTGTTTATAGTACTTATTTTTTTGTATTCTATAAAATAAATTATTTACGATTTTTGAAGTTAGGCTGTTATAAAATATATGGGGGGCGCGACAATTTTTTTCGGAAAAAAGGGGCCGCTGGGAGAAAAAGTTTGGAAACCACTGCTCGAGGACGTTCGACAACAATTCTAGTCGTTTAAAACTTATATAAATGAAATTGTTTATGATACAAGACTTACACTATTGTTTTTTGTTTGACGATATTTTCTTTCGTACAAGCTCGTACCACCTTTCGTTCGCGCAATAAACCTTCAGTTATATCTATCTATTTATTTTTAGGTCGTCCATGTAATCTCTTACCCTCATTAAGTTACTCATTTGTCAATCACATTTTCTGTATTTGTCTGTATTAGTAATGACGTAATCATCAAGGTTATTGACATGAAGATATTAGATTGCTGTAAATAAAACTAATTAAAAGAATTCATTATGATCGTCTAAATTAAAATAGAATCGCTCTTCGTCTGCATCTCATTCTCAACAGTCCGATTTCAATTAGATTTTACAGTGGAAGCAATTTCAGCACATCAACATAAATACAAATTAAACATTCAGCGCAACTGTTAATCTTAATTCGCGGACGTGAGACGTGCCTGAAGCCCTCGCGTTTTCATTTCCCTTTGGGTAATCGAGGTGTTTTTCAGCCATGTTTCACCTGCTGTGCTATGCTACCGACGTTGATTGCCGGACTCAACAGGTTGGAAGGATGCTTCCCATTTCAACCATTCTCATTTTGTCTTTAAAATAGTATTGTCTGACAAACAAATAAATCACATCGAATGGTCATATACCTAAGATAATAAAATAATAGTTATGTAATAGGTACATAATACAGGACTTTATTGGATGAGCCATAATTTAATGGCAGGAATTATCAAATTTTTAAATGCACATTTATCGATAACTACAGTTTAAATTTTGACAGCAATGTTAATGTTCCAAATATTAACTGCTATTGTTTTTCATATATATATATATATATATATATATATATATATATATATATATATATATATTGTTACTTTCACGTCGTTCGAAGCCACAGCTTGTCAACATGTAATTGAGATATAATTTAGCGCCATGGAAACCAATACGTATAATGACATTTTAATAGCGGGAATAGAAAAAATTGTTAATGTAAAAAAACCCATTATTTATTAAACTGTTAAATTTGTTTTAAAATGAGGTAAAAACGTATTATTTATTTCAAGACAGGACAATCCCAAAATAATTTATTTTAACTTTTATTTTTTGGCCTTGACAGGAGTTAAATTTTGCTTTCATTATAATAGTACGATAAAATAGCAATGTTTGACACATGTCAATGTTAAAAATAATATCATATCTAATTAATTAATTAACTAATTCGTTTGCATTTAATACTAATTCTTTTACTACTTTTGAGATACTTCGAAATTTTTAAAGATTGTGAACAATTTTTGTACTTTTTTTGACAAATTTAACAATGAATTATATATAATATTGTTAAACAAAATTAACAACAACACAAGCTTTGTATCTAAATTTTTCATATCGTCTTCAAGTTTTATATGCAACTCGTACATAATAGTACTTTAATTTGTATGTATTTGTTACATAAATAATAATAATAAAATAAATAGCTATTAAATAATTGATGTCAGCTTATTTAAATTTTTAGTGATTTTTTGAAAAGAAATTATTCAATCCTACACCTGACTGACTATAATTTTGAATCCGATAGCAATTGCCGTTTTCGTCATAATCGGAAAGGGATGTTATTGTTGTGAGCACATACGACATACGTAAACACGACGCAAGGTACACGTATGTTTATTGTTTGCCAGGACGACAGCTGCATCTGAAATGACGGATTTTGCTTTGCAAGTGACAAGTTCAATTAGAGGGATATTGATAAATTAATTAAATTTAGTTCGCTGATCGGGTTGACGATATTTATAGTTTGTTCATTAAATTTGTATGTGGCTTTAAATAGCTCATTAAATTATATAACGGGATTTGTCATGAAATTTCGTAGATGTTATTTCGTTGACTTATTATTCTATAAATATAAATATAATTTTCCACTTGTAGTCTTGTTATATTTTTCTATAAAAAATTATTCAGTTATTGGTTCAATTTATATATATATATATATATATATATATATATATATATATATATATATATATATATATATATATATATATACTATGCTATGCAAACTATCAGAAAAATTAAGAAAACCTTTTTTAGAATATATTTGTTACATTATATTTTTCTGGAACTTTTTATTTGTATCAGTATATGTTTTCCTATTCCATTCAAACTTCCAGTTAAAAAGTTAGATTTTCTAAATTTTTAAGATATAAAATAAATATAAATAAATATATCATCACGCCTTTTACCCATCACTGGGTGTGGCACTCTGCCTACGCAGATCTCGGTAAGTGATATATTTTTTTCGCGTGAAGTGCGGTTACCAGCCGTCAAATCACGGCCTCCAAAGATATTAGTGGTGGAGGAGCCACAGGGGTAGATTTTTTAAATTGGTTAAAATTGGTTGTCAGCTGCGGAGATCGAATCAGGGTTCTCAAGATCCACAGGCCGACTCGATACCACTGAGCCACCTACCCCATAATTAATTTTTAAGATATTAATATAAATAATACTTTTGTTACTAATTGTTTCATGAAAATATAAGACAGCTGATTCATAGCAAATTAAATGAAAAAAATATGTTATTTTAAAAATTATTATTTAAGTTATGATTGTAACGTTGCTTTTACAGCTATCTAATTAGCAATTACAATTAGCATACTCAATTATAATTTAGTATAATGAGTTAAAAATGATATTTGTAAAGAAAAGTAAAGCATATAAACATTTAAAACTAAAATCTATATAAAAGAATGCAATGAAAGTCTGAATTTTGTTTAATATAATTTCCATATTTGCTAAGTATTGCAGTTTAACTTATAACTTTATATTTGACATTGAAATTGTTACTTGATCAGTGAAGACATAAGGACGAAAAATACACTGTTTCGTACGAATGAAGAAAATTGTTCGAGACGAAACCGCGTTCAGCAATTTTATGAATACGAAAAACTTTTTCCTTCGCATGTCATACACTATTTTTTAATTCGATTGTAAGATACTTTTCTCTTTAAGACATTTTTTAATTCAGATATTATTTTAGCGGACAAAAAATATTATTCGGACGGTAAAATAATCAACACGTACAATAGTCATACTTCACTGAAAATGTTAACTTCTGTTACAAACGAAAAATTGTTTTGACATAGTCGAATAATATATTATATATCTATCGAATTAATTAAAATGAAAATTTTTCAGTTTGCAAACATTTCAATTATAGCCAGTTGAACCACCAAAACTAAAATTGTAAACTTGTTTCAAATAAATAAAATCAAAACTAAGTAACATGTCATATGGAATAAATAACATTGCTGTCAAACATTCAATTTATTTTTATTAATTATACCAAGTTTAAAACAACTGGCTATTTGCACTCACAATGGATGTTTTAATTTTGTCGTTGCGACCGTAAATTGCTAATTAGATGTAAACGCTACTTATGAGTAAAATAAACAACTTTGAGCTGCCCCTGTGAAAAAATCATTTTGCAGCGTTTGACAAACAATGAACATAACACAATGTTGCAGGAACATCAAACATCGAAACACGGAGGCTCACCTATCAACCTTCATATCGATATCCCTAGGCTAACTACCGTTTTAGTTGCGTTGTGCTGACAGAATACCGCGAGATCTTCTCTTGTCTCTGTTATGCACCTGCGTTCCTGCGTACATGTGCACCCGACGCTGGTCGTCGACTGAATGACGCCGGTCGTCGAGTTCTCACAGACGGACGAATTAATCCGGTTTAGAGTGTCATCTTTGCATTTACACTACAGCACGCGAGATAATTTTATATATTTGCAGTTCATCGCATTATAAAATAATTAGATTTTATTTTATTTGATGATGCATACATTACAATTACAACACAAATAATTTGAATATGTATTAAGATCGGAATCATGTTAATACATATCGAAATATTAATTAAATAATAAATAAATAAATATAAATTAAACCAACATACAGTACTTTTGCAGTCTCGGATTCGAGTCTACCGATCGGTAAATGTATTCTAGCAACTATTGAGTCCAGATAAAAATAAAATAAGTAAAATGGGTCATCTACCTCTTCCTGCCCCTCCCTCAAATACAAAAAAACTTTTATCAAATAAAATGGCGCAGACGAGAAAATTACGTTATTTATAAAAAATTTAAAATAAATTTGACAAAACAAAGTTCAACAACGATTTCTGACTATATCATAGATATCTCTGATATCTTTGTTAGGTGTTAAAGATGGAATAAATATAATGTCAAAACTAAAGACATAAATACTATGTCAAAATATGAAACATATTTTACTATTAATTTGTGGTTGATAATTATCTTAATCATGCATTTGACAAAACAAAAACAAAAATAGGGAGAACAATTAAAATAACATCAAATTTAAATGACATGCAGACTGGAGTTAAAAGATCTATAATTGAATTTATTCCATCTGTTATCTATAATGGATCGATATGTTAATAACAACTTTTCTATTTCATGATTATACATTGTGTTTCAGGACTAGTGTAACAAATTTTAACAGCTTATTCCTGAGGTCATTTTGAGCCAAAAATGTCATATGAACATTGGTCCTATTCGTTCTAGTTACAAAATACAAGAGGTTGAAGTTCTATAAATAACACGAAATTTTCAAATTTTTGTAATCAAGATACTTTCGGAAAACAAGAGTTTTATTGAAAAGTCATACCTTATTTGTCTTAATTAATTTTATTTATTAATATTAACATGCATACGAGTTCAAGGTGCTAATTTTGAACACTAGCTGTAATTTTTTTAAAATTTGTTATTTTATTTCATATTGTGTTAACCTATTCCATGTTTGGTTATGTTGTTCTGTGTCTATTTAATTGTGTTATTTTATGTTTTGTTCTCTAAATCGTATGCCGCCATTACGCCCTGATCCGCATTTTAGGTCTTCTGTCAACAGCAACGCGGGTTTAATTTTTATGTTATTTTCGTTCATATACTGACTTATTTTCGTAGCTCTTATTATATAAAAAAATATAAATAAATAAAATATAAACAGCGCACTGAGAACTTAAAAAAAAACTGATTAAAAACTAATATTTTGTATACTAGCAGATTTTAATGAAAGCAATATGCGTTAAAGTAAAGAGAAAATAAAAGAATAGAATAAGTATAAAAAATAAGGGCTGTCATTAATTTATCAATGAGTAACAGATAATGATCGAGGAATATTTGAAGAGAAAACCTATCAACA
Organism: Pterostichus niger; assembly: GCA_947425015.1. Taxonomy (NCBI): domain Eukaryota; kingdom Metazoa; phylum Arthropoda; class Insecta; order Coleoptera; family Carabidae; genus Pterostichus; species Pterostichus niger. Next base: position 2,557,093 of record OX380335.1, read on the forward strand.
TTACTCCATGTTTAATACATTTACGCAGTGTAGTTTAATATCATACGTCTTCTAGGTTAGCTTGTCTACTGGCGAATGCATCTGTTCTGTTGTCCGTTGTCTGCGAGTTGCAGCGGTGGCGACGACGGTGTGGTGGTGGTGATAACATCCCTGTCCGTTGCCTCCGGTTGGGTATTGATCGATGGGAGACGCGAACCGCGTACATCTCCGCTGCAACTACATGCTCCTGATCGCGATGTTTTGTTCTGTTGACTTCAAGAACTTGTTTGTTGGCTGATTGACTGTGTAGTAGTACTATCTACTAGTATTGCAACTTTAAGAGGAACTTAGAATATATTGCTTTAATACTGATACTGCATTCATTCTAATGAGTTTTAGAAGTTTTGTTACTTATTATGAAGTAAAACTTTTAAATCTTAGTAAAGTGTTATTTATTTGCTACGTTGCACAACAGGATGTTATTTCCTCTGAAGTCTCGGTTACTCGGAAGCAATTAAATATATTTTGCTCATTAGATGTTGGGAGTAAAATTTCAAGTTGTTGATTCCAAGAAAACGCAGAATTTTATCATTCGAAAAATAATTTTCTTCTCAGAATTTAGAGACTAGAACAATAATTTTTTTTTACGACATGCATAGAAAACTCAAATCTCTTCTCGCGATATTGTGAGGATGATATTTTATAAAAAAAAATATTGATAAAAATTCATGATTTTATTGAAAATTCTCATTTAATGGTAACATACTTTCAATCTTTAAATTATCTTACAATTTTGATTCAACTAAATAAAATATTACCTACAATATTACGATATTTTTTTAATGATTATATATTTCAAAATTTTAAGGCTGACACTTTGTTTATAAAGTATTGAACAATAGGTGTATTTTTTTGTAATCATAACAAACACTTCAGTGACGAGAAATCTGGTTCTAAACTTGAACAAAAATGCTACTTTCATGAGACAGGGGTAGAACAGCCTTAATGTATTTACTAGATTTTTCCCCGGAGTGAATTGAAATTTCGATTAAATCTTTTTTAAAACATGTAACAAAATATGTTTGTTTTTCACTTCTATTATATTTAAATATATTCAATAGCGAAAGAACGCTATTTCAGGAATCTAATTTATCACTATGACAACTATCGTAAAAATGCTATCTTTCGTCTTTTATTTGAATAAATCTGCAAAATTTTCTAAAGAAATGGATAAAAATAATGTTTCAATCAGCCTAAAAATACTATTTCAAGTCTTGCAATACTTCCAAACTCTGCTACGCATTGTTCTTCATTACTCGACTAGAAAACTAATATTTTTAGTCCTAATGAAACAAATATCTATTTAACTCTAGTTTCTACTCGTAGTTTAACTAATAAATATTCTCGAAGTTAGCTAAACAATGATAATTCTCGACCAATTGCAACTAACTACTGATAAAATATGCATGACCAACTGATTAAACGTTACCAACTATTTGTTGGCTAACTACAATTTTAGCTGTTAAATGTCTTTAAATAATATTAAAGATAAATGATTAAATAAGAGATCTAAATATTCTACCACTTATATTTGAAATATTTTCTTCTTAACTAATTCAGAAACGTTTAACATCCAGGAAAAAATATAATAACTTGTAGACTCTCAAAAGTGATCGATACGGTTTCTGTGTTTTCAGCAATAATTAAATATGGTTATATAGAAATCCTGAACAAATATTCTAGATGATGTATCTGATTTTAATTTCAGTGAATGTATGTATGCCATTTACTCGGTCAATAGATCGCTCGTCTTTTTCCTCAACCTGAGTTTTCAATAACTTTTTATATAATTCATGTTCTATCTTTAGGTCATTGAAATTTTTGGCGTTAAAAAATAATTAACACAGTACCTAATATTATGTTCTATTCTATAATTGGTTTTATTTGATAAAGATTTTATCTCAACATTTAGTTGCAAAAATGTATTGAAATAAATGATATTGAGAAGACAAATGAATTACCGATATTTGGGTCGAAGACGAGAATAAGAAACTCGAGTCTGTTGCTTCAAAATTATGAGTCGCATGAGAATTGGCATCGTCTCTTAGAATCACTAAAAATTCATTAAAATTAAAACATTTCAATTCCCAGTAATAAAGGAAGAACAACGAAGACTACAACTGTTATTACAGTAATGCTGGACTACGTTAAATACATGGCTTAATGATCTTGCTCTAATAATAACTTCGATGCAGAATCAGGAATCTGTCACTCAACAAAGCGAGCGAACGTGATACAATTACTTTACAACTAATATCGCAGCATCAGTAAAATAATTCAAACATGATATATGACAAGGGTGCCTGTACTTCAATGCACCCCTCGTGTTCTCGCCGAAACACGACAACCATCCAGGATCGGGCTCATTAGAACTTACATTCTATGTTTATGTATTTTATTTATTTAAATAAATAGAAAATGTAAAATACATTTATTTTTCGCTGTCAAGATAGAGCTACAATTCTATCATTAAATCAGCATTGTTTAGAATTAATATTAATTTTATTATTATTTTCAATATTTTTAATGTTATCGGCGTCATGTCGTAGAAATAAATCTGATGTTTATAATTTCATAAATATTATTCTACTTTTTGCTGATCAGTATCTAGTATTATTTTTTTTTTATTTTTTAATTTTGCTTCACCCATTGGGTATTAGCATACATAATATGTATATATACAAGTATCTATTATTAAATTACAATATACAGAGTTTTTTTTCATTCGGGCCACCACTGGAATTTTTTATATATGCGTCAGTAGAAATAAATTATCAAGAATTCATTATACTTTATTTACTTGACCAAAAAGAAATCGAATGCATAGGCTTCTTGATAAAAATTATATAATTTATTGATCATGTAATTAAATGAAGCAAATTTGGCATAATTAAAACTGAAACTAAAAAAACATATGTAAGTATATAATTTTGTTCTATTCATTTCATTTAAAAATGTATCTTGATCTCACATCTCAAAAATAGACGTTGGAAAAATTTTATTAAGAAGCACAGGCACCCTTGTTATATATGATCATGGTAGGAGTACAAAAAGCTTTAGTATCTACAATTTTTATTTAAAATTATTCTCTCTTCTTGTATTGAACTAAAATTATTGTTTCAAATGCGCTATTTCCATATTTTCACTTATGTCTAGTAACCTATCCAACTTTTTGGATAAACACTAGCGTTTTTAACTTGGACAACTTTTTGTCTAATTTAACCGAAGTCGTAAGGAAAGTGAAAAAAAATTATTGTAATTATATTTATTAAATTGAATCATTTGTTCTTCACATTAAAATTACCCTTGTGGCTAATATTTTTGGAAGCTGTAATTTGACAATTAGTAATTGCGTCCCGCTTGTAAAATATATCACTTACCTAGATCTGCTATAACAGAATGCTACATTCAGTAATGGATAAAAACTTAAGACTTATCATTTATATATTTATTGTAATATTAATATGCATTCCAAAATGTGTTCACTAAATCTATTTATAAGTATTGGGTGACAAAAATAACAAGTATTTCTTGTTCTGAATTTATCAGAAAGCATTCCTAAGAGTGTATCGCATCTATTGTTTGCAGTCCGCGCCTGTCTCGTAGGGATGAAAGACAGCAGACAGTATATTATGTTGTGTAAAATCAGTAGGTGGTTCTGCTTTACCCCAGCGCCCGGCAACGGCTCAATGACGTGTATCTGAAACTCAAACTGTAATATACTTCACGCAAAGAGACGCGCGTCCCTCCCGTTGCTAGCTTCGTTGCCCCTTCGCGTCCACCGCCGACGTTTTGCATGGAGCACGACTTTATTTGCCGCACGAGCTTTTCATTCAACAGTCTCCAGATAATGAACTTGATGATATGTTTCAGTCTATTTGATTTCTCTCGACGTTTATATTTGATGTTTGATAATATCAGTCCTTTCGGCCAGTTTGGGAACTATGATAGGTATTTAATTTTGTGTACTTCAAAGAGATTGCTGGGAAAATTAAACTGGGGCAATAGGTAACTAAATTAATTTTAGTTCGGAATTATTTGAAATACATATCTAAAAGTTTCATACGCATAATATAAATATGTATATATGTGTAATAACACTTTTATTTTGGCTCTGGCCTCTCAAAAATTAAGATGAAATTTATATTTTATATAAATTATATTTAACCAATCCTGTCATTATTATAGTGAGACTCAAGCTCTCGTAATTATTTCCGAGAATAATCACGATAGCTCTTGTTTGTTTGCGCAATGTCAAATATGGTAGACTAAATATTAAATAATATTCTTATAATCGTATAAAATTACCGGGAGTTTTTCTTATCAGTAAACATAGGGATATATCATTACCATAATTACAGTTAAAAAGTTTGACAGCAATACATTAGAACGTTTATTTTAAAAGTAAACATAGGGAAAATAAGATTTTCAGCAATGCATTGAGTGTAATAGTCTATAGTCTAAAAGAAACATTTTTTTTAAACAAATTAAATGAATTTGAATTACTTTAAATTACATTAACTAAAAGTTAGGTATAAATTTAGAACCTCAAAACAATCCGAAAGTTCTTTTGTGTAGAGGTTTGTTCTCAAATTCTTCGTTTAAGAGCTCGTACATACAAATAATGAGAATTTTGGGTTGAAAGAGTTCAAAAATAGAAAATTATTAAAATGTGGTTCTATATAATTCAGACGACGAGAAATCGAATGGCGCAAGGCGCATCTTCATATCTTTTTTAGTTTTTGAGTTACAGCGATTTTTGACATTTTTTTAAGCTCAACTTTGAAAGCCCATAACTCAAAAACTAAAAGAGATATTGAAATGCGGTTTGAACGAGTGTATTTCTCGTGCGCTACTTAACTTGAACAGGTATTTTGAAAATATAGAAAATTTTTCAATTTTTTTCAAAATTTTTCTTCCTCAATATTTCAAAAACTTGAAAAGATAATGAAAATCTGAAAACACCACTGAATTTCTGGCGTGAATATACATAAGTATGCAAATTTTTACAATAAAATTCGCACGGATACATTTTTTATTATAAAAAAACGAAAAATGGCCAAAAATCGTAAAAATCTTAAGGCTAACCCCTTCAGAAATTTTCAAAAACGGCCATTTTCGATTTTTTGTAATAAAAAATGTATCCGTTCGAATTTTGTTCTGAAAATTTGCATACCTATGTATTTTCACGCGAAGAATTCACTGGTGTGTTCATATTTACATTATCTCTTCAACTTTTTGAAATATCGACAAAAGAAAATTTCGAAAAAATTGATTTTTTTTAATTTTTTCAAAATACATGTACAAGTTAAGTAGCGCACGAGAAATACACTCGTTCAAATCGCATGTCAATATCTCTTTTAGTTTTTGAGTTATGGGCTTTCAAAGTTGAGCTTTAAAAAAAGTTAAAAATCGCTGTAACTCAAAAACTAAAAGAGATATTGAAATGCGAGTGTATTTCTCGTGTTCTGAACTATATAATAAAAATTTTGACTTTTTGAACTGGTTCAACCAGAAATTCACATCTGCATGTTTATATGTCAAAATTGTGGTCATTCTTGGCCATGGCAGTTCTGCAATAGCAGATCCTAATAAACTACACATTTTAAGCAGTTAAGTACAGCAACTAGTTACTTTGACAACTATAGATGACAGCAATGTTATTTTCCCTATGTTTACTTTTAAAATAAACGCTCTAATGCATTGCTGTCAAACTTTGTAACTGTAACTATGGTAATGGCATATCCCTATGTTTACTGATAAAAAAAACTCCCGGTATTAAGTGGAAATACTTATTTTGAAAATTTAATCCAAAAGACTTATAATTCAAATACTGTATCTAATGAACTTCCACTTATATGTTCTGAATTCTTTTGAAAAATACTTAAATTCTTACTACTTCTAATAAAAAAGTATTAAAACATGTATTCAAGTAAAAAAGTACTTAAGTACTGCACAGTTTTATTATATATATAAGACTTTTTATAAATTCAGAAAGAATCCCGTGTATTACAAAAATGTCTCAATATCTTTATAAGAACGCACGTATTACATTTATTCAATAGCATCAGAATGGAGTTGGATTTTGCTGAAAAGCGTAACGATTTAGTCCGATATCCTTGGTAATCCTTTTATTGTGGCACATATCCCAGCATCACAGTCATTGTGACGCACAGGAAACGAGGATGAATCTAGCGGATAGACAAGGACGCGACAACACGACTTGTATAGAATGAAAGAGGATCGCGCAGCAGCATCAGGTGACCCTTCATCTACCGTATAAAAAGAACGATCTCTAAAGAATTGGGATCAAACAAGATAAGATTTTCCAAGAAGATAACTTCCCCCAGATCGAAAGATTTTGTTGTTGAAAGAAGAACTTTAAAAATATATTACGTAATTTACCATTAATGTTTTATTTAAAAAAAAAATTATTTAATGATAAAAGTTAGCTCTTCAAATCTTTTGTTTCTCAAACCCTTAAAATATTTGATATACGTAATAACGTCAGACCAGTCCCAGTTATAGTTTTAGTTTTTGTAATAAACATAAAAGTTTGTAAATTTCACTTTTATTTTTACCTTAATAGTTTATTTTCATTTTATTTCTGAAATTATACGCTACGCTTAGCTAGCTTATATATATATTGTTATGAAATATTATCGATAACTCTCAAGTATTGGAATTTACAAATTAAATAAGTATTCGACGTGCCAATGCATTGTATTCTCGAAAACATTAAGCAAATTAAATATACAGAACAATAATAGTCAAAACGATCATTTAGCAAAGTCAAAAACAAGAAAAATATCGTCTTGATTTCAGTCTTAATAAAAAGCCTTTCCATTAAATCGTGAAATTGTAATCTACTTTATTGTATGCGAGCAAGCATTAAAGTAATTGAATCCGAACCAGGTACGAATGCTCTCTTGCGATGGTGTAAATGTGCTGATGTATGTGTGGCCTTTGTTGCCATCAAAGGGTGTGTGTGTATGTGGATTTTGTTTGTTGCCACAATGCGGTGTACCACTGCGCGTGGTGTCACTTACGCTAAATTAAAAAGTACAGCCTACAACTGCTGAAACGTTACATGGATGATTGTTTCACAGCGAGCTTCAAATGATACGAGTTTATTTTCATTTTTAGAACTTACACATTTTTGGGTTTATTCTTTTGCAACAATTTATACCGAATGGTTTCGATTAGGGATGACCATAGGGATTTAGTATGTGATATTAGTTTTCTTCAACTTCCTGCTCTCCTATTAATTTTACAGCAAAAACTGTAGAGTGTAATATTCAGAATTCTTTATTCATTATTCACTATAATTTTAAAAATAAATTGCAATTTAAAAAAAATATATTTCAAATATATAAAAAAAACAAAAGTCTACTATTTAGCAAAATTATAGCAATCTCTTTTAAAAATTGTGGAAAAACCAAAAATTGTGTAGTATGTAACTTCTAATTCTGATCAATTTACACTCAATATTTTGTTTTTAAAATTCTATTTTACCATAACACTGTACTTTAAATTAGATACCACCACTAACATCTTTGGATTTGGATTTGACGACTGGTAACTGAACTTCACACGAAGAAATATATTATTTACCGAGATCTGCTATGGCAGAATGCCACATCCAGTAATGAGTGAAATGAATGATGATATATTTATTTATTTATTTTAAATTAGATACAATAAATCAGAAGGAATGCTTTATTAATAACTAGCGCCAAATTTATTATTTTGTAAAGTAAACCTTACCAATCTGCTTAATATCCGTGGTTTATACTTATTTTAAATAAATTGTACGAGCCAAAAAAATTTGAAACTTCCCTTTTGGTCAGATTCTAATTATAATCATACAGTATATAGAAGAGTATTATTTTAATGTTGCATGGCAATATGACCGCCCTCATAAAACCTTAGGCGGTATAGAGGAAGATTCAATACATCCTCGGAACTAATTAATCCTGGCAATGATGACATAATCAGGAGATATTCATCTAAATAAAAAAAAACCCTAAAATGAAAGTTCCCTAGCGAGGGTTGCTAGTTGCTCCGTTACTTCCCTTAAACAAACGTATCTCTGGCGACGATCTTATTCACAGTTCCATTTACTCGCAATTCTTTCCATTTCCTGTCGCATTATCTGCACGCGCCGGTTAAGCGTTAAACGGTGCGCAGTCTGATAACCGCGCCGCTTTCACGGCTCCAATTATCCGAATACGCTACCGCCGTCACCGTTGCCACCGTCGCCCGGACGCCGAGGGCGTCTACCATAATTAAAAATGGAAATGAATTCAAGGAATTTATAGACGAAGAGTGGAAATGCGCGTCCTGGTTCATATGCCTTCGAAGGTCTAAGACTTCATTCTACGTTATTGAAAGTTAGATTTTCAAGTCATTTGAATTAAAGTAAAATTGTTTGTTTACTATTTTTTTATAAATGTTTAGTATTCTTTTACTTGAAAAGATTGCATCTATAATATAATTATTAATATATATATTTATACAACTGCCAATAGAAATTAACATTTACATATGCGATTCTATATACGAAATTATTTTTTTTGTACTTCATGGTAAGGGGTAAGTCAGGAGGAGGGAAGCTTCGGCCCGCGAAATTATTTGACCTGGCCAGTCAAGATTAACACAAGTCTCAAAATATAAATCCCTGTTGCCAGCAAAAGATGAAATACAATCTGATGCCATGAAATGAAAAGTTAAGTAATTCGTGTTTAACAGCCAAAGTCCATTTAGCAAACAAGGTTCCTATAGGAGAAGTCAAATATCGTCATCTAAAGAGAGTATACACATCAGTAGCAATTTGCATTGAATTGCAATCGAAGCAGTATTGTTCTCAGCTCTACATGGAAATAGCGTGGCTCTAAAAGGCAGCCGAAATCACTCACGAGGGTTACGAGACGACTGTAAAACTAAAACGTTTCTTTCTGTAAAACTACACCGCATAGGCTTCGCACAAATATGGGAAGTTTTCGATTTTGGGATTTATGTGATGCGTCACAGTCGAGCGAACGCCAGCCGGAAATGCTTCGGCATTGAGTTACGCTCGGATGGATGGACGTCAGGGCGCCGCGACGGTCTGCACTCGCTACTAGCCAGGGGAGATTTTGATTTACAATCGTACATACAATTTCGTTAAAGGCGAACTGGTTTAATGGAAGCGGTAAAGACAATTAGAAATCTGCTTGCGTTGCTCGTTTTAAATTGGTTTTATGCTACGTTTATCACAAATGGAAATTTTGTTATTCATGTATGAATATGATACATACAGTCCATGCGTTTCAGAAAGCAATTTACAAGCTTTTATATTCTGGAAATGAGAAAATTTATTAAAAATATCTACAACAAATATTACTTTCACGTAATTTTCATTGAAAAATCGGATATGGTTTATATTTCTGAAAAGATTATATTATGAAGATGTATGTACAGTAAATTCTCGGGTGCTTATATCGAATTAAGATTTGTTCGTATTTTATTTATAAAATGAACAAACAAAAAAATGAAAACTTTAATGGCTAGTTGCACCGAAAAAGTTACAGTTAAATTTTCTTTAAATAAATAAAAACCAATAAAATGTTTGACAGCAATGTCAGTTATATCATGACAGGTAATTTCGCTTTACTTGAAACTAGGGTTAAAATTAATCTTTTTGCGGTGCAATTTGCTGTAACAGATTTTATTTGTTTCTCTGATTAACAGGAAGTTAATCTCAGTGACAGTACAGAATGAGTAATTAAATTTCTAAATATATTGTAGCATTTTATCGGTATACCCGATAGAATCGAATCCGGCATTTCACGAGTGTCTCCTTTCGGTTACCAAAATACAAGAAGTCAAAATTTTATAAATAAGAGTAAAACAAAACGTACAATAACAAAATTAATCCTTGATTTAAACTAACATTGTTTTACCTTATCTATTCCACAATGGATAAAGATAGTGCTTCAGAATATATGTATGATATATTTTGAGTATTTAATATAAACTTTTAATTTTTGTTTTCTTATTCCATATTGTATTATCCTGTCTTGTTCCATGTTTACTTACTTTATTCCATGTTTATTGTAATTATTTTATGTATTATTACCCACATCGTGGTTTGTATTTTCTAATTTTCTCAATTACAACTTGATATGATTGTATTTTGGTAACCAAAAGATATAGGACTATATTTATATGACATGTTTTACTCAAAATGATCTCAGGGATAAGCTATTAGATGTTGTTACACTAATCCGGAAACACTCTGTTATATATTCCTTTTTAGAGATTCAGACGAGATTACAGTTTTGTTTACTTATTTGCCGCGTTTCACTTCCTGTAGGAAGGAATATAATTTAAAAGTAGTAAGTAAAGTATATGTTTTTGGATCTGAAATGACTGAACTTATTTTATTACATATTTTTTTGATGTTTGTAATTAGTAAGTTCATATTCTGTATGGATTCTCAATTAACTCATCATCAGTATCACTTTATAATAATACTAAATAGTATCTACGACCATCAATAATACTTGTTAAGAAAATTGTTATTAAATTTATATCAAATATATATAAACTAGGAAAATTTTAATTTATTTGAAGATTGGTACATGAGGGTGGATAAAATTTTCGTCCAAAATTCAATCAATTGAGGAATGATGATGGATGCCTGACCGAACAAAACAACTGATGCATGAAATCTAATAAATGGACATTATTAGGTTATCTGCAATTTTTTTCCCATCTTTAAATATAGCGGAGTTATAACACTTTCATCGATTTTTAAATGGGTCAGGTCTCGACATATATATTTCAATTTACACTATGTAGTGTACGATTGGTCAACATACGAGATTGAAAAGTATGTTGTTAAAAAAGTGAAAAATTGGTGGAATAAAAAAATGTTGGTTAAATTAAATGTGCGACCTACGAATGAATGGATGTGATTCATCACACCTTTTACCCATTACTGGATGTGGCACTCTTCCGAGACAAGTCTCGGTAAGTCATATATTTCTTCGCGTGAAGTGCGGTTACCAGCCGTCAAATCACGGCTCCTAAAGATGTTAGTGGTAGGGGAGCCACAGGAGTCAATCTAAATTGGTGAAAATTGTTTATCGGCTATGGGGATCGAACCAGAGTTTTCAAGATCCACAGGCCGACTCGATACCACTGAGCCACTTACCCCATTACTTTAGAAAGATACTAATTAAATTTGACCAATTGTTTATTACTATATTCATCCTTTTTAATAACATATGTAGTAAATTTAAAATCTAAACCTACAAAGAAATATATTTTCTTAACAAACAAAAAAGAATTCCTAATAAATATGCTGTAGTAGGAATAAAAAGTACGTATTTTAAAATGCCCAACACGTAACAAATTTCGTTAAGTGTAATGTTACATTAGCGTACGGTGAGCGACCTCGATGAAAAAAGACACTGAAATGCACTTCATGTGTTCTTGAAGGAGAGCCCATTTGCTTTGGCTACAAAGAAAGCGGTATCTTAGTAGTCTGAAAGCCAGAGGGGGTTTTGATAGAAAACAAATGTGGTGTGTGGCGCGACGGTGGTCAGTCTTAGAAAGTCGACGCTGAGAGGCGAATGGAGGGTAAGAAGCACGTCACCAAGTTTCATCAATCTCAGTTTCTTACGATGTTGAAGGAAAAAGCTACTGAGATGTCAGTTATTTCGGTGTATTTGGTAAATTAAAATAGATAATATATGACGATAAAATGCATAGCTTTAGGTTTTAATTTTTTTAAATTTAATTGTATTTATAGAAAAATTTATAAACTTTAACTCGTAATGCCTGGTAGCACCACATACATTAAAATACAAAAGATTTCTGAAATTAGCTAAAGGAATAGCTGAATATTGCACCACGGATAATTTCAAATACCTATTGCTAATATAATACTCGTATTTACAACTGAGTCTGTTTCTTTTTCATATGTCATTGCATTAGGCGAGAATAGATGAGCAAAATTAGAATGTTTATAGAGGTGTATGTCCTAAATAAAAGAGCTCAAAAAGAAACAAAGATTTAAAAAAAAATTACAATAAATTTTATCATCTACGTCGTATTTAAGCGTCACATAAATTGGTATTCTGAGTTCCCGACTAAAATTCTAACTAGCAAGTGTGGATCGCTATGTATTAACTTGGTTGCATTTGACAACATAGCATTATCTGTCAATACAGGGAAATAATATCGACATATTGTTTACGTTATTGTGTTTAATAGATTCAATAGAGTAAATATTTTGTGGTACATTTAGTATACCAGTATTTTGGTTACACGAATAGTAGAGAACACGGTAAATAATAATGAAGGAAGATAATGTGTAATTCCAGAGTTATTTAAGGTTAAAAAACTATTCCAGTGGCTCCTTTTTACAGGCCGCGGTTTGACAACTGGTAACCGGACTTCACACACATGGGGTAAAAGGCGTGATCGTATATTTATTTTTATTTATTTATTTACTTAGCATAGACGTAGCTATTATTACAAAAAAAATAATATAATGATAGCTAATAAGTAAGATGTTTTATACTGGCAGCTTTGTATTTTTATAACAGAATGTTTTAATGATGATAATCTAAAATAAGAATTAATTTATCGATTAGTAATAGATTATAAGATATGAATTAGTTAGTTAAAAATAAGAATTCCTTATTTAAATGAAAAATGGAATCAATGTAATTTAAGTCGCAATTTCTCCATAGTGAAAATCATAATTATATTAGAGCTAAATTTTAGATTAAAATTGAAATGTAGACACTTCTTTCATTAACAGTGTTAAATAAGTAAAAAAAATACTTCAAAAGAAAATATCATCACAAAAAGTATAGAGCAGTAATTTGACACAGAAAAAGTAGAAAGTTAATCATCAAAACACAAAACCTCACATCATTTATCGAAGATGATCACCACGTCCCTCTGTCAATCAAGATGCGGTATTTACGGCTTGGCGTCGCGGTAATCCATCAGCGACGGCCCATTCATCGGTAACATCGCCTTTCCGCGTCCATTGGAGTGTGTCGGAGATACCGTGCAGCGTGCAGACGTCCTGTGTCCCGGTTCAACTCCTCGGGGAAATCAGCTAAACCAGTACTGCATGTGCTGGTTGGGATTCCCGCCACACGGATTTTTATGTATTTGTTCCTCATGACGCATGTTTTATTATGTGTTAAAATAGGAAGATGCTTTTGGAATTTATTTGAGGAAGAATCATGAATGGATTATTTTATCTTCAGTTGCTGGATTTGTATATATATTTTAGAGGATTATTACCATAACAGGTTTAGGAGCCATACGAGTGAATTAAAATCACTTTTCTAAACGTGTTGCACGTACTATTTTTTCGTATTTTGCTCGAATATATTAGAAAATAAACTTGACATTTTTGAAATTTGACAAATATTTAATAATTAATAAATATTAGTTCAAATCTCACTCAAGCTAACAACTATATGAACTATCACACTACGGCTCGGTGAGTGCGGACCCTGTACTGTAATTGGAATTAAGTTCCTGTTGTACAGCGTAACATAAATAAATAAACTAATAACAAGTACAAATAATCATTGCTAAAACATTTGTAGTTATTTTCATATATTCATATGCAATAATAAGCTCAAATGATGGCAATTGAAATTATAGAATTGTATCCCAAATCTTATAAATAACAATTATTAATATTGATTATCGATTACTAGATTATCAGATGACTATTTCCTAAGCATAAGATTGGACAGAGGTAGAATATTTTAAGTAATGTACATCAGGAAAATAAAACTTGTTATCTCTTGCTTCGCGTCTTACGTTACTTAATAATAACTCCAACTTTATGGCGAATTGCATCACCAAAACTTAAATTTTAAACTTGGTTTAAATCAATAAATTAAATGTCAAATTGAATAAATGACATTGCTGTCAAATATTAGGTTTGCTTTTATGGACAGTATGTTAGTGTGGCATTACGGCATTCGAATCTGAAAGTTCCGAGATCGAATCCCACTTAACCTAAAATACAATTATGTACATACACATTGCGGTTTGGTAAGTCGGGGGCCTAATTGGTATTAAATTTCTGTTGTATAGAGCAGCATATATAAACCCCATGTTTAAAACTAGCCAAATTTGAGTTAAGAAATTACAAATTTTACCTTAGAAAAACTAAATCTTGAATGGTATTTATTTAGATAATTTACTGCATGGAGTAATTTATTAAATTTATGACATACGATATAAAATATTTGTCGTTCTCAACAAATTCATATTTAGACATAAATTGAATTTCTGACATTTTATAAATCAGCAAAAGACATACGTCGTCGTTCACTAAAAATGAATAGATGACAAATAAAATGAATAACGTAAGTCCTGTACCACAAATTAATTCATATGTGCAATATATGTCAATTATCGTTAAATATGTGGGCTGAAATTTGAAGCAAAATATGCTCAAGTTAATAATTTTACGTCGTATTGATTTCTTTTTTGTTAGTCGTTGAATGTATTCTTCGCGAAATAGTGTGTTCAATTTTAATGTTCATATAACAGTTTCATCAGTGTAAACCACACTCTAGTGATCAGAGGCCGAGATAGAAAAGGGGGCTCAACTTGGATTTCGATGGAGATATTAAGCACCGTTATGAACAAGGTTTGTTTACATTCGAGATGGATTTCGCTATACAGTCGTGTTTACGTCTCAAATATTTGTCGGCTGCAGGCGCTAGGCAGTAATATTGCTGCCCCCGGGCGCGGGTCACAACTCTGTGATCTCCTGCCGCCACCGCCGCCGATAACGAACAACACGCGTGAAAGAACGCGGCACTGGGGACCAATCGATCGCATCGAGAGGGAATCGACTAGAATGTTTCAGGAATGATGTGAAAATGTGATCTAGTACAGTAATTCTTAATCAGAAATCAACAAATCTATGAAGAATATCTGTCATTTTTTACAATTGTTCTGATACGGTTTAATGTGATTCAATTTTAACAGATGCTGGCGAAATATTGGTATACAGGGTGTTTCAGGACTAGTGTAACAAACTTTAACAGCTTATTCCTGGGGTTATTTTGAGCCAAAAATGTCATATGGACATAAGTCCTATTCCTTCTAGTTACCAAAATACAAGAGGTTGAAGTTCTATAAGTAACATGAAATTTTCAAATTTTTGTAATCAAGATACTTTCGGAAAACAAGAGTTTTATTGAAAAGTCATACCTTATTTGTCTGAATTAATTTTATTTATTAATATTAACGAATACGATTTAGAGAACAAAACATAAAATGACACAATTAAATAGACACAGAACAACATAACCAAACATGGTATAGGTTAACACAATATGAAATAAGATAACAAATTTTAAAAAAATTACAGCAAGTGTTCAAAATGAGCGCCTTGAACTCGTATGTATGTTAATATTAATAAATAAAATTAATTAAGACAAATAAGGTATGACTTTTCAATAAAACTCTTATTTTCCGAAAGTATCTTGATTACAAAAATTTGAAAATTTCATTTTACTTATAGAACTTCAATCTCTTCTTTATGGTAACTAGAAGGAATAGGACCTATGTTCATATGACATTTTTGGCTCAAAATGACCTCAGGAATAAGCTGTTAAAGTTTGTTACACTAGTCTTGAAACACCCTGTATTGTGTGATTATTTAAAAAATAATCAGAATAGTATATTGTACAAACTTAGGATGTATTCATTTCGAACGAGTATACAAATTTGTAGCTGGAAGCGAAAGCTGCAATTTATTTATTTATTTAAACTAGTTAGCACAATAGGAATTTAATCCCTATTACAGAACAGGGTGTAAGCTCACCGAGCTGCATTGTGGTCTAGTTCATTGTCACCACCGTCATACGCTTTGAGAAATTGACATTCTCGTCACTTATGCAAAAAAAAATACAGAAATTCAGTGGTGTTCTCGTTAACTCTATATTTATTGGAGGTATAATTCATTATTAAAGTTCACTAATAATGGTTAGTGATTTATTGAGAACAGTTAAAATATTTATTTGTATTTTATTTCCTCTAATTTAATTAATTCATTTACTCACAAATGAATATTTATTTAGAATTTAAATGGTAATAAATACCTGCATTTGATAAAAATTAATTGCTCTGATTTAAAACGGGAAAACTCAAAGAAAATTAATTAGGATGTATTGAAAATACCACGAAGCTCAAACTTCCTAGCAACCGCTTGAAATTTTATTCACCTTAGATTCGCGATTCCTTCGTCCTGGCAAACAGCAAACACTCCCAGTTCCCGACTATTGCAAACCGCTTTAAAAGAGTGGATGTCGGTTATGAGGCTTCGTAGGGAGTCGCGCGGTTAGGAAATCAATTTCATTACCCCTCTGCGTCCCGCGAGTCCATTTAGCAAGAGACGAGAGAAAGACAGAAACAGAGAGGAAGGGAGAGAGAGAGAGGAGAAGGTGGGAGTCATCCCCGCAGAGTGAAACCCCTGATGCAAACACTTGCATTGTGTTGCCTGTAACTCAATTTGCCACCGAACTCAGAACATTAGTTAACCGACAGAGTATGTGCTTGTTATGAAAGTGGTGACGCAAGTTCAAGAATTAGAGGCGTTCTCCAAGATGAGGAATGAAATATGTACATTTAACCTACTAGCCTTGTTATTATGATATTCAGAAGAATTTGTTGAACTGACAATGGTTGTCTTGGAAGCAATGCAGAACAAGTCCATTAAGATTCAGAACTATCACATTTCGACGTTATTTTCGCTTCGCTATCATATTTTCTCAATAATGTCATTGAATGCATTATAACAAGCCTCCAAAATTAAATACTCTTTTTTGTGTTCTTTTATGAGACACTTACCTATCTTCTATTGTAATATACTATCATGAAAAACAAAAACAAAATCTAGCTGTTGTTGAATAATATTAAAAATAACAATTTATAAAAATTAGAACGCCAGTTATTATTGAAATTAATGTACAAAATCAAAAATACCTACATATTAATAATATATTTCATAATGAGAATTGTAACAAGCACATTACGTACAAGTGAAAAAGTTGCGCACGAACCTTGGCGAGTGCAATAATTTCACGAGCAATGTAATTGCGTTACAGTTCGAGTTGTGTATTTTACTTTATCTACGACCATAAATAATAATAAGAACAATTACAGAATACTGTAAATATTTGTTATGTTATATCCGTAACATCAACTGTTAAACAGTAGGGTTACCGCGTAATATATATATATATATATATATATATATATATATATATATATATATATATATATATATATATATATTACTAGTGCAATAAACCCTTAGCAACCGTAAACAAGCATTTACTGTTCTTGCAAATTGTTTTTTATGGCCTACTTACATTATGGTCGTAGATAAATATTATTATCCCACCGTTCTCTCCTATCCACAAACAAAGCCTTTTTGACAAATTTTGATTTACATTTGTATTATTGAACTCGACAACAGCTTGTCTTCGAGTGTAGCAACGTGCGTATTACAAATTTAATTTTTTATTCTATAATCAGATGCCCCCCTTGGTTTCCTATAACTTTATTATTTAGTATATCTTTGTATCTGTAATAACTTTCGACTAAAACCATGTACCCAACTTTCGATTCTATCCTGTATAAGTAAAATAAAAATACATACTTGAAATATAAAATTACGAGAAAATCGACGGTTGATTGAAAAATAAACAAGGTCCTAGGAAAGAGGTTAAGTTGACAATAGTTTGAAATATTGAAAAAAACATGATCTGTCTTTTCAAACCAGAATCAATGACAATCAAAATATATTTTTTGTACATTTCTCGTTTCGATTCATTTATCCATGCATACATATCTATCGTTGTATAACATGTGTTTTTGCTTTTGTATTAAACAAATTTGAATTAAAATGTAAAATATCTCGAGAAAATAGAATTTATACGAGGTATCTACACCAGGTTAATAGTATGTAATACTTTTATTGGAATGAATAGGAGCATA
The DNA here is from genome assembly GCA_947425015.1 of Pterostichus niger. Taxonomy (NCBI): domain Eukaryota; kingdom Metazoa; phylum Arthropoda; class Insecta; order Coleoptera; family Carabidae; genus Pterostichus; species Pterostichus niger. The sequence continues at coordinate 2,575,180 of OX380335.1, forward strand.
TATGTACTTGTCAGAAAGAATATTACAAGTGTCATAAACAGATGTTGTTTACTACAATTTCATACAAACGTAATTAAATTGAAAACAACGGTCTGCAGTAGCAAAAGGAAAATTTCATTGCTTCAATTTAAGTTGCAGTATGTAGTCAGTAATATTAACAATTATTATATGTAAGAAAGTTGTTGCACTTGATGAAACATGATTAACAATTGATCTAATCATACATACTGGGATATTTTACGATTCGCATTTATTAATGTGACGATCGTTTTAGACATCGTCAGATAACTGATTGTACAAGATATTGTTATACTATTTATATGTTAAGTATTACATTAATTAATAAAGATACAAAAAATATAAGCTTTTGATTTAAGCGGAGTTCACAGCTATATAATTAGTAATAACAATTAACAACTATTGATAATAGTCACTGTTTGACTTATAATTAAAAATGCTAGAATTCACATTGACAAAATATCGCATTAAATATAAGTACTTAGTAATTGAAATGTTTGCAAAGTTCAAACTTTTTAATAAATTTTTGTGACAATCTTAAGTCCGATCTTATAAATGACAAATAAATTTACTTCCAAAGTAAATAAAATTTATTTATTCAAATAACAGTCAAACTTCTAAGGAAATAAATTTATTCTGTCCTTTTTAATTCTGTGCTTTAATATTTTGTCTCTATTTTCTATCGTCATCTACGATTTTCGTTTTTTTTGACAGTGACAATTTCATTGTCACCTAGAATATCTAAAACTAATGTATACATAATAGTAGTTTATGTAACAAGTACATAATTGAGGTCTTTATTGGACGAGCCGAATTTTATGGCAGAGCGAGCGCAGCGAGCGAGGCTAATAAATAAGGCGAGTCTATAAAGTCCTATTATGTACGAGTTGCATACAACGTTTTATGTTCGACTGCATGGAGAATATTTTCTCTTAAAATACGATTATGTCAATACCTATATTTAAAACATTTAATTGCATCTCAAAGTGTGCTTCGTTGTTATGCATTTGTTGTTTTATTTATCAAATTGTCAAAGTGAAAAATGTGTTGAGATCGATGAAGACATTGAAGACGTTCCAAAAGAAATAAAAGATCTTGCATGTAATGCAAGCGAATATCTAACAATTGTATGAAGACACATAAAATGGTGTTTAAATATTTCTTTTGAATTTTGTTTTAATGTGACATTGACAGCAGTCCAATTTTACATTTTTATCGTACTAGTCCAATAAAGTACCCGATTATGGACAGTAAACAGTGTCGTAAAACAAGGTAATATGATGCAGTCGAACATAAAAAATATAAATATATCATCATATCTTTGGGAATATATATATATATATATCAGTTCTTTGTGAAGTAGGTGCATATTCAATATCAACAGTGAATAGAAAATATATTGAAGGTAGTTTCATAGGCACGAAAATCTCGAAAACGTTGAAGAAATTCTTTCCTCAGTTGACAAATTTCCTTTGTAAATACTTTTTTATTAGATTCAGCCAGCAAGAATTTTTTACATGTTCCAAATATTATAAGAGATGGATATCTGATGCATCTACACAGCTAAACATTTATCCAGCCATCTAACGGTATAATACGGAATTGTAGCGTTTGTTTTATTTTTTTTAATATATTACAAATGACAAAAGTTTGTAAGCGACACGCATATCTTAGATACTTATAACTTTAATCGATCTTGAGAGTCGTGTCATTGGTTACTTGAAATATATTTATCAGCTGCGGAAATCGAACTTGGGCTCTCAAATCCACATAAAATAAAGAATAATTAGTTGGTACGCTACTTTACATTTCTTTTTATTGATGTAGGTTCCTTTTCAGTTATCTACAAATATAATTTCTCACTAATTCAATTGTAATGATTTGATTTATCTTTTAAACCGAAAGTTCTAAGACGTTTCCATTAATTGATAATTGCAATAAAAGTGAACGTAGATTGATTTTTTCAAGAACAGAATTTCCCGAAATGCTTGGCTCAGAAACAGCAAAATAAAAACTTCTCTTATTTCAAATTTATATGCCCAAATCCAAAACAATTCTCAAACATCACGTATTTCGCTTTCCGTTGTATGTACTTGGCTTTGGAGTAAATTACCATAACATTCTATTTATCATGCATTTGCTATAACGGAACAACCATCATCTTGCACCAAATTCTAAATCAATACGAGAAAGCGACATAACATTTCCCATCGTTAAGTGTCTAAATAGACTATGATGACACCGCGAAAGCACGTGACAAAGTTGAAGCGGATTTCATCTATCTTCATTAGCTCGATGGTGGTGCGAGAGTTTGTCATTTGCCACTAAACTCCACCGTCACGAACTCAGTTTGCAATTAGAGCTGGATGTACGAAGATTGGTTTTAATTTCAATATTACAAAGTTGTTCCTTTGAATTTTCTACGTAATTACTTTCTCATTATAATAGAAGCTTTTCCCTCAGCCCGCTAAATGAAATTATTAATGTATAATATGTGCTACAAAATATGTTTTTATTCTAAATTTTTAAAATTAAAAGTAGCCCTTAGGTTATACTTCATTTGGGATGTAGTTTAAATTATGGGGTAGGTGGCTCAGTGGTATCGAGTCGGCCTGTGGTTCTTGAGAACCCTGATTCGATCCTCACAGCCGACAGACAATTTTCACCAATTTAAATCTATCCCTGTGGCTCCTCCTCCACTAATATCTTTGGGGGCCGTGATTTGACGGTTGGTAAATATATCACTTACCGAGATCTGCTTAGGCAGAGTGCCACACCCAGTAATGGGTAAAAGTCGTGATGATATATTTATTTATTTATTTTATTTTAAATTTTAATTAATTTTGTCCAAAATTATTTCGCGATACAATTATCTTCGGTTATATCAAAGTATAATTCCTTTACAAGAATTCTTATTCGAAACTGAAATACTTTACAGAAAAACTAAATCTAAAACCCGATTAATTTCGTCACATTCTTTACCCTTGTGAATATACATCCCCACAGCACATCACGTAGCGTTTAACACACAATTGCTCTGTCAGTTAATAAATCCACATGCAGTTCTAAGCATTTGTATCGTCGTAGCTCTCGAACCGGCTCTCAACAACAAAATCTCCTTTATTGCGCGGGCGATTTGCACACAAATCCCTTCGTATAAACCTCCCCGACTCTGACTGCGATCGCGATCCTCGCAACACAACACTTGTCGACGTTACTACGGAGATGCCGTTACGCTGGGCTCTTCACTTTCGGAGCATTCGCTGCAGGGAACTTGTACTGAAAGCTCTACATTATATTCATTGCTACGGATTGGAGAAAACAATGCTTTCATGGAAATGAAATTTGTTAAATGCGTAATGCGCTTTGATTATACAAGTAGTTGTAGTGAACAAAATCAAATGCGAAATCGGATTGTTCAAAGTTCAATTCTCTCGTTATTTGATTCTATTTTTTCCCTCTTATATTTTTAAATATATCATTTTGAAATGCATTATGGAAGAAGTGGCTTAGTGGTATCGACTCGGTCTATAGATACGAAAACTTCGATTCGATTTTCTCAGTCGACAAACAATTTTCATCACATTCAAATTACACTCGATGGTTTCCTCACCACTAACATTTATGGGGATCGCGTTTTGACGGCTGATAACTACACTTTACGCACATAAATATATCCCTTACCAAGATTAAAAACTTTTAATTAATGCAAGGTTCGTTTATTATAATGTTTTTTCGTATATATATGTATATATAAAATTAAATTCTTATAATGGAAGCGCAAATGTGCATTGTAGATTTCCTATGTCGCGAGGCAATAACCTTACAATCGACAATGTACCATTTTGTACTCTTAATACACAAATAGCTATTTTTTTATGTTATCTATTCTTAATAGTTCTAATGGCGTATTCTGTAACTGTTAATTATTAATGCCTTTAAAAAATTTAGTCAATGAAAACATACGTAGCAATTGTAATTTTTATTTATTTTATGTATATTGTTGTTGGATAAAATTTAAACGGGAGTAAAAAATTAACAAAGTCAATTACAAAATACGCCTACAACCACAAATTACTAAATATAAAAAGATTTAAAATACAATGTTGTATTAAAAAGTGAACTGTCAGATAATTCGATCGAGTGCTATTTGGTAAGATAATTTTCCGGGATAAATTAAATAAAATAATATTGTGTCAAATTGACAACTAGAAATAAAAATAAAATATTTTTTTGTGAAATTGATAGCACGTAATAGTATATATTTCAAAGATAAAAAATTAGCTTTATTTTTTCATTCCTCAATGTTTTTAGTGTTTGGGTTTAGTGTGTTTTCATAAATTTTCGAACCAATCTTCTTTTTCCTTGCTCATCGTTTGCTTTGTTTTGTGTCTTTTTTGTCTTATATTCACTGTATTTATTCATTTCATTGTTTAGGTATTCTAATAAATGTTTCTCTTAGTTTTTATTTGCGGAAGAATCTTTAAAATTCCCTCTACTAAATGTAGATTATTTATGTGAATAAATCAGTACCTGCGAACGATAACTCCAATCTAAAATGTGTTCCGCTTCATTAAACTAATAACACTAAACACCATTCTAATTCTCACTAAAACGCACTCAAATTCATTATTGTTTCACTCTGTCAACCCCTTCATGATTCATCCCCGATTCTCTGTCTTCCCCTTGCGTCTATAGCACCCCTGTTCCTACCCCACCGAGTCAAACTGTCAGCGCGCGTTCAACGGACGTGACGTCACACGACAATCCGGATTACGCGTGCCATGTACAAAACATCATTTAGTTGGAAACTTTTTTCTTTCTGATCTTCTGTTGTCAGCTTTTCACAGTCCACTAATGATGAGGCAGCGTTATTCAGGGGTTGACGCGTTCAGAGCTATATATGTATATTGTTGATGTGAATGGGTGGTGCGGACTGGGAACGGGAAGTGTCTTTTTAAACATGTATTTATATTTTGAACGAACATTCCTTGATCGCTACAAACAATTTCTAAAAATAATTGGATAAAGTGTTCAAAAATTACTGTCGTATTAGTTCCTGTTCCTTTGAATACAATTATTTAGAAAAAAGCCAGAATCAAAAATGTATGTATTCCTCCTACAATACAGTAATTTATTGCTTCATCACCAAATTCGAGAACAACCGAATTCCAGTCCACTCGTACATCTAGCATCCTCTGGCATTTGTAGACAAGTTCTCTCCAGACATCGGAATAGTTTTTTATCGATGTAAGAATTTCGGCGCCGCATATCTGGCACTTTATTGTGTTTGTAACGGCGCCAGGCAGCACGACGCCGAACGAAGATGTCGAGACGCCTCGGCGCTCGATAGTCGTGGCTCTGCAGTTCGCAGTTGTGGTTGAGGTTCCGATCTCTTGCCTCATTTACTCTCCCTCCAATAAGTCGAACGTTGTAGAGATAGAAGCGAGTAAGTTTTGCACTCAGTTCAAGTTTATTTATGGCTGAAGTTGAATAATCAAATTATGACTTGGTTTGTTATGGTGATTTCATTTTAGTTTGGTTTTAATGGTAATCAATAGTGGGATCACATGATAGTTATGAGCGTATTTTTAAACATGCTTACTATTTCAGTCTTGAAGAAAATCATCTTTTCTACAATAGACACACTATGGCTGATAGCACAAGCTCTGTTTTATGAACAGTGTATTTTAGTTTGTGCTACCAAAAAAAAATTATTAACTATCACACTACGGCTCTGTGAGTCTGGACCCTATTGTAATAGGGATTTAGTTCTGTTGTGCTGAGAGGAATAAATATACGTTTCTAAAAAAAACCACTGTCTTCAAATCAATTACAAAATTGCCATCTTAAAAATAAAGTATTTAAATATTTGGTAGTAAATCTTCGCCAAACTATACAAATAATAACTATATTCTAATACAAACAAATAATGCATCTACCTTTTGTCTGGTAAGTCTTATCCATTCCTCTCTGAAAACTTCCAAACTCGTACCACTATAAGTTCACTTCACATCTAGTTTACACTAACACTTTACACTATATTTCCCTTATATTTCACTACAAAATCACTGATTTTACAATATTTTTACTTGGAACACAAATAAAACGCGACATTTTAAACAAATTTCACTCGTAGACTAACGATTAAAGATGCTAGCATGTACGTAACAAGTTAAAACATAATTTTAATTAATAGATATAAAACCGATTTCATGCCATTCTATGCTTTAATAACTAGCTCTATAGAATATACTTGATTGCATTGAATTATATACTTTATTATTAAACAAATTAAATATATTTTAGGCTGTTTCTCCTTGCAATAATCTCTAATTTTATGTGTAGATTCAAAAGACGAAATTTGAATGCATCACTTAATATATATATATATATATATATATATATATATATATATATATATATATATATATATATATATATATATATATATATATATATATATATATATATATATATATATATATATATATATATATATATATATATATATATATATATATATATATATATATATATATATATATATATATATATATATATATATATATATATATATATATATATATATATATATATATATATATATATATATATATATATATATATATACTGTCTATATGTCTACTTTTTTTTCCGAACATAGGAAATTCAATGTTAAAATTTTGATTTAGCGATATCTCTTTACCTATTAATTTTAGAACAAAATTGTACTGAAGAAAAATGTTCAGGATGAAAAACTACAAAAAATGTATATTTCTGAAAACTTCAGTTTTCTGGAATATGGTGAGCTAACGTTTTAGTTATTATAATAATAGCATACAATGTGTTTCACTTAGTAGCTCGTATTGAAAATCCTGAAACGATTTCTCCTGAAACGTGTCGATATAGTCTCATATTACTGTAAATTTTATCTTTTATTTATTATCTAGATTACTTTTTTTATTATTTTATCTAACTAAAGAAAGATTAATTATTTTTAACTGTATGTAGATGAAAATGATTATTATCTGTTACAACAATGATCGGAAAAAATCAAATGTTTTAATTTCAGAGACTGTATGGAATAAATAATTATCTAAATTTTATTGAATTAAGAAAAATTTAATAAATATGTCTGTAATCTTCTTTTAAAACATTCATCACAAATCCTTAAACAAACCAAAATCCTGTATACAAAATTTAAATTTAATATCATTCGTTAGTAATTCAAAAACAAATGAAGTCCCAATCCCAGAACAAAAGATAACTAGAAAATTGAACAATGAAAGCGGATTGATCTTTTTTCGTACGTACTTGACGGTTATTATTGTCGTCAGTTGTTCTAGGGCCGTCGCGGCTGCGTTGACAGCGCCGCTGCCCGTCTGTCCATTACTCTGGTTGCTCAATCTCTTAATCAGACCATTAGCGCTTGGCGGACGGCAACGCAAGCAGGCAAGACAAAGCCCATTACGGTATTAGCTATTCTCCCTCTTCTGCACGGTTGCCACGGACAAGATTCTTCATCTTGCATTAGCGGCTTGTTGCGAGAGTATTTTGAATATTAGTCTATTAGTGCGTAATATTTAATAATTAATATGCGTTACTGATAGCATGGGATCAGGTTTGTAGGGACGTGTGGGTATCATTTGTCAAAGGCAGATAATGTAATGTGTTCCTATTAGTAATAACTAAAGCCCGGATATTTAGGCTCTTAAAAACACTAAAATAAGCAGGCATATAGGCCGGTAATTACTCTAAAATAGGCGGGATTTTAGGCAGCATAAATATAAATAATTTGTTTAAAAAAAAATAAACGAATCCTTCTTCTAATATTGGAACTCGTATCTACTCTTTGTTAGAAAAAAATAATAATTTTAAACAAAAATTAACGCAATCTGAAAAATTATAATGTAGGGTTCTCATTTTATTAACTATTATTCAAATTATGTAGTATACTTTAATTCACAAAATATTACGAGCAATTGCTCTATGAAATTTTCGGAAAGGGAAACGTTTTTTCTTTCGGCATTTTAAATTCACACACAAAAACTTGATTAAAGTAAGTACTTTAAATATAGGTTAGGTTCAAACACTTTGTTGAGTGCTGAATTAGTCAACGAAGTAGATGATAAACCATGTCTGCTCAATAAAAGTTAGAATAGGCAACAAAAATAGGCAAAATAGGCTGTATAAGGTAAAATAGGCACAATAACCAAAATATAGAAAAAATAGGCTCTAAGGCACGAAAAAAAAACCTTCCATTACACGTAAACATATTACCTATATATAGAAAAACGAAATTGCCTAAAGTATATTAAAATTTGAATCTAGGCAATTGCCTAAATATCCGGGCTTTAGTAATAACTAATGAGAGAATATATAAGTTAAAAAATATTTAACAAATAACAAATTTTTTGCATATTGATCTGAAAAGTCGTCGTTTTTAACGAAAAATCAAGAAAAAGTGATGTTTTTCAATTATTAAAAAATACAAAAAAAAAGTAAATACTACAATTTCATTGGTTTATGTAACCTTTATACTAGTGTTATTTACTCCCTGGCGCTTATTAAATATTTAACAACACACTATCGAAATTTAGAATATTGTCAAAAAAATTTAATTTTAGCAAAAATTATGTAATGATACACTCAAGTTTCGTCATCAAACTTCAAATTCATGAAATAAAGTATTGATTTCATTACTACTAATTTTTTTTTCAAAAATGAACTTGGTAAATTCAAAACCTTCCTTCAACTGGAAAGTGTAGAGAATTTTAATTTGATATATTAATTTAGAAAATATTGACTATTATCAATAAATATCATTCTTATTATTTTCAATTAGGTCATTGTGGTAACAATTAAAGTTAAGTATATAATATTAACTGAAATTGAAATATTTAATAAAGAAAGTCAGAAATTAGTAAAAATTTAAATCATAAACGACATCAAATGAAATTAAAATTTACATATCCTTTGACGCGATTACCACTGATTAAAATCAACTGTCAAATTCGCATGATTAATATTTGAACGCAGCAAACACCGGTCGATGAATAGCAATGGAAACCATATCTATTTTAGCAAGTGTGCACGCATTGATGTGCCTCTAATTAATTTTGCGTCGTGGTCCTGGTACCTCGGCGAGATTCACAGTGGTGTCAAGTTTCAGAGGCGTTCGCGAGTGATAAAGAGTACGGCGCGACGAAGAGGAGCAACTTCAGCGTACATGAATACTTGGTATGCCGTTCGTTACGCTGGGGGGCTTCGGATTGCAGGCTTTGACACTCCGCCGTCGCCGTCCGAAAAAACCGACGTTCATTTAGCAAAATCCCGTTAGGAGTTTATAACTTTCAAGTTTCTGCATACAGTGCTTCGTGCACTGCTCCAGGACATCGAGACGTGATTAGAATTTATATACACATAAAGACTTCTTTTCTACTTTGTGATTAATAGCATATTTCGGCCTTGAATAACGCAGAAATAATACAAGAAAAGAGACTTTCTTCACTTTCAAATGTAAACATATTTTTAAAATGTTTATGTGTAAATGTTCTATTGAAATATTCACTAAATATGAAATTAATTAGATTCATCTTGCATCTTTTTTACTTTCCTAACCTACAGGTTGTTTCAAAATTAATGCAAAAAAAAATTACTTTAAACAAACACTTTTCGTGACACTGGACTGAGATTACACATTACAGTAATGAATAAAAATGTGTAAATATTAAACATTGCAAGAACTGCTACCCAACTTTAATTAAATAAAATAAATTTTAATGTTTTCTAATTTTTATCCAATATGTAACCTATCAATTCAGTGGCTCAAGTAATGTGCAATTATTTTTAAGAATTTCAGAAAAATTATTTTTGAGTTGTATTCAGTATAACAAATAATATATACTCTTTAAAAAAATTTACAATAATTTTGAAACTCCCTGTATACGTGTAATTGGAAAATAAATAAATATAAAATATATCATCACGCATTTACCAATTACTAAGTGTCGCACTCAGCCGACGCAGATCTCAGTAAGTGATATATTTATGCATGTAAAATGCTGCTACCAATCGTCAAATCACTACCCTTAAAGATGATAGTAGAGGGGGAGCCACAGGGGTAATTTTAATGTAGTGAAAATTGTCAATTATATTGTTTCAATTTTATAAATGTTGATCGATAATATTAAAAAGTTTTATAAAATAAATCTATAGAACATTTTAGAATAGGTAACTAAATTGTATACCATGTTTATTTGGAAGACATTTAGAACTCTCACTGTCGCAATTTTTTATATTATGTAAATATGTCTTCATTTGATGTGTCGGTCAGCTAATCAGAATCAAAATAATAGTAATTTGTGTATTAAGAGCGTAAAGTGACTCTTTATTACTCGAACAAGGTAATTACAACGCGAGCCGAAGGCGAGAGCTACAATAGTGTAAGAGGAATTGCATCTTAAATTATTAAAAAACGTATACGTACTGAAAATAAATTCGTTCTGTCAACTGTCAATATGACAAGTTTCTGTTTTGTTTGTGTTCCTGGTAACTATTGAAATAAGCGTGCATTTAATATCTTTTTCGCGCGATAATTATATTTTTTGATTGTTCCACAGAAAACCTCAACTTTACGATGGCAAATGAGAGCGTAATTGTCAACTTTTCATAGCAATCGTAGAAAACATTTATCTTATGCAATCACACTGTAGTCTCTCACCAAACATACTTGAAATGATACAGTGACGTAATTGTCAAAACATTTAACATAGTCTATAGCTGTGACTGTGATGTATGAATATAAAAGTAACTACAGAAGAGGAAAAGAGCAATTGGTGCAAAATCTGATAAACTAAATACAGAGTGTATGTATGGGCGGATGTTTAGCAGTGAAATATGGTATTACATTGCGAATGTAGGTGTCACCAGCGCATACAAACGACCGGGAATTAGTTAAGTGAAATCCCTAGCATGATATAGGAGATCCTGTTCCGACCAAATGAAACTATACTGTGTTCCATGTCAGTAAGACATTTACAAAGATGACACGACATAGATACTACCTATCCGCACTTGTTTTTACTTCTGTTTGAATAACAAAGCTAATTGAAAATGATATCTGAGGATAAAGTGAATTAATTTCAAACTCTATTAAAGTAGTTTTTTGTTTATAAGTGAAGAAAGTGAGACAATTCTTCCCGAAGATACTGTTTCATTTACTGAGCCGGATGCTTGGGATATAAAGCACCTAAAGGAAGAATAACACTTTCTTCATGAAGTATACATACAATTTTTTTACTATCTTATCAAAAACTTAAATTTGCAGAAATATATTTATATTAAATTTAGATAAGGTTTATTATTCTCTTGACAGATGTCAACTGGATGTCAGTATTTTAAAATAGTACTGTTGTTTTCCAGAGGAAGAAAAATATCACTTTCGTCTCTCACAGAGAAAAATTGTTAATTTCTGACAGGGTCATGGAAAATAGCATATTATACACCAAGGCATAAATGCTGGTACAGAAAATGACTTTTTTACAAGGTGTACTATTTTTTCCACAATCGCAGTATTAAAACAAATATTTTAATAAATAATACAAACATTTAAATAAATAAATGAAAGGTTAAAATTTATTTTATTTTTCCTGCACTATAGGGTAAAATGTTCTTGACAACAAGACTAAAATACGATTTTTCTTTTGTCATTATTAATAACAATAGAAAAAGCAAATTTTTGTCTCCACATTACAACAGGTTGAAATGCATTATTTCTGACATGTATTTGATGTCACAGAGATCAACTTTACGCCCGGTCGTGGAAATTATATGTAAAATTAATCAAAATAACTTATCGTATTATTAAAAAGGTGGAATTAAAGATAAACCGAGAGAAAATGGTGATAGTTAATTGTCTTGCAATTAAGTAAGACATACAATTTGGTTACGTGCTTTAAAATGCTCTTTAGATTCATTTTATGAAACTTTTAAATATATCTACCAACATCTATAAGAATGGGAAACAATAAAATTAGATCAGATCTGTCACTGTAATGCTACGTAAATATGTCTTCATGATGATGTTTTAAATCAGCTAAACAAAATCTCACGAAGCACAGTAATGTTTAAAATATCCTGGAATTATTCAAATCACAACAAAACGTAGAACAATGTTTTTTTCTTCATCTCTTTCCTCGTATAAAATTTCAATAAAGATAATTTCCTAATGAAAAGCAACGCTATATAGCAGTAAGGGGCGTCGCACGGCGCGAAGGAAAGGGTAATAGCTATAGGGGACGCAAGCAGCAAATGAATACATTATCTTGTGTTAACACTCGTGATAATTGTTCCCGCAGCTGGAACCGAACCGGGACACATTTCAATTAAGTAAATGTTCCGCGATTTGACCAGAACTCTTTGTCTGCGATGCTGCGAAAGCATTTAAAACCCTCTTCATTACACCGCACGTCAATTTTTGCTTACTCATCATAAAATGAGAATGACATCACTTGTCTAACATCTTACATTACTCACATACTTTTATCCCTACAAAGTATTCTACAGAATTAATTTTTATTTGTATTTAATTTTCGTTTGAATGTCTTTACGTATTTTTTTGTTGTACAATTATTATTCTCGCTTTTTAATATTTACGTTTAATTTATTCTTTTTTGACAAAATCTTCAAGGCAAGAAATAGCAAATATTAGTTTTATGTTATTTTCTGAAAAAAATTAAATATTTTTTTCTGTGACCCTAAATTGAGATTAATGTATTATTAATTGTAAGTACTAACATTTTGGAGTTTAGGTAACTAAGAAAACAATACAAATAAAACAAAAATGTACTAAAATTACATTTCTGATCTGCAGATTGATGTCAATAGCAACGGCCTATAAAGAGACCTCTTGCCAATAGCAACTATTTCTATATGGCCCTGTTGACAATAGCAACTGTCTGCAAAGGACCCTGTTACCAATAGCAATGGTTTGCAAAGAGCTTTGATCAACAATTGTTTACTTTCTATTTAGAAAACCTATATTTTTACTATTTGTAAAAAATAAGACATTTCCTGAATATTTATTCATTTAATCATCTTGCATTTAATCTTCGTCAAATATTTCCATCCTGAAACAGCACTTTTGCTTAAACCAAAAATAATACTTTACTATTATTGTTATCATGTCAAACAAAATAACCTAGGGTCACAGGTTTCCTGATCTAAATGTACACCGTCCAATATCACCTTCGGCAGCAGCAGAGTTCACGGTTCTTCACAACGCTTCAATCGAACTCCAAACGTAATTCGCCGCACGTCTAACGGTGCCTTTATATGCCACTAATACGCAGCCGATTCCGTAATTTGGTCACGTGACGCATTCCATCTTCCTCGCACATCATATCCCCACTTACACATTTAGTCTAACACCTGGATGTTAGAAATGTAGAAGTTCCTCAAGAGAAGATGTCAACAACATGACGATCAGCAGCAATCATCAATTACAAACAAAACTAATTATATGAAGCGAATATCAATTGATTAATCAATATAGCAAAAAATAAAATGTAAAATTCACATGACAGAATGACAGCTCGATGACAACGTAATTTAATTGCAAAGAGATTTTATTTATATTAATTATACTTGAATGTCAAGAACTGTTTGTTACCTAGTAATCTCAATCAATTTATTATGGTATCTATTACTATATAGACAGGCGCGGTGGCCGAGCGTGTTAAGGCACATCTCTTAACATACTGTGACGTCACCCGAGCCAAGGTTCGTCAGTTCGAATCCGCCTGTCGACAATGCGTGATTTGTCGTAAAATATAAAAATACAGCTACATGTATTTATCACACTCGGGCGCTATAAGCTAGTCACTTATACGTCTTAAATAATGTAGCATTCGACTACGAAAACCGGCAGTACAGCAGTGTAAAAACTGCGGCTCGGTGTGTCCGGTAGGCCCAGGCCCGACTTGGGCTGTAGTGCCACAGATGATGATTACTATATAGTCTTGCTCTTCAAGCTAAAATTACACTCGATACATGGAAATACGACACAGTATAAATAAATAAATAAATAAATAAATATATCATCACGCCTTTTACCCATTACTGAGTGTGGCACTCTGCCTAAGCAGATCTCGGTAAGTGATATATTTTTTCGCGTGAAGTGCGGTTAAAAGTCGTCAAATCACGGCCCTCAAAGATATTAGTGGAGAGGGAGCCACAGGGATAGATTTAAATTGGTGAAAATTGTTTGTCGGCTGTGGGGATCGAACAAGGGTTCTCAAGATCCACAGGCCGACTCGATACCACTGAGCCATCTACCCCATACGACACAGTATGAATTATAAATATTATTTGTACAGGATATTATTAGAATTATAGTCGCATTTCGCTGTTGAATTAAATTCTAATCAAGTATGCATAAATCTTGAATAATTTTGCGATATGTGATAAACGTCCACGAAAAGAGATTAAAAATCATTGGATCTCTGTTTCACTTTTACTTTGATTGAAAGTGAAGTACAAATAAAATTGAAACAACGCTGTAAGCCGAATCAAATTACATTCTGGTGCGGTTGTGTCATGCCCGGGCATAATTCGAAGCTATTTGCGCGAGGTTTCATCAATGCTGCACTGGTGCGTGTTTAGGTTTGAATACTGAAACATTGGTAGCGCGACCGCCTGCATTCATGGGTGGTTAACCTGCTGATGACTGGACTGTACTGCTCCGGCAGTATATTCGATGATCAACAGGCCTTTTACAAAGAGCAAGATGTATCGTTAACTGCAAGGCAGTATAGGATTAAACACAATAAAATATATACAATTACAGTCCTTGACCAAATTATGAAATTCATTTGGATTTTCCACAAAATTATATATCATAATTTTCCCAAATATTCTTATTTAATTAAAAGAATGTTGTAAACTTGTCTAGAGGTCAATTGAAACACGGGGAATTCAACCTTTCAGACCGCATCTCAAGATCTTTCTTAGTTTTTGTTGTTGAAAATCTGATTTTGAAAATTGATTGAAAACAGCAAATCTTCTAGGCTATAACTCAAAAACTAAGCAAGCTATTGATATGCGGTTTGAACGAGTGAATTCCCCGTGACCGAAACTACTTGTATACCAATTATTAGCTCATTTAAAGCAAATTAACTTTTTTGAAATTTTTTAATTATTTTCCAAGGGGTACCCCTTGGGATTTTTATGATTTTTAAACAAATTTCTCTAAAACTATTTCTCGTACGAATAATATAACGAAATTTTACATACATATGTATTTCGACGTGCTGAATCCAATGGTGTAATGTTTATGTCCATATGTCTTATAGTTTTTGAGATAATAGTCAAAAACTGTACGAGGCAAAAAAATTGGCGAAAATTTTTCAAAAAATTAAAAATCGCTAAAAACTTGCCTAGAGGTCAATTGAAACACGGGGAATTCAACCTTTCAGACCGCATCTCAATATCTTGCTTAGTTTTCGAGTTATAGCCTCGGGAAAGTTGAAAATCTGATTTTCTCCTGATATTTATTCAACAGATCTCAACTAAAGTTGTACATAAATATAATGGCTGGTAGTAACAGCTCGCTTCTAACTTTGTTTGCAACGGAAATATTGATGTTACAACTTTGTTCATAATGATACAAATACAAATACGTTGACATTAATCATATTTATTATCTTATACAAAATTCACCCAAAATTATGTTTTTTTAATATTACCGATTACCTCAGCCGACAAGCGATTTTTCGCTCATTAAAGCTACCCTTGTGGCTTCCCTTCCTCTAACATCTATGAGGGCTATGATTTGACGGCCCGTAACCGTACTTCACGGGCATAATATATCACTTACCGAGATTTGCTACGGCAGAATGCCACACTCAGTAATTGGTAAAAGGGGTTCTGTTCGGTTAGAGATACATCGCGGGCCCTAGAGTCAATCCTGGTTTATTTACATTCTGTTAAGTATTGAATAATAATTATTAAATATCTGAACAGAATCGCCAGGCCGGACCATGCACCCTAGACATAAAGACAATACACTACACTCCGCCCAGTTTCTGGCAAGAGCTGGACTGACCTGCTTATACCTTAAATGAAAGACATAGTGCAATGCAAATCAGCTGACGCCACGATACACAAGAAAGTGTAACGTCCAGAGGACTCCCCAATTTCAAAGTAAAATCAGTGTTGGGTGACTTTTTTAACGTGGGATTCTACCTGCTTTCTGCTTCTTTCCAAAATGAAGTTGAAGTAATATCTTTAAGGGCCGTGATTTGACGACTGGTAACCGCATTTCGCACAAAGAAATATATCATTTACTGAAATCTGCTACGGTAGAGTTCCACACCCAGTAATGGGTAAAAGGTGTGATGCTATATTTATTTATTTTAGACCCTCCCCTCATCACTCAAAAATCCTGGTTATGACATAGGCTTTACTTTGAGGCCCCTGAAATCTCAGCGTACAATTTGACTTCCAGTTCTTTCCACATTCACTATTATCAATTCTCCAATTCTTGCTGCACTCAGAACTTTATTAGAGACAATTTTATTACCGACAACAACGCTGTGATTTCTCAGCGTCTAGCGGCATCGCTGCGCTACTACGTTCGAGGGTTCGGGAATTATGAGTCGTACTCGCTACAGGGATCCAGTCTTCCTGCCTGTTAGCTGGTAACGATGACATATAAGGAAGATAAAGCACTGCACTTTGTATAATCGCAAAATGACAAAATGCTCTCTTTTATTTATATTTTCCCCGTTGCTTGTTGCAAGTTGTTAGCGGTTGTTCAGATTGTCTCATTGAGATGGTAAGAATGGGAAATGTTATCTTGTTGCAGATTAATCAGTGTAAATTTGAATCATCTTTTTATTCAGAGTGTTTCCATACTTCAGGAAAATATTAAATGCCAGAGACTGTATGACATACTGATCTCGGATTAGAAAGAATAATTTTTACTTCGCATGAAGTACATATTTTAATGACACAGGTTTCAATTATTATTATAATAATAAGTTTCTGTATAAATAATTAAATAATATTTTTTCATTAAAAAGTTACATAATATAATTTTTAATATTAAAGTTGTAGTCATATTATTTTGTTCAATTGAAATCACTGGCACTAAAAATGTGTACGAATTTTTAAAATATGCTTTCTAATCCGAGATCAATATATCACGTTGAATTAGCCTAATTTATTTTTCTTTCGGAATTATTAAATTGCCCTGTATAGAAAAAGTTTCATAAAGTTATATTACAAGCGAATTGCTTCAATAATACTTAAATTTTAATGGAAAACATACATCTAATTGAATTTTAATTTACAGCTGAAAACATTGATGTTTTGAAATAAAATATACATCTTTATGCATATTGTACATAATCTTAAATTAAAGGTTGAAAGTATTATAATAAATTTAAAACTATTAAATATATTTGCAAATAATAATGGCAAATGTTTTCAAAATTTGATTTAACTTCCTTAAAACCGTTGAGATGAAAATAATTAAATTATTTATAAATATAATGCTCTATGCCTGAATAATTTTTTATTCTATTTTTGCTTATTTACACATTTTAATCTATCAACTATAACTCTTATTGTATTGTTATAAAACATTTATTAAATAAAAGAGATTGATTGGAAAATCAAGTTCTTTATATAATTTATTTAGTTGGCTGTTTTAAGTTTGTAAAATAACAAAATTTAATTTAATAATTTATGGAACTTAATCTCAATTGAAGTACAGGGTTCTGACTCATTGAACCGCAGTGTGGTTGTTCATATAATTTTAAGATTGAATGCTATTCGAACTCGAAATCTTCGGATCCAAATTCCGTAACGCTATTCACACAATTATCCAGTAACTAGTGGTTAAAATAATTTTATGTATTATTTATCACAGTTTTCTCAACAAAGGCTGCATTCTGAAAACGGACCACGGTTACCGTAATAGATAAAACTTCGGTACGTGGTTCCTGAAATTTATGGTACTTTTTGCTCACGACGGCAATTCCGCACAGATAGACCTATACTGACATATTTAATTTGTTTATCATCGTAACGGTAAAACTATAACAGTGGTAAAACCGTGATGGCATCGTGGTTCGATTTCGGAATAGACTAATTAAAAATTGAGTTTTTATGATAGCGGGTGATAACTATGTCAATAATTTGGATATATTTACTAATATTCGGTCATAGATAAAATATAGTACGATATCCATTACATAAATCAACTTGAATCACTCGCCGGTGTTTAGAAATTTGCCACGCTCGTGTTTTAACTCTGATCAAATCTTGTTTAAAGATTAACTGAATGTATTAGTTTCTTAAATAACTATAAAACATTTGATAGATTCACACAATTCTAAAAAATGTTTTGCAATCGTACCGATAATCGTTGAAAGCACCGTAATTAATATAATTGCTGAAATACAAATGTCCATCCATATTTCACAAATATGAACAGAGTGATATTGATTGGAATGGCTGCAGGACGTTCCGATGCGATGTCTGTACTGTAGCGTTGGCGCAACAAGAAACGCAGAAATAACATAAATCCTGGATTAATCTGACGTTATCAGCGGGACGCAGTGAGCAGTAAAAAGGGATAAGGCTTACATCAATGAGCTCAGTTTCTCCTCGTACCCTACCATCAAGCTGTTATTATGTTACAAGTTTACGGACTGTTTTCAGTTTTCTACTTTGTGTTTTACTAAATATTCTTTCATTTTAGATACACGAAACTATTTAGTGTCAACCAAATCAACATTACTTTATTAATAAAGACTGAAATAATTCATATTTTGTTATTTCCCAATTTTCATTTCAGACGTCTGAAAATATCCGCGAGGATGTTATAATTGTTATATTTCAATTATGAAACAACCAAATGTGAATAATATAAATCTTTCAAAGTTATTTAAACTTTACGTATATGGTATATGTTTCACTAATTGCGGACTATGAATTCCTGCTCATATAATAACTGTTCTTATTATGCCTGTCATTTTTTATTCTGTTGTACATTTTGATTCTACATTAGTAGTTCGGACAAAATAAATGAGCAAAATTAAATCTTGGTTACATAATTAGACTTACATATTTTTAAGTGCTGTTTATGTGTAACATAACCTAGTTTAGTGAAAAGAATGACCTAGTTTTCGTAATACATCAAACCAAATGATATACGTCATCTAATTTGACAAACAAGAATAAAGGAAATATTGAACGTGTATCATCGACTTTAAAATAATATTAAAATATAAAATTAACTCAATTATAAAATAATTCAGAATGCAATTCAAAAAGTGAATAATGATATATCACTTGTGCATTTTGCTATAATTGCCATGGAATCATTTTTTGATCATAAAAGATTATTCTGACCAAATATACAGTGAATATTTCATATCGATATTACATTTTTCGTATAATTTGTCGAACTAGCCAAAAAAGTAGCAGATTTACTGCTGCGGTTATGAATGCAGTAAATCTGTTTTTTTTGCCGTGTTGAACATATATTTCTTGTCGATTGATTAAAATTAATGTTAATTTTGGGATGATTTTGAATATCGTGTTGATATACATTTGTTAAGTGGTTGGTATATAAACATAATTTTTACATTTATAATTTTATTAATATTATTCTGCTTGTTATTAAATTAAATCATAAATTTCTAATTTGCTTTTCCATAGCAACACTTTTCTAGCGTAGGTTGTAAAAGTAGCACTTCATACCCTGACAACTGTCAACAAAATCCCACTTTTAATGTACTACGTTAGACACACAAACTCACATTTATTATGCATGGCACGTATTATTTTTTCTTCAAACGTAAAAATTCAACAAAATAATTTACTATTTCAAAAGTATATTTACAAGTGAATGAAATTAAACAAAAAAAACTTTATTGATTGTTTGCTGTTTGTATGTAGTAGTTATTTATTTTAAACTTCTACCTTGTACATCAAGTGATAAAAGTGTAACTTTTGTGACGTTTGAAGAAAAATATTATTTCATCATGCAGCATTTATAGAGTAGTACTTTGTCATGCATATTAATCAATAAAAAAACTTACGATCCGAACTTTCCGGAAACTTTGTCCTTCAGGCCGCCAAAGGCAGCGAATCCGGGCGCGGGCATCTCGGCCGTCCGTGTGTGACTGCAGCGGCTGCGATCAAATAACGAACTCCGGCGCTGCTGGCATATCTCGCCCTCGCACTACTCGTCCTGCTTCACTTCTTCATTTTCTAATACACGACAAAATCACTCATTATTAAGTTGAAAATTAATTTCAGATAGAAAATAAACAATTACATTCATTCAATCATACCATTAAATCTTTTTCACTGTTATTTGGTATCTTAGTAATGTAGATGCCAGATTTTAATTTATTGTGTTTAAGGTATCTAACAATATTTATTACAATGAAACGTTCTAAAAAAATGTACCATATATATTTAAACAACTTGGAAACAGCGGGAAATATAGAATATACTGACATATATAAAAATAATTTCTTGACCGTTTTAAGTAATTACATTTAAATAGAAAATTTTGAAAAACTTATCAAGATCTTATTAAAATTGTAAGTATCGATCCTGCTGAGAATGTTCCTAAATTATTTTTCAAGTAATGTTTTTATAAGATATACAAAAAATATTTTCTAGTACTCTTTTTTGTAGCATTTTTCTTTAAAATAATTTGGAAACATGTAGCAACGGGAACGGTATGCACATTTTTATGGCCTAATTGTATTAAGTTCTATTGGATATATTTTTATTTATTTGTATATAATATAAAATAATGAATTTAATACATTGCATTGTACCCAGAATATTTAGAAATATTTTATTATTAGGTAACGCATAATTAATTAAATTATAGAACTACATCAATTAAAACAAATAATAAAAATATTTGAAACAATATATAATAACAAATAAATCGAATTATTAACGAAAATGAGAAAAAGCAGCGAATATTACCAGTTGTAGCAGGAGCAGAAGCAGGCTCGGTGTCGGCAGCAGACAGCAGGAGCAGTCCTCGCGGCCGCCGCCAGCAGCAGCCCTCCGTCCGCGCCGTCGACGCCGCCGCGACGCCGCCCCATTGGCCGCGCAACTGTAGCGGCGCGCGCTCCACCAATCCCCCGCACGGGGCGTGCCAAGTCGCAACTCTTCAACATTGTTTCAATCATACCCGAAATATTTTTCTTCTTCGGCCATTTTGAATCTCGGAATATATATATATATATATATTGTTTCGCTGATCTTATTAACTGATTGCGCGTAGACGACTCGGCCGATTTCGACGGCTTACGACAACGGCCAAAAGAAACTTCACGTGCTAAACATATTTCATTATTCCCGCGAGTAGAGCTGCGGGAATTGAAACAAATCTCTTGCAGGTACGAGGACGGAATTTAAATACTGCCTCACTTGCTCGGACATGGACTTTTACAACCTATGGAAATCTTCTATAAGTGAATATGTACATAAATACCAACGACCGTTCAAACCATTTTGTACACCCACTTCTGGTTCCTTTTCACTTATTGGAGTCTTTTCAACTACTCCAGTTATATCTATTATTACTTAATTAACTAGTTAGGTTTTTTCATGAACACAATAATTATGAAAATTTAATTACACGTATTTCAATTGTCATTGTCACTGCCTCACTTTCATCAGTTATGATAAAAGGAACAAATTGATTAAACTCCTTGTTTGAAGACCTACAGATTTGCGTGGAAAAAGTTAGAAAAGCGGAGAAAACAAAGCTACAAAGGACCTAATTAAAGACGAGTTTCTATTGATTTTGTCCTCCAAATAACAATCAAATTTGATAATCAATAAAATTAGTAGTGAACAATATAATCAAATAGAATAAAAAATAAGTGATGTGTAAATTAGGTTAGATCTTAATGGTAAATGGAACATGGCTTTTCCTATTAGTTTATTATAAGTCATAGCACACGTCTTCCAGATTTTACAACAAGCTCTAAAGCAAACTATATGGTAAATCCCAAATTCGTAGGACGAAGCATTTTATCTAATCAGTTTGTTCTAAGATAGTAAAGGTAAATAAAAGTGCATCCAACTAACAAATGTATCGGTTCTATATGGAATTTTAATAGATGAGGTGAATTATTTTTACAATAATATCTAAATTATATTTAAAACCTTGAGCGATACATAACATATAATCTATACATTTGTTGAGTTGCATTGCTATTTATATCAATAGTAAATACGAACAAATGCGCAGCAACGCAAACTGCAAATAGAAACAATTTTTGTTGGCACCCATGACTATTGAATTAAGTTTGCGCAGACAGCATGCGCACTGTGCTTGAAATTGATTTTGTTACAATTGTGCGACAGAGAGATTATCCCTGAACCTGCGAATGTAATGGGTTAGGGCTTTGCACTGGGTTACAATGCAGTACCTCTGCGGATGAATCGAACTACGTGGAAATTCAATAACCAACTAGCACTCGAAAACTCGAAACAGAATAGAATTGTCAAATTAAGCTGAACCTGATTTTCGAGTAACTTAAACAACCCTTAATCTAACACTATTACCTCTTTTCTTTCGAAATTCGAATGAATAATGTAATAAAAGGGAAAAATCGCAAGAAGTAACACCATATTTATTAAAATGGGGTAGGTGGCTCAGTGGTATCGAGTCGGCCTGTGGATCTTGAGAACTCTGGTTCGATCTCCACAGGCGAGAAACAATTTTCACCAAATTAAATCTACCCCTGTGGCTGCCCCGTTTATGGGGGCCGTGACTTGACTGCTGGTAACCGCACTTCACGCGAAGGAACATATCACCTTCCGAGATCTGCTTCGACAGAGTACCACACCCAGTAATGGGTAAATGGCGTGATGATATATTTATTTATATAATATCCAGGGTGTTCACAATTATTGCAAAATAAATAGATAATATGTCGGATTGTGCAATTTAAAAACCAAATTCGAATACTACAGCCGACAAACTGGCATTTAAATAACTTCTGTGGTTCCTCTCCATTCACATTTTTCTTTTGGAGTAGATGGCTCAGTGGTATCCAGTCGACCTGTGAATTTGATAATCTTTGGTTCAATTCCCATAACCGGTAAACATTGTTCCCACATTAAAACAATCAATGTGGCGAGTCGAGTTTGATTTCTACAGCCGAGAAATTGACATTTATATTACTTCTGTGGTTTCTATCCATTAATTTTTTTTATAGGGTTGGTGGCTCAGTGGTATCCAATCGACTTCTGATATTGATAATCCCGGGTTCATTTCCTACAACCGATAAACAATTTTCACTACATTCAAACTATCTCTGTGGTCGTGATTTGACGGCAGGTAACCGCACTTCAGGGAAAGAAATATATCACTTACCGAGATCTGCTAAGGCCGAGTGCCACACTCAGTAATGGGTAAAAGGCAAGATGATATATTTATTTATTTTTAAACATTATTGGGGGGGTTCTGATTTGATAATCGGTAACCATACTTCAAACGCAAAAATATGTCTTAGATATATAAATTACTATATTAATAAATAAAAAAATATAATGCCTTGTCTATGTTTTCAAACCGCTGTACATGCAATTAAAACTGAAGTCGTAAATAATGAATTTATCATTAAAAATTGACCTTTAATTTGGAATGCATTAGTTTGTCATTCAATGATAATTAAGTAATAGATTCTCGGATTTTCCAGCGTGCACAAATTTTTCTATTTATTAATTAATGTATAAAATAAATAAATAATTTGTTATCAGCACTATGTGAATTACTAAAGAAGGATTCTTAATTATGATATCCAAGGACATTGATAATACAAAATAATTTTGTCACATTTAGAAAGCAGATATCTTTGTATCTGTTCGTAGTCCATAAGAACTCCTCAGGTGCTTAGATTGAATGGAGATTGTATCTATATTGTTCGTACTTTGTTTGCAAAAGCGAGTATTCAAAAGAAATTTAATATTACGAATTTATATATACTTTCATGTTTATAATAAAAATATGTATTAAAATGATAGTTCATAGACACAACATTGTATCTCTATTGTTCGTATTTTATTTGCAAAAGCGAGTATTCAAAAGATATTTAATATTACGAATTTATATTTACTTTTATGTTTATAATAAAAATATGTTATTACAATTCAAATGATAGTTCATAGACACAACAGTTTGTTGTTTCTAATATTACTAAAATTACTCTATATCATCGGTCAAATTTATCAAATTTTGTAGATATTCAGACGAAATGACGGCTGGTAATCGCACTTCACCCGCATGAATATATCACAGCCTGTGGGTTTAAGAACGCGAGTTCGTTTACCATAGCCCACACACAACTTTCATCACATTAAAATTACCCATGTGACTCCCCCTCTACTAACATCTTTGGGGGCCGAGATTTGATAGTTGGTAACCACACTTCACGCACATAAATATAACACTTAACGAGATCTGCTACGGCAGAGTGTCATACCAAGCAATGAGTAAGAGGCATGATGTAGTATGTCATGCTTCAAGGGAGGGAAACAAGCGATTATTCCCGCATATGAAGTTGACAAACCGAGACGTAAGCGAGGGCCGAAGGCTCGAGCGGAAGTCGAGGTTTGCCAACTTCATACAAGGGATAATCGCGCCCTCCCGTGAAGCATATTATACTTTTCGTAACAAGTACACAAAAATTACTGTCTTATCGGGACAAATGTCAAATATGGGTTGCGTAACTAGTTACCTGGGAAACGCCGCAAACAGCTAATCTCTCTAGGGAGAGAAACATCGCCCTAGGGAGAGAAACATGGTACCTATGGAAACATAATGTTTCTCTCACTAGGGGAGAAAAGCAGTGTTTCTCTCTCTAAAATTATGGAATAAGAACGTGTTTCTTGTGCATGTGTTACGAAAATATTTATTTATTGTAATTTAAGAAAGAAAGAAATTCAAAAATAAGAAATTAAAGGAATAATTTTTTGAAAAAATTGTACATTTCAGTCTGATGTGTGACAACAATAAACATTGTGTACCTAGAGCAGAAACTGGCCTATTCCCTCTCTCACAA
The DNA here is from genome assembly GCA_947425015.1 of Pterostichus niger. NCBI lineage: Eukaryota > Metazoa > Arthropoda > Insecta > Coleoptera > Carabidae > Pterostichus > Pterostichus niger. Next base: position 2,600,322 of record OX380335.1, read on the forward strand.
GGACATTGATGGTCGAGGAGATTTTTATATATCCATGGATACGATGATCTATTTCTGCACGATTAGAAAAACTCACTTTCTACACAAATAGGCGGAAAATACATGAAATACATTCAGAAAAGCCTATATTCAGTCATGCTTGTATTAAAATATTTCATAGATAGTAGCAAATAGTAACGGTATGTAAAGAGTCCCGTTGCTGGCAGCAATGGTCTGAAAAATACCAATAACAACGATCTGTAGCGAGCTTTGGTTTTGCAATTGGTTACTTTCTTTCGAAAAGCTTACATTTTACTGATCGTAGAACAGAAATACATATTTGTATAATACTGACATCATGAATCCATTTATGTAGTGTGTCAAATTTGATTTAGCCTATACTGACATCCTATAGGGTCACAAACCCAGCGTTAAACAGCATTTAACCACCATGACGAGTGAAAACAAAGCCATCCCCCAGTTCAGCGGTATAAAGTCGTAATGTGACTTATCGGCGATGATGATTTCCACACGGTTACACCTTGGCCGCATTCCCGCTGGGACGAAAGCGATCCCCGGAGCCACACTGGGGTTGCTCTGCACCCTCGCACTCTTCACACCCTGTACCTCGTGGCAGTGCGGTGGAACGCCGCTTACTGCGATTAAGTTTGGCTTATGTTACAAATACGTAAACTGATGTGATCATGTTTGAATAGCGCTAACGTCAATTTGTATCGATTTGTTTTTTGATGTTTAATATCTTTTTATAGACTATTGTTGGGCAAACGGAAGCAAATAATTGAGTTATTTCTAAATTTGAATAAGAAAAAAAGTAATTAAATAAATTCTAGTGACATATTTATAGTAATATCCGATGGACGTACTATGTATTTATAGAAACTGCATTTTTTATTTTTTATTCAGTGTTTTTAATTGTTATTGGATAAAAAATTTATAGGAATTTAAAAATTAACAAAGTCCACCAAAAAGTGGCCTAATTTGAATGATATTTTTATGAAACTGTTAAGAATAGTAAACATTTACTTATGCGATTCTATACATGAGATTATTTTTAATATTACTGCTTTATCGGAAATTGCCAATATCAGTGGCGATAAAAAGACCACTGGGATTATCATACTGGAATAGTGAAATCGGGATTATTAAAATATAAATTAATATCGCAACCATATCGTATTCGTAGAAAATAGACGGAATATCCGTTTCTTATTCGTCTAAATTATATCATAAGCCGAAATAAGTACCATGCCATGGTTGTTGGAAATATATGCAAAAGCCATATTTCATTTGCGATTTGGATCAGATCTAACTAACGCTTACTGAACCCGATCATTTGGATCACATGCATGTACTGTCAATTTAGTCATATTGTCTAATTTATCTGCATGTTACAGAATCATATTTAAAACTATAAAATGATTTGTAAATTAATATTTTCAGTAAATAATATTATTTTTCTCTTAAATCACACAGGTTTGTATTTTTTAGTTCGCCCAAAATGACACTGGTTTTAAAAATTTTGACATTTGTCAAATAATTTGATTTGGGAATTTTAATAAGTATTGAAAAAATAAGGTGAAATAGAGTTCAACATACTAGATTGGTTGAGTTCAATAAACATACCCGAAATAATTAGCAGGAAGTTCTTATTTTGGTCTGCTCTACTTGCCCTAAAAATTTATCAAACTAATTTTTGAACATTCTGTATAATATTTCAAATGGATATTGTACTTTGTCAGACTATAGTTTTATGAATAGATGGAAAATAAAAGACCAATTGTACCGTAAGTAAATCACTACCACAAATTTTTTGTTTGATGTATTTACGAATTATTTTTATATCTGTTCCATTGAGTATAAAATTGAATTTAACTTTAAACTCGTTTATGTAATTTGTGTAAATATAAAATCCTTACAACAACCGATTTCTTTTACAGTACTAAATAGAAAACAAATTAGGTTGTTATTGATTGAACAATTTAGAATATAAAAAGAAAAAAGATAATTAAAATTCAAATCGCAGTCTCAATCCCGAATCAGTCACAAAGATACAAGGGCGAATTTATTTGAAAATCGGTGAAAAATGATGAGTCTGCTTTAAACTCCCCTATCACCGTTCTGGGTACTTTAGCTTTTAGATTAACTCTTGAAAAATGTACCCCTTCTGCAGCCCACTCAGATTGCCGATTCGGTTCTGTCTCTTTCCAGAACATTGAACTCTAATGATATTCTCCTTTTTTATATATCAAATACTTTGATATACAACAATTACAAATGCCTTTGTTTGTATTAGTATTGATAATGTTTAATTAAAATAGATTAATTTTTGCTCTTTGTTTATTTGTAGGTCAAAAATTAGGTCAAAATTAAAATGAAGACAATGTTTTTATCTCATCTAATTTTAGCTTAATATACTCCTGAGAATCTTCCAGAAGAAATGTTTTAAGTTTACTTAAAAAGTGAACAATTTATATAGAACTGTTCTAATTTAATAATATCGATAACTAAATAAATAAATATATATATTATCACGCCTTTTACCCATTACTGGGTATGGCACTCTGCCGTAAGCAGATCTCGGTAAGTGATATATTTCTTTGCATATAGTGCGGTTACCAGCCGTCAAATCACGGCCTCCATAGATGTTAGTGGAGGGGGACCTACAGGGGTAGATTTAATTTGGCGAAAATTGCTTGTAGGCTGTGGGGATCGAACCAGAGTTCTCAAGATTCACAGGCCGACTCGATACCACTGAGTCACCTACCCTATAATATGATAACTAAATAGATATGAAATTAACAGTATAAAATATTTAAAACTACTCCAATGGAAATTAATTAATTTATGAAATTATTGATTTTTTAGTTAGGTATTCCAAATTTGGTTACATCTACTTTGTTTTCCACGTGAACAATAACAGGCTTTTAACATGTTTTACAAATAAAAATTCCCTAGCAAATAATTAATGATGTCCGTTTATAATTGTAATCACATAAACGACCTATTCGATTATTTAGATAAATATATTTATGGAATTCATATAGTTTTCGTAGCAAAAAAATGAAAAATGTGAAGGAATATCAGTTATTTTAAAAAAATACTAAATAAATTATAACATTATTTTAGTTAAAGGTTTTATTACCACTCTTACGATTTAATGATATATAATATACCATTCAGCACAGGGCCGGATTTAGGCTAAAAATCATTATGAGGCTTTTCTTTAAGTTTCAAATGAATTGTAAAACAGTTAAATAATTTTAATAATATCTTTTCATTATATTTATAATGTAGAATAGTATAAAATGGGACACCTGGCATTCATAAAATCTAAAGAAGGTATTTATATCTAAAATCTTAAACATAATTCTATTGATTCTAATTTATTGACATTAATTTATATATATATTCTTAAAATTATTACATATAAATTAAATATTAAAATGTTTTTCTACATTTAAAAAAAAAAACTCTTCAAAAGATAAACGGCGAAGATAGTTACTTTCAATACATAAACATTGGCCGACTGGAAGAGATCAGGTTACCTGGAAACCAAACTACACCGGTCGAGTGATTTCGTCACGAACTGTGAACTCCTCTTGTATATATATAGTCTTGTAGCATAGTATTTAGTCAGTATCACCTGAAAATGAGTGTAGATTAAAACATTCTAAACGTTGTGAAATATTTTGTACAATTTGTTCAAATTAATAAAGACAATGCAAGTCCAACATAATTGTTTTACTCAAAGTACATCATTGTCTGCAAAATTCAAACAAAAATAAACTTGATTGATCATATCGTTCTTATATTTATATTCACTTATAGATATAAAAACTAATTTCCTCCTTTTTGGCAACATCTTTGAAAATTGCCGATGGAATAGTTCGGAACAAATACATTCCGCAGATAATTAGATTTGCTTTGTGCTGCAGTACGAGTAGGAAGCAAGTTCGCGTTTATATTTCGTTGCCAGGTGATGAAATACCAGGAGGTACCAATATCAGGTACCTTGCACATCGAGTAATGTGTGTAACCGTTCAGAAGTAATTCGTAAATGATTAAATTGTAGCCAAATTAGTGCTGCAGATTTATCTGAATGGAAACAGAAAAAAGTATACTTTCGTTTCATGGACAAGTACTCAAATACTCTCCCCAAACAGTGTTAGTCCAGGGCTCTCAAAGTTAACAGTCCGTCTTTGCCCTTACACGAGGTGGCACAAACCTTGGAAACATTTAGCTTATGTCACACGGTCAAAGTTTTCACTATACCGGGTGGAACATCATACCTGTGTACATAGGCGATTAACATGAAAAAACAGTTTTTCCGTGCGCATTGCTCCCCAAATTATTTTAGCCAAAAATGCTTCAAATAAATGTTTTAGAGCATAAAATTCTGCATCTAAATCTATAAACAAAATTACATTTACATGCGTTGTAACGACAGAAATTAAATAAAAAAATATTAAAAATTACGTTGAAAATATCAAATAGCCATGGAAGTGAAACAAAAATAGATAAATGCTTGACGTTTTTCTGTCTATTTGATATTTTACCCCCGGCAAATTAATCATTCAATAAAATTCCTACAAAAAACTCCATACCTATGATTACAATTTAATAATAAATAAACAATTGTACATTTCAATGAAACGTTTATTTCTTATAGGGTTGATCATGTAAAAATTATAACCTATCTATTATAATTCAAATATCAAACAATAATTCTCTCAATAAAATAATCACTACAATTTATTATTACAATAAATATTCAAATAAACCTCCATTTTCAGCCAAGCAATAACCAAGTGTATTGTAGAAGGAATGTCTTACATTAGCGAGCTGCCTATTTGTGATTAAGGCGCACTTATCCACGATAGCTTCTCTCAAAGAATTAATATTTGGGTGGCGTTGCTTATAAATTTTACATTTAAGATGACCCCATAAAAAAAATCGCTAGGTGTTAAATCAGGAGATCTGTCAAACGTCAAGCATCTATCTATTTTTGTTTCACTTCCATGGCTATTTGATATTTTCAACGTAATTTTTAATATTTTTTTATTTAATTTCTGTCGTTATAACGCATGTAAATGTAATTCTGTTCATTGATTTAGATGCAGAATTTTATGCTCTACAATATTTATTTGAAGCATTTTTGGCTAAAATAATTTGGGGAGCAATGCGCACAGAAAAACTGTTTTTTCATGTTAATCGCCTATGTACACAGGTATGATGTTCCACCCGGTATATTTGATTAAAAAACGAAACAATTTATTTTTGCTCAACCAAGTCACAATTTCTTCATAAAATTTGTTTATTTCATCCACTTGGGATCTTTCGTTCACGCAACATATACGTATAGATCAATTATTGTCAAGAAGGATATAGTAGGTAGATGTTACCTACAATGATTTCTCGATATTTCGAAGAAAATATATATTAACTTACCAAGCTGAAAATAGCATTTCACTTACAAGTAGATTAAATCCATGTGGGTGCATTATGTTTTGAGAGCGGAACAAGCCGTGTTGGTAGAGCGCGGGGTGATGGGGCATCTCGGTGGCGGGCGCGTCGCAAGAGCGGCGCTCCCAGGGGAATCAATACGCGCTCCTGTGTGATGCGTTGGCGGCGACGGCGACGGCGGAGTCACATTAGCATATACACACATTGCCGAACTGGCAAGCTATTTGTTTTGTTGCCGATTGAGACTTTCATTTAAACGATTTACAAAGCGGGTAGATTGCTGGATTGGAGATATGTTTAAGCTAGATCAAATAAGTGGAGCAAATGATAGAGTGGTACAGGGCTGGCATGACGACGGTAGAAGAAAGGATTTTTGATCTTCATCAGTAGGTCAACTAAAAATGTGCTAAGACATATTTGTTTTCAGTGATAAAGAAATGGACTAGTCACAATTTTTTGTAAAATTGATTATAGTTATTGTTTTATTTGTATTTTTTTATATTTGATCAATCAATATATTTTGCCTACTATATACAGGGTGTTTCAGGACTAGTGTAACAAACCATAACAGCTTATTCCTGTGGTCATTTTGAGCCAAAAATGTCATATGAACATAGGTCCTATTCCTTCTAGTTACCAAAATACAAGAGGTTGAAGTTCTATAAATAACACGAAACTTTCAATTTTTTGTAATCAAGATACTTTCGGAAAACAAGAGAATTATTGAAAAGTTATACCTTATTTGTCTTAATTAATTTTATTTATTAATATTAACGAATACGATTTAGAGAACAAAACATAAAATTACACAATTAAATAGACACAGAACAACATAACCAAATATGGAATAGGTTAACACAATATGAAATAAGATAACAAATTAAAAAAAATTACACCAAGTGTTCAAAATGAGCGACTTGAATGACTTTTTAATAAAACTCTTGTTTTCCGAAAGTATCTTGATTACAAAAATTTGAAAATTTCGTGTTATTTATAGAACTTTAACCTCTTGTATTTTGGTAACTAGAAGGATTAGGACCTATGTTCATATGACATTTTTGGCTCAAAATGACCACAGGAATAAGCTGTTAAAGTTTGTTACACTAGTCTTGAAACACCCTGTATTGCTGTCAAATTCGTAACCATGGAGTTAAAATAAACTCATGGTACCTATAATACATTTTATCCGTCAGTACGGTGGTGTGAATAGCGATACGGAATTCGAATCCGGAGATCCCGAGTTCGAATCTCACTCAAGCTAAAAATTATATGAACTATCACACTGTGGCTCGTTGAGTGCGGACCCTGTACTGTAATTGGGATTAAGGTCCTGTTGTACAGCGTAACATAAATAAATAAATAAATCTTATAGTAGTGGTTTTTGATGTACATTATATAATCGTTTCCCAATTAAGTTCATCTCCTTTTCAATTACTAAAATCATCAATTATTCACAAATGAAGGAAATAATTAAATCCACGACAATTATAAACAGCTAACACTAACTAACAACTAACTTATTTGACAGCATCTTCATTCAACTTAGTTTAAACCTTTATTGTAATATATATATATCCCATTAAATGGGGTATCACGAATAGTAAGAAACAATAAAACATATAATTTAGTATTTACATTTTTGATTAAAACTAATGCAATAGACGATATTTTTTCCGTGTCAACATTTTGCTGTTTGCGTCTTTTATAAATCTATACCAAATGCTAAAGCTTCTCGTTTGAATTTTGAATGATAATGTTCTTTGAAAACACTATAACTACTACGTTTACTACTATACGTAGTACGTAGACATAATTTGATCCGCGAACTTATAACTAGGTTAGTTGTTACAATTTCCAGTAAAACTCTGAATCAAACTTCACTATGAAACGGAAAGTGAACAGATCAAATTTCCCACTTACGTCCGTCTCTCTTCTACACTTGCATCGTATATTCTAGCACTGCACAACCCCATTCCCCCGCTATTGTCGCTCGTGTATGTCATATTTCACTAGCCGCCGCCACTGGCATCACCAACCGGCCCCCCAGTGAAATGAAGTTTTCATGGTACGGTGCTTTTTCCGCTTCTTTATTACGGCTACACTCAATACTCGTTACATCATAGCATTTTATTTGGAATGGATTTGTATGCGAGTTACTTCATTTTTATTCTTTTTACTAGACATCTGTTGTAAAGAGAAGTATTGTAATCAAGTTCTAAAATTATTTCGCCACGAATTATATAAATTTGCAATTCTAAAAACATAAGAAAGTCGAGTTATCGACTTATCTTCTAAGATGTTTTTATCTATGTCTCTGTCTAACTCCTGACCCAAATGATAATTTTATGGAAAATGTTAATCGAAGCACTATTCAGCTTGTTTTAATTATTTATATTAATTTGCTTTTTACATAAAATATGAATAATATTAACATAGGGAAAAACCTTTCAGAATTCATATATATATATATATATATATATATATATATATATATATATATATATATATATATATATATATATATATATATATATATATATATATATATATATATATATATATAATGTGGCAGAGCATACATTGGTCAAACAGGTAGAACTGTTCATACAAGATTATTAGAACACAAGAGAGCCATTCGTCTAAATTATCAAAATAAATCTTCAATTGCTCATCATGCATTATAATTTTTACATAAAATTAACTTTGAAGAAACCAAAATTTTAGCGAGACCTACAAGTTTCACCGGAAGACTTATCAGAGAAGCTATTGAAATTTGTAAGGAGGAAAATAATATTAATAATTGTGATGGTTTAGAATTAAACAAAGCCTGGCTTCCATTGATTCACAATTTATAATTTTTTAAATTACATATTTTGTCTTTTTACTTGTCATTTTTATTTATATGTCATTTGTTTATTTTTATGTCATTTATGTTATTTTATTTGTATTTCTGTCCTGATGAAGGTATTTGTTTAAAGTACCGAAACGTCGAGTTTTTTGAATTTTAAATATATACAGAATTTAAACCAGAAGCCCCCTTTTATTTATGAATAATATTATTTTTCATTAAATAATTCATTACTTTATGCGTTTCTTGCAATATTATTTTTGTAAATTATTATACACATTACATATTTTAATTTTTTAATTTTAACTGTTTCCTGAATCACAATATGTCAACATATTATTTTAGAAATGATAAAATGGTTTTTCCATTTTGTATTTAAATTTTTATTCAGAATTCGTTTAATTCGAATTGTATGAAATCTACAGAGTTTTCATGCACTATTACAAGCATTATTTGTAAGTTTGCAGAGTCAACACAGGATGCAGTTTATAAAGCGAATGATAAATGAGCGTCAAAATTTATCTTCAAAGTTAGGAACAGTGATACGCAGAATTAAAAAAATATATATATTTTCATACTACCAGCCAATATATGTAATGATTTTATAAATATGCAAAATAACTCGCATTATTATATATTTTTGTATCTTCAGCTAAATATACTTTTTACCTGCCTAGACTGGAAACGAGTTGTCTATGGTAAACCATGTATGTGAATCTTAATCTAACTTGCCAGTAAAATTTTATTTTATTATTATCCAATAACAAGAAATTCTTGCATGTATTTACTATTTGCTATCTGAACTAGACGAATAGATATTATATACACATATAACATGTTTCAATATCAAACAAAGACACAATGGCTGGCACTACAAGCTCGGTTCTAAAACCGAGCTAACTATGTTAACTATGTTAAATATGAAACCGATATTACTTTATCATTTATCAAAAACCACATAATAACGTAGATTCGAAGCAAATATGATTCATTCTATAGTCTATTCCGTGTGGTTGTATAGACTGTATTTCTGTGTAACAATATGAGCTATCTCATTGTTGTTATGTTGCGTTTAGGTAAGATTGGTTTCGTGTAATTTGACACTCGTGACCACATGTGCCATTAAGGCTGAGTGTGAGATCTTTTGGTTTTCGAATATAGGGCATTAAGTTATTTAAAGAGATAGTTAATATTCTTAGAATTCCAACAAGATTTCATGTTCGCGTTATCGGCCGTGCCAGAGTGTCAGACTACATAACCAAAACACTTGAGACATCGGTGTCCATCCCGATGCGAGAGGGATGGATTCCAGATGTGGGTATCGTACCCAGGACAGCAAGTGTTTTGGTGGGAACCAGCAGTCTCGTCCATCGACTCAAAGCGTGAAGATGTAGATCTTCACATAACGCGGTGTTCGCGTTTCATTTAATTTTAATCTAAATTAGTGAATTAAGTATTACAATTAATAAAAATTTAATTTAAATCATTATTCTGTTTCCATCGTCATATTAAATTATAACATTTCGCGTTTCAATTAGTATAAAAATATTTGATAGCAATGTGTTCATAAAATTTCAAGACTACATCCATTCCTTTCGTTTTACAATTGACGCAATTCAGAAAGATTAACTTATTCACCCTTCCGCTCGTGTTAGATCTGATTGGCTAACTAAAACGTCAAAATGCAGACATGTTTGTACTATGTAGCATAAAAAACTGGTGACTTTTATACTTAGTGCATCATGGTTCAAGCGTAGTTTTCCATGGCATTACAGTGTTCAGTCTACATTTAACATTTATTCAATGTTATTGATACAAATTCATATATACAAAAGTTGACTTTCTTTATTCTGTATATGTATATTTATAAAAATATTTTTATGCGATTTAAACAAATCTTTATTTTGATGTTTTGTCTAATCTGGCATGTTTTTAGAGTCAATGATTGCTTGCAAAATATTTAATATCATCCGAGTTAAAAATAGAGATTTACTTCAGGTTCAACAAAGAACCGATACTTTTAGAATATCAAGCACGGCAAGGGCAAATATAAGAAACGATATCAACTGTTGTTTGTCTGTAATGAACGAGGGTTAGAGGTTATCCGATAACACTATTTACGTTGTTATCAGTTTTAAATAAGTTTTGCATTGGTTCATCTTGTGAACTGTCAGTGTCGCTGAATCACTTGGAGTGATCACATTACATGAATACTGTTTGAAATTGTGCTTTTTTAAGTGATTCTTGATTGTGTTTTAAGTGTCTACTAATTTTTATGTTTAAATACAACAGAATTTTGAAAGAAAGGTAAGAATATTTTACTTAAATTTATTGAAATTTACACCAACTAACAGCATGTCTTATTGACTCTTTATAATAACAATAATGTGAATAACCCATTGTTTGTTTAGTATTATCAAAATTATCAGTTAAAGTTAAAATTCTGGAAAGGTCAGACAACACAATTTAAATATTCTTCCTTATCTTAGTTTTGAAACACCAGATTTCATTTTATTAAGCAATAACAATTTCATTAACATTAATTCCAATGACCTCATATAATTTTCAAATTACTAATGACTAATTGCACCAACAATACTGTAAACTTTTTATTGGGATTTACTTTTACATATTGTTTATTAATAATAATTTTAATTGATTTTTAATAATTAGTTAAAGAATATGTATGGGATATTAGTTTTACCTTGTCTTATCTTACACTAAAGTACTTAAAATAAAAGTTGTAGAGAATTAAACTCTACATTTAAAAACTTCTGTAAAAACATTTTTATTTCTTTGTAACCTTGAACTTAGCGACAATTATTATCAGTGTATGTATTAATAAAACAGTCATTGCAGTACATCATAAATGTACATATTAGTTACATTACACTTTATGAATGGTTTGAGGCATAATCTGATATGTGAAAAATTATATATTCTCGGAAATATTAAATATCATTGGAAATTGTCTCGAAGTAAATACAATGACATATATACAGGTGCTTTAAAATTATTGCAAAAAAAATTAAGGGTATACATATATAGTTTGGTCAACTCGATTATTTTAAATAGTAGCGACTTTTTTTTAAACAAAGTTTATTTTAAATTAATATGTCCACATATCTGTAATACAAGTTTTTCTACCGGCTGTTCTATTTGTTATGTAACTTTTTATTTTTAATAGAACACCTTTATTTTAGTAAAATTTTAAAGATCTTTTGTTTCTCTATAAAAAGTTCTTATTGATTAAATAAATATAAATAAATAAATATATCATCACGCCTACTACCCATTACTGGGTGTGGCACTCTGCCTACGCAGATCTCGGTAAGTGATATATTTCTTCGCGTGAAGTGCGGTTACCAGCCGTCAAATAACGGCCATCAAAGATATTAGTAGAGGGAGAGCCACAGGGGAAGATTTAAATTGGTGAAAATAGTTTGTCGGCTGTGGGGATCGAACCTTGGTTTTTAAGATCCACAGGCCGACTCGATACCACTGAGCCATCTACCCCATATTATTCATTATAGTCTTAAAATGATGAATACAGAAACTATGAATGTTTTTATTAATAAATAATCACACTAAGAATAAATACCATGTTAATTATGTGAGAGAAGCAAGTAATAATTATTAAAGGTCTAACAGTATCAAATCTAATTGTTTAAACAAATAAATTCATGACATACTTTTTGTGTATGATTATTTATTAATAAAAACATGAATAGTGTCTGTACTGATCATTTTATGACTATAAGAATAAGAATGGTTTTAAAGAGAAACGAAAGATCTTTAAAATTTCGCCAATAATATATAGGTGTTCCATGGAACATCCGATAGAAAAACATACAGGGTGAGTCTGGGAAGACGCCCCCCCCCCTTTAACTTTTTTATTATGAGTAATAGAAAAAAATGGTTCATATGAAAGTTTTATTATTTTAAATATACTATTTGATGGCAGATGTAGATATTTTTTATAAAGTCAGGTTTACAAGATACGACTATCAACTTTTATTTTTTAAATAGCAACCTATAATTATTTTACTAAAATAAAAACCGCCATTTTTTTCTCTTTTGAACGGTGTATAAGTTTTTATTAATGTATCTGAAAAAATTCGAGAAAAATAAGAAAATTGAGAAATACTAGAAATAATTTTTATACAAATATTATAGGTGGCTATGTGAAAATAAACAAAATGTAACAGTGTTATACAACTTAACAAACTAAAGCAACAAATTCAGTAACAAAAACAACTTAAAACAAATTTAACACTGTTACATTTTGTTTATTTTCACATAATATTTGTATAAAAATTATTTCTAGTATTTCTCAATTTTCTTATTTTTCTCGAATTTTTTCAGATACATTAATAAAAACTAATACACCGTTGAAAAGAGAAAAAAATGGCGGTTTTTATTTTAGTAAAATAATTATAGGTTGCTATTTAAAAAATAAAAGTTGATAGTCGTATCTTGTAAACCTGACTTTATAAAAAATATCTACATCTGCCATCAAATAGTATATTTAAAATAATAAAACTTTTATATGAACCATTTTTTTCTATTACTCATAATAAAAAAGTTAAAGGGGGGGGGCGTCTTCCCAGACTCACCCTGTATACTGTAGATAATTTAAAATAAATTTAGTTTCAAAAATTTTCGGTAAAATTTAAAATAATCAAGTAAATAAGAATAAAAACCTTAATCCGCAAATATATAATATAATTTAAAACTTCATATAATGAAAAATATATCAGAAAACTTCTGTTTCAGTTTACGATGATTCCTTTAAAATTGTGGTCCTGGACATTTTTCGTAGCTTGTCTAATTACACAAGCAACCTCCATATGCCGAATTACCCGTCCAGCAGGCTACATGCTACATTCTGATTACCGTGATGGTATCGACGAATCCGCTAACCGTCAGCGCATTATCCACTGCTTTGGGTTGGTGCGACAGCTCTCCTACTACGATTTCATCAGCTATGTACCCACCAATGTCACTATCGTGGACTCCACAGTCGAGGAACTGAAGAGAGATTTTTTCCCAACGGTTTACCAGTCAAGACGAGCTGATCAGATTATTTCATTGACGATGAACAACGATAATATCAAAATTATTGAAGTTAATGTGTTTGAAAAGTTTGCTGATTTGAAAGTTCTTGATTTTAGTTTTAATAGTATTGAGGAAGTGAAAAAGGATGTTTTTAATGTGCAGACTCTTGAACGACTGACGCTGCAGAATAATAAAATATCGAATATTGAAAATGATTCTTGGGAATTACCAAATTTGAAGTATCTAAATCTAAATAATAATAAATTGAAATTAATTGCATCTAGAACGTTGTTCAATTTGAGTAGTTTAGAGTCACTTTACTTATCCAATAATGACATTAATCATATAGAAGACAATTCTTTTGCGCAACTGGACAATCTCGAAGAATTATATTTGAGCAGTAATAATTTGTCTTACCTTCAGTTAAATTTATTTAATAAACTACAAAAATTAAAATATTTGGATTTATCTAATAACAGTATTACAAACATGGAATCATATTATTTTGAAAATCTACCTAATTTAGAAAAACTTTTTTTGCGACAAAATAACTTACAAAAGATTCTTAAGAATAATTTTAAATCTAATCCAAATATTGTATATCTTGATATATCTGAATGTAATATTAAAGAAATTATGGAATATCCATTTGGAACTAAATTACAATTAATATCATTAGGATTTAATAATATTACAAAGCTTCATTCAAAATTATTTTTAAATGATAGCGAAATTGAAGAACTTTATTTCAACGAAAATGAAATCTACGATATTAAATATGATACTTTTCGGCCTTTACTAAATTTAATTCGGTTGTATTTAAATAAAAATGAAATTAAAAATATTCCAGCAAATGTGTTTGAAACTAATGTTGCTTTAAAATTAATTGACTTATCAGAAAATCGTTTAGCATCTCTTCCAGGAACTATTTTCAATGGTTTATTGAACTTGGAAATAATTAATTTATCTCAGAATAGAATAACTAGCATTCAAGCTAATCTATTTGTTAATTTAAATAAACTGGAAAATCTTGATTTAAGGGAAAATTTTATAACTGCCATTTTAGAAAATACTTTCAATAATTTAGCTGTTTTAAGTCATTTGCATTTAGATAACAATAATTTGAAAACAATTCATAAATCCAGCTTCAAAAATATGACCAGTCTCCGATATTTAAATTTCGAAAGAAGTCACATTGAATATATTGAACCTGATACATTTGCTGATTTAAAAAATCTAGATATGTTGTATTTACAAGAAAACAATTTAACTCGTTTGAAAACAGATACATTTAGATCTGCAATAAAAATGTACATTTTAAATATAAATAACAATCAAATCAATGAAATCGAAGGAGGTGCTTTCAATAATAATAAAGGAATGCATTTCTTATCCTTAGATGACAACAAATTGACAGTCCTAAAAAAGAACATTTTCCAAGGATTATCAAATATTTCTACGTTGAGTTTAGCACGGAATTGGATCAAAAGTATTGAAGTTGGTGTATTTGACGATACATCAAATTTACAAGAACTCTACTTAGATGGAAATCAATTTCAGTCTCTATCAGTGAATGATTTTCGTGCTCTTTCTAAATTGTACACATTAAATCTAACAGGAAACAGGATCCAGACAATAGAGCCTCGCGCTTTTGAAGGCTTGGAACATCTGACAGAACTCTGGTTAGGAGATAACAGTCTGTCATCTTTAAGTGCAGCGACAGTCAAGCCACGAACCGAGGGCACGTTCTACGGACTGGGTAATCTTCTCACATTGAGACTTGACAACAACGTGTTAGATAACCTCCCCATGGGTATTTTTAAAGACTTGAAATCACTCAGAACATTGAGGATAGAGTACAACTCATTGGAAAAATTCCAAACTGGCGTATTTACAGGCTTGGATAGTCTTGACACATTAAATGTTTCTTTCAATAAAATCGATAATCTTAAGATATCAACTCTGTTTCCATTAGTTACTCTTAGGTATTTAGATATTGAAGGAAATCAACTAGAAAAACTGGATTATGAATCAATTAAGAACAGGAATATAATTCTTCATAGCATTTATATTAACGGTAATCCTTGGCACTGTGACTATCTTTCTGAAATGCTTCATTATTTCGCAAAGAAGAATATTAAGTTTTTAACAAATACGTATACAAGTTTCGATCAAGAAAATATTATGGGTATCTCATGTAGGGAAATTCATTTTGATTCGCTGACTCCGGTGAGTAAAAGCGAGGAAATTAAAGATACGAAAACTGTAGTTGACATGGGTCATAGTAATAATGTTATATTATTGGTTATTTTAATTATTATGTGTTTAATGCTAGTGATTGTTATTTACATATTTCTTATGTTGTATACTAGAACTCGACGAGCGAACAGTAGGGTATCATATAGAAATAATCATATCTCTGCCTCTGAAATGGAACTTGTAAGTACTCAAAACGATTAATTATTTTATGATACTTTGTAGATTTTTGTAATTGTATAATAAAGCTTTTTTTTCTACACCCATGCTTTAATTTACGTACTAAATATTTATTATCTATACTTTAATGACATTCATTCGGACACCGATTTTCATTACGTTACAGATTTTCACTATGAAACGACCAAATAACAAATAAAACAATATAGGCCCGGTTGCATAAAATGTTATAAATTAATTACGTTGTTAACTACGTGAAAAAGTTGAATTAGAATAAAAATATATCTAAGAAATATCAATTTTTTTTGCAGTATATATATATATATACTTTAAGACCAAAATATTAAATATCCATATTTATTTTTAATCAATTAATTATTAATTTATGGTGTTGTAACTCCTCTTCCACTAACATCTTTGGAGGTCGTGATTTGACGGCAGGTAACTGCACTTCATGCGCATAAATATATTACTTAACAATATCTGCCACACCCAATAATGGGTAAAAGGCGTGATAATACGAGTAAGTTTATTTATTTATATTAATAGTTTAGGAGAAAAAAATATATTAAAAATTAATTACTATCTCGTCTAAATAGCCAATGGTTGGAGAAGTTTAGACATACGGGGAGAGAAAGATACCAAGTTGCATTTGTAATTTTTCTCTCACAAGTAATCTCAAATTATATTACATGTATCTGTTATCCGTCAATTTAAACGCTTGAGAGACAAATATAAAAGCATAAGAAAAGAAGTTTTATAATGTTTATACCATTCTTTTGTTACGTAAAATATATAATTAAATTTCAAAATCAAAATACAATACATTAAATGTAGTTTTTATTATTATAGAAATAATATAATGTTTATTACTTATTTTAATACTTGTTTCTTTAAATTAGATTATGGTCCCGGACCTTTTAGTAGTAGTAGTGGTTCAAAATGATATGAATTGCGTTTCGTGGAAAATAATCCACTAGTATGATAACTGACTTACATCCTAATAAATATAGATATATAACGCGCAATATTAATCATCATCCAAGACAAAAGACTTTTACTACGGACACGTTAAGAATAAATCACAAATAAATACAAACCACTTGTCCAGCACGTCGTCTCGTGGCCTCCGCGGCAATCCAGTGGCAGTAATCGCCCCAGGAGAGCAGAGTTTACTCTCCGCCAAACTGTCAACACTCAATGTGAGGCCATTTATCAAAGGGCTGTTGCCTTAGAATCCGTTCCGTCCCTTGGCTACCTTGGAGACAAGGCGATCGAGCTGCTTGCTGCCGCCCTTGTGATCGCACACGGAACTTCCTTGAGGTTGGAATTTGTGTTAAGGGAAGCAAGACACACTTAATGAGCTTGTAATTATGTGGTATTATTTGTAATACGAGTGTTTGATGACGTAATACTCATAGATGGTTGTGTACTTAAATACTTACGTAGTTAAATATTTGATAAGTATTAGATTCTAAGTTGTGGTTTCAATAAAAAAAAGTGCAAAGGTTTATTACTGTTAGTTTATAAGTATTCTATATTTGCAATGTAGAACGGTTCAATCATTGAAGGTTAATAATAGTGTTAATTAAAACGTGCCTTATACTGTGTATTCAACAATCAATTATTGTACCATATAGTAAGATTTATAAATGCTCGTATACATATTTTAATTAATTTTTAATTTAAATTATTGAGTGTGTCACTCTGCCGTAGCCAGTTAAAATAAGATATATACTAGAGTGGCTGACACCACATTTAAATAAAGTGCGCCCAGAAATATGCAGCTCTTAAGTCGACGGGATTAATATCTCTTTTTATTTGTATTTCCATTCTTTTTTCTTGATGCAATCTGTAACTACGCAAGTCTGCTGTATTACTATTTCTTCCTATTTTATTTTCTATTGTTGTCATTACTTTAAATTTCGTAAAATATATCATTACGCTTTTTACCCATTACTAGGTATGGCACTCTACCGTCGCAGATCTCGGTATGTGATATATTTTTGCGCGTGAAGTGCTGTTATCAGCCGGGAAATCAAGGCTCCCGAGGATATTATCTTAGAATATAATTTATATTTAAACTGAACCATGGAGAGAAAATTGGGATAACGCTAAGATTTGAACCAGGGACCTTTGAACTCTGTTATATGCTTTAAATCTAATGCCCGGTTATAAAAAGGACAGAATTAATTTACATCCATAGTAAGTGTATTTAAATTAACAAATTCGAATCAATTTTATTCATTTAATGGAATATATAACATTACTGTCAAAAGTAATTTGAATGAATACTTTTTATATGCCATGTTGCGTTCTTAGGGTATAAGGTGTAATTGTGTCTGAATCTACATAAAATGTATTATATTTGATCAATTGTAATGAGCAACCTAAATAGCATTGGAAATAGCAAATTGTTGACAGATTTTGTTTCTACGAATATGAACTGTGAGAACATGTACTTTAATTCAGTTAATACTAAATTTTATATAATATATATATATATATATATAGAATATATTATATTCTTAGATTTATTCATTTTGCAACTAAAAACCAATTCAAAACTAAACAAAAATAACTCTCTATTAGATTAAGGCGCTTCAGGATTCACTCGCTGTGTGAAATTAAAACTGAGGTAACATACGCGTATATATTTAATAATACATTTCAAATTAGTATATTCTTACGTAAAACAAACTATAGACATGTATATTAATTTAGAACAATAGTTCTCTGTTTTAAATGTATCTCCTTACCATGACACACTATGAAACTACAAGTTGTTGTTACTATGTCTGCTATAAATAAATTTCCAATACTTGTTAATTACGTTCCATTAAAGTTTGGGGCCTGGGCGGAAGTGCTGGCGAAGAAGACGTCGGGTGGGTGTATCATGGAGGTGGCGCTAGTGTCGCGACGGTCACAGGTAGCGAAAGTTTGTAGCTAGCGTCGCAGGCGGGGCACAAGCTAAGCCACCACCCACATCGCGTCGCGGATACGGCGCTGCATAGCGATCAGGCGCGCAGTGCCGTGCGTGCTGGGTTGTATGGGCATAGGATGGTTTTACTTCACTCCTGAGTTAATTTCCAGTTGTTAACTTAGCACTAGATATTAGGAATTTTACTTCAAATATAGGTAGATATAATACAGAACTTTTAAATTTGGAACAAGGCATTTTAGGATCGCTTATGTAAAGGTAATTTGTCTTAATGCTTAATAAATACAAAAATACTAGAACTCCACAACAATAATATAATACAAATAACTAAATTTATTATTATTAAATTTTGAAAATAAATAAACCAAATTGAATCACACATACATACATACA
The DNA here is from genome assembly GCA_947425015.1 of Pterostichus niger. Lineage (NCBI taxonomy): Eukaryota > Metazoa > Arthropoda > Insecta > Coleoptera > Carabidae > Pterostichus > Pterostichus niger. The sequence goes on from OX380335.1 coordinate 2,619,461, forward strand.
TAACATCAGTCTATATCCCATTAAATAGGCTAGCACGAACCCCTGAAACATTCACAGAACATTCTCATTCTGACACACGATACATTAAAACTTCCTCCATTCGAACTCTTTCCTTCCTCACAACCAAAACCATCATCACGCAACAAACCTTCATTCACATCCATCCATTCGCTCCTGTACACCTGTTTCGTAAATCTTCACTTACGCCCACTTCTCTAATAACGAATCTATAAAGAAATGAAGGCAGCATCGCATTGAATTGAATCATAGACTGAAAAAAAATTAGATAACGATAGATATATTCTTTTATTTCTATTTTATTATGTTCCATAAGCAGACTCGATACTATAGGTATCTTTCATATATTCTGAAGAACTTGACAAAAGAGTTGTTTGCAGTGACATTGTTTTTTTTTTTAATTATCTATGTTGAGACAGGACATAAACTTATAAGTCTGTATATGGATCTAATAGTAAAAACACATATTTGGTTTTTAAATTGAATTTGATATAATAATAATAACTTAATTGTTTTGAATTTAAATTAAAAAAGTATTTCAAGTAATATTCATACTTAGTTTTTCAAGTATTAATATTAAAATAAAATAAATATATCATCACGCCTTTTACCCATTAATAGATATAGCACTCTAATTTAGTAGATCTCAGTAAACGATATTTTGGGCGTGAAGTGCGGTAACCAGTCATCGTATCACGGCCTACAAATATGTTAGTCGTAGGGACAATTTTAATGCGGTTAAAATAGTGTGGGCTGTGAATATTGAACTTGAGTTCTCAATTCTACAGTCCGACTCGATATTTATTTATTTATGTTACGCTGTAAACAGGAACTGAATCCCAATTACAGTACAGGGTCCGCACTCACCAAGCCGCAGTATGGTAGTTCATATAATTTTTAGCTTGAGTGAGATTCGAACTCGGGATCTCCGGATTCGAATTCCGTATCGCTATCCATATCACCGTACTGACGGACACCACTAAACCACCTACGTACTTTGTAATTGAATACCATTTTGAGTACTAACCTCTGAGTGATGCTTCATACTTATTTGGCCGCACAAAAAAGATAATTCTGTAACACATATTGCAATTGCTAGGACCTCCGATCAACAATGGATGCTGGGAAGGTTACTGTTGATCATGTTAACAACTATTGTTATACTTGGAAATTTTTGTTACAGAACAGACATGAATGTTTCACACAAAATGTGGAGAGTGATTTATAACTTAAAATTGAAAACATGTATCAAATTATGGTTCTGCACTTAAACCTTTTTCATTTCCACAAGAAAATGTATTTAACATAAGACTACAAATATTTATTAATAAATCTCTTGAATAATACCTACTTTATTCATATTTTTACGAATCTTTTAAATTAATCTAATACACACTAAAATAACATAATTGAAACATGAAGATAATTTTAAAACTTTTGAAAAGATATCCTGCTGTCCACGACGCCCATGTTTGGTGTCATATACAACGAACAAAAAAATCACATCTGGAATATTGATTCACTGTATAAATATAAACAAACTGTTTACGTGGGTTTTATATCTTTTTCTCACTAACACATTTATTGTTTTGTGCATTCCATAATTACACAAGTCTGTTATTACTTTCACATTTAATAAAATTCTAGTAGAATCTTTACTTACTAACAACAGTGTACACATAAATAAGAAACTTTTATGAGCATTCATATTATGATAACAAATTTGGTAAAACTTTATTGCAGTACTTATACAATAAGTTATTTTATTGCTTCACAATGAGATCTTCAAAAACTATACAAATAAGCTTGAGTACAATGAATGAATTGATATGTTTTTTGTTCGTACTTTATTTGTAAAATGAACAAATCTAAGAAAACCTTTAAAAATATCCGATATCAAGAAATATCATAATTTATAATTATTTGTTTGTAATTAATTTAAAAGTGCCTGAAAACTTGTTTTAAAAAATGTAATAGAAAAAATATAACAACATTTTGCTACCAATGTTATCTAAAATCCTAACCTCGAACTTCATCAACTCTAACTCCATTTAACTTATCTGATTGTCTAGTAAACAGCGTAGCACCTATCTTATTACTCCTGCTCTCCATTATTTTAAATGAATTTCCATAAAACTATTAACACGGGCCCGGAGCACAGAGCACGGAGCGCGTTTTCTGTTCAAGTAGCATTCATTGTAACGTCAGTAATTAGATCCCCAGAGTCTGATTTAATCTGCATTAATCCTCTCATTAAACTTCTGCGACTCCCCCTTGGTTTTGACTGTTTATATCTAAACATTCTGAGAAGAGTACATATACTAAATTCACATAATACGAACGATTATCTGAGAGAACTGCTAAAATTATGTAGAAAATAAAATTACTTCAACTAAATATATGTAAGCATATCATCCGCAAAGTCATGCAAATTTTACCAAATCAATTATTAGGCTTAGGGTATGTTTATTCGAAATGCGGACGAAGCGAGCTTTACACGAACACTGTCAATATTCAAAAAATATATAATTTGAACTAAAATCGAATATTACATATAATTGATGGGATAATATATAAAATAACTGGTAAATTATATAATTTTTGCATTTGGGACTATGAACATTTCCTACTATGGATTGACTGATTTTACATATTTCCAAATGCATACATAATATCACGGTATGTCCGACTAATTAAAACATTCATTAAACATGTATTAATTAGATTTATCCTGCAATTAATCTTCACCACACATTCCTATTCCGGTACACTATTTCATTTCATCCCCAGCATATTTATTCCTCTACTCGAAATGTTTTGTTCGAGCAACAAATTCATATCCATTCATTTGTGCCTGTATCGTCATCGAAATCTTTCACAGTTAATTCTAATAACTAAAACGTAATTCTAGTTTATTTGGACCAAACTGTAAAGAATGGATACCCTCGAATTAAATTATGAAGCTATTTAATCTAGTTCCATCTTACGGGGTGCTCAAATAGCATGTAAAAATAATTCTGTATATCTGCTAAGCGTGGTTTCAAACCCAGCGTATATTATTGATTTACAGGAGTTGTAGTTATTTACGAAACCAGATGGCATTGCAACTTAGAAAAGAGCAATTTATTTAATTTTAGTATTATATTTCTATATTTAGTAGATGTTAATAAAATAAATAAATAATTTACTTAATAAATCTGTAATTCAATTGTTCTTAAAACCCCATCTGTGTTTACAAAACTAGACTATAAGAAAGAGATACCAATTTTATTTTACATATCATTGAATTTTATTTAAACAAATTGATGTGCAGTTATTTATATTATTTTATGTTATTAATAACATGTATATAAAAATAATTTGCGTCCTATGCTACACAATATTGATTTTAATAAGTACACCCCTTAAGCACTAGATGGATGGATATTGCAACAATACTTCTTAAAAGTAATAACAATAATTACAAATTTCCATGGTAGTAATATCTTTAAATTTTCTTTAAATTCAAGTGCATATATTATAAAGTTTTGGAAGAATTATGGAAAATTCTTTTGTATATCCTTTATGGGAAAATAAAGACCATTCTCATAAACATCATAATGCTTATAGAACGGAAAAATTTAGTAATTCTGCAATAACACCTAGTGAATGTACAAGATTACGTAATTCTAAAATAACATCTAGCGAATTCACCAAACTTCGTAATTCTGAGATAACTCCTAGTGAATATACTAAGTTACTTAATTCTGGAATGACATCTAGCGATCTAACTAGACTACGTAATTCGGCAATTACACCAAGTGAATATACTAGATTACGTAATTCTACAATAACTTCCAGTAGTTTTACTAGATTACGTAAGTAATTATATTACTTCAATTTTAATATTAACTTATAGCTAATTTTTTATGTTAAAACTGTCGAGCTCGAGTCAATTCTATAGTTTCACATTACGCAAATAATTTTTCAAAAATTTTTGTGTACATTTTATTTGTCAATGTAAAATTGACAGTTTAAGAGAAACAAAATTTGTCAAAATGTTATAAAACTACTAGATTGTCATTTAACTCCCAATGTTTGACAATTATAAATCAAATTTCAAATGAATTCGACCAGTATTTCTGAATTATATATATGCAGTAAGCCTGTATTAACAAATAACTAAAATATTTTGGTTATTGTAAAAACAAGTTTTAAAATTTTTTCGTTTTACAGAATCACACGACAGTGGCGTAAAAACACAATCATCAATTCTATCAATTAAAATTTCAAATGAAAACGATGAAAATGTAGTCATACAGTTATATCCAAACAAGAGAAAGAGTCGACGTCATGAGAAAAGAAAAAATAAAATTAAACATAAACGACAAGCTGCTGGAGGAAACGCATGTTCATGCAATCAAAAAACATCGAAAAGTTAGTGACAAATTTATCACATATACAATTTCTTATTTTCAAATCTTTGTAGGAAACAAAATGGTTGATAAAGTTAAAATGTGCAACAACATATACCGTAACACATTTGGCCCAACTGTAGACGAGACTATACTTGTTGGAATGGAAACGCTTCAAAATCTATATTGTAGTGATGGAGAGGATAGTGTAGTAGTAGAACGAGGGTCTGATATTGATGTTGTAGAAAAACAAGTGGTAAATGTACGTGCTGAACCTATACGTACTGAACCTATACGTGCTGAACCTATACGTGCTGAACCTATTCATACGGAACCTATCCATGTTGAACCTAAGCCGGAACTTAAGATCATAGACATTGGTATATATATATATATAGATTTTTTTCAAATATTTTTTATACGTATTGATTCGTATTAAATTTAATAATATTTCGTCTCAAAATTACTATATGTCTCATCTCGGAAAGTGATATATTTTGTTTGACGGCTGGAGGAATCAAACACGAGTTTTCAAATCTCATATTATAGGGTAGTAAATTTATGAACTGTAAATATTTATTTGACTGACATTCAAGTAATTTGATTTTCCTTCAAGAAGACTTCTCGTATTAATTATTTTTATAATTTTGTTTCAGCTCCAACAGTAGACAGCACAAGTAGTAAAAGTGTTGAATCCTCGAAGAGTAAGAAAAGTAAATCTGCCCAGAGTTATAATAATACAAGTAAGCTCTATTTTTTTAAGGCCACACAGGAAGTCAAACTGAATTCAGTTACAAACAATTGGCTAGCAAATCAAAATGTCCATATGCACAATTGTGCAAAAAGCAAACAAACGTAAATTTTGCTTCAGGTTTAATTCATCAATATTATTAGTGATTCAATTGCTAATAATGTTAATTTTCTAGATAATAAGCAGAAAGATTCTAAAAAAAATTTACTGTCCTCTAATTGCTCAATGCGTGACGGGACAGCAAATTTTTCTAAATCTATGTATACACAAAAAGAATTAGAAATATTAAGGAAATATATTGGTAAGATATATTGAATAGATAATAAGTTACTATAAATTGAATTATAATTAACAAATTTAGAAATACCCGAAGCTGATAAGACTAGTATCGCATTTTGTCCGTATAGAACTAATACAGCAGATAATTCCAAAATTACTGCATATTTTACAGTAGAACCAGGAATGCGTCCTTCGAAGAATACCATGAAGAGCGAATCAAATGACAGTTTAAAATTATATCGCTTTTCATTTTGTGCTGGACCTAATGGTAAATATCTTAACTATAGATAAACTAACAGGAAATAAATCTTCGGGCTCTTTCATCGCATGAAGTTTGCTTGAAAAAATGTTTTTACAATTCTAATTAAAAAAAAGAAAAATTTATATATATATATATACATATCTAAATTTTCCGTTTTTTTTTATTAATCCATTCTAAAATAATTGACAGGAAAGATTAAAGGGAAACAATGTAATTCTAAATTAAAGTGTACAAATAAAACTGATGCTAGTAAAACAGTAACAACATCCACTTCCTCAAGTTCCTCGAGCAAATATATACGTAGAAAGAAAAGAATTAAAACTTCAGGTGAATCAATGAAAGATAATAAAGCAACACAGTATGGTAAGAATATTAAAATAGACGGGCAATTTTAGTTTCCTTTCAATCAAGATTTGAAGGTTACAGATGAAGATGTTTCTTATCGGGAACCTGTACCACTTTGGCAGAAGAAACAAACTTATCCGACAGCATATTTTGTATCAAATGATAGTGCAAAAAATTCAGTTCCTTGTAAACCTTGTAGTAAGTGTAAAGGGAAGATGAAAGTTTCTTTTACGCAATCTGATCCTCAAAGTAGAGTAGCTACTACAGAAAGCAAGAGTCAGACGACGTCACAAGAAGACACCAGTAAGTGAAATATTAATTATTTATAGTGTTCTGACTGATTTAGAATTATGTTTATGATCTTATATATTTTCAAGATCAGGCAGTGTACAGTTTTATTATAACCTACCGATGCAATAATTTTATGATTAAACATCCTTTTCAAAACAACAGCAAAATATATTTTTGGCCCTAAATTATTTTACGGAAAATTGCTTCAAATAAAAATTAGAGATAATTTTTTACCTTTAAAATAATTTAGAAAGGTTTGATAACAGCAAATATATAAATGTTCAAGTTTTTTTTTTAAATATTTTAATAAATTATATTTCAAATATTAGGAAATTGATCTTGATAAATGAAAACAAGGTCCATAATTCTTGTTGTGATCTGCATGAAATAATCCCTTATAAATATATATTTAATTATGATCAAAATTATTCTATGTGAAGAACTTAGTTTAGATCTAAATACATTCTAGAATATTTACATATTATTAATATAAATATTGGGGTAGGTGGCTCAGTGGTATCGAGTCGGCCTGTGGATCTTGAGAACCCTGGTTCGATCCCCACAGCCGACAAACAATTTTCACCAATTTAAAAAATCTACCCCTGTGGCTCCTCCACCACTAATATCTTTGTAGGCCGTGATTTGACGGCTGGTAACAGCACTTCACGCGAAAAAATATATCACTTACCGAGATCTGCTTAGGCAGAGTGCCACGCCCAGTGATGGGTAAAAGGCGTGATGATATATTTATTTAATTTATTTTATTTAATATAAATATATCATCATGCCTTTTACCCATTACTGAGTGTGGCATTCTGCTGTAAGCAGATCTCGGTAAGTGATATATTTCTTCGCGTGAAGTGCGATTACCAGCAGTCAAATCACGGCCCCTAAAGATGTTAGTGGAGGAGGTACCACAGGGATAGATTTTAATTGGTGAAAATTGTTTGTCGCCTGTGGGAATCGAAACAGGGTTCTCAAGTTTCACAGGCCTACTTGATACTACTGAGCCATCTATATCCCATATGTGCCTAATAAATTTATTCGCAAACAAACAAAAAATATCGCATCAAATTCATTAATAAAACACAGATAGCTTTTTATTACTATATATTTCAAAATATTGTAGAAGAAACTGATCCTGAAAAAGAAAATAAAAATAAAGAGTTTCCAACATCCTCATCTTCTGTTAAATCTTCCTCAACGTCATATTCTCCAAGATCTACTAATAAATCAGACTGTATAAGTAGTGAAGATATAACTAACAATTGTAAATAATTACTAATAGCTAAATATTTTATTAGTCTGTAATATTAATGGCAGAGATTGTCCAAGACAACGCGATAAATGTTGGTTATCGAAACGGAAATATCCATCAGCGGTTATATTTCCAACGGGTCAAACATTTTTGCCGACATTTTTAAAAAAACTTCATCACCCAAAACAAAGAAATGAAAACAGCGTACATAAAACTGATAAGACTGAAAAAAATAAATCACGACCTTCTTGTAAGTAGAATACTTTATAAAATGTAGTAAAATTAAAATTGGTTTTGAACAGCGTCTACGGAAGCTCAAAATGGAAGTAGCAGTAAGAAAGTTCCTTACAAAGGATTTACCCCGTCTCATTCTTCAACAATTAAAAGTTGGTACTTATTGTTTATTAAACTATACATATATAATACTACGCAATACCCTATCAAAAGGGACAGCACAAACTTTTTTGCTTCATTGCCATTCAAAATATTACTTGTCGTCATATTCATCTATCAATTCAAGCTAAATATATATGAACTACCATACTGCGGTTCGGTGAGTTCGGACCCTGTATTAGAATTAAGTTGTTATAAACAATGAAACTTTAAGTCGAAAGAATGCAAACAGAACTTCTAAACTTAAATTAAGCAAACAATTAAAATAAAATATTTTAATACTAAAACGCTATGTTGATTACTGCAAATTGAGTAAATACCGTATTGACTTAATTACAACAGATCTTGAAATTACTTATTTTTTAGAATATCAAACGTCATCAGAATCAAGTTATACTGAAGATATTTCAAATTCGGCGTTTATTGAATCTGGTAAAGTATAAAAACAAAAGACATTAAATTATTGTCAAACATTTGATTTTTGTAGAACCGAACTTAAGGAGCAAAAGACAAAATACTAAATCAAAAAAGAATAAAAATACTGGTAATTTGGAACAAGGTGATATTATATATTATGTAGTAAAATGTATTCTATCGCATACATATCTTTAAATTCTTTTAGAAGTTTCAACTACTTCAAGTTCTAATTCTAAGAGTCGTGGAAATACTCCAAAACAGTATTGCTTTCCAGAAAATTCATCAAAATTTACCAGAACACATAAGGACAATTCGAATAAAATCACATCGAATTCTAAAATGATCCATAACAAGAAAAACGATGAGGAAGATATTTGTAATCCTGAAGATTATTGCTCAATAGAGTGTTCTACAGAAAGTTTAGAAGAAGAGGGAAAAAATATTAGAAGAAACATTATACCGTATCGATGTACTCCTCAAGAATTTTGTTCTACAGAATGTTTAGAAGAGGAGGAAGAAGAAAATGATTCTATACGAAATATGCTACCATACCGATGCACTCCTCAAGAATATTGCTCAATGGAATGCTTAGAAGAAGATGAAAGAGGTATTTACAAAAAGTATTCGTTTCTACGAACGAAAATTATTACTATTGAAAACTTGTGGGCATTTATTTATAGGATTTTAAAATAATTTAATATATCATCACGACTTTTACCCATTACTAGATGTAACACTCTGCTGTAGTAGATCTCAGTAAATGATATATTTTGGGCGTAAAGTACGGTAACCAGCCGCGAAATCACAGCTTCCAAAGATATTAGTGGTAAGGCCACAGAGATCATTTCATTGTTTGTGGGCTGCGGGTATCGAACTCAGGTCCTCAAATGCAAATGCCGAGGCGTGTCCACTGACTTTTTTACCCATATATAAAAATACGATTGTATCTGATTGGTTTGAATTCTCTGTATTGTAATTAGGATTAAATTTCTATTGTATAGAGTAGAAAATAAATAAATATACGTATAATAATTTACACATACGAAATCAGATCATTTATTAATTTGACTGGTTTATTTAACTTACTTTATTCCCAGATACAGCTTGAATTAATCCGCCATAATAAGTGCATCAGTTTATTTAATCCAATTCAGTTAGTCATGTGATCTGAATTTATCTCAACTGATTTAAATGAACCAATTGACAAATAGAATATAATTAATATAGTTGCATTTCAGAATCTACTACCCCTACAGAAAGTACTGATCATACTGAGCTTCCTCCTTACAGGACTTTAGAAAAAAATATTACTGTGCAGACTAGTTATCCTCCTCAGAGTAAAATTGTAAAACCACAGGGTAAAATGTAAACTCTTTCGTATTTGATTTAATTTACTTAATACGCATTTATTTAGGACAGAAGAAGTGTAAATTAAAAAAAAATCGTCGTACTCCTCAAGATTATGGCAAAAAATACTATAAAAATGAGGATGAAAAAGGTAAACAAATAATAGACTTTAAACAACTTTATCTGATTATATTGTCCCATATTAATTTAGGACAGAAAAAAGAAAAATCTCGGCGTGATCCTTTAGAATATGGTCAAAAACAACGATTAAAAGACAAACATAAAGGTATACAAATAAATATTTTAAATATTTATATTCCGAATTAATTTCTACTTTGGTTTATATAGAAAAGAAACAAAATATAGTAGACAGATATCAATGTACTCCAGAAGAATATTGCAATATAGATTGTTTGGAAGAAGAAACAGAGGAAGAAGAAGAGGAAGAAAAGGGTAGCTATATAACTATAGCATATTTCATTTTAATAGTTATTTGTATTAGTAGTAACGAAAGTCATAAATTTGAAGTTTGATACACGGCAGCGAAGCCAGAGTGTATCAATCAAATGAGTAAAAAAGATGCTTTAGTTGTACACACAATTTTATGGAAATTAAAATTTAAAAATATAATTTTACATATTGACTATGAAAAATCGTTTAGAACTATTCAAAGTGAGGTATAAAACGTTAAAAAACAGTGAAAAAGTAAATACAACAATTGCATTGCTTTAATTATTTTTTTCACTATTTTTTCGAAATAATTAGTATCTTTTATACTCCTAAAATCAATCTATTATCAATATGCAAAAAATACTTATACAATAAAAGCATTTTGTTTTCATACACTTGCATCAAACTTCAAGTTCGTGAAAAAAGTATTGCTTTCATTAGTTTTCACTTGTCAGTAATTATTTGTACAACTACAGTCCGTAAGGTGAGAGATTACAATGTGATTGAATAGGAACTATGTTATTCTAAGTCTAATTGGTTGATCAAATCGTCGAAATGAAGATATATTGCAACAGTGTCAACGTTAATTGGTCTCCAAATAAACATGGCATAAAATTTGGTTACATGTTCTAAATACAGTATAAATTTATTTTATGTAACTTTAAAATATTATCCATCAACATTTATAAAAATCTGAAACAAATAATAGGTATATTATGTAACAAATTTTATAAACGACTATTTAGTGACGAGTGTACAAAAAAACGAGTATCAAAATAAAATACGTCGCATACAATCACTATTGTAATCTGTCATCGACCAAACTGTAGGTTTACAAATAATTATTGACAGCTGTCAAAATTTCGATACCATATTGGCACACTTTAAATGAGATAAGGAGATAACTAAATAAAAAATGTAAAGAAACAGTTAAATTAACCCAATGAGAAGGTAGTATTTACCTTTCTTCACTATTCACTTTCTACACTTTTTCGTTAAAAAGACGACTTTCCTAATCCACAAATTTATTTAGGAAAGAAAGACGCAAAAGTAGAAAAATTTAAATCTGCTGCACAAAAATATTGCCCAGCAGATAATCCAGAAGAAGAAGAAGAAGAAGAAGAAGAAGAAGTTGAGGAAGAAGATGTAGATAAAGGTATTCAAGTTTATTTTGAAAATTTTGACAGAAAAAGGAGTTTCAAATTTTCCAATAAGAAATAAAAAATTTAATAAATCTAAATAAATATTGCTCTAAGATTTTTTTAAGTATTAGGCCAAGCTGTTATTTAAGCAACAAAAAATTAATTAAATAGATACAACTTTTATCTGAAGCACTTTCGTCTAAAATAATCTGGTAGGTTAAGAAGATATATTCAACAGCGAAAATCTTGAAGAATAAAATAAAACATAAGATAGCAAAACAATATTAATGAATTATTCTTTTATTTAGTTGACAGTAAAAGTATACAAGTATCTATTCCTGCTACAACGAAGAAAAAAGCTCATAAATCTCTAGGTAAAAAATGTCCAGCGCAGATTTGTCCAGAATCACAGTTGATTTGTCCCAACGCGCAAATGTTGCAATTACCATATTGCTTGCCATGCAAATCACGGATTTTATACTCTGTTGATACGCAAACTGAAACTATTTTACCAGAAAAGTCGAGTAAAGATTCTCCTGAAACTGGTAAGGTGCAAACAAGACAAAATAAATATGTATATTAAATGATTTTTTCTTTTTTTTGTTCTATTTATTTATTGTTTTCATATTAATTAATTATATTTGCGGAAGCTTTTTTATTTTATATACTTATATATAATTGCATAATCTAATTATTATTTTCATTTATAAAAATATATAATACCTAGCCAATTGTTTTTAACAATTCATAAAATAAATTTTAGTCAACACAATTTATCTGACAAATTGATTTGAACCTATTTTCAAATTATCTTGAATATTTTAAAATGTTCATTGTCAAATGATTATAAATTATTCTATAAAAATATTTTTCAACTGAAAATTACAGAAATTTTTATTTGACTTGTAACATTTGTCACGCAAATAATTTATAACCTTTTGACAGCTGAATATATATGATGCCATTCTAATCTTTTAGTCGAGATATTCGCAATTGACACATGGAAGATGTCAACGTTTTGATAGCAAAACATGACGAAATATTGGTTGCTCTAAATCATGCACTTCCATTACTGTACTAATATTATTGACTGAATTTAAAAAAATCCGTTTTAAATTTATTTCAAATAAGAATCGAATTAAAATGTATAACCTTTTAATATTTTTAATGCCATCTATAATAATAATAAAACTCCAATAAATTGTGAAAATCTAAAGAGTAGAGAGAAACCAATTGTTTCATAAGATTGCAATGTGTCAAACGCGAATATTATATATTTCATATATGGTTAAATAATTAGAGGAATTCTAGTTACAGATGAACCAACAAAAATAATTGAAGTATCAGAAAAATCTGTCGATGCTCAAAAAATTGGAAAATCGCAATTATCACAAGTACCATCTAATCCTATTAAACAGCGTTCCATAACTACTACAACCCATGCGTCAATCTTGTCACAAACAACGCAGAAACCAGATTCTGGTAATTAAATAACTTTATTGTAAGAAGAATAAGTAAATAGTGTCAGTTTAAATGTTTGGTTATGTGGAACGTATATCGAATGAAAGATTGGTATAACTGATGTGCGAATGTAAGGTGAAATTAAGGGTGAGATTTTGCATAGACGCCTGAAAGGCAATTGCACTGGTGTCCCTAAAATACTTAGGACTGGTAATCTACTAATAAGGTTTCTAATAAATTTATTTGTCAAACATAAAACAACATCTCATTGAAATCATCATTTTAATTATGAAACAAACAAACAATTTTCACCAATTAAATCTACCCCTGTAGCTTCGCCTCCACTAACATCTTTGGGAGCCGTGATTTGACTTCACGCGAAGAAATATATCACTTACCTAGTTCTGCTCTGGCAGAGTGCCACACCCAATAATGGGTAAAAAGCGTGATGATATATTTATTTATTTATTTAATTATGAAAATTATATTTTTTGATGTGGTTGTTACACAGATAAATTTATTAGGAATTTTGTTACAACATCGAAATATCGGCCCCATATTAAGTAAAATAATATTTAATCGAGAGATAACATAAAATAAATGTTCAGTAAATGTTACAAAGTTTTATGCAACGCCATTTGATGGAACAAAGTGTGATGATCAACTTATTTTCTTGCAGATATAGAAATGTCTGGTTTACTAAAGCAGCGTAATATTGTTCCGAACGAAACGAGATACGCTATCACTCGCGTAACGAAATATGATGATTTTACAACATACGAAGTGATGAAGTCAACAAAATTAAGACCAAAAGTAATTCCATGTGTGACAGAAGGGGTATTTATCGTAAAGAACAAGGATAAATCCAAACCAGCTCCTGAGATAATATGAAAGAAGCGTCAACATTATTTTTGTTTTTCATTTAATGCTCACAAAAATAAAATGTGTTGTATTGACACAAATGTTCAATAAGTAAAAATATATTGTGATCAACTTTTTATTGGAATAAATGGTTTTTTTAGCTGTTTATAAATTAATTATAATTTATTTTATGGCACGAGACATTTTTGCTAATTATGCCTGATATTTATAAAGAAGAGAAAAAATATGAACATAAGCAGTGAGTTTGAGTAAATGTCTAGCATTGACCTATAGTTACCTAATGACACAACCCGCAACCAACGATGCGTCGTTGCCAGCTCTGCACAGGACCGGACTTTACTATTTTCCCAAAAATTTTCAATAATCGCAAAATAATATATTATGTAACAAGTTTTACAAACGTATCTTTAGCTACGGGTAAATAAAAAACGATTACCCAAAGAATTTATAAAACGAATCATATACTATACTTTTTCTACGACAGCATATTGAGACAACATAAAATTTTATTATACCGGGAATTTTTCTTATCAGTAAACATAGGGATATATCATTACCATAGTTACAGTTAAAAAGTTTGACAGCAATACATTAGAGCGTTTATTTTAAAAGTAAACATAGGGAAAATAATATTTTCAGCAATGCATTGAAGTGTAATAGTCTATAGTCTAAAAGAAACATTTTAAGTTTAAACAAATTAAATGAATTTGAATTACTTTAAATTACATTAACTAAACGTTAGGTATAAATTTAGAACCTCAAAACAATCCAAAAGTTCTTTTGTGTAGAGGTTTGTTCGCAAATTCTTCGTTTAAGAACTCGTACATACAAATAATGAGAATTTTGGGTTGAACCAGTTCAAAAATCGAAAATTATTAAAATGTGGTTCTATATAATTCAGACCACGAGAAATCGAATGGCGCAAAGCGCATCTTCATATCTTTTTTAGTTTTTGAGTTACAGCGATTTTTGACTTTTTTTTAAGCTCAACTTTGAAAGCCCATAACTCAAAAACTAAAAGAGATATTGAAATGCGGTTTCAACGAGTGTATTTCTCGAGCGTTACTTACCTTGTACAGGTATTTAGAAAATTTTGAAAATTTTAAATTTTTTTCAAAAATTTTCTTTTGTCGATATTTCAAAAACTTGAAAACATAGTGGCAATCTGAAAACACCAGTGAATTCCTCGCATAAAAATACATAGGTATGCAAATTTTCAGAATAAAATTCGAACGGATACATTTTTTATTACAAAAAATCGAAAATGGCCGTTTTTTGAAAATTTCTTAAGGGGTTAGCCTTAAGATTTTTACGATTTTTGGCCATTTTTCGTTTTTTTGTAATAAAAAATGTATCCGTGCGAATTTTATTGTGATACTTATGTATTTTCACGCGAGAAATTTACTGGTGTTTTCAGATTGCCATTATCTTTTCAAGTTTTTGAAATATCGACAAAAGAAAAATAAGGAAAAAATTAAAAAAAATTGAAAAATTTTCAAAATACCGGTACAAGTTAAGTAGCGCACGAGAAATACACTCGTTCAAACCGCATTTCAATATCTTTTTTAGTTTTTGAGTTATGGCGTCTCAAAGTTAAGCTTTAAAAGAAGTCAAAAATCGCTGTAACTCCAAAACTAAAAGAGATATTGAAACGAGTGCATTTGTCGTGCTCTGAACTATATAGAACCATATTATAAAAATTTTGACTTTTTGAACTAGTTCAACCAGGAATTCACATCTGCATGTTTATATGTCAAAATTTTCTCAGCAGGTCCTCGATCAATAATCGCCATGTTGGAGCGGCAATAGAGTACTTTCTGCTCTAGGTACATAAACTCTCCACCCGGCTCTGACCACACATTAAGGTAGGTAATAACATACCATTATAAACATTCAATTGCGCATCTCTGAATATATTCGCGGAGTAAAAGTTCGCGGATCACCTAATACTTTATAACCAGCAAGATATTCTTCTTTTAATCATCTTTCAATTTTCTTACAATTGCAATTGAAACGAATGAAAAATTATTTTGTAAATTTTTCCATTTCGGTCCTGCTCTGCGGTACCTGTCCGCCGCGGCGTCTGGGCGTTCCACCCTCGTACCCCACATCCCTTGCACACTGCGACGCTTTGTCGCTCGTATATTTCTCATGTATTCAAATTTCCGTCCAGATATAAAACTTTCCGAGACATATTTCCTGCAAATGTTTGTTCAATGGATGCTCGACTAGTGTCATATCTAAAGTCGAACTTGTACAACAAGTAACAAAAACTTCTAATGTTTTTTTGCATTAGGGTTGTTTGTAGTTTTATGATTCTATTTGTATGCCATTGCAGCTATCTTAAATTAAAATGTTTGTCGCAAATATTTTAGATAATAACTTAAAGTATTTCCTTCTATTTCAAATTTGCAAATAAAGTAACATATTAGTATCATGAAATGTAAAATAATATAATTTCAATGTTATATAAAACGCAAACGCGGAGTTTTCTTTAAGAAAATGAGAGACTATAAAACAGAATGAACCCTAAATAAATGTTAATTATAGAAAAGTTGAAAAGTACGTCACTGGCTATTATTGTAAAAACATATTTGTCCGTCAGTACGACGGTGTGGATAGTGATACGGAATTCGAATCTGGAGATCCCGAGTTCGAATCGCACTCAAGCTAAAAATTATATATATAAAAAAAAAACTATCACACTACGGCTCGGTGAGTGCCGACCCTGTACTGTAATTGGGATTAAATTCCTGTTGTACAGCGTAACATAAATAAATAAATAAATAAATATTACGCCAATATACTGACAATATTTTTATGTTAAATTGCGGTTAACATCCGTCAAATAAAGGCACCCAAAGTTATCAATAAAACTAATTTTTATCTATTCATTTCAAGTTGTCGTTTAGGTGTCCAACTCGGATTTTCAACTTTTGCAGTTTGATGCCTAATTGTTAAAGATAAGTAAAATAAAAAAGAGACATTTTCATAAGAATTACTTTACTGCATTCTTCTGTAAGACAAAGTATAATACGAAATTTGTCCAGCGGATTGTAAGATTATAAGAACATAAAAGAAATAATCAACAACAAATATCAATTAGAAGCAAATAAATCGTTAAATCTAGATTCCGCTGAAATAACATGCTACCAAAGACCCGTCAGTATTTTTTCATGATATTTGTTTTCTGTCCGTGTTTCTTCGCGGTGAAGGCGAACACTGAACACCGAATAGTTCGCTTTCGCCCGAGTTCATTTGCCCGTGTTTGTTTTCGGCAAATAAAACTCACAAGTCGCTGATGACAAGTGAAGATTTGTTGGCCAGGATATAAAACAACAGAGGAAGTTATACGTCCGTGATGCCAACGTGTTTGTGCCAATAAACGGGATGGTTTTTAAAATCCCATTTGTTTTATATGTGGACGAGTCGACCGGCACCGGGAGACGGGAGACCGTCTGGCCACAGAAATTAATCATCCCTCGGTCGGTGAAATGTATGTTTGCCCACAGTGAATTAACGGAGATCAAAACATGGCGACATGCGGATGTATTTGAGGTTTTTTATCAATTTTTTTTCTTTTTTCTGTTTTAATCAGGACCGCATCTAGGGGTGCAATAACATACAAGAAAATTTAAAATAAATATATCATCACGCCTTTTTACCCATTACTGGGTGTGGCACTCTGCCGAAGCAGATCTCGGTAAGTGATATATTTCTTCGCGCGAAGTGCAGTTACCAGCCGTCAAATCACGGCTTCCAAAGATGTTAGTGGAAGGGGAGGCACAGGGGTAGATTTAATTTGGTGAAAATTGTTTGTTGGCTGTGGGGATCGGACCAGGGTTCTCAGGATCCACAGGCCGACTCGATAACACTGAGCCACCTACCCCAGTTGACATTTAATTTGACCTATTTCATTATTGAAAGTTGAACTAGTTACATTATTTAGTATCAAGTTCATGAAAATATAAATACAATATTATTTGTCTTCTGGATACGGATTATTATATTAGGGGTTGATATTTCAACTTCCTAACAAAGTTAAACACAATAAAAAATAGCACATCAAAAAATGACAGGTAATATAAGTTTCATAATTTGAAATATGGTTTTCATGTGATGATTTTCATTTGTTTACCAGATAAATTTATTAAAAACTTTGTTAGTAAATTTAAATATTTATCCCTAGTAATCCAATTTAAACATCTACATTGAAATCTTGTTAAATTGTATGATTAAGATATGAATGTGAGTCTTTAAATAGACTTACATGATTGGATAGCCTGTTATTAGAAAATGTAACTTATAATGAAATAAATATTTTTTCATGAACATGTCAGAAAGAAAACTTTTCCTGCCAAAAGAAGATAGCAACACATTTCGTCTCTAGGAAAGAAAAGTAAAGCCAAATCTATGGTAACTGGAAAATAACTATGATTTGACATTTGTGGTATTTAGGTATATAGTAGAATAACAAATCTTATCTAAATTTCTATTTTAATTCTAATTTACTTTCTAATAGGATAGTAAAAAAAATTATATGTATACATCATTTTTAATGAAACGGCACATTCGAGAAGAAATGTCTCACTTTCTTCCCTTATATACAAATAACTATTCTTACATTTCAGCTATTTTGAGTAGGTATTAAAGTGTGTAATTCACACGTCAAACTTGGCGTAAGACCCGGCCCTGGTTTTAATGATGGATTCGCTACTACTACAAGGATCAATAAATTACATAGTGTGTTATTCGAAATAAAGTAATTTTAGGTTTTTTTTCTTTAGAGTCGTTAACAATACATTTATTTGATGTATTTATTGATTATATACGTAGCTTAAAAGCCTGCGGTTCAATAATTATGAAATACAGAATGTAATTAAAAGTTTTCTTATTAAATTAGCATACATTGTTGAAGTTTGCTAGATTGTAAAAGCTTAATAAAACTTCATATAGTTTTTACGCTGTTATTAAAATGAGAAAACTTTACTCAGTAATAGTTTGCCTAGTTAATATGTTTAACATTAAACTTAGGTAATCTTTTCTCATTTAATTAAACATAAAATAAACGCTAGAACGAGGAATTATAAAAAAGTTTTAAAAGTTCTGTTTAAATTTTTTCCATCTATTTTCGTTAGATTTCTCTTTGGCATATAGAACATTTAGATCAAAATCAATATTGTATCTGTCATCGGACATTTACATCTTGTTTGTTAATGCTGAGATAAAGTAACTGGTAAATCATCTGCCAGATAATTTTGAATTCAAGAATCGATCTTAACGAACAAAATGTCTTTTTGAATGAATATTCCTCATTTATACTGTGTCGTCAATACGATAGTTTTTTTAAATAATATTTTGCTCACGAAGAAGTAGAATGTAATGAGTAATATTAAAAAAAAATGTAGAAATAAGTTTGAGTAAATAACATTAACAAGGCATCAAAGTTCTAAATGAGTTGTTATTCAGCAACATGAATCTGTTAAAGTTTGCGTGTAAAAATAAACACACTTGATATTCGCATGCCATTCGCGCTGAGTTTGTTAGGCGCTCGGAGGCAGAGAGTGTAGGTAAGGCACAAGCTCCAGCGGCGGCAAGATAGCCGGAAGTGAAAACAATTTGCGTCAAGTAGGCAATAATTGTTTTTATTTTGTCCGTTCGAGTGGCAGCGCCTCGCGTTTACCGCTTCGCCTGGCGCCAATGTGGGCGACGTTCACGCGCTACGTAAACTCGTTTCTTCAGCACCGTTTATAATTCCTACACGCATATATGAATGGCATATACAGGCTCTTTTTGTACTTCGGACAGAAATTAAGGGTATATCTCGTATATAACGTACTGATTACTGAACAAACAATTTTTTTCAGTAGTTTTCAAAATACGGAACACATAAATAAAATTAATAAATATATCATCACGCCTTTTACCCATTACTGGGTGTGGCACTCTGTCTAAGCAGATCTCGGTAAGTGATATATTTTTTCCCGTGAAGTGCGGTTACCAGCTGAAAATCACGGCCCCCAAAGATGTTAGTGGATGTTACGGAACACAACTTTCTTATTATATATTATGTTATTCAGTTGACTATTTTTTCCTGAATTCAACGATAGAAACAAAACTTACATACACACATACATAACATCACGCTATATCCCATTAAATGGGGTAGCACGAACCCCTGAAACATTCACAGAACATCCACTAAAAGATCAACATTCTCATTCTGACACACGATACTCGTTTCAACCACCTCGACACTTCCTTCATACGAGCTTTTTCGTTCCTCACAACCAAAATCCATCATCAAGCAACAAACCTTCATTCCCATTCATCCATTCACTCCTGTACACATAAATTGAACCAAATAAATGAGAAAAATGCAAGTAAAATTTATACATACTGTTTAAAAAATAGAGGTATGTTAAAGGAGCTTATATGAAATATATAAAGCAAAAGTAGTACTTTAGGAAAGAAATGTTTGTCATGATAATGTATAAATTTGATGGAACATAGCGAGTTTGTAAAGCAAGGTGCTAGGTTATACTATATCCTATGCTGAAGACGACATGTTGTCAGACGCGGTGGGTGCGTCTTCATTCATTAACAGACGCCAGACGAGATTTTTACGAACGCCGAACTTCTCTTCTCCGTCTTGCCTCTAGCGCTACGTTTGCAACTAAGCGTGGAACATCCAATTACATGTTAACGTAAAAGGTAGCGCATGTCATTTTAATTTTTAATTATTTGAGAAAAAGCTAATGATTATATAAAACTCCTTTTGTATGCGTCTAATTAAGATTTTTATCGAAAGATATATGATAAAATCTGTATGTTGTACCTACGTAATATGTTGTTATTTGTATGGTAAATACACAAAGATTAAAATTTTAATTAAATTTAAAATGCAGCATATTTGAATGTAAAATTAATTTAAAATTATAATAAATCACAAATATAACTATGCAATAGTTTTGCATGTCTAGTATAGTAGCAGTACAGTGGTTTAGTTAGCGTTATAGCATTTGAGTTCGAGTTCGAATCCCACTCAAGCTAAAATACTCATTTTACACACTAGAATGCAAAATACGCGTTGCATGTTAATGTAAATGATGAAAAAATCATGTACCTCGCGTATTGATATTAGTGAAAAAAATGAACATTTTTTGACAGTTGTAGAAAAATTAATATTTTCACATATTTTCCGGCTTTGTGCATGTACAGAAGTATTTAGTAACAGTAAGTGTAATATGTTATAAGAATGAAAAATACCATGTAATAAAATAAAATATTAGTGTTGCATTTAATTATATAAACTATAAAGTTTAATTTTAAAATATAGCAAGTGGCCTCATAAAACCTACACAGTGAATAAATGCGATAAGTTTGAGAGTGGAAGCACAACTAGAGTGTAATTTATTTATTTATATTTATGTGTCGTCGCTTGAACACAGCTTGCGGTCATATCAGGTAATCAGAGTCATTTCACGATGATTTATCAAAGGAAACATGAGTGCGTAAAAATGAAACAGCGTGAGATGTGTTTGAAATCTTCGTGATTGCCGTGTAGGTTAGCTTTCAGTACGCGTGTAGGAAACAAATGACAGAAATGTATCACCGAACAGATGCATGACGCAGAAACTAACTACGTGAAGGCATGTAAGTATTTTTAACTTTTATTGTATTTTTACGCTTTAAAAGCAATTTGAAAGATGAGATCTATGGTTATTCATAAACTATAACATTGAGAATATTGGAAATATTGCATAAGAATGTTACAAGAAATGTACGATTATATTCATAATCTGTGAAAATCACGGTCACAATTCTCATTTAAGGTTAGAAAATTAACATACAATATTTACATCTTTATTAAAGTACACACTGAAGGAACTTGTATGCTAATATGAACGGATGCAATGAAATTAAAGGAAGTTTCATCAACTTTATAAACATGGATTGCCTAAAGACGAATGTTATATGTTACCGTTAGAGTATAATTATAGGTAATGTATCCATTACCTAGGCCCTAGACAAAATTCCAAATGTAAAAGTTGTATTACTTACCAGTTATTTTTTATAATATAACGAACTTTTGACGTAGTTCGCTTCATTTGTAATTCTGACAAAATATCCTAAGCACGTAGAATATATTGCTTGTCCGGAAGAAAAATTTCAAAACTCGAAAAACGTGATTTGAAAACATGCAGACATTTTGCTTTTAAGAAAACTTTAATTGTCTTTATTGGAAAATGTTTTTTTTATGCTTATGACATTATTCCTCCGTAATAGTTACATGCACTATACACGCAAGTCGTTAGATTCTATTTCAGCTCTAATTATTCAACCATTTATTTAAATATTGACCATGTTCTTTTCAATATTCAATATTGTATATTAAAATAAGCACTAATATACAATTATATATATTCACTCAACCATCTGAAAGATTTACATTCATAAAAATATATATAAAGTAAACACTTGGCTATGTTTCACAAAATTCAGCCTCCAAGTCACCTTATGAGGGCATTGTGAAACATAGCCAAGTGTTTACTTTATATTTTTATTAAACCTTGTTTCACCTAGTGTTGGATGACAATTAATTTTGTCTTTGTTGTTATTTAAATTGCTATTGCGTAGCTTTCCCTTTTTTTTCGGTAGATGGCATGATCTGTTCCACAGAACTTCTCATGTCATCTTACCTGTTCTTAGAGATCTTATTCTCTGCTGGCACAGTTCTTCGTCACCAGCTTCTTCACGTGAACTTTGTTCTAGGTGAAGAAGTGAGTTATACCATACTGATGAGCTCTAATAAGAGCGAAACGCGTCTATGGTTACTAACTGTGCTGGCCGGCCTCTGACGATGCCCTCATAAGGTGACTTGGAGGCTGAATTTTGTAAAACATAGCCAAGTGTTTACTTTATATATATTTTTATTAAACCTTGTTTCACCTAGTGTTGGATGACAATTAATTTTGTCTTTGTTGTTATTTACATTCATGTTTGGAATTAAAGTACTCTGTTGTAAAATATTTATAAAATGTACCTAAAGAGTACGAAAGTCAGGCTTAAATGTAATAATTAATTAAAACTAGATCCAAGCCAAGAAAGTAATGTTTTCATTACATATCCACTGCACATAATTTATTCGACTGATTAGAATGCAGCCAATAATTTAATTGCCTATTGGGACTATATGAAAATGTTTCTACTTATTTTTATGTAATTACTTATATCTTCACTATACAATCGTATTGATAATCTTACTGATCCATAGATTAAAGATCAGTAGTTGCCTTTGTGCAGAGAACTCACAGTAATGATATTTCATCCCGTGAAAATTTGTCCATAAGTTCTTATGGGTTGTAAGATATTGGATGCTCTGGAAACGAGAATGTATCCAGAGATACTTAATTGAGTGTTTATAATGGTAATGGTATAATGGATGAGGAAATATAAATGATGTATACCAGCTGTGGAAATCGGGTATTTGCATGACGTGTGTGTCCCCATCATATTGGTATATAATTAGCAAGAAATTGAGAAGAATATTGTTAAAGGAGTGTGTACAAATCAGTTGAGATGGTTTGGATATGTCGAACGAAAGAATGGCGAAACAAGTAATGTTGTGAAATTAATCTAGACATGACTATGATTGAAGGTTTGTTGTTTGTTGCATGAACGAAAGAGTCCGAGTGTGAGGAATAAATGAAAGTGGTGTGCGTGATGAATTTGATAAATAAATGTTTGAAGGTTCGTACTTCACTATTTCATAGTGCGTATCGTGATCTTATATATGTATGTGAGTTCTATGATAAAAATAGTACAAAATTATTTGAAGTATAAAGAGTTGTAACTTACTAAGTAATTTTATAAAATGAGCCACAATTAAGTTTAGAGTTCTTAAAAATAAGCACAAAAATATGAAACAAAAGATATGAATATACTGAATATGTTTTTAGAATAATTCAAAGATTTTTTTTTAATTCATTAATATAAGTTTAACTAATATTTCAAAAAAAAATTATTTAACTCCGTTTTAATATGGTGTAGGAAAACAATGCAAAATAAATCGTTTATGATTCATAACAATCCTGATTTGATGGTTCATTTTGAAATATCATCGTTAGTTCGTTATTATATTTTTCAATAAAATCAGTATCACTTGATCATTAAATGCTTTATAACAAGATATAACTTGTACCTGTGGGTCTCGTTTTTCTCTTCCTACTATGAGGTTCGAACGTTTTCGGATGTAAAAGAACGATCCATGTAAATTCCAATTTGAATTTTGCACAAATCCCTAGTGGACAAATCCCTCTCACCCACATTCTCCTGGTCTCGTCAAGAGGCGGCCACGGCCCGCCGTTTTGGCACAATGCGATCGCCTTCAATGCAAATGACTACGATCTCCGTTCTTCTCCGAGCGCACTCCGAATGCCGGGCCCACATGCATCGTGCACTAAACACACATAATGGCCGCGATCTTCTGCTACGGTGACGGCGACGGCCACGGCGGCCACATTATATATGGACATGCTAAAACCCTGTACAAACTTGATAATTACACGGTACGTACACAAAGAAGCTTGTTGTGGGGAAAAATCACCGAGCGTGGGGTACTGATTGACTGACAGATGCTGGCGCAAATCATCGGTTGTCGGATAAATGTTGTCATGTTCTTCATCGCTAAACTGTTATATCCTAAATTTACTGGATTAGAATCTTGTTCAGATTAGTTTTGTGGTTCGATTCAATTCTATGTAACTAGCCCGAGAGGCTAGTCTAAGCAGTGGCGTAGCCAGAAATTTCTAATAGCGGGAGAGAGAATTTAAGAATATTTTTTAGAGGTTATTTTGTACACGATGTCTACTATAAGAAGCTCACCATTGCTAACTTGTTTGAATGAAGAGAGAGAGAGATAGTTAAATAAGCGAAGTAGTGTCATTTTATCCAACTAATTTAATTATGTACAATTAAAACCAGGGTTCGAAGATATATATCGATCGATATATATCATGATATTTATTTTGATATATATCGTCATATTTTTGCAATGATATATATCCATTATATAAAAATATCAAATAGTTTTTGAGATATAGCCTCCGGAGAAGTGAAGTTTTTCGAATTTTTCAGTTTTTCTACATTTCCGAGGCTATATCTCAAAAACTAAATGTGATATGAAAACGCGGTAACCGGCATTAATTTTCTCGTGCTTAAGTTAACTTATAAACATAGTTTCAGCGATTTTTATTTTTTTTCAATTTTCCGCCAAAAAAATCGCAAAAAGCGGTTTTTTAACATTTTCTCGAAAACCAGAAGTCATATGCATTTGAAGATTGCACCACTGGATTCAGTGGGTCAAAATACATATGTATGTAAATTTTCGTTTTAATAATCCTACGATTAAGGATTTTTGGGAAATAATTAAAAATATTAAATTGCATAAAATTGTATGAAAATTTGCTTATAAGTCAATTCGGACACGGGGAATTCAACGCCGTTGAGCGCATTTCCATATCTTGTTTAGTTTTTGAGATATAGTCTCCGGAGAAGTGAAATTTTTCGAATTTTTCAGTTTTTCTACTTTTCCGAGGCTATATCTCGAAAACTAAATGTGATATGAAAACGCGCTCAACGGCATTAATTTTCTCGTGCTTCAGTTAACTTATAAACATAGTTTCAGCGATTTTTATTTTTTTCTATTTTCCGCCAAAAAAATCGCAAAACGCGGTTTTTTAACATTTTCTCGAAAACCAGAAGTCATATGCATTTGAAGATTGCACCACAGGATTCAGTGGGTCAAAATACATATGTATGTAAATTTTCGTTTTAATAATCCTACGATTAAGGATTTTTGGGAAAATTGAATTAAAATCTGAAAAAACCAAAGGGGTACCCCTTAGGAAATAATTAAAAATATTAAATTGCTTAAAATTGTATGAAAATTTGCTTATAAGTCAATTCGGACACGGGGAATTCAACGCCGTTGAGCGCATTTCCATATCTTGTTTAGTTTTTGAGATATAGCCTCCGGAAAAGTGAAATTTTTCAGTTTTTCTAAATGTGTACAAAAACTAAAATTAAAAAATAAATATCCAAAAAGTGATATTTATCTGATATATATCCTATATATCAGATATTTTGATATTTATTATAAATATCATGATATTTACGAACCCTGATTAAAACTAATTGAATAAGCAAATTATAAACAAAATAACAATTTTTGTAATAAAACACGATATGAATATGGCGTCCCATTAAAAAAATGCTACTTTTGCTTATAACTTGCTTATTTCACCTGAAATTATAAACTTTACACCATTCAATTTATCAGAGAAAATGGCACTAGTTTGACTATTTCACTCTTTCTATTTCTCTCTTCAAATAAAAACGTTAGCTCATCAAAATGTAGTGGGAATTTAAATAGTACACTTGAAACGAAAAGTAATATAAAACATAATGAATAGTTATGTGTATTAAGAGCGTAAAGTGATTCTTTGTTACTCGAACACTCGGCTCGCGCTGCAATAGTCTAAGAGGAACAAATACACTTTACGCTCGTAATACACACAATTTTTTCTACGATTGCATCTTAAAATTATTAAAAAAACGTATGCGTACTGAAAATAAATACGTTCTGCCAACTGTCAATATGACAAGTTTTTGTTTTGTTTGTATCCCTGGTAACTATTGAAATACGCGCGCATTTAACATCTTTTTCGGGCGTTGCTATTGGAAACGCGCAAAAAATATATTTTTCGATTGATCCACAGAAAACGTCAAATTTACAATGATAAATGAGAGCATAATTATCAATTTTTCATAGCAATCGTACAAACATTTATTTATTTTCGTTCATGTCCCCCTCCCGCTTATATATGTTACTTATATTTAAATTTTCATGTATAAAAATAAATAAATTAATATAACATCATGTATTTTACCATTACTGTCAGGTACTCTGCCATAGCAAATCTCAATAAGTGACTTATTTTGCGCGTGGAGTACGGCTACCAGCCGTCAAATGACGGCTCTCAAAGATATTAGTTACAGAGGTCATTTTAATATGGATGAAGTTTGTCGGTAGCAGATATCGAACTCGGATTCTTAAATTCACAGACCGATATGCTTCTACCTCACCTTTCACTGAGCTATCTATTTTCTTGCGTTGGTTTTTATTTGCTTTATTAAAATGAACTTCATCCAAGAGTATATACTAAGAATTCCTTCCAGCGTACAATGTATTTCTTAAAATTAAATTTGGAATAATACCTACTTCAAAATAGGAACGTTGCTAAGAAACTATTGCCAGGCTAATGTTGACACAAACGTCAAATACCTACTCGAAATTTAAATACTGGTAAAAATAGAATCAGCATAGTTTCATTCGCAATTTATTAAGAGTGAATATAATAATTATATTTATAACAATTTGGACCACAAATTTATCCTAAAATTATTATTATATATGAAAGATTTTAAAACTAAATTTAAATCATTTTTTTACAAAATATTCCTTATAAATGTATTTGGTACATAAAACAACAAAAAAATGAAGGAAAATAATGAAAAGTTGTTTAATCGTAAATAGTTGAGTGAAAAAATGTTGGCAGAATCTCGATGATTTCATAGAATTTGAACCAAGTAGGAGAATACTGAAGTTTTTCTTAGAAACCATATGGAAACCTGGAAACAAAAGATTATATAACGTTTTATTGCCCGTGACATACTTTTATGGATGTACGTATTTCTTCTCTTCAGTACTAGGAATTATGAGAACATTCATATTTCTTCGATATCTGTAACAAAAATACTGACAAAAGTTATGATTTTCTTAGATCTTCGCTTTGGTTCATATTTTTTCCGTAATTAGATATTAAAAAAAGATTTGCAAGTATATAAATTTTTATTCACTTTCAGTATTTTGGATATAGTTAATAAAAATAGTACAATTTTAATCATTTCGGTAAATTATCTCAATAATACGACTCGAAATTTAGTTTATTTTCTTGTATCTAACTAAAAAGTTACTTTATTATAAAACAGTTACTGTAACTATTTTTTCATTATTCTTCTAAAGTAATTTACAATCTTAAACTTTCCTTGTAACATAATTACTTTTAAAATAAGGTACTTCATTTTTTGTAAAGTCTAGTTGTACAAATTTCAAACATAAGTCTATCATTGTTCAGCTAATGCAAAATTATTGCAGTTATTTTTTTTATATAATAAAATAATTACAAAACATTTCTTCATTAAAATTAAAGGTATATAATTTTGTAACATAACCTAGATAATTATTAATTAGAACTTTAACCTAACTAATAAAAGTCAAAATAAATTATTTTTCAAGTGTGTATTGAATGGTAAATTTTAATATATATATATAATAAAAATATGGAAACAAATGTGAAGAATGCGTTTATAGGAAAAACTCAATGACCAATTCTAATACTTGTTTTTTAATATACTATTGTTGAACTAAAAGGAAAGTTGCAGCCTGAGTTGGTGTTCACTCAGGCTGCAATCATTTGTGTTCGACAAAGCATTTTCAATATGTATTATAAACACAATTTTTCTATTCCTGCAAGATAACGAAACATCAAAAATAAGAAAATTTCATTAAAATTTTTGGAAAAATTTGGAAATTATAAATTTGTATCATTCTTAATGCGCTTTTGTGGCAATAATATATATTACGTAATGAAATTCGTTGCTGTTATTCAAGTGAGCTGCAAAATTCTTGAAACCGTCCTATAAATGGATACTTTCAGCATTAGAAAACAAGATAAACTTTCAGAGAAGGTGTAGAAGAAAATTATAATGTATGGCGGTTGATTCATTTATTTTCTATTCCTTATTTAAATAAATATAATTTAAAAGTAACGGATGATAATAATTTGAATATTTTTACTGATGTTTTCAGTCGTCGATAAATTAATCGTGAGGAAAGTGCCTTTACCATTATCAACTCGTTCAAAAATGTTAACACTTTACACACATATTACATACAAAACTTTCGGAAATTCAAAATTTTAATAAAAATAATAATATTCCAACGAGCATGTGTCCTGTTACCCTTGTTTGAAAGCCCTACGCCCCTGCAAATTAATGCTGGTATTTGTCGCAAATACAATGTGTTAATTAATAAATCCCTCTATACATGAAGCACACTCGAATGTTCATACAACCAACGCTAAATTCTGCACACATGTTCCAATTTGTATGTGAAATTATGTACGTACAACAGACACCCTCTGCACAACTCATACCGTAACACAGACGCCGCGAGTTAGTCTCTGCCAGGCCCTGGAACATAACAAGCCACGGTATTTTATAATACACGTGTTTAGCATATAATGGACCCATTCAGACTAGCGATCATTTATCATGAATCTGCGCTGCGCATTGTCGCTCTGATTGATTTCGTTTCGCGAGCGTCGCAAGTCTTGTCACGTGACATTTCAACTGGATCCCGTGGGATGAACAAGCGAGCATCGAGCTGCAAGCAATTCCAACTAGATGAAAGCAATATGGAAATTGGTAATGTTTCAGTTTAATGACATTTTTCATTTTAAACTATTTAAGGTGCGGTGCGCTCGGAAAAGTGATACCAATGGGGATACATGTCAGGGGTGTAACTAGGCAGTGTTATGTTCATCTATAAATAGATATTAATAATTTTGATCCAATTATCTTCATTGGTAGAGCAAAAATATCCGATATCCGAATTCAGTCTGATGCGAAGTCGGATTTCGAATCGAATTAAATTAAAATTATCTCGGATTGATTTCTCATTTGATTCGAAGTTCAGATAAAATTTCAAATATAAAATTCTAAATATACATATAATCTAAAATATACATCCACTCTAAGTAAAAATTTATATAAATTCTTATTTCACTCTGAAGAAATGATATACAACTTTATGACAAAATTAGTTTCTTTAGTTTTTCACAACACAGTTATTAATTTAATTTTATCTATCTAAGAGTTATTTTTATAAAAACGTTTCTATCATTGTAAATGTAGAATCATAAAAGATTCGTTACTCAAGGTTTCTGCTTTATATTTCAACAATTTCCTACAATCGCATTACTACAGACACATCTCCTGTTTTGAAACAATTGAAGATGTATAAAAGGTAATATTTCAGTTTTCAGTGGGTAATTATAAAGTAACGTATACAATTAGTAAAATTTGTCTTCGTTGCTATATACCAATGACTTCCTTATATCTTTAGTAAATAAAATAAAATATTTCCGTTTTATTTAAATGAATACCTATCATATAGGAGTCTTAGGATCGATGCTACGTTAGACACTATGACAGAAGAATTCGGTCGGACACAGGTGACGTGGTGTAGCGGTTAGCATCTTTGCCCGGCAAGCGGAGGTTCCCTGGTTTGAATCAAGGCGTCACCGGAATTTTTTGTCATAAAATTTAACTTTAAATGAATTTATTGTTAATTTAATTAATTAAAAGCACAATTTAAAGTTGTTTTACTTTTCATAGAATTAAATTGAGTGTATAAACTTATATGGAACACTGCTCGTATTTACTCTCATTCTTTCATTTCTTTTCGATTTTACTTGAGATACATTTTATTTTAAATGGCCATCGGTCGTTTTGCTCTAATCTTACATCCTAATCAGCCTAGTAAGGCTAAAAATCACATAAAATCCTGATTATCTCCCAAGAACATGTCTTTCCAGAGGTCACAAATCAAACGTTAAATAGCTTCCACATTGGTGGACGTGCATTTCTCACAGAACACAAAAGGGCACCCGTACGTTACAACACTCATGTCACCGTGTCACATTATGTGTAATGTGAGCACTAGAAGCCACGGTACTGGCAGCCGAGTGCCGAGTGTGAACACTGGCATCACAGTGGGCTGCGGAACAAATAGAGACGTCGCGTGTTTATCTGTGACATGAGTAGTTCCATTAGGTGTGCATAATTACACTAATCGCATGTAGATCACCGGCAACAGCTGCTTATTCCTAATGCTTTCTCCGAGAACACTTATTTGCATTTATTGCTGTAAAAACCGCAAAGTTCACACTTGTTGCATGCATCTATCGGGGTGTGATGGCGATGGAAATTGGATTCTATGTATATATGTTTATCAGTACGGTGGTGTGGATAGCGATCCCGAGTTCGAATCGCACTCAAGCTAAATTTTATATGAACTACCACACTGCGGTTCGGTGAGGGCGGACCCCGTATTGTAATTGGGATTAAATTCCTGTTGTACAGCGTAACATAAATATATATATATATATATATATATATATATATATATATATATATATATATAACTTCGCGGGATGATTGGCATAAACTTATATTTGGAATTATTTGTAGCAAAAATAATATATTTCTTTATGAATAGTATATAAAAAAACCTGATGTAGGCACCACATGACTTCCTTGTACGCGTATTAAACTATAGATATTTTTTATTTGCACATATTTGACATTACATCTTTCATTTTTTGTTCTAATCCATCCAAACTTATTTTTTTTTAAATCTAAAAATATATAATATTTAAATTTACATATCTCGCTTATACAAAAGGCTAATTTAAAAATTCTTAATGTGCTAGACGCAGAATTTAATTCTCTAAAACTTTTATTTGCAGCATTTATTTCTAAAATTAAAATAATACCATTTTTTTCAAGGAAAACTGTTAGCAGCTTCATGTAATGTATCACTTCCGGTTAGTCTATTTTAACCAAAATCTATTATGTTATTTCCATTGATATAGTAGTCTTATATACCAAATTTGGAAAGTTTTAAATTATATTTGAATATAGTTTTTCATGAAAATCTATTATAGACTTCAAGTAAAGTACCACTTCCGGTAGTTGTATAATGACCAAAAAGGGAGGTGCACAACTAGATGTTATAACAGTCCTAAATATAAAGTTTCAATTTTCTACGGCTTACCGTTTTTGAGTTATGCGAGATACGTACGTACGTACAGACGGCACGACGAAATTAGTCAAAATGGATTCAGGGAGGGCCAAAATATCTATTTCCGTTGAAATCTGAGAACCGAAAATTTTCGCAATTACAATACTTCCTTTACTTCGTACAAGGAAGTAAAAAACCAAAAAGATCACAAGGCAAAAAATAATCAAATAGGTGAGTTTTGTCAAAATATCTAAATGAACATTTTAGACAAATAGGCATTTTCCTAAAATACAATCCTTAGTTATTTACAGGCCGATTCATAAAGAGAATTAAATTTAGAATTTATTAACTCCAATTTTATATCGGATTGAAATGATTAGTTATTAGACATATTTACAAAACAGTATAAGATTGTTCATAAATTTGAAGTCAAAGTTAATGTTTCATACGTCATATTGTTGTATTTTGGCTGTACTAATACTTAGTGCCATAATTATCAGTTATTAGAAACAGAATGAAAGTTTGAACTGAAAATTGTATTAACGGCTATGAAAATTGTTTGTGGGTTGTGGGAATCGAACCCACAGATCGACTCGATACCACTAAGCCACGTACCCCATTGATACTTTTTGTATTAATTTAAATGAAGTTTGAGTTTAGTTCACTTATTTTTACATTGTCTGTCGGTTACATGCATGTAGTAATCATATGTCCAGTTGTATAATTTATTTATATTATTTAATTCATTTTCCCTGTTTTTATTCGTATAATAGCTACTAACGACAAGTATATTTTTCGTTTTCATTAACAATAAAATTTATAATTGTCGCGGTACATAAAATATATTTCCAACACATCATAAAATAAAATAAACATAAGTATAGGTTGATGTGAGAGTTTAAATAAATCATGTTTGTTAATTGGTGTGATAATAAAACTGTCTGCAAACGCCTTAGGGAGATTAGTCACGATCGTTAATTCCTAATAACTATGACCACAACAATAATCTTACGCCAAGCACTTTTGTCCTACCTTCACACTACTGCTATTATGTAAAGGATACAGGATACATATATACAAATAATCCTTTTTGAGAACAGAAAATTAGTTGATAGACACTACACCAAATTTAGCACTCGTCTTTAGCTTAAAGATCGTCTTCCACTTCAGCATTCCTCTCTATTCTATAATGACAGGTTTCGATGCATGCGTTTTGTACGTTCTATTGTATTCATCGTAAGTTATGATTTTAAATTTGGAACAAACTTAAATGCAGTCATGGACAAAGTTCGTCAACACAGTGAGATATTGAAAACGAATAAATAAATTTGCCAACTTATTTTCTCTGATCTATCAATATTTCTTATTTCGTAAATAAAATTAATATTATGTTATGTATATCTAAATTCAAATTATCAGTAAAATGGCGGTGGAAGTTAAATCAGAAATTATTAAAACGGAAGAAACGCAAGGGATACGAGTAATGTGAACGAGACTAATTTCATACATAATCTTATTTTTTATAATTACTCTATTTTAGAATTCTGTGACCAAAATCATTCTATTAGTTTTTGCTCTCTTAGATAATTGTCAAAATAAAAAAATCTGAATATTTTGGAATAACTATTGAAAAAATAATTGACGAATGTTTAAATGTCATTTTTGTAACACATGCACAAGAAACACGTTCTTATTCCCTAATTTTAGAGAGAGAAACACTGCTTTTCTCCCCTAGGGAGAGAAACATTATGCTTCTGTCCCTAAGTAGGATGTTTCTCTCCCTAGGTAGCATGTGTCTCTTCCTAGAGAGATGTTTCTTTCCCTAGAGACTACGATTATTAGCTGTTTGCGGCGTTTCCTAGGTAACTAGTTACGCAACCCATATTTGCCTTTTGTCCCGATAAGACAGTAATTTTTGTGCACTTGTTACGAAAAGTATAATATGCTTCACGGGAGGGCGCGATTATCCCTTGGGTGAAGTTGGCAAACCGAGACGTAAGCGAGGGCCGAAGGCACGGGGGAATAATCGCTTGTTTCCCTCCTTTGATGCATAACATACTATTATAATACTTCATTACGAGTTATGGAGACTAATATTATATTATGGTTTGGATAATTTATTTTCATCACGTTAAAACAACTCCTTTGGTGGCCGTGATTTGACTGTTGGTAACCACACTTCACGCTAAGAAATATATCACATATCGAGATCTGCTACGGCAGAGTGCCACACCCAGTAATGATTTTTAAAATTATTTTATTGAAAAATATAACAACTGCATAACCAATAATAATTTCGAATAATGTTTTAAGCAAAAGTTGTTTATATAAAATTAGGGTCTATTGGAGTTATGTATTATGCTTTTTATAATAAACACTACCGTTTACAAACTAAACATAAAACTTAAAAAGATCAATCAATAAAGTTGTGGTATCACTAATCGTATGTAGCTCATTAATGAACTTAACTTTAGTTTTTAGATAGAAGCTAAATATAAAATTTCAACTGAAAATAGAACCGCATTTTTAAGTTATTTTGCTTCCAGACTGGCTTACAGATACACAGATCGACAAACCGACAAACCGACTTTTTGGAACTATTTTTTATTTGTTTTAGTAAGGTCTAAAATGTAAAGATTCATCAAAATATTTTCCCTATTATGTAGATCGAGAAAGTAAAAGTAGTATTTTATAACCCAAATTTTTACTACGTAAGCTGATTTTTTTTAAATAACAGTTATACCCTATTCCAAATATGAATTCAGTAAATGGCAATAGGATCGAAATATTCTTTTATATGGGAAGAATATGTAGTATGTTCCACGAAGTATAGCTGTATGAATTGAACGTCTACTCATATATTTCTATTTACTTGAAACACACGGTATATAAGTTTTAAACTTGATTTCAAGGAACTCAGAAATTGGCGCCTGGCGCGTAAACAACGATACTTAATATGATCATAACAGATAAATGTATCTAAACATAATTTATACTAGAAAACGAAGACATATTAATAACAACAATAATTCTAAATTTAAATATTATTCACGTTTGTATTGAAAAAAGAGACAGACAAAACATATAGGTAAACATTCAAGATAAATATAAAGATGAAACAATATAATTATGTCAATTTGTATCAGATTTAAATAGCAATCTGAGACGATCGATTCATTGAATATTTTCAGTCGGCGTATTCATTGGAAGACAAGGTCAGAGTGACGTATGCCAGACACCTAAAAGTTCACATTGAAATAGAGCTGGATTCAATTTGCAGAATACCGATTGGATAAGAATAGATTCATAACATTTACTTTCAAATATCTCACTTATTATTGGTTAACTCTGCAGATATCAAATTGAATTCGAATTTCGAATTTTAATGTATTTAAGTATCGTGTTTATCATTATCGTAAATAATATTTCAAAGTTTCATGAAATGAAAATATACTTACATAATTATTGTAAGAAAGTAAAATTTTCTTGTTACAATTGACAATAGAAAGTGATACTTTTCGTCCCTAAGAAGAATATAGCCATGACAACAGAAAAACGGTCTAATTTGACATTAGTGACATCAGGATGATATCTGCTAAGAAAATAATAATTCTTAAATTTATTTCTGAAAATATTACTTTCTTATGTTTTTTTTCCACAATCATATTAGATTGATTTTGTGTACATAAAGATATAAATTATTGTGGTAGATGTCAATATTTTGAAATGATCTCCAAGAGGATAAATAAATAAATAGTGACAAAAAAATATAAATAAAATTAAACTAATGAGAATATCTTGTTTACTTTTTTTTACAATTTTAATTCATTTTATAATTTTTAAAATTGTTGAAAAAAATATTATTTTCTAAATGATTTTTCGATTATAAAAACGACTTTTATCATTAAAACGAAAAAATAAATAAATGAATGTGGTACTGGGCTGTTATTGTCACAGTTCACAAGTTTTTTTATGCTTGTCTTCATTTTGAAGTTTTGCTCAATCAGAATCAATATAAATATGTCCTATACAACTACACTATAATCTTATAATACAGGGTGTTATATTTTAATAGACCCAGCAAATATCTCGCTTATTTATCAACTTAGAAATTTCTTTCATATAACATGATTTATACAGCAACATGTAAGCTATTTGATGACGAATGTACATTCATGATATCACTTCCGGTTTATTAGTAATTAATTTGAAATGGAACATACTATATTTTTTTACAAATTTGAAAAGTGCATCAAATTTCCTTTACAATCATGTAAAATAATCCATATGTTACATTATTAAAAAGTAAAATGGCGGGCACTTTAATATACACCAAATCGGAAAGAGAATAGTGAGCCATGACTGTGGCTTGAAATAAAACAATTAACTAAAACAATTGTAATTATTATTATTAAACGAAATAATATTTTTTTGTCATAATAATACAGAAAATAAGAATAAGGGACACTTAATAACAACAAAATGATTTTATAACAAATATTCAATAAAAAAAAGTTGATATTAATTACTAATAAACCGGAAGTGATATCATGAATGTACATCCGTCATCAAATAGCTTACATGTTGCTGTATAAATCATGTTATATGAAAGAAATTGCTAAGTTGATAAATAAGCGAGATATTTGCTGGGTCTATTAAAATATAACACCCTGTATAATGATAATAATAAATAAGTATTTTCACTTGGAGGCCAGTGCCTCTATACAATTCTATCACAAATTTAACAAATCCTTCCAATTCATTCCAACACACAACCACAACTTCCATCCCAAGAATTCCATTCTCTCCGTTAAAATGCATCATTTCCAATTCCCCCGATCCCTATCCTTTTGTCCTACAACGTGACATTTCTCTTGGCCTGGTAGCCAGGTGCTGTCGTTTTTCCCCGTGTCGCCGAAGACGCAGACAAGGACGGAAGCGCGAGTGGCGACTCGGCGACTTGGCGGACGTCTGCTGAAGGCGGGCCGCGATGTTGGCTCACATCGCACACGGTGCTGGGATGCCAGCTAGTAGACATCTCGCTGCGCTGGCCCACGACACGATAGCATGTTACACGCGGAGTGAACTTGGCTGGTGATTGTATCTGTACCTGACGTACCAAGGATTTAAGGTTAGTGCTGTTTTTTTTTGTTTCATGCGGTCAATGTATTTATTGTCAATTGTATAAATATAAATAATAAAAAAATAATAAATAAAAAATTAAATATAAATTATGTTTTATGTAGTGGTCCCTGCAGATTGTCAAAAGTTATTCATTTCTGGTATCAAATATTTTTCTAAATTATTTTAAAGTTATAGTAAATATAATTCGTCCTATTATTTATTGAAAGAATTTTTCTTGAAAATAAATTTAAAACATTTGACAGTGGAAAATATAATACCAAAAGTGTCAACAACTTTTAAAAATTATTTGGTAATAGGTATAAGTATGTTTCAAACATAAGAAATACAATAAAAAGATTGCCAAATTCCTGAAATTTACTCAAAATCAGAAAAATTTGTTTCGATAATTGAGGATAGACTTTAGGTACCAAACAAATAGGCGTATTATCGTTTTTGACAGTACTACTTTTAAATGAAATTCAAAGTTTTAACCAATGAAAACATACATAGCAATTGTATTTTTTTATTCCGTGTCGTCTGTATTTATTACATAGTTACAAATTTTAACGGGGGTTAAAAATTGATTCGGTTCTAGAATACGGCTATAAGTCTGTTAAAAAATAACAGTTTTTGCGCATTCAATGGAAAGCTCAATTATTGCAATTATAAAAACTGATCAATTATGGATATCTGCTAAGAAAATTTAAAGTTATTTCAATTATTTTTATAAGACATTGTGACTTACTAAATATTACAGTAATTGTAAATTTATGTAGATATATTCAATGTTTATTGTTAACAAAAACATTACATTCTTATTCTGCATTGTTTGTTTTGCAAAATAGTTGGTATACTCGTATATTCTTATTGTATAGTCCGAATATCGGCTGTCAAAGCATGCGCTCCAATGTTATTGTATTACTTACGGACACTTAGAAGTAGGTGGTATGATAGCATTTTATTAATTTTCTTTTTAATTAGCCGCGTTGTCATGAAGGGCCGAAGAAACCACTTTAATTATTTTTGAATCGTTGTAGCATGAAATGAGTCAATAATTTTTATTTCGTTCGGGATCGATTGATTTGACCTTTGTTCGGGTAATTTATTCTGCATCTACGTTAGATTATAATTACATGTGTGTGCACTAGGCACTACTAATTACTGGTTTGTCATTTTTAATTAATATTTATTAAAGTGATTAATTATTTTATGGAAAAAAATCACTTCATATTTGGTGACGTGAGACGAATATTTGAGAATATATAAATAATTGTTTCCACTTGTTATTGGATGACGTAGAAATTACGTCTATGTGAATACAGTAAAAATTTGCAAATGAATATAAATAATTCTATTTCTTGGTGATATTTAAATAAATCTACTCACTTAATTGAGTTTTAAGTAGGTAATTATTTGTTTTTGTCGCGACTAAATGATATAAAATATGCATAATAATTAAACGTTATACAAATAAACGCAGGATACATTGAATAGTAATTAGTTATATTTATATATTATACAGTATTTCCTATTTGACACAATATTTGTTGACAAATTTAGGTGTCAAAATTATACGGTACTTCAATCTGATGTTCCTTAGTTCGAGTTTCACTCAAGCTAAAAATATATGAACTACTAAACTGCGGCTCGGAGAGTTCGGACCCTGTAGTGTAATTGAGATTAAGTTCCTGTTTTTCAAAGCAGCATAAATAAATAAATAACTTATAACTTAATACTTGTATCGTTAAACCGACAAGGCACACTGATCAAATGCAGCTTGCTTTTTGTTTGTACTTTATTTACACAGTTAACAAATCTAAGAAAACCTTTAGTAAAATTTTATTGCTCCCAATATAAGTTATTCATTATAGCTGATTAACTTTGACATATTTTTTACAGATTCAGAAGAATGTTCACATATTTTCCGAGCTTAACTTCTTGTTAGTTAGGCTGTATAGGCATTTCCGGATAGGATTATATTTTTCTAACTAAATCAGGGATCATATGCTATATTATTGATTAAATTTCGATTATGACAGATACGAAAGAACAATTTAAAAAAATAAAAATAAATAAATAATATCATCACGTCTTTTAACCATTACTGGGTGTAGCACTCTGCCGAAACAGTTCTTAGTAAGTGATTTATTTATGCCCGTGTAATGCGGTTATCAGTCGTCAAATACCGGCCCCCAAAGGTGTTAGTGGAAGGAGAGTCACAGGAGTAGTTTTAATGTGGTGAAAATTATTTGTCTACTGTGGGAATCGAACCCGTGTTCTCAAATTCATAGGCTGGCTCGATACCTACCCCATATAGAACATTTTTATGTATCTAAAATTACTTAAATTCGTACGAGTATTATGGTAAAAACATGGCTCGAAATATACCTACCATAGCAAACCGGAATACCTGGTACGGTGTTCTGATTAAGGAAATT
Organism: Pterostichus niger; assembly: GCA_947425015.1. Classification (NCBI taxonomy): domain Eukaryota; kingdom Metazoa; phylum Arthropoda; class Insecta; order Coleoptera; family Carabidae; genus Pterostichus; species Pterostichus niger. The sequence goes on from OX380335.1 coordinate 2,658,645, forward strand.
TTGGTAAATATTTTTAGGGTTTATAAAATTATGGTAAATGTTCCAAAATATAATACAAATTTTATTTGAAAACAGAAATATACAGCTATTTGAAAAAAAATGGTTGAAATCTGCAGCAAAAAAAATTCTAATTGAAATACATGTCGTTGGTCATGTTGGTTTATTTTTTAGCCAAACAATAATTTTGAATTCATGAAATTTTCCATTTCGAGTTCTGTATCATAAAATGATTATGTATGTTACCCTTTGTTATCAAAAAACTCTGTATGCGAACAGATAAACAAAAAAATAATAGTAATCTTTTATAACACGTGCAATTTTGTTTGAAAAATAGATCAGGTAGATGGTTGATTTTTTATTGTGGTTATAAATTCTCCAAACTACTACTACAAAATGTTACTCGCCAATTTCACAAGTTTCTTGAAGTTGTTTTGGCCCACATTCATAACAGTCGGAGAGTCTAGAGACTGGCACAAACTTTATTTCATAAAAACTTGCGCACAAACTTAATAGAAAAGAATTCATAGAACAAACAACTTCTCTCGTCTCAAAATATTTCAAAATAAATAACTGTTCCGTTTTACACTAAACATTTGATAGACTTTATTTATTTCATATATATATATATATATATATATATATATATATATATATATATATATATATATATATATATATATATATATTATTTTTAACTGTACTGCTACTGAAGCATCATGTCATATTCAAAATTGAACGCTGTATCATAGAGAGATATCTACCGGAATACTCGACGCTTACCAATATAAAAACTTTTATGAAGTACATATTGCAAAAGAAAAATATTCAAGTATTATATATTTTATTTACGGTGCAGTCTTCAGTACATAATATTTGTGTAGATCTATGATTTTTGATATCTAATAACTAAGCTTTTATAATCCATAAGAAATACAATGTTGATTTAACCCAATACCCGCCGCAATTCAATGATCAATAAAAGAATACCTTTTCAGTAAAAATATCTTTATTTGAGTTCTAAAAAACAAGTTTTTGATAATAAAAGTTATACATACTTAAGTGTTAAAATATATCTGACCTTGAACTATAATTGTTAAAAACACCGAAATTAAGTAACTTTGAATATTTTTAAAATTATTGGTTTTGCAAATATTTGAAAATTGGCTGTGACTGGCTGTCATAACATAACTAATTAATATATTCATTAAAAAAAATATACATTTTAAATGTAAACAAAAATGATTACAGCCAAATATTTAAGCGTCCCAAAAATGGGACGTTGGCGGGTAATGGGTTAATTACAAAAAAAAATGAAAATGAAAAATCATGTATTTATGCAACGGTCAAAAAAGGTAACATTATGTACGCGATTCCGTCCATGAAATTTTACGTTGATCGTTAAAACAATATTATCGACCGCTGCTACTGACAACATCCACTAAAACAGTCAATAGAAGTATTCCATTTGGTATTTGGTTCAAATTTAACTTACACTTATTGAACCAGATCACTTATTTATTTGACTGGTTTACCTTCTTCACATTATTTTCAGTACTAGATTTACTAATTCAGATTCATAATAAGTGCATCACTTTACTTAATTCAGTTCAATTAGTCAAGTGAATAATTTATCTGAACTGATTTAAGTGAGTCAAGTGGAAAATGGAGTATAGCTAATACACAATAAAATTATCAGTTTACTGGGAAAATTTCAGTACATGTTTACTGAAATTTTAGTACTTTACGGTTGCAACAATAAAATTGCAACCGCATCGCAGTTCGTTATTATATTATAGTATTATGCAGGATGCCTTCTGCAAGAGAGCCACCATTGGAATCTTGAAAACTACAAGAGCTAAATTAGACAAAAGTTTTTACATTACTAGGTAATTTAACGATATCTTTGTTTTTTCAAAAATGTATACATACATAACATCACGCTATATCCCATTAAATGGGGTAGCACGAACCCCTGAAACATTCATAGAGCATCCACTAAAAAATTCATTAAAAAAATCAGTTTACGTGAACATTCTCATCCTGACATACGATACTCGCTTCGACCGTATTAACATTTCCTCCATACGAACTCATTCCTTCTAAAAAATTTATTTAAAAATTGTAGCACTCGTAGGTAAAGAGAAAAATTTTAAATAAAAATTGTATTTACTAAAGCCCTGTTTACAATAAAAAATTAAAATATTTTTTAATTCTCCTATTTTTGAGATATGGCATAAAGTTACATTTTTAAAAATGGAATTAATAGTTAAAAATTACATATTTAAAAAATCAAATTTTTTTCTCTTTTTAATGACGCTAGGATTGCTTGATTTAATTAATATGACCAGTAAATTATAAATTATTAAATGTTAATATAGTTGAAAAGGATATTAAAAATGCTATTTACATATGTAATTTTCAAATATGCATTCCTCAATAAAGAATAAAGGCTTGAAATATTGATGTATTTATTTACTTCATTTTTATAGACCTTTAGACTTCATTTGGTCCATTATCAATACAATCTTGAAGTACATATTGCTCTGCAAAGGAATGTCAAAAATTTTAAAATCAAAAAGAACCAAACCACGACCACATAGTCGTTAAAGAGTTAGGTAAAACAACCAACCTGGTTGTTTATGAGTTAGGTTAAAACAACCAACATAGTTGTTTATGAGTTAGGTTAAAACAATCAATTTTTTTTTTTAATTTTTTTAACCTAACTCTTTGACGACTATGTGCTCGTGGTTTGGTTCTTTTTAAATAAAAAAAAAATTAAAAGTGTCAATGTTAAAAGATATAGGTTTTGCGTCTAAATCAATACATTACTTTCATTTCTTATGTTTTGTAACGGCAAAAATTTAATATAAAAATTACATTTGAATAGTATTGTTAGGCATGGAATAAGAACAATATAACAAACAAATGTGCGAGTTAATTAAATATTTATTAAGACATAATTAATATGATATAAAAAAACTATTTTATAAATTAAATGTTAAAATATTTTACAGAAATTTTTTTTTTCAATTAAATTGAGTTTATCTAAACTTATGACCGGGAAAGTACTATGTTCATTATAGTAGATTTTTTGGTGTTTATGAAACAAACTTAAATCTTGTAGAGTAAATTCTGTGACTAGATTTAAAACTGTGTAAATGATTTTTTGTAATGTTCCTTTCAATGTGTTTTATTTGTTAATGTTAAGAGTTGTGTAATTTTTAAACCTTTTTAATTATTTATTTATTTATTTTTTTAAATTTGTGACATTATGTTCTGTTTTTTTAAACATTTTGTTTATACTTGACTAGACGTTACATATCCCTGAGGAAGGCGATAGTTATCGCCGAAACGTACGAAGTGTAACCGTTTCAAAATATATTAGACTGATATCCCGATCATCAAAGTGTTGTCAAACTTAAATCTTATTTAAATATATTATAATACCGATATTCAATACTATTTCATAGTTCAAAAAAAGAAAAAAATAGTAATCATTCTATTACTTAATTACGTAACTATTTCATCACTTATATTTCAATCTCTGTTGGCAGACAACAGATTATTAACTTTATAACGCATTATAGTTGCAGTAGATTAAAAACTCAATGACTCAGTCAATAAAACCGCAATAATTTACTTACAAATATGTAATTATGTCGATAGTAACCTCAAAGTATTCGCATAAATCAATATCTACACTAATCGATAGGTTTTTCTATTACGTGATCGTATAAAATTCTATGTGAGTAAATCATGCAATTAAACGCATAATTATCTCAACCGCAAAGTTCCCGCGATTAATTAGAATAATCTGAACAGGTGTGTTATGTTCAGAACGCTGCAGGTGCGGGTGGGTGTTCTCTCGATTCTCGAGCAAACTCAAATGTTTATCTTCAAGAGAACAGAGAGAGACGGAGAGAGAGTCTGATAGGCGGAATATTTTACCCACTGAAATTTCTAAATTAATTCGCACAATTCGCTGAAAGGGCAAACACTCAGCAAGTCAGCGAAAACGGAGAAAGTTATATTTATGTGAGATTAACATAAAAATATATGAATGATTATATTGACACAATATTGAAAATACAATTACGACTCGAACATGTAACATAATTAAACTAATTACAATAAAAATAAAAATAGACAAAAAATGAAGTTCCTCTTTAATATATTACCTAATACAAAAAAAAACCAATTATTTTTAACAGTATTATAAAAAAATTGTAATTTTTACATGACAGATGACAACGATTCTGTTGTGACAAATAGAATTTTATATGGCTCGATCCGAGCTCCATTTGCAAAACAATTTTCACTTCGCAATCAAAATCAATACAGTTAGAAATTTAAATCTTTAAAAACGAGTAGCACTATACCAGCTGACAAAAACACATATGAACTTGATGAATTTGCAAAAATTCAATATTAGGTAAGCAGGGGTCTACCCAAAACTGAAAAACATGGCAAGTGGTCTACGAAACAAAAAAGTTTGCCTTTGGCCTACGTGGTGATTAAAATACTTCAAAACGTTTAAATTCTGATATAATATAAATTCAATTATAGTTCAATCTTCACACTGGTCCAATAGATTTTTAGTTTGTTTTTGATACTACACAAACTTTATTTCGCATAAGTTTGAAAAGTAATAAGGAAATAAAAGAGTAGGTACATATTAATGAAACAGAGTGAGAGATTGCATGGACGAAAAGGAATGTGAATGAAGGTTTTTAACGTGACAAAAAAAATCGAAGTGGGAGGAATAAACGAACTTGTTCCGAAAGGAATTATAAAGTTATGTATCAGAATAGGAATGTTTGGTGAAGATTAAGTATAGGATGAATTTGATGAATAAATGTTTCGCGAATTCGTCCTACCTATTTCATATTCAAAAACATACACGAAATTTTATATTGATTTTGATGTTAACTAATATTTTATTGCGCATTTAAAATTAAACTTGTTTCACGAATTGAAAATAAAGTTAAATATAAAACTAAAGTGGTGCTACTAACTTTATAAATTTGCCTATAAAAATAGATGAATAAAATAAGGCTGATGTCAGCAGCTGCAGCAATATCTGTTTCCAACTTCGATAATTCCTTTAAAAGAAAACCAACTATTTAGAGCTTAATAAAAAACAGTTCAATTTGTTTTATATGGAGTAAATTCCAATGCTTAGAGCAAACAGTTAAATTCAATTGTCGGTAAATTTAACCGAATTACGCGTTCTTAGAAAGGATTTCAGACTAATCCTATTAGTGGCGACTGTAGACAAACAAAGAATTTGCAGTTTTTCTTTAGTGTTTTTCCTTACGACGAAAATAATTCCTAAGGAGCTTTTACCTTTGTAATAAAATGTACAATAAATTAAAAAACAAACGTAATGTTCTTGACCTGAAATGGAAACTTTATCAGATTAATATAAATGTTTCATTCATGATTTACTAGAATTCTACAGTATCTATAACTAATTAATGAGTATACTTTATATCATTGTTATATAGGAATGATAAATGTAAATAATGGAAACTTTTACAATAATTACACAGAAAACTAAGGAATTATTACTTAAAATATTATCTTTGCTTTTATTTGTATTAAACCTAATAAAGAGAAAAGTTTCATTTCAGCAAATGCATGTAAATGCATTATTTCTGAAATATTCCTGTTATACATACTGGAGTCCCCCACTATTTTTTTGTTGACTTTTATGTAATGAAAAGTTTTAACTATTATTCAAGCCGCAATGTTTTAAAAAAAATATTTTGTTACTCCAGATTTATGGTATTGTGGACCTCAAACAGTTCCCTCGCGGGACCCGCGTATATTTGTAATCATATATATGATCTATTTTATTTTAGATATTTCAGAAAAAATAAATATAAACTGTAAGTTTCTCTTAGCCAAAGATTGCCAGAAATACAATTTGCTAATTTATACCATTTAGCGTGTCTTTTCCGTTCTAAACAATATTTAACAATTATTTATACTTAAACTAACATATTTTTTATTTAAGAAATAAATAATATATCTAAGGTAAGCAAAACAATATCCTCAAAATTAGTTATCGGTTAGACAAAGACAGAAGACATGAAAAGTAGAAACAATTTTGAATAAATTAGATATTAAATATCTTGAAAACGAATCAACATTTGATTGTCTCTGTAATGAAGTTTTTGGGTCTATTCTTAATATAAACGACTAAATTACTATTTTGTGACTCCATTTCAGCAAAATATAGTTACAACAATGAAATATCATATATATTATTAAAATTAAATTGTGAATTATGAAGTTAATTTATTATATGTAGCAAAACTTCACAAAATAATAGTAAAGTAAAAAATGTATAACCAATAAATTAACTGTTATGTCACATAATGAATTCGTACGTTTGTTTTAAACTATTTAACTATTCCTTTTATTCCAATTTGACTGCAATAACAACTTTGTATGCTAATAAAAATAATAATCAGTTTGGATTTAGCAATATAGTCTAATCAATCAGTAACATAAATTCGGTTATACTTATTTAATGATGACAAATGATTATAGTTCTGAACTGTTCAAATATTCCAGCATCAGTATAGTTCTCTTAAAGTCTGACGTAAACGTGATTGATAGTGAAAGATTTCACAGAAATGCGGGCGCATTTTTCCGCACAAATCAAACAATGTAGGTAAAGTAAATGGTTCGTTGCGATTGGGATCTTGTTTACCCAATTTGTTGTTGGCATTCATTCGTTTTCCGTTTTCAGTTCCAATCCCACGTTTGACTACCATTACGTCGGTTTCTAATTCAAAATCGTCACACTGGATAGCTAAATGTCAAAATGACGAATATGTGTGCACCGGAAATGTTTGATTAGTGTCAGCGGCTCACAATACGTTCGATAAATGTGAGGAAATGACAGAGACGTATTAACTAATTTTCTTCAGAATTATTTACTTTTAACGGAACTAAACAGATAGTAGATTATAATCTAAACTGCATGTCCAACGATACCTGCCCCATAGGCTATTTAACATGCGAAATTAGCTTTTCGCTACCTTTATTTCCCTGATTACTTTCCAGGAAATATATGATAATAAAAGTTATATGTTTAATTGTTATTATTTAGTGTCTGTTAAAATCAAGATTAAAATTTGAATATGACAGTTAAACATGATATAATTGCTTGCATTTGATCCAGATTCATATTTCTGGGTGCCCTATTTCGTTTTAAATGGATCGCTTAACAAATTTCGTTTAGAATCAAACAAAAATTTAAATTTCGTTCAGATAAATCCAAACCGGGCCCAGCAAACAGTTTGTATTTAGTCTGTTAAATATTTTATACTACCATAAATATAAAAGTAAATTTTTTGACATGAGATTTTCTTCACGTAAAATTCATCATGCATGTAAATTTTATTACTACGATTCATTGATTATTTTTGCTCGTATAACCACATAATCCCACATAAATGATAAATCAAATATTGAAGAAATTTTATACTCATAATAGTTTATTTTAGAATTGTATAATATGTTTTTGTAGTGTTTCAAAATACAAATGACTTATCTGTCGAAAAAAGTAGACTTTCAATCCTTACAAACCAGAATTTTTACAGTTTAACTTGAACCAAAGATTCTGTTTTTCAAACACGTTTTGGAAACACGGTACAAATTAATTTAATATTTCAGTCTTTAAACTTTGCTTGGGCTTAAAACAAAATGATATAACTGGACATAATAATGCAAATACGAGTAATAAAGTTTGTATAACTTTTAAAATTAATTTCAGCCGTAATTAAATAAATAAAATTAAAGATTTAAATTGGTTTACATGCAGAATTTATATGAAACTTTTCACAGTAAAGTAACCAGAGAAGGAATGGTAGAATTCTCATATCCCGTGTTAATCGTTTATGGCGCAGTTTTAGTAGGACATGCTGCATATTATTACGCTATTTACCTATTTCTGGGTGTAGCTATCGCAGATATATTTTTCAGCGTGAAATGTTTTGATGTAGTGAAATCGAACCCGTATTCTTATTTTACAGTCAAATGGTAAATGGTGGTATTTTTGCAATTATTGATAATAAATATAATAGTTAAATGGGTTTGTTATTTTACAAATTAAATGGTGAACAAGTATAACCATTACATATGCTAAAATAACAATAACTTTTTGCAAATCGTTTGATGTAGGTAATGTGCTTTTTGTTTTAGTTTTTATATTTATTTATTAAAGGAACTACATTCTTTGAAGATTATATTCAAAGTAATATATCACAAAGAAACTCAGGAAAGTGTATATAACGTTTATGGAACGTCAGTTTCTCATGTTTTTATAAAAGAGATTCTAGGTACTGTAAAACAATAACAAGATTATGGGTAAACAGTATTAAATATTTGAAAATCGATGAAGCAATTAAATCACGGCGGTTGTCGATGGTTCAGAACAAACACTTTTGTTCTTCAATGATTTATTGTAGTAATTTCTCTTCGTTTTTTATAAGATTTGTTATTAACTTCGTCGCCGTCAGCGTCGACATTTAATATTTTTCATAAAATATTTTAATCACAATTTGGACATTTTATTACACTCTATAAAAAGTACTCTTTCTTTATTTGTAACAATGTTTATTCCGCGAGATGAATGAAAAAAAAAACAATAGCTCTTCTTGTATTTATATTTTGTTGCAAATGATGGACGGGCAATTGTCAAGTTGATACATCAATACACAAAGTTCACAAACTCGATCTCACTCACAATCGGCCCCACAGAAATGATGAAGTTTTAAACTATTTTTAACATATTTTATTTTAGTGCAAAATAATAAAATACCGGACACAAAGTTCAATAATATTCCATAAGAAGATTCTGTTCATCTCAATACATAAACTAAGTAAAAACATGTGCATAATGCAGATATCTATTATAATGTTACCAATATTCTGTGCAGCGTACAATTTTTTCCATATAGATACGTACTTATATTATTTCTTACTTAGTTCATGCAATGTAATGATTGAAATCTTCTGCTTGAGGAAATCTAATTGTTTGTTAATTTTCTAATTTTAAGAATAAAGCCATAAATGCATGAATTTTTTATTGTTTCTTGGAAAATATATAGTTGCAATGATTTGTTTACATAACCTGCGATAAATTTGGTTATTTAAATATTTTAAATAATTATTTGAACAGGCGCGGTGGCCGAGCGTGTTAAGGCACATTTCTTAACATACTGTGACGTCACCCGAGCCAAGGTTCGTCAGTTCGAATCCGCCTGTCGACAATGTGTGATTTGTCGTAAAATATAAAATACAGCTACATGTATTTATCACACTCGGGCGCTATAAGCTAGTCACTTATACGCCTTAAATAATGTAGCATTCGACTACGAAAACCGGCAGTACGGCAGTGTAAAAACTGCGGCTCGGTGTGTCCGGTAGGCCCAGGCCCGATTTGGACTGTAGCGCCACAGATGATGAAATAATTATTTGAGATTAATTCCATATTGTAAAGTTAAAAACATTCTTTACTTGTACCTACGTACTAAAGAAGCAATTTCGCATTGATTTATCTCGCGCTCCTCCTAAGTCCATCACTGTGTGTGCGGAGGTGTTTGTTGAGATTTTACCTGCTAGGATGGCGGGTGATTGGGACTCGCACGTTACCTTTTGTAGCACGTTTTACGGCGCTTGAGCGTGTGCGTGCCCGACACACACGCACAGCTCCATTCATGCCTTCCCTGACCCCGTGCCCCGCGTCCCGCGAGTTTATCCACGACCCACGGTGCCGATGCGCGTGCAATGTTTAACTTTCACAATGGACAGAGTGCGACTTGGTGGGGTGATGCTGATGTTGAGGCTGCTTCTTGGTGTTGGTGTTGGTGTTGAATCCCGGGGCAACAGGTTAATAATGCATTTTGAATGTGGACTCTGGGTCTACCATAGGCGTACTTGAAAATGCCGACAAGAGTGATGGTTATTGCTTTTGCAGTAGATGGTTTTAATTTTAAATGGATCGGCTATCAAGGAAAAGGATAAATAAAGGAGTTGATCTGAATATACACAACGCAATGTCGTCTCAATATCGTCCTAGGGCCCTAAGCAAAATTATTGTAACGGAAATCAAGAAAATATTACATCTTCAAAAAGTAGTTAAAAATATTGGAAAGTCGAGAATCATATGAAAGTGATCATTAATGTTATTTTAGGAGGCAATTTTAATGGTGTATTTGTTTTTCTAAATTACTGCATATGTTAACGGTAAAAACAAAGTCAATTTAGTCAATTTCTTCTTTTACGAATAATTAATGGGGTAGGTGGCTCAGTGGTATCGAGTCGGCCTGTGGATCTTGAGAACCCTGGTTCGATCCCCACAGCCGACAAACAATTTTCACCAATTTAAAAAATCTACCCCTGTGGCTCCTCCACCACTAATATCTTTGGAGGCCGTGATTTGACGGCTGGTAACCGCACTTCACGCGAAAAAATATATCACTTACCGAGATCTGCTTAGGCAGAGTGCCACACCCAGTGATGGGTAAAAGGCGTGATGATATATTTATTTATTTATTTATTTAACATAGTTCGTTCACCGAAAAATTACAGAGTGGAAAGTAAAGGTTGTCTTAACCTTTAATCATGTTTTTTTTAAATATTTAAGTTGCACGAAAATAACTATTAACCCCTAAATAGGGCTCAATCGTATCGAGCTGAATTGTGGATTTGAGGAAAGCAACAAACAAATTTAACCACCTCCATTATCATCTTTATTATTACATTTATTTGCTAATAATAAATAAAAATGTGGAATAATCTAGTCTGACCCTAACCGCCTCAATTTTGAACTGATATTCAAATAAAAGATAATAGTTAAATAAACTTTCGATAATTAATAATAGAAGTAGTAATACAAATTAAAAGTTCATAGTATAATATATATATGAATTTATATTATTAACTTTACATCCGGAAAGACGGAATAGTTCATTTTATCGGAGGGAAAATTTATTTCCGATTATACCATATCGTTGCTAATGATAATTCTAGCACATATTCGTAATGGGAATATCTGCTCCATTCCGTTCAGAATAGCAAACACGATTATCTACAAAATCTGTTAAATGACAGAAGGGATTTTCCTCTAATCCTATTACGCTGAGAATAGAGCTGGTAGCCTTCCTTGATAGTCGTTTGCTAATTTATAACTTTAGCACTTGCACAAAACCGACAACAAACTAAAAATGTGAGTCTACTGCAAAATTAATAAAATTCTTGTTTTAATGAAATACTCTTCATAACATTTACGCAAATACTCCTTCTGGCTGAGCGCATGAATGAATCAGCAGTGTTACGCGATACGCGGTATCTTGCGATGGCAATCCATTCATTACCTCCAGCTCGGTGCGTGTTGTCGCGCCGGACGATGGGACGCGACCCACACGTCTGCCCGCGGCCGCGGTCGCGACAGCGCCAGCCAACGCCCACCTGGAGCTCAGCGCATAGCGAGATTCCCTGCCATTTAATTCAACCATTCTCACATCGAACGCTAACAGCATTTACTCCAGTTTAGTTCTTTGTAAGATTAACATTTGTCCATATTTTCGACAGACAGTACATATTTGATAAGGTTCTCTGTTGTCTGGGACTAATTTTCAAATGTCCATATATTTTAGATATTCTTTATTATCTCATATACAGGCTGTTATTTAAGATGTAGAATTTTTACTTAAGATTCGGCCGATCGCGAAAAATTGTTTTTAATCGCGCGCATTCATGCACAGTTAGACACAAATCATTTACGATCACGCTTCTTGACAAATAACACTTTTTACTCACGCTCAGTCACGTACAGGAATCATATTCAGCACATGATTTAAAAATGTGAAAATTTAGATATTAATTTCAGTCTATTAATAGAGAATGAAATGTGAAAATTGAAATTAATTATTTATTTGTCAATGTAGTGCCAATTCAGTTACTTTTAAAAAACTGTTTTATTTAAATTTGTTTCTGATAAAAAAAAATTGTTGTTATTTTATTACTTTCTTAATTTAACATTACATAACTGCACTTGTTTTGATTGTTTTATTTCCGGGATAATTTTTAAAATGTTACATGAACAAAGTTATTCTTATAAGTGTTGAAAAAAAATTTTAAAACACCAGAAAAAATGTACTGACGTACAGTCACGTACGACAGTTTTTCTTTGATCTCCACAATTACACTGGCTCACGATTAAACATTAAAAATCGATCACGCTCTAATCGAAAATTATCGTTAGTATTTTTTACAATTACAATTAATTATCTTCACATTTTGGTGAAACTTAATTGTCAATAAGTTTGTAAATATTAATATTTTTAACAGTTCCGGACTGTGGAAAAATAAAACTTAGAAAAACTCTATTGCAGTCTATAAAAACATCTTTTTATTCGCTGAAAATTGTAAGGATTTTCTTATTGCAATTTTCTTATCGCAGTGGTTAAAATGGGCATGGTCGTCTTTACCGTCGTTTTCTGTCTATGGTACATGACCGGATAAAGCGTATTTTTATGCTGGGATGATATATAAAGCATCGAACTGCACTTTGTATTGTTCAGACAGTTTGTATTCCAGATTGGATGAATGGCACAAATTGGAGTTCAGTGTTCAGTTTATCTCTTTGTATTTGAATACAAACGGAGGAAAGCTAAATCTTATAGTTTATAGACATGTATTCTTACGCGGTATATAATATATAATATAAATGCAATGGTTTTTGAATCCTATAATGAATAAGATATGATAATAAAATAATAACGTTCCGATATTCAAAAAAGTTTTAACTAATCCTGAATTTTGGATTAGCTAATCCTATTTTAACCCAGTATTAATAATAGTTATGTATATATGTAACGTTCAAAATTATTATAGCTTGGTATTAGTAGATGATTATTCTGTGGTCTATTTACATAGAGATTTAAATAAAAAATACATTTTGTTATATAATTCCGAAATAGAATTTGTATTCCCCTGATATGTATTATTACTATTATGGTTATTATGCTTACTTAAGTGCATTATACAATTTTCCCATGTACAGTATTTACTCCCTGCTGTGTAAGCTTGCAGTCAACCTGTTAAGACTTGTACCCAAATTCACTTTAATTTTGGACACAGTATACCAAGAACGGTAAATGATATTTTACGGTCGAAGGTTTTATTTGAGACACGAGGCGCATGCGACAGTTCCAAAAATCTAATACATTGAAATGTATTTCCACAGACATCGAAAAATAAATTAAAATATTTTGAAATTTGTGTCAAGGGCAATATGACCACAGCAATGTCAACTAACTCACTACATATTTGCTACCAAAGATGTAATAGTGTACTTACTGTGCTGGTTGTAGAAAAAACAATTGGAACAATATAATTTATTTAAAACCAATTCTGAATACGGTTTAGTTTAATTTGACTTATCTAAAATATAAGATTCATTCAACCTTTTTTGCGAATTAGGCAATAAGGTTAATTAAATATTTATATACATTTGTGCTGACAAAAATTGTGGATTTGAGAAACCAAGTTCGATTTTCACAGAAAAACTGAGTTTAACCCCTGTATTAACAACTTTGAGGGGCATGATGTGACGGGTGGTAACCACAAAAAGTGTTATGAAATATGTCTATATTTTCACCAATAAAAATATTTATATATTTTCTGGTTTCGATCAATTCGGAATAAATTTAGAATAAAATAAAATATAGCTAGAAGTAAATTATTTACTACTTTTCAGTTTCTCTAAAATATGTGATTTAAAAACATTTGTGCAAATGTATAGAATACTAAATAAATATTTAAAATCATCGCAAAATGTTTGAAGCAAACAACAAATAAAATGAAAAAGAAGTAAATTATTCCTTTCTACGCGATATTATATTTGCTTAAGTTCAAGAGCTATTGTTATAAATTACAATGGAGATTAAAAGTCTTAAAAATGATTTATTATACTATGAATAATGATACACTAGTGTCGCACGTGTCATAAATTGGTACATCAATCATTTTTAAAAGAAACAAAAGAAAAATATACCCTATAAAAGGAAATAGATTCATTATTTTTACAGAATTGAATATGTCGATAGAATTCCTTGATTCATACGCGAAATAAATTTAAAATGAATAACTTCGTGGTAATGCATTGGACGATGGAAACAATAAGCTGAGTTCTATACCCACATCTGACAATTAATTTGAACTATATAAAAATTACTCCTGTTGCTCTAATGTATAGGTTATTATAAGTTGTACATTAATAGACCATTTTAATTGGTTTCCAAACAAATTAATAGGTCGCTAAATCAATTGGCCTCAAGTTGCATAAAAAATAGGTCTACGTTGTTCGGATTTCACTATACTCTATTGTGCAAAGTAAAAAATAAATAATTCAATAAAATAGTAATGTAATTTACCTATTGGTAATTCCGCATCATTATTATTACAGTGATTATTATGATCATAATAAATCATAATAAACCAACATTAAATATTTATGCCATGTCAACTAAAGTTCAAATTAACATGAATATATAAACAGGTGAATATTGTTAGCACAGTGATTGTGTCTGCTCTTTCTAAATCCATTCATAAAAGGACACAGTTAAGAAATGTTGTTCTCGTGTTGGTACTCTCTATTACATCTACAATGAATTTCATCTTCTATTCTTCAGATAAGATCTTTTGTTTGTAATTTCTTTCTTTCATTTATTAAGATTTATATTTATTATAAATTATTTTACAATATGAAATAACACTGACAAATTTTATTTTTCATTTCTTTTATTGTATGGTTCTAATCGAATTAGCACAAATTATTAAGTAAATTATATCTGTGGCACTGTGACATTATTCTAATGTGGAGTTCTCCACAAATTTAGTACCTATACATATTTTTTTCTATCTTAACTGTAAATTGGAAGCGAATTAATTTTTAAAAATATATAACTTTAAATTATATCTAACCGTAGCCTACGTTATCATACAAAGCTTGGAAAGTCAGGCCGGTTTTCAAGTAAAAATAAGACAACAAACGTTGTCAAATTTTACCGCAAGCGATTTTAGTGATCAGTCTTCTCATATAAAAATTTAAATTGTTTTAGTTTCTTTTTTAATGTTTATAATTACAATTTTACTTATGATAATTATTTAAATGAATGTGTGTACAAATAGACTTACACATTTCCTACAAAATAAATCCGGACAATCTTAGAACTCAGTGTTTTTCTTTTAAGTTTCGTTGGTGCAAACGAGCATAAGTTGTAAATGTAGATGTATTAAAAATATTTAAACCACTTTACTTCAATTCTAATTTCGTTGAAATTACATCGTATAAAATGCCATTATTCGTAGCAGAATTTTATGTATGAAAACAAAGAGAAAAGCATGAACACTTTTAAACACATTTGCGATGGGATTTATGAGTATCATTTATAAAGTTCAATCGAAATGTCAAATTTATGACCCCATTTTCATCATTCGACGATCGAAGTTGAGATTTATGTTTTCTATCTTTAGTGCATGCTGCATGGAATATCGCATTATCACAAATCCTTTGCGAGAAAAGATATTGCTTTATCTGCGTCAGATGATAACGTATGTTCCAAGTTTTACTGTCTCGAATTTATGATTAAATCTTTCAAAACTTCATTTCACCATTTTTTTTATTAGGAAATATATGGGAGGTTCTCAGAAAGGTGAATATTTATTTATTTAGTTTATAAAACGCCAAAACCTACAGTACGGTGGTGTGGATAGCGTAACATAAATATATAAATTATATACTTTTTGCTTTAGTAGTATCATAATTTTGTTAAGTCATTGGTTACGAAACTAACTATTTGAACTACGTTTAAATTTAAACCTGCTTTTCGTATACTATCGATCGTCAACTCGGACTTCTAATTGTAAATAAATCAAATTTATCAAAATATTAGTTTTAATGTAAAATATATTTTTGTCATCATAATTAATGATTTAATTTCGGTTATTTATTTAAAAAATATTTGAAAAACATAATAAATATTTACCAAGTTACTGCGTACATTATTCCATAATTAGCATGAAGTGGGATGTGTTAATTAATTTTTACCATATTTTTTTAAATTGCTAATTAAACACAAAAATACAACTTGTATACAGAACTAGTACCGTAGTTTGCTTCTGCCTACAGCTGTCGCCTACAATTTATTTGTTGTACACGAATAGAGCTATCCAATGGTTAGTGTTTACGGTAATATGGCTCTTTTAAGGTAAAAAACAATTAAGATAAACTCTTTTGGTAAATACATTTTTATTTAGGGTGCAATAAAACAGATGGTCTTCCTATACATTGTTCCGTAACATGTTCTTGACAGGAAACTGATTATATATTCTCGGAAAATTTAATTTATAATTAATCTAAAATCCTTGCCACATAACTTAAAACATAGGTTATTAAATTTTAAATAATAGTTTTATACCACCACGGTATACAAGCTGTAACAGCGAGTTCGACTACACCAATATTTTCTATATTATTATATATAAAATAATATCATCACGCTTTTACCCATTACTAAGTGTGGTACTCTATCGGTAAGTGATATATTTCTTTGAGTGAAATGCGGTTACCAGTCGTCAAATCACGGCCCCCAAAGATGTTAGTGGAGGGGGAGCCACAGGTTACTAAAAATACTATAGAACAAAATTGTTGGAGACCAAGTGGGACATCTGTTTAAAAGTGGTTCTCAAGTTAAAATGAAAAGTTATGTATTTTCAAATCAGAGTGTTTTATACCTATTCGATAGCGTATTTTTTATCGAAATTCAAATTATTATTTAATATTAAATTATTTAAATTTCGATCTATTATGCAAGAATTTAAATTAATACATATTTGAATACAGAAAAAGATATGCTATCGAATAAGTATAAAAATAAAAACAACTGGTTAAATAATATTTTCTTCTTTAAGCAGATGTCCTCCTTGATTTTCTAATACAATTTATTTTGTAATTATAATAATAAAGAAAATATTAACGGTGATCGGTTTCACTGTTCCATCCTGTATAACTTCAAGTGATTGTTACTCAATAACAAGAACCAGTGAAAATTCACTTATCCGTCAAATAAGTGAAAAATATATTACATATATTATAGTATAAATTACATAAAGTATAATGTGATGAAAACGTCAAAATTAAGATAGGTTTAAACAGCCAAATAAATTATGACAGTGATACCACAGTACAGATAGATAGTATCTATACGACCTTTAATTTGGAACCAAACAGTACTGATTTGTTGATGATGATTTCTTGACTTATCTGACAGATAATAAGTTAGGTGTATCTGTATGTTATCTATATTTCATCATTGATAAATAAGCTTTTACTGAAATAAAGAAAAATATATCTGTTGATCTTATAAATTGTAGATATTCGTGTATATTATATAAATTTACGCACAGTTTAACTGCAATGTAACAATAACTTTATTTGACACTTTTTATTTATTGTCTATAACAAACTAATATATTGTAGAAATTTATAACGGATATTGCGTATGAAATATCTCTTCGTAAAATTTATTTCCTGTTGGAGAAAATTTGCTTTTAACATAAAGTTATAAATAACTGAGCTGGCGCCACGAATTGTTGCTGTTCTGTGCTTTGCTACCGTCTCTAGAAATTTAATATTTATGCTTAATTTTGGATCAAATTTTATACAGTCATCTAAATTTGTAATTTTACTTTTATAATGTTTGTTGACTCACGGGATATCTTGGAGAAACAGGTTGTTGTATTCAAATAAAATTGCTATAATTATAATATAAATTCATTGTTTTTCTAAGTTTATATATTTTCTTTTGCGTATTATAGAAAATTATAGCTGCAAAAATTTATAAATTCAAAATAACGTTTGTATTTGCATTGTATATATTCTATTGTCAATTTTTAAAAATCAAACAATAAACATATTATTACAGATAAAACTTTGGGCGTTGTAATCAAATAAAGCATGCAAATGAATAAATCTAAGAAAACCTTTAAAACATATGTAATATCAAAGAGAATAATATATATTTCAGTAATTACTTTTTTTCGCGACTCTGCCAGAGAATAAAATTTTCTTTCTTCAATTGAGAGAAGAAAGTGATTCTTTTCATATCTAGGGCAGCAAATACATTTTTCTTCCTTAAGGAAGAAAAGTAAAGCCATAGCACCGTTCCAAACGAACAATGACATAATTGCAAAATAAACTTAATACAAACGAAGATATTATTTCAAAATAATACTTTATTATTATTTTAATTGTTATATTAGCCTATTTTAGGCAGAGTTACCACGATAACACTAAAATATTCCCATATATTTTACATTAACTAAAATAGTGTATTAGTTAATACAAAAGTAATACAATTTAAAACGTTTGGTTATGGTATGATGCTAAATATTTGTTATTTCGTACATTACGATACAACAATGCATTGACTAATATTTCGATATTAAATAAATTATATGTATCAGATATTTATGTGATATAAAATTATATTTCTTTTGTAGATGGCAGCAACATCGTCAGCAAAATTTTGTTACGGCATTCTTCTTATCATCTTCTTCTTAACACAACGGATACTGACAGCAGGAACAATGCGAACAGTTAGTGACTCAATATTAGACATAATAAACACTAAAGAAGTCGAGCGATTAATAGCAGAACGTGAAGAAAATGAAGCCAAAGAAGACAAGAGATATTTGGCAGAAAACGACCTAGAAGACAACTACGAAATTCTTCCTGAATCTGACAAACAAGAACTACTGTACCAGCAGCAAACAGACACCACTACTTACACAAACACAAAACCCGAAGGTTCTGGTAATCCCCGGATTTCTGTCGATGTTTTAATGCGACAAAATCATTCAGATCCTTTAAGAAACACAGAATTGTTGAACGAGTTACGAGGATTCAACGGTCGTAAAGTATTAAAGTCAAGTAAGAATGCTCTGCTCGTAACAAAGAAAGAATATTTAAGAAGAGATTGGTGTAAAACAGAACCATTGATACAAAAGATAAAAGAAGAAGGTTGTTTTACAAGAACAATCATTAACAGATTCTGTTATGGACAGTGTAATTCATTCTATATTCCGAAGAATCCAAAAAAGAGAACTTTAAAACACGGAAAGATGAACTTTGATGATGAAGATGAAGACACTGATCTAAATGGTGCAGCTTTTAAGTCCTGCGCTTTCTGTAAACCGAAAAAATTCACGTGGATTACAGTGACACTACGATGTCCTTCCTTGGTACCGCAGTTAAGGAAGAAAAGAATTCAAAGGATAAAGCAATGTAAATGCATTGCTGAAGCTATAAACTGAAACTAACAATAACAAAACAAAACTAGCATTTAATAGTGATCAAGCCACAATACTTTGCAACTGATACATAACATCTACTCCTTATTTAATAATGTAAAAGTGTCATAAAAATTGCTTTTTTGGCATTTGTAACAAATACATGTTTTGGCAAATTCAGGTCTTTGAAAAGTCATGATGAGGTTTCAAATATTCGTTAAATTAACTCTAAAACATTGTGATCTTCAAAACTCATAGTATTATAAAATAAATATTATTAGGCGGCTGATACATGATTATGTATCCTTTGACAACCGTAAAGTATATTTTTACAACTGTCAAAGACTACTTCACGCTAGAGTCATTTGTTTGTTTAATTAGCAAGTTTATTATTTCCTTTCGAGTAATATTGCTCTATATGCAGCTATTTCACATTTTCTTGTTGAACAAATTAATTATTTTATTTTTACTATTACGTTTTAAATTTATTTTTACAAAAACAAATTGTATACGTAACAAGAATAAATTAGATATGAAAATTATTTTAAAATAATAATGCATAACTTTTTGTGATAGCCGCATAATAAATATTATGTTTTTTTTATTTCATTGGCTTTCGTCTTGTTTGCAAACTTCAGATTCGGCAAAGAAATAATCATTTTTACTATACAACGATTTTAGTTTATGTTCCTAATCTGACGAAAGGATACGTTCAATGCACTAAAGTAAAGGTTTTATGACGCCATTTAATTTTTTGAGTTTATAGCCGTTGTTCAAAATCCGGATAATAGTGTAACTAATCGGTTATTTCTATAATTTCTGTTATTCGGCGAAGCTTTTCTAAATGAGCTATAGATTGATAGATATCAGATAAGTGACAAAATATCGCATTGAAATATCAGCACAAATCACATAAATTATATAAACCGTATTTAAGAAGATGTAAAGTGCTTTTTTATTTGCCCAGGAATTTATCTACTATTCGAAACTTCATTATGACTGACGTCACAAGCTAAGAATTTAAATTATAAAATGTAAAGTGATAGAAGTATTATCATAAATTAGAAGTATTAATTAAGATACAAAATAACAATTATGTTAAATTGAAATACATTTTTTGCCATTTTAATTTTAAACTTGAAAACTTAACATAATTCAAGAAAAATTAATAAAAACGTAGTAATTTGTGTTCTGTAACTGTTAATTTATTCATAAAAATAATTAAATGAAAATAATAATCTAAAGTTATTTATAGAACAATTGAATGAGTATGATAACACTTGCCGAAGTGAAATATAAGATATATATTTCTTTTCTCGTGTAACAAAAGCTTATTAACCATATAAAGCATTAAGAAATAGATAGTGTACAAGTCTAGACTATAGTTAATGCTAAAAGTATAATTCTAAAAGTTCCTAATAAAATAGATAGCTTTATATTATATAGATATAAAATACTGGTATTAAATTATACAACAAATTTTGTTAGAATATGTATGTGTCTTAAACTTTGTGTATAAATTATTTTTGTATTTATTTATGCAGAATGCAGACTGTATTTAATTTAATAAATAAACAGCTGTTTTACTTTGAGTACTTTAAGTATATTCTGCAACAACAGATATTATTTTCGTACCAATATTCAGCATTAGGTATGTAAGAATATTTTTTTGTAACAAATTATCAATCCACCTTTTTTAATTCCATAACTAACTACATTTTAAAAATCACGCTTGATATTATTATAATAGAGCTGCAGATAATTTCAGAAAAAAAAACATCTTTTTACATCATGCGTATAGTCTTTTAAAAGTAATGAAAGATTCTATAACGTAAAACTTTTTATCGATTACAGGATATGAAACCTATGTACAAAAGTAGGTTGGTAAGTAAGTAATAACTGTATTCTGTACGGTAATATTACCATACTGACTTGTCAAAACAGTCAAGAAAATGAAAATAAAACACTGATAATATAACACTATTAATACAAACGAAACTCAAAACAACAACAATACAAAGATTATTTCTCCTGCTTATCATAATATGTATTAATTGTACAGTCTTTCAAATTAGAGATGAATACGTTATGACGTTTAAATAAAAAAATATTTATAAATATGATACAAAACAATTGTAACAATGGCGTTAAATAAAAACATACAGACAACAGACTTACTTGATCACCTTCTAAAATGATGACAATGACGTTATCCATAAAATAATTTCAAATAATAATTATTAATGACGTTAACGTGATTATATTCTGAAACCGGTAAACTATTGAACAAACCACGGATGTTTTGAGACATATTAAGCCTTAGATGTCTTAAAATCCTCGCTCTACGAACTCGGCTATGACGATACTCATAAAATTCGTAGGTATGTTAATAGCTCTAATAATAAAATATGGAATTGATATTAAAATTGATAACTTTTCTCGTAATAAACTATGTTTTTAAAAATATTAAAAATAGAACATTGTTTGGTTGTTTGTTAATATTTTATTCTACACCATTTAGGATAACGCAATAGTTACAAAAACTTTTAAAACATGTTTAAATATTTACGGTTGTTAACGAGCGAAATTAAATTTTGATGATGAAACAGCATTGACGATATTATGGAACAATTTGTCACCTGCAAATCACGAAAGAAATATTTCTAATTTACTTTTATACCTATATATACTCATATATACATATATATTCGTTTTGAATAAAATATTTTCAGTCATATTTGATTCTTTTTTAATACGCTAAGATGGTAGATGAGTACTTTAATATTTTGTGTTTAGAACTCTAAATTCGACCCTGTACATACTCACCTTTTAAGTTCCTAGTTTTGTCTTTTTACGATGGTGTGTTAACAATAAAATACCTTAAAAGAACTAAAAGTCGGAATAATTAAAATGGACAGAACTGAAATAAAAAATTATATTATTATTATATATGAGCTATGAAAACTTTTTCCATCTGTTAACTAAAAGTATTTTATATGAAATAGGAATATTATAAAATTTAAAGAAAAAATAAATTTTTATTAGAATACAGAAAATAAAAATAGTGCCGAAGATAGTTTTGTGATTTAAAAATACAACCAAAGTAACAAAAAAGTTCTACAAGTTGCTGTGAAGTAATTGATGTTGAATATGTAAAAATTGTGTTATTTATAAAAATGTTTCTTGAACCGATATGTAGAAATAGATACGTTGGATGTGGAAAAGGATTTAAGATGCAGGTAAGAAAAGTGCAGCATTTGATGCCATATATGATTACATATAATTTGAATCAGCAGATCTGCGTTAACATTAATAAGAGCAAGAGCAGCAAGCCAGCTTTGTAGTGAACTACCTTGCGATGACCTGCGTACTCATTGCAATTCCTCTTAGTGGATATATCATCTTATAATGATTATACAATATTTCATATAATAATATACTCTGCTATAAACTACAATATATGTGTGAAACGGTTAACCATTTCGTTTCAAATATTCATATATAATTAGTGATTATTACAATACGCATAAATAGAATAGAATTTATGCAGTGTAGATGTTCCACACTGCAAATTACAACTAACAAATCCTTACGTTCAACTAATTGATCAAAAGTATGTTAAGAGTGAACTGAAATTCATAGTGAACTCCTAACGATTCGGTTAGGAGACCAGGTGCGCTAAAGTTTGCTGCGGAATGCCGTAATTTTTTACTTTAGCCATAGTAGACTGAAATAAGTTAAAAGAAAAATTACATTGATACGAGTAAACATTGTAAATGATACGTATTGTTGATATTAGTATATCCAGTGACACGAGGTCAACTGGGGCTAGGCAGAGTCCGGTGTGGTGGAAGGTGATCCGCCCCACCGGGCGCTGCGGTGCGTGAGGGGCGCGTACCGGCTTGCGGGGCCTCACTAGCCGCGAGGCGGGGGAGCCTCGAGCGCAGACAGCAGGCGCTTCCGCCCGAGGCTCTGCCACAATCCTCGCTGGCTGCCACGGCGCGCAAACCAATAGGGCCTAACTACACGACCCACACGCACACATTACGCAAGCATGCTTGCTTCACGCTTCAGACTGGTGATATGTTTGTAGCGAGTCCTCTGCGCTCGCGGCTCTGTACAGCTGCAGTTTGTACGTCACATCAGTGCGCTGACGCTGCGACTCCGGCCGTGCAGAGGGCGAACGCAGTGAACGTTTTTTCTTTGTCAAGTCCGGGAACATTAAACTGTCAACACACATATCTGTGTGCAACAGGTAAAGTCAGTTGCGGCAGAATGCTGCAACTGCTTTCGGCATCTCGTGCCGAATGTATAGGTGCGTTTTCATGTTACGAATCATACTCTTATGGTATGGGGTTGCTATTACTTAATAATAATTCTGTTATGTTTATCTTAGGGTACGATTATCCGTTAAAGCCTCTTACAACATTTAAGTATAATTAATATTAAGTTACATGTACACAGTAAAAGCGACACATCGAATAGGGTAGAGAAAGTGGTGATGTAGTTGTACGCCCGGACTGATTGGGCGTTGTTAGCTCGTAATCCTTCGGTGACCCTTGTTTCAATACTCTTTCGACATATTCGCTCGACGATGTGTTTGTTGCGTGTGTATATAGTGTGTATGTGTGTGTGTGATGTTGTCTGGTGTCAGTTTCTTTGTATGTAGGACTGACTGGGGGTTACATTAAACACTAGACGCGAGCCGCGTGGCACGCTGTAAACCGAGTCGGAGCCAAGGACACAGCGGAGTCGTCGTCGAGGCAGGCGCCCCAGTCGGGGACGTCTGAGTTGCATCTGCACTTTAGTACACTACGTTCGTTCCTTTCTTGGCGGCCACCGGCAACCGTTCGCCGAACAAATACGGGTTCTGCTGTTCTTGCTCCTGCAACATTACACAACAAATATCTATAATTGTTCATTACAGGAAATGTCACAATCATCTAAACACAGTTTACCGTTTTAATATATAGCAAAAACACGCTCATTTCTGCAATTATTTATAGGAATTTGCTATAATGCGTACATACGATCCGTATAGGCAGAAGAATTTTTGTACCTATATATTACGATATGGACGTCGATACGTCCCTAAGTTGCCTTCGGCTCGCGCTGCAATTACTGTGTTCGAGTAACAAAGAAGTACTTTACGCTCTTTGATTGAATTCATAAAAAAGGATGAGGTAATCTTGAATTTCTGCTATTTTGGCAAATTAAGTTAAATCATAACTTAATTCAATTTTGTTTTGATAATATTGTATGTTTAATTAATTTTTTATTACTAGGTTATAATAAGATTAGCTAAAGTTAGAATTGCTGAAATTTTAAGAATCTAGCTTGCGTTCTTGAATACTTAATATTTAAATATTTTTATGACGTGTTGACTTTCAATATATTTATTATGTGTAATGTTCAAGTAAATAATTTTCAACTAGAAAAATAAAGAGAGAAATCATTATTGTAATATTTTTCTAAAATTATATTAATAATGGTTTGTCGAGATAGAATCTAAATATTTGATTTCATCTAATTTAATTTAGAAGATTTTGTTTTAATTTGATAAAAATATAAACAGAGTATCTTATCAAAGATAAAGCGACTAATATTTCGCTTATTTATCGATTTAGTGTTTTTATTTACATAACATGATTTATGGCCTAGACGATTGATGCTTGATGTACATAAACTACGCCACCTGGTACCTTGCAATAATATTATATTTTTAAAGTAAGAAGAATGTGACATACGAGTACAGTGGCGTAAACTGAAAATGAAATTATAATATATAAATTGAAAACACTCAATAAAACATAATATTAATATTACACACAACAAATATAAACATTAAACATAGGTACTTTAACTTTTCTCGTTTTTTCTATAAATCTAATTAATGATGCAGATTTTAATTTTCTTCTTTCATCTGCCATAAATGAACTTAAATTATTCAAATATAATATAAATAAAATAAATATAGCATCACGCTTTTTACCCATTACTGGGTGTGGAACTCTGTTGTATCAGATCTCGTAAGTGATATATTTCATCGCGTAAGGTGAGGTTATCAGTCACCTACCCTCTAAATTTATTCGTAGTGATACAAACTCAAAAACTAATAAGCGAATAAGAATATATGCGTAAGTACGTAAATGGTATAAAATATTTACAGGATGATGGTTATATATCAGAAAGCTGCACGAGCTCCGCCTTTGCCGATAGTAACATATAACGTGAAATTTTAAAATGATGCAATGAAACAAATAATGAATAACCCTAGCTAAAACTAATATCTAATATAAATGAATTACAAAATAAATGTTGCAATTTGCAATGTAATATACGTATATGTAATAATGGCATATAATAATTTTGTTTGGAATCATATTAGTAGTGATTAAAAAATAATTTTAAATGTAATAGTCCCTTAACCCGCCCGTTCTACGTTCGCCACTGTACGAGTATATTTTATACAAAACATATGACCATTAGATATCACATAACTTGATAAAAATTAAATTAGTTTGTGTACAAAGAAATACATTACTCATTTTGTTTACATTTTTGGTATCTATTTCAAGAATATAACGTATTTGTTTAGCCATATTTTATTTATTAATTATTTTAAATATAATATTTAAAATCAAACAACGTATTTCGTTTATTTTATGTTATTACTGACATAATTATTAAATCAATTTGGGATTCAAATAGTTAAATATAAAACGGTAAAATTAAATGAATGAAAATATATCATTGATATATTTCAAACTACTATTTATTTTATTTCCATTAAGTGGTTTTGTTGCATTTGATTTTAATTAAAAATGAAATTTATTCCAATAACTGTTGTTTTTAAACATGCTGCTGTTAACATAAAGATAGAAATATAAAGCAGTAAACTTTTTAATTACCTTTTCAATGTGATACTTCTTCGCCACCAGGTTTTTGTGGGCGCTTCGTTCATTAATCTGTAACATAAAACCGGGATGCTTAATTAGAATCTTCTTACTTAATATAAATCTTATTAGCGTAATGTCTTAACTTGTACAAGATAGGAACCGCGGCTGGAAGAAGCACACAATTATAAACTTTTATTAATTATTATTGTTACTAGGTACTATTTCAATACAATATTGTTTCTACGGTTGCTATGAAAAGTTTACAATTACGTTCTCATTTGTCATCGTAAAGTTGACGTTTTCTATGGAACAATCGAAAAATATCTTGTTTGCGCGTCGCCAATGGCAACCCGCGAAAAACATATTAAATGCGCGCTTATTTCAATAGTTACCAGGGATACAAACAAAACAGAAACTTGTCATATTGACAGAACGAATATATTTTCAGTACGCATACGTTTTTTAATAATTGCAATCGTAGAAAAAATGATGTGTAAAGTGCCTTTGTTCCTCTTACACTATTGCAGCTCTCGCGTTCGGCTCGCGCTGCAATTACCGTATTCGAGTAACAAAGAATCACTTTACGCTCTTAATACACAAATAACCATTTCGTTTAAATTAGAAGAGCAAGTATGTATCAGATGAGATATGGAATGTATATATCGAATGTAATATTGATGAAACAAGTGGGTCTTTGCTGGTGAAATTGAAAGTATGAACAAGGGTCGTGGAGCAGTGAGATATAGACCTCTAAACTAATCAGACAAGGTTGAGTTTCCTCTGAAATAATCAGTGTCTCCGCTGAATTTTATATATTAATGAATATAATTTTTTAAAGGTACTACAACATTCAAAACTTCCATAAAATTTTAAATTGATGAAATATCACTGCACTTAATATTTATTTGGATTTCATTTTTATTTACATTAATAATACATGTGTATAGGGTGTGAATGAATGGATGGGATTGAAGGTTTCTTGCGTGACGAAAGATTTTGAGTGTGATAAATAAATAAGCTTATATGGAAGCAACGTAAACGTGGTTAAAGTGAAGGTGGTGTATTAGGATGAGAATATTTGAGGAAGATTGTTTATTTGATAATCTGATAAATGAATCTTCTGTAAATGTTTGAAGGATTCGTACTGCTCCATTTTATAAGATATAACGTGATGGATGTATGTATTTATATAAAAATTAGAAAACATTAAAAATGTGTTATACATTTTAATTTGATAATTGTCAAAAACAATTTTAGTGCCACTGATTTGGTAATTATTTCTAATATATTAATAATTACATTATAATTATAAACTCTACAATAGTCAATTTATTTGTAGTGTCGATCAGTGGCACTATAAATTTACACTTCAAACCATTAAATGTGCAAATTTTGAAAAAAATATTTTTGCCTTGACTGAGTTATGGGATAAAATGAAAACTTTAATCCTATGTACCTATGTACAGGTATTCTAAATTAAATTATTTGTAAAAGAAGAAGCTTTCTCACGTGAACTTTGTTCTAGGTGAAGAAGTGGATTATACCATACTGATGAGCTCTAATTAGAGCGAAACGCGTCTATGGTTACTAATTGTGCTGGCCAGCCTCTGACGATGCCCACATAAGGTGACTTGGAGGCTGAATTTTGAGAGATTTAGCCAAGTGTTTATTTTATATTTTTTATTAAATTATTTGTATCTCTCTAGTGTTCATTAGGACAGCGACAGTTATTTTTTACTGTGCACATAGAAATACATTTTTATATTAAAATAATAAATCAATATACCTAAATGTAAGTATAATAATTAATTTTAATTTGTAATACTAGGAGTCAGCAGATTGATATCAGATACACGCTACAAAATTTTGCCATTATTTATCGTTTGATACTTTATATTTTAAAATTTAATGAGTTATTTGTAGAACGAATATCGGTAGATACAACCATGGGCGTCCGGAAAGAGGGAAGGCGCAAACAAGGGCATTTGCAGTGGAATCGACTAAAAATTTCTATAAATTACAATTCTAAAAGCTTACATCCTCGGTTATGAAAAAAGTTATTGATATAATTATTTGTTTTCAAGTTTTCCTCCCACTTGAAGTTTTTCCGCAGATGCCCATGGATATAATTTTAAACAGGATCATTGACAAGATTGTAGAGAATTATATATTTGTACAAAGTTTATATTATTATTATTATTATTTTGGTCTAACTTCCTCCAACTGTTAAAATGAATCAAACGACTGGATCTCTTTGCAATAAATTATAAATGAAATATATTATTTACTGTACAAATTCTTATAGTTAAAAGTGCCAAGCTTTATAATAATTATATTAATTTTAAATATCTTCCATGTCATAAAAGATTTTTTTTTATTACAAATATAATTTAAATTTATATAGAAGTGGGTCATATGATCTCAATAAAAATACAGTAAATTCAAATCTCCAAATTAAATACAAAACTTTTTAGAAACAAAAATAAAATATGCAAAAATATCCTGAAAACATAAATTATATGTAAGATGAGTAGATATATATTTATAAGTATAGATTGATTAGTATTATAATTTTTATATAACAGTTTTGAAATGGACGCAGAACTATAGTCTATCCGTTTTAACTATACAGTATTGGGTAAGATACGGCCTACGATTCCAGGTCTCTGCTTGGTTCAAACGCGCAGCAAGTTTGCACAGCTTAATAATTGACGAGAAGTTACAATCAGTTAACAGAAACCGTCATAACCTACAAATAAAAGTGTTTATATTTTGTTTATTTTACATTAATTTCTTTTCATTCAACACAATAACATATGGCCAAACTTGAATTCTGTACTTAATACATGTAAAAATGGCCGCGATCGAAGCGTCATATACAACAAAGTGCTACTAAGAAACCTTCGCCTGTTTTGGGAGGGAAGTTGAAGAGAAGTGACAAATACGACATTTAAGTGATTGGTTTTTACAAAAGTTAAATGATTTACCTGCATGGAATGTTGCAAGAATCGGTTGAAATCTAAATCGCCGAGTGCATCGACCATGTTGTCTGCTCGGCGGATATCCACCTCCTGGCTGGGGCAGTCAAACATATGCTCCGTGTCACACATACAATCCTGCGCCGCCTGGTAGTGTCGGCTGTACGCCGCTGTGTTCTCAAAGTCGCGGGAGTTTATGCAGCCTTGATGTTCTAAGCAAATAGTTCAAATGGAAGATTACAAGCTAAACAAGAGAAGACTCATCTAAGGTCAAAGGTATGTTGATGCAATTTCTATATTTATTTCATAAAAAGAGATATACAATAGTATCATTAATTGGTCAATTATATCATTTTGGTTGCTGGCTCAGACGACAAACAATTTTCACCACATTCAAATTACCCCTGTGGCTCCCCTTCCACTAACATCATTTTGAAATTTAATTTGTGATAAATGTTCAAATTTTTTAATGAACATCGTAATTTTATGTGTACCTCGACCGCGAAATGATTTGGTGTGCTTAGAAAATATTATTTTTCTTCGACACACACAAAGAATAATTTCGTGACCTAGATACATAAATACTTATAAACAATCTAAATGACAATATAATTAGAGTAAAATTCTTAAATACATTAACAAAATAAAGGTAATTATATTTCTAATGAAGCAAGTTTTCTAAATATTTAACTTGTTCTATTTTTAGAGGAAAAGTTGGAATTAATTTTTGATATTTTACTGATCTATATTTAGTTTTTTTCAAAAAATGAAGACAGTAATAATATAGACTATTAATATTTAAATTTGAAGTCGTAGTACTAAAGATCCCAATTTTGTTTCCAATAAATATGGAAAGAAAATAACAGTTGGTATGTTTTCATTGGTTAAAAATTATTAGTCAAATTCAGAATACGCCCATATGGAAAACAACTTTTAAAAATTAGATTGAAACATAAAATAAATAAATATATCATCACACCTTTCACCCATTACTGGGTGTGGCAGTCTGCCGAAGCAGATAGTGTGGGGATCGAACCAGGGTTCTCAAGATCCACAGGCCGACTCGATACCACTGAGCCACCTACCCCATAAATTGAAACAGAATGCCTTGTATCTAACTATAAATATATATATTTTTAAAATCACAACTGAGAAAAACATCTCAATTTCATTTCATTCCTGCTGAATGTTGATAAAATTTTCTTCTCATCTTGCTACATCCCACGAACTTTAAAAAAAATAACATGAAACGTAATATCAACGCGAGTTCCAAGATCAAATGTATAATTTTTATATTAAAAAATATTTTCATTATTTATGTAATGTCAATATGGTGAAAATCGGACACTGGTTCTCAAATCCACTGTCCGACGCGTTGCTACTAAGGCTAGTAACAAACTTTTAACAATCAATCAATTTATATTTTAATTCTGAATTGTAAATACGGTAAAACAAATTGTCAATCCATTCACTATCTGACATTTATATTTGTTATTGTGAAACATTTTTTATAAAATTGATATTTCTGGATGAATATGAAATGTTCAGTGCTTTGAAACCTATAAGAATTTAAACTTAAATTTAAATCTATATAACAATTATTTCAGACATATTTCAGGATGTACAATAAGTAATAGAATGCAGGCGATAATTTTCAAATCGCCAAATAAGTCTAATAACAGTAATTGTGCTATAGACATAGAATTTTATCATTTATGTACTATCTGATAGAGAAACAAACTAGTTATTTGAAGCTATTTTAGGTAAAAAAAATTACTTGATACATAAAAGCAATTCTATTGACTCAAATGGAATTCTATATGGCGCGACCTGCCAGCAAATTAGAATTGCACGCGAGCTATTGAACTAGAAAATAAAGCGTATCTACTATTTACTTTTGCAAAGATAATCATTATTCTAGATAGAGTGCAACTACGGTCCACTACACAAGTTTTTTTTCAATTTGAAAATAAAACACTCAGACCAGTATGTAGCTATAAATATCTTCACTGTAGCTTGTGATCCATCAATTATAGCTATAACTTATTATTAATAATGATAAATACATAAAAGAAGTTCGTAAATATATTAAAATTGAAGTAAGTATTCATAATTTTTACTGAAATTTGCCTTAATCACGGTCATGTCAAAGGTTTGACTTACGCATCTCGAAAAATGTATGCTATAAATGGGATATATATATATATATACGTTATTATACTGTGCCTGAATTTGCATATAAAAAATGCCGCGAGTACATATTTTATAAATTTTGTCCGACGAACAATTTTCACCAATTTAAATCTATCCATGTGGCTCCTCCTCGACTAATATCTTTGGGGGACATGATTTGACGGCTAATAACCGCATTTCACGCGAATAATTATATCACATATTTAATGTTTCTACAGTTAGTAACATTTGAAAACAAATGCAAACACACTTTGGACCACTAATAGAAAATAACCAGTAACTTATCCGTGCTCTTAGTTTATTTAATTTAGTTGCTCTAATCGTGAGTGCAATCAACGGAAAATTAAGCCCGGAAATTATGTATGAATATCTACAAAATATGTCAAATTTAACCAAAAATAATGAGCAATCTAAGTAGAGTTGAAAACGGCTAAAAGATGACAGATTATATTTCTATGTACTGTCATTTGAATTGTGTTATAAATAAAAACGTAAGTATTAAATTATGTGAAGCTTCGGCTTACAAAAATATTGCATGATTATTTACACAATTGAATAAAATAAAATATTGCAGTGAGCACCTAACTGTCAGTAGAAAATATATGTATTGCTGTGTTAAAATTTATGAAAATTTAAATCAAGTTCGTTTGTTTATTGTCGGAAAAGGCAACAGCTGTAAGATTTTTTGTGTTGTAATTATTTCGTAGGTATGATTATTTATTTTACCGACAAACATTACCGAAATGTTGCAGCATATATTACAATTAGTTTACAATATACAACGTTTAGTCGGTTAATCTAGTAGAGTGCGGACCACGAGTATATCGAAGTGTTTTCAGTTTTGTGAGTGTTTTAGTGATTATGACATGATATTGTTATGCGTAAATTGACTTAAATTGTGTGTTTTGTTGGCAATAGTATATGGCTTACAAAAGAAACATTAATATATGGGTGGTAGTGCTGTGCAATAGATTGAATGTGCCTCATAGGATCTCAAGATGGCCTGATTTACAGTATTTTTCAGAACCAATTTATATTTTTAATGGAGTTTAGTTTCGTGGTCCAAATATATATATATATATATATATATATATATATATATATATATATATATATATATATATATATATATATATATATATATATATATATCACGCCTTTAATTATTACTGTCGAAGCAGATCTCGGTAGGTGATATATATTTGCTCATGAAGTGCGGATTACCGGTCGTCAAATCACGGCGCCTAAAGATGTTAGTGGCAGAGGAGCCACAGAGGAGGTCGGTAGATTTTAATAGATTTTTCAGTTTACTATCTACATTTATTTTTTTTAATATTTGATTGATATTGTTAAAAAATACATGACAAGGTGAAGTTATCATTTCATTGTAAGCTGTCAGGATGATTGAATATATTTATTTTGTCGAATATAAACTGAATGGTGAATACAAACTGATTAAATTAACTAGCAAACTGAAGGAAATATTTTTGTATTATTTGTCTACCTCGATTTTTTGTCGAATTTTGTAAAAAAAATAATTAGAGAACTTACCTTGGTATCCAATCGGACATGGGTTCGGTGGATTGCAGTAAGCCGGTAGAGTGGCATCTGTCTTCACTTCCTGTTGGTTCTTAACGGAACCTTCCGGTTTCAGGCGTTGCTTGCCCTCCCCCGCACCACCGGATACGTACTGGTTACCTGAATTTAGATTTTTATTTTTATATAATCGAATGTTAATTAATAAGAGTTCCTTAATATAGGATATTGCATTTATTCGCAATACCTCATAACTAGAGATGAAATTTTAGATTGTACTCTACCATCTATCTGTTTTAATATGTTAAGATTTTTGTCATCAATTGTCTGTATTTAGACAAAGGTTCTTATTGTTAAAATTCTAGTACGGACTTGGAGATGACCCAAAAAAGGTTCGAAACGTTGTTGAAATAAACAAAAGATTCAAGCCACGTAATCCATTCATTGCTGCTATTAGTGAAATTGAAGTTACTGAGTTACTGAATAAATAAAAGTATCAATTAAGCCGTTAAAAACATAACCTGAGATCTCTATAAATTATTTGTTATAATATAAGTCAAGTCTGATGTTACAAAGAGAAACTTGGAGTTATTACAACATACGCTGTCTATTGTACGTTCTACGTGAACACGTTAGATTACAGAAAATTAATAATAAAGAACTTCGCACATCGCCACATCCCACGTCACTTTCATACGATAACTCATTAAAATTTATTTAGGTTTAAGTTGGTGTTTGATGAAGACAAGACTTAAATAATTTAAAAATATTAAATAAAACTCTAGGCAAAGTCTCACAAAATTCAGCCTCCGAGTCACCTTATGAGGGCATCGTCGTTTAATATTTTTTATTATACCTAGTCTCACCAAGTGCATGAATGACAATTAATTTTGTCTTTGTTGTTATTTAAATTGCTATTGCGTAGCTTTTCATTTTTTTCGGTAGATGGCATTAATGGTTCGACAGAACTTCTCATGTCATCTTACCGTTTGTTAGAGATCTTATTCTCTGCTGGCACAGTTCTTCGTCACCAGCTTCTTCACATGAACTTTGTTCTAGGTGAAGAAGTGAGTTATACCATGCTGATGAGCTCTAACAAGAGCGAAACGCGTCCATGGTTACTAACTGTGCTGGCCGGCCTCCGACGATGCCCTCATAAGGTGACTCGGAGGCTGAATTTTGTGAGATATTGCCTAGAGTTTTATTTAATATTTTTTATTATACCTAGTCTCACCAAGTGCATGAATGACAATTAATTTTGTCTTTGTTGTTACTTAAATAATTCATTAAATATTCGTAGAGTTAACGATTTCATTAATTATTTTATAAACTGTTAACTCATATGAAGTTGGCAGAGAAATATTAAAATGTTATTTATTACGTTATTGTTATTTAAGATTTAATATTCTGAGAAGCAAAAATAGTACTGTTACGATGCAAGTATTTCTATATTTTGTTGTTAGTATTCTCGGTTTTAAAAGAACTTATTTTAATATTAGTCCACTTTGTTCACATATTTAATAAAGAAATCCTAAGCTTACTAAACTCACGCTTCCCAAGCCTTTATACTAGGTTTACTGGAACTTATTTTTAGATAGTAGATACCTGCTATACACGTTTTTTTGCATAATAAATGGTTTTGGTACATGTCAAAATTCGATACATTTAGTTAAATTTTAAATAATCTCCAAAAAGCAAAATCGGACAATTCACGTCATAAATACAATACTAAAAATAATGATGTCATGAGCGTTTACATCATTCTGTAAAAATAAGTTCAAATTATTTTTTAAATCAGTATTAAACAAAATATTACCTCATTAATGTCATTTATTCAGTAGCTAATAAAATAAGCTCTTCGCTTTGTCGTGACACAATTTTTGGCATTTTGTCAATGAATAACAAAATAAAAATGACAACCATTGTTACAGTTGTAAGTTGTTCATCTCTAGTCTGGGACTCGTTGGATTGGATACGGATAATTTGGGTTGGGTCTGGGCGGGTAGGATACAGTTAAGTTGGATCGTCAAGTAATATCGACCCAAACCGAGTCGGATATAATTATAAATATGGTTTAGTAAATTATAATTACTTTTCTTTTCTGTATTAATCCAAATAATAGTCACTTTTATTTTTATGTCCCAGATAAATGACAAATACTGAAAAAAGTTCTTAGTTTAATTTATATTTAAATTAAATATTCACTTGCTGAATTGATTATATTTATATATTTGTCGGTCAGTACGGTGGTGTGGATAGCGATACGGAATTCGAATCCGGAGATCCCGAGTTCGAATTGCACTCAAGCTAAAAATTATATAAAAACTATCACACTGCGGCTCGGTGCGCGCCCTGTACTGTAATTGGGATTAAATTCCTGTTGTACAGCGTAACATAAATCAATAAATAAATATTTAGAATTTACTTCAAATTTATAAATAACACTTGGTGTGGATAGCAATATGGAATTCGAATCCGGAGATCCCGAGTTCGAAGCTCACTCAAGCTAAAAATTATAAAAACTATCATACTGCGGCTCGGTGAGTGCGGACCCTGTACTGTAATTGGGATTAAGTTCCTGTAGTACAGCGTAACATAAATAAATAAATATAATATACGGGGTGTTAAAGAATGGATAAAATACTTTGAGAGCTATCATCACATAAAGATGTAATAAAAATTTATTATTGTTTTTATTAAAAAAATCATGTTGGTCAGTGTTTCTAAACATACACAATTTAAGAACCATGGCCATAATTGGCTGAAAGTACGTATATTCATTTACAGTTTTTACCCTGTTTTTCAATTCTCTGTATGTTTTTACGCTGTTTATAATATTGGGTAGAGTTGAAAATCAAAGGGTACCTGTGTTCATTGTTTGCATATTCCTTTAAAATTTTTACCTTTTTTCAACACTTTGTATGTTTTTACGCTGTTTATAATATTGAAAATCAAAGGGTGCCTGTGCTCTTTTTCATGATGTGTAGAAATAAATAAAAATAAATCAAAGCAATGCTGCGATAAAGGTGGGATAACATAACATATGTATCACAAATTGTATATTTTTATAATCCTGCTATTGCATTTATTTGTATATTTTAATATTCTCCTTAGTATTTATATTTACCATTGGCGCACACAAGGGGTGCTTTGGGGCTGATACTTATATTTCAATATTTATTTAAATGTAATTAAATAATTTCTGTCCTACAACTTACTTTTTTTACTACCTACTTAATATATATTTTGTTGGTTAAAAGGCAATTGATGCTTTAAATTTATGTAACGAGATTTTACATTCAAATGTTTTTATTTTACTAAAATTATTTTGCACTTTACCTGTATCTATTAATTAAAACATACTTGCTGAACATAATGGGACTGAACAGGTTAAATGGTTTAATAAATTTAAATATTCCTAGAAAAATAAATGTAGATGCAAATGAAATAATGCAAAGGATGGAAAAAGGTCAGGTCAGGTTACAATTTTTTTTTTGAAAATGCGCATCTCTAGTGAGTAGTATAATATGAACGTACAATATTCAGTAATATTTATGTTCAGTGTTCTCAACAGCAAATAGTAAAAATAACCAAATAAATTAATTACATTAATAATTAAAAATGCACATTAACAATTTAAAAATACATAGTTAAATTAATATTTTCCTATATGGTGACGTAAATTGATTGATTAGATAGATAGCTACTTTATTTTAAATATTTTTCGTGATTTTTAACAAACGAATTTTGTTATTTTTAGTTGTTAGAAAAAATAATTGCTCTAAAATTCTTTCGCTTTCATTTTTAAAAGCATCAGTTTATATAACCAAAAATATAATTGCATTCAAGTGAATTAGATTCCCCAATAAGCCGTGGATTCCTTTACTGTAATTGGAATGAACTTTTTGTACTAAATAATACGAATTAATCTCTGTAAGAGCTTAAACCTGAATGTTGTTTGTTGGTGGCAACTCACCCCAAAGAGAGCTATGCTCGAGGTACTCCTGGTCGCGGATGCTGGGATTGGGATTGGTGTCCGCGAACATGTCGTAGTCCACGGGGAAGAGCTGCTCGTCGTTCACCAGCTTATTGGCGTTGAGACGGATCGGTGCCGTCTCGGGCAAGTCTAGGTAGTTATCCGCCGTGTCCACCAGCTCGCGGCCCATGCGTTCCACCATGTCTCGGAAGAGGGCGTCCGTTAGGAAATGCTCCTAGAGATATAGAAAATATTGAGTTTAGGCAGTGGTACTTTATTGTTTCTGTTATTCATATTATCAATGTTTATTCCATTTACCATTTTCAAAACAAAATAGGTTATTTTAAAAAACATAATTTGTATCTGCGAACACACGGTATAGTAAACAAATATGGTACGGTAGTCGGTTACTTTTCTAATTTTGAGAACTAATGGTGGAATTATATGATAAAACTATAAGTTTATAGATTTCTAAATAATGAACAAAATGACATCAATACTTATTTATATAAGTATATAGGAAATATTTCATAAAGTCATAAGTTTCGGTGCGCGTTTGCTCATCACTTTTAGATTTATTTACAAAACAGAATTCATCCATAAGAAAAAATATAAAACTTTATAGTTCGTAAATGTGTTAATTCTTAAAATTCTGAATAAATATATTAACAGTTATCTTTCTAAATATTTATTCTTTTATTTAAACATGTTTGCTTAAACTAAATATTAGCTTAATTTTCGAACTGACTTGTTCAATATGTGCATACATTAAACCAATATATGTAATGTACCTTTATAATTCAACTATTTATTTTAGCGGACTGCATAAACCCAGCCTAATTATTTTCATATATAGACAGGTAATTGATATATTTTGACAATGTCCCGGTTATTTGTGTTAAATGGTACAGTTGCTGTCTAAAACACAAAGGTATGTAGGACATGTGTGAGAGGTAATAAACTCGTTGAAGCCAAACGATTTAAAACAGAGTCCTTTGATCTAGTCGAGTAGGTTATATAAAAATTACAGTGACGTGTAATTTAATGCTGTTATTATCAGGGTTCGAAGATATATATCGATCGATATATATCATGATATTTATTTTGATATATATCGTCACATTTTTGCAATGATATATATCCATTATATAAAAATATGAAATAGTTTTTGAGATATAGTCTCCGGAGAAGTGAAATTTTTCGAATTTTTCAGTTTTTCTACTTTTCCGAGGCTATATCTCGAAAACTAAATGTGATATGAAAACGCGCTAAACGGCATTAATTTTCTCGTGCTTCAGTTAACTTATAAACATAGTTTCAGCGATTTTTATTTTTTTCTATTTTCCGCCAAAAAACTCGCAAAAAGCGGTTTTTTAACATTTTCTCGAAAACCAGAAGTCATATGCATTTGAAGATTGCACCACTGGATTCAGTGGGTCAAAATACATATGTATGTAAATTTTCGTTTTAATAATCCTACGATTAAGGATTTTTGGGAAAATTGAATTAAAATCTGAAAAAACCAAAGGGGTACCCCTTAGGAAATAATTAAAAATATTAAATTGCATAAAATTTTATGAAAATTTGCTTACAAGTCAATTCGGACACGGGGAATTCAACGCCGTTGAGCGCATTTCCATATCTTGTTTAGTTTTTGAGATATAGTCTCCGGAAAAGTGAAATTTTTCGAATTTTTCAGTTTTTCTACTTTTACGAGGCTATATCTCGAAAACTAAATGTGATATGAAAACGCTGTCAACGGCATTAATTTTCTCGTGCTTCAGTTAACTTATGACCATAGTTTCAGCGATTTTTATTTTTTTTTCAATTTTCCGCCAAAAAAATCGCAAAAAGCGGTTTTTTAACATTTTCTCGAAAACCAGAAGTCATATGCATTTGAAGATTGCACCACTGGATTCAGTGGGTCAAAATACATATGTATGTAAATTTTCGTTTTAATAATCCTACGATTAAGGATTTTTGTAAAATTGAATTAAAATCTGAAAAAACCAAAGGGGTACCCCTTAGGAAATAATTAAAAATATTAAATTGCATAAAATTTTATGAAAATTTGCTTACAAGTCAATTCGGACACGGGGAATTCAACGCCGTTGAGCGCATTTCCATATCTTGTTTAGTTTTTGAGATATAGCCTCCGGAAAAGTGAAATTTTTCGAATTTTTCAGTTTTTCTCCTTTTACGAGGCTATATCTCGAAAACTAAATGTGATATGAAAACGCGGTCAACGGCATTAATTTTCTCGTGCTTCAGTTAATTTATAAACATAGTTTCAGCGATTTTTTTATTTTTCAATTTTCCGCCAAAAAAATCGCAAAAAGCGGTTTTTTCACATTTTCTCGAAAACCAGAAGTCATATGCATTTGAAGATTGCACCACTGGATTCAGTGGGTCAAAATACATATGTATGTAAATTTTCGTTTTAATAATCCTACGATTAAGGATTTTTGGTAAAATTGAATTAAAATCTGAAAAAACCAAAGGGGTACCCCTTAGAAAATAATTAAAAATATTAAATTGCATAAAATTTTATGAAAATTTGCTTACAAGTCAATTCGGACACGGGGAATTCAACGCCGTTGAGCGCATTTCCATATCATGTTTAGTTTTTGAGATATAGCCTCCGGAAAAGTGAAATTTTTCGAATTTTTCAGTTTTTCTAAATGTGTACAAAAACTAAAATTAAAAAATAAATATCCAAAAAGTGATATTTATCTGATATATATCTTATATATCAGATATTTTGATATTTATTATAAATATCATGATATTTACGAACCCTGGTTATAATACATCATACGACACGTGCATGCGTATATATATATAAACGGATTGTCTAATAATTTTGCAGTAAATATATTTACATATATATATATATGTTCGGTTTAACTTTATCTAATTTAATAAACAAATATATAAATATGAAACAGAATAACGAAATATTTAGCGCTATATTTTTACTTTTAAAAATATCATACTATTTCTGAAAAGGGTTTAAAACGACGAGTTAATTTCGTCTGAATTCGCACTAGAAAGTCCGGAGCAATTCGTTTCCGGTACAGAGGTAGCGTAGCGAGATAAACAAATAAGAGGCGTGGAACGAGAAGGTTGCTCCGGAATCCTCAGGCATTCACACCGACGTTCGGTTGCTCAAACGGAACACTCTGCTTTAGTAGTGGAAATGGACGGGACGAATATAGGTACGCCTGGCTACAATGCGACGTGTAGATGTATTTACTAAACAGTAATACGGTGCACAAAAGCCACTAAATGTCAATTATACCTTCCAATAAGATTCGATCGAAATTTATTGGTTTACTATAAAACAAGTTCATTTCAAAAACACATTTATTTTTTAAATAACATTTGACATCGTGTAATTTTCTCAAATTATTTAAGTATTTTTATGAAGATATTAAGATCCCATTTACGAAATTAATTCAAAAATATCCTAGAAATCAATTAATAATAAAAAAAGATGGTTTATTTTGCATTAAATTTATTTTATACGCAGATAAAAAATGAAATATTATTTTAACAGACGTCAAAATTGCGAAACTATATTTATAGAGATACATAGATAAAAATAGTAAAAAAGGTAAAATTAAACCAATGAGAATACTTTAGATTTTCTATGGTTTTAAAATACGATTTACATCAGTATGCAAAAAATAATAATAGGAAATTGTCATTTATTAAAACGACATTTTTAATTCATTTGATAAATTATAATTAAATAGAAATGAAGTGAAATTTCATTTGACAACATTGAGATATCTTTAATGTATGCATTTTTGTCGTTTTCAGTGAAAATATTTTTCGATAATCTTTTTCCGTATAAAAAGTATTTTCTTTTTCCTGATCAAAGAAAAGATTCTTGACTTAAAATAAATATTAAAAATCACAATACATTGTGGATCTTGAGAACCCTGGTTCGATCCCCACAGTCGACAAACAATTTAAATTAAATCTACCACTGTGGCTCCCCTTCCACTAACATCTTTGGGGGTCGTGATTTGACGGCTGTTAACCTTACTTCACGCGAAGAAATATATCACTTACCGAGATCTACTACGGCGAGTGCCACACCCAGTAATATATTATAATACATTGTGTAAAGAAAACTTTAAAAGCAGTGAATTAAAAAAAGAAATAAAAATTGATATAAGGCTTCCTTCATTGAAGGTTTTATTATAATAATTAAGTTATTGACATTAAAGATCGTAGATATATGAAAATAATTTGTATAATTCATGAGCATTAACTGTGATTTGAACGCTATGTAATTGTTCTAGCACTTAAGCTACAAATACTCAGCATAATTATTACTATACATCTATAATGCGATGTTCATGTCAATAACTTCATTCTTATACTAATGATCCATTGCATACTAGGCATACTTGACAAATTTCCAACAACTAAACATTAAACGAAAAATCATGAATGCTTCATTAACTATTTGTAGCTCAAGTGTTAGAGCAGTCACATAGCGCGAGAAACATCCTACATCCTTCAAATCTCGGCAAATTCTCATGATTTAAAAAAAATATTTCTATATATTAAATACGAGTGTTATATTTTAAATCAAGGACGTAGTATTTACAAATTTTGTTCATTTAGATTTCTTTTCTAAGGATACAAGTCACCTCTGCTCTAACCTACTTATCTGACATATAGCTCATCTATCCCTTTATCGCAATATTAATCAAGTTACTCTAATAAAAGTATACTCTAGAAATGTTTGGTTTGTTTTAATTTCAATAGAATTCATATTCACAATCATAAATCAGAGATAAATACAAATTAAACTTCAACCTAAAAACCACAGAAATATAGAAGTTCAAGAATTGATTGACGTCAGAAAAATCTTATTAAATAAATGATGTAGAGTGCTGCTATATATACATGGTATATCTACAGGCGCGATGACCGAGCGTGTTAAGGCACATCTCTTAACATACTGTGACGTCACCCGAACCAAGGTTCGTCAGTTCGAATCCGCCTGTCGACAATGTGTGATTTGTCGTTAAATATAAAATACAGTTACATGTATTTCTCACTTATACGCCTATAAATAATTTGACTAAAGAAACCGGCAGTACGGCAGTGTAAAAACTGCGGCTCGGTGTGCCCGGCCCCTATGTTCCGAAACGGAATGATGGGACATCATCATCATCATATCTACGAGTATATCCGATTTTAAATTGAATGACATTGTTATAGATAAGTCTTTAAAACTACTGTTTACAAAGAAAGAACTGTTTTTCACAAAACGGCTAGAAATTTGAAACAAATGTTCAGACTAGAGCTAAAATATGTCATATATACGTGTGCCAGAATCACCGACGTCGACATCAGAAATTATACTGCTATTATTTTCAAAAAATATAGTAGTATTTAGTTAAATATTAAACAATTATTTTATTATTTATTTATTTAGTGTGTTTCCTTGCTATTTTTTAAAATGTATTACTGTATCCATTTTTCTATGATTGATCATGTCAATCCCTTAAAAAAATATGTCCGTTGATTTTATTCAAAGCGCGTGAACATCAAATCAAAGTAATGGAACCGTACATTATCTAACATTTTGTTTTAAAACATTTTTCGCTAAAATTGTTTGGAAACATTTGACAGCGTAAAATATACGCTACTGTTATTTAAAACCAACAATCAGGTCGGCTTTCCTGTCTTCACGCTCGGTTCGGAGGACACTGATACAGAACTGACATTCGTAGGACAATAATAGGCAATCGATTATTTTCAATATTACACGCAAGTCCTTTAAAAGTGATGGAAGTATCAATATCTCGAGCTCGTCTATTATCCAAGTAAACCTACATACGTATATCCACCTGAACCAAAGTCGGATTCATCATCAATATCGAGCCCCTGTCCAGGATTTCAATATAAAGATTCTTATATTTGCCGATGATGGCAACCGCACTTCATGGACAAAATATATCATCTATCGCAGCGGTTCCCAACCGGTGGGTCGCGACCCACAAGGGGGTCGCCTTAGCTTTTTTGGGGGGTCGCCTTGGCTTTTTTGAGTGGAAAAAATATAATCACTAAGTCCTAAAATATATTTTGTCAAACCTTTTATTTTTTTGTTTTATTGATCAAATATGCGAAAGGGGGGTCGCGAACATTTTAAAAAAACTAAAAAGGGTCACGATTAAAAAAAGGTTGGGAACCACTGATCTATCGAGATCTATTACTACAGTGTAATGGGTAAAAGGCGTGATGATATATTTATTTATTTTATACTGACACCGTATCAATTACTTAATCTCATCTTTTTGAGAAGCAAAGAGCTAAAGAATTTACTCGATCTGAAAGCATATAGCGGCGACAACATGTACTAGAACCAGTTCAGTAGACATGAGATTAATGAAGGAAGTAAGTACTCCAGCCTAACATAAATATACAAACACAATTGAAATTCAGATCACTAACCTACCATTTTGAAAATGAAGGGAAATATATTAATTATATTTGCGCATCATTGATTACACGTAAAAGCTAAAACGTGGCCGCTACCGGTTGGCAGGCAAGCGGGACGACAGGAGAAATGATCACAAACAAGAGCACAAGACAGGAGCTGAAGCAACTAGAGCGGTCTGCGCAGACCTTCGCAGACCTTCGCCTTCCGTGGGCTTTCTA
Source organism: Pterostichus niger (assembly GCA_947425015.1). Taxonomy (NCBI): domain Eukaryota; kingdom Metazoa; phylum Arthropoda; class Insecta; order Coleoptera; family Carabidae; genus Pterostichus; species Pterostichus niger. The sequence continues at coordinate 2,702,288 of OX380335.1, forward strand.
CCTCCCTGGAGAAATTGCTAATGGACTGTGCGCTCGCCGTAAAAAGGCGAACTGTTTTTGTTCAAGAAACAACTGAACGCACAAATTCACTGTCTACAAACAAGTTAAATTAAACACGGGGACATAATGGACAGGTATTACAAATCAACATTGTCGCGTTTGATTTTAAAATTTTCTTATTTGCCATCTTATTTATTTATTTACTATTCTGTACAAAGGCAGTTATTTTAATAAAATTTGCGCCCTAACCACAAATTTAATTCGCATTCAAACATAAAAATAAATATAATACGAGTATGTAGCATATACAGTGCAGTCAACAGGACTAGGCCTACCGTAAACCGTACTACATTTTAAATTAAAAAAGTGAAGACCAAGTACTGATTTTGTAATATTTATGTTTATAACAACAAAGACAAAATTAATTGTCATTCATGCACTTGGTGAGACTAGGAATAATAAAAAATATTAAATAAAACTCTAGGCAAAGTCTCACAAAATTAGCTTTTCATTTTTTTCGGTAGATGGCATTAATGGTTCGACAGAACTTCTCATGTCATCTTACCGTTTGTTAGAGATCTTATTCTCTGCTGGCACAGTTCTTCGTCACCAGCTTCTTCACATGAACTTTGTTCTAGGTGAAGAAGTGAGTTATACCATGCTGATGAGCTCTAACAAGAGCGAAACGCGTCCATGGTTACTAACTGTGCTGGCCGGCCTCCGACGATGCCCTCATAAGGTGACTCGGAGGCTGAATTTTGTGAGACTTTGCCTAGAGTTTTATTTCATATTTTTTATTTATGTTTATATTTTATATTGTTATGAGTTTTCTTTTGTAATCGTAGTTATGTACAAATTAATTCAATTTTCTAAATTTTACAAATAAACAAATTGGTTTTTAAAAGTGATTTTATTTCAATATTTTGAGTAATAAGTGACAATACAATATACAATTTAGTTGACTTAATAAAGTAGTAATTTTGTATATATCCCAGAAAATATGTGAACTAAAGTGCCATTTCGTTTGTCAAACGTGAGTAGCTTATACTAGAATCCGAACCAGTCAGATACAATTCCACATTCGAATTTTGTTTTCGATATAAGTTGAGCAAGTTTTGAACATTATATTAAATTACCCATAGATGTTTTGGAAAAACAAAAACACGATAAATATCTCTACTAAAGGAGGTAAATATCTGAGTTTATATTTATTAGGTATTTTGAGAACTAATGGTACTCAAAATAAAAAATTTGTGAAATATCTATTTCTAGTTTTCATTTTATTTCGCGTGATCAATTGTGAAATAATAAAATAACATTTAAGAAAACAATTAGTACTTATCTGGTTTGATATTCGCATCTGTCAGTGAAACCCGTCAAAAGCACATTATTTACTTGGCAGTTTTTTATAGATTCATTACATCGATATTTAATTAACACAGGATTAAACGCAAACATGTCAACTGTTTTCAACATTATATGGCATTTAACTCGAAAATAAAAGGTAAATAGGTACTTCTGTATTTATTATATTATAAATTATCGAGAAAATTAAGAAAGAAATGGAGTGTACGTCGAAAAAAGATTAATGAAGCAAGTGTATAAGAACGAATGGATGGATTTGAAATAAATGACTTGATATATTGCTTGTAAATTCATAACCATGTATATGGCAAAAACCAATGTTTCACGTTATGATACTGTATGTACAAACAGTCATTTATTTAAACATCCGGTATATATAAATAGTAAATTGCATATACTTATAAAATAAATTAGCAAATATAGCATCACGCCATTTACCCATTACTATGTATGGTATTTTGGAGCAGATCCTGGTAAGTGATGTATTCCTTCTCGTGAAGTGCGGTTAGCAGCCATCAAATCGTGCCCTCCAAATATGTTTAGTGGAGAGGGTACCACAGGGGTAATTTTTATGCGAGGAAAATTGCTTGTCGGCTGTAGGAGTCGCAACTGGATTTTCAATTAAATAGTTACATCCTTATTTGTTATTGCAAATTTGATAAATATTAAGGTTTTTTAAAATAAACCTTGCATAATATTGACTTTTAAACTTAGTTCATAAAATAATACCATTTTCAAATTACGGCTTATATTTCAGTTTTCAAGTATAAATTAAATTAACATAATTCTGCGCATTTATAAACGAATTAAATCTCTTTAATAAGTACTTTTAACTAAATACATAAATGTTGAAATATAAATTAATTAAAAAGAGAAAAATTAGTAAATATAAAAATGGAGTTTGTTAAAGACAAATTTAATCCTCTTTATGAAACTGGCTGTAAAATATTTTGGTGTGAATAGCAATATCGAATTCGAATCAGGAGATCCCGAGTTCGAATCTCACTAAAGATAAAAATCATATAAACTACCACACTGCGGCTCGAATATGCGAACCCTGTACTGTAATTGGGATTAAGTTCCTGTTTACTGCGTAACATCAATAAATATCATAATCGTAGAAAGACCATAGTGTACAATTTGCATGGAACATTAATATTTAACTCATATGAATTGTAAAATTTACTTGTTTGCAACGTCCAATAAATATGAACTTTGTGGACAAAATCACGGACTTAATGTATATTATTTTTAAATTTGCAATAATGAAACATATTTATTTTGTCTTATAAACAAAACAACAATATTTTGTTGATGGCAATATATTAAAAATATTAATCGTTATTGTTTTAAGAAACAATAAATCTCCATAGGTTATCTATTGAATTTTACTCATACTTTGAAAATTTGAAAAGTTCCCGAGAGATTTTCCTGTTTTTCAGTTGATATTCAATCAAAAATAAAATGTATTTCCGAAGCTTCCCTAGCTGAAAAACAATATTTGTGAAAGAATATGTAAGCAAAAAGGAATATTGTATTTGTAACTACATTCGCCCTCTTTGTGAAATATTACAAAATACATCATTTTAAATTTTATTATGAAAATTTATTTCATAATTATTTATTTTAGTTATAAATTTATGGTACGTGGAATGAAATATCAAGTTTAAAAATTAATTAGTATTTGAAAAAACTGTTTTAATATTAATATTTCTTGAACGAGAAGGATGATTTTGAAAGGACTTCAGGCTTTTTTCTTGTTTGTTTAAAATGTCAAAGCCTTTACCTAGTTGCTATCATTATGAAATTTAACAAAATTTAATTATAAGTAATAAAGTACTAATAACAAAAGAATTTCTGTTCTGTTAGAAGCTTATATCAGCTTATTTATTATTTTAAAAATAATAATAAGGATCAAGGATTTTAAAAGCTAAATGTCAGAGGTCTTATCAGTCTTGTTTGGATGAAATTGACGGTGTGAGATTTCATAAACGACTTTGATTGAAGATTTGTTACGTGAATACGAGATTCTGAATGGAAGCAAATATATTTATTCCAGGATAAGAATGTTTGACGAAGATTAATTACAAAATGAATCCAATGAATAAATATATACAGAATATTTTAATAGATTATGTTACGCCATTTCATGGGACATACCGTGAATTTATTTTAACGTGAAATATGGGATTTGTCACATCCATGGTTACGAATTTGACAACAATATATAAGAGAGTTTATTTTAAAATTAAACATAGGAAATATTTTGATTAAACTAATCCTAATGAACGCTTGTAAGAAATACAAATAAATAATAATTATAATAAAATTATAAAAATTCCTTCATTTACTGCCAAAAAATTATGTATTCGATTATAAAATTCATTTGTAATATTAGATTAAATGTCGTTCGTGTAAAATGGTCCTCTCGTCTCATTCTCAAATTGTTACTTCCAACCATTTTGGAATGAATTTGATTATTTAACATATTGTAAAAGCTAATTTTAATAAATAAAAGTTGACGGCTGTTGAAAAACTAATGTGTAAAATACTCCTGGCAATGACTATTACAAAAATCGTTTTACAATGGAAGCCTTGCCACACTTATGCTACAATAACTTGAAAATAATATTTAAACTACTATTGCTTCCGTGATTACTTTAATTTAATTTTATTTATTAATATTAACATGCATACGAGTTCAAGGCGCTCATTTTGAACACTTGCTGTAATTTTTTTTAAATTTGTTATCTTATTTAATATTGTGTTAACCTATTCCATGTTTGGTTATGTTGTTCTGTGTCTATTTAATTGTGTCATTTTATGTTTTCTTCTCTAAATCGTATTCGTTAATATTAATAAATAAAATTAATTAAGACAAATAACGTATGACTTTTCAATAAAACTCTCGTTTTCCGAAAGTATCTTGATTACAAAAATTTGAAAATTTCTTGTTATTTATAGAACTTCAACCTTTTGTATTTTGGTAACTACAAGGAATAGGACCTATGTTCATATGACATTTTTAGCTCAAAATGACCTCAGGAATAAGCTGATAAAGTTTGTTACACTAGTCCTGAAACTCCCTGTATGTATTACTTACTCAAAAATGATTTAGCGCACGCATTTCATATTACGGCCTCGACTGCGCCTTGTTTTTATTTTCCGTACTTGATATATAAGTAAGTATTATCAGAGTTTTATAAATAATAAATTATTTACTTTTGTCCGCTAGACATTTTAATATTTTTATTACTAACATTTCCGTCCAAAATTTGATAAAAATAAAAAATGTATAAAATACTATACACCATAATCATTAAAAATATTATTCGGCATAATTCAAACCAGAGCATTTACAATAACCCAAACGAATTTAATCTTATCAATCACGCACACTTGTAATTAATTTGTTTATTGTGAAATTATTCGGTCACGTTCGTTGATAACAATTCACTGCATGCCGGGCAAGTGGTTTGGGGGAGAGGGCTGCCATTTGAACTACTGCCACCGTAGGCGGTCCCGCCCACACATGAGCAAAGCAAAATTGCTGTTCACATTATTATTTTCTACCCCTAAACTTAAATTAAGAATCCGAAATTCAAAGTAAATCTAATGTCACATTAAAAAGAGGTAATATCGGTAAAGTGAAAACATTTCCGGTGCGCATATTTATAAAAAAAAAACACGTTTTGTTTATACTTTATTTTATTAAAATATCGACGTTTAAACACACTGAACATAAATCCAAACTACACCAAAGTTTCGAATCACTAAAAATAAGGTTCGGTTTCGGTTAAATAGTTTTGTTTTGGTCCAAAACGTGAACCGGTTCAATTTGAGTTCAGTTGGCAATTATTTTTCAAAATTTAAATTAGAAATGCTTATACATAATTGCAGTAATGACTTTTTAAAAATATATTATTTAATATTACTTAAAACAAAAAACAATGAACAGGTGAATAAACAGGTATGACAACAAACTACAAGAGCGTTTAACATAAAATACAAATAGAAACAAAACCAGTTCATTAACAAAGCAATAGAGTATATACAATACATAAATGAATAATTCAATCAAAAGAGTGACGAGACACCATCCAGCAATAATTTCCTCATAAATTTAGTAAACGCGGCAGACTGGTGCTGGTAGATGCATGGAGCGGGAATGTTATTAAGTATAGTTGGAAATAAATAACTATATATACGTTTAAAGAGTGCGGATTGAAATTTCGGAATGTGAAATCTAAGATTGTTTCTTAGATTTCGATTATGGTGGTCAGTACGAACGGAGAATTTATCGTATGGATAAGAAGGAGATTTGTTTCGCAGAATACGATGAGCTGAACATGCGAAATGAAGCATTCTTGTCTGATCCATCCCAATTTATGCATATAAGGATTAACATGTTCTTTTCTACCTAAACCAAAAATAAACTTCACACAGCAGTTCTGTACCTTCTGAATCCTTTTAACATCATAAGTTGTAATGTGAGGACCATAAATAGTGTCACAATAGTTACAAATGGAAAGTACTAAACTGCTAGATAAAATTATTTTATTCTTATTAGATCAAATCCATTCATATATAAGTTTTTTAAATTATTTTACTATAAATTATTGATTTTTATTGTAATACTTCTAATTTAACCAATTAGTATTAAATAATCGCAATCATAATCGGCGATTATCAAAATAGATAATCGTAATCGACAAAATAAAAATCGTTGCATCACTGATATAAACAACCAATAAGAAAATTTTATATGACGTTAATGTCTGTTGCAAAGACCGGAAATAAAAATTACAAACAAACAAACCCTGTCGATATCGATACAGAATTTCAAAATATAGACGTCTCGTTTTGTTTAAACGTTGTTACGACTGCCGACTTGCGGTTACAGAATCTCACTGTAGGGTTCTCAAATCCACAGTTCGAATCGATACCACTACTAGATCTGATCAACCGAATATAAATACTTATCTAGTTGACGATCAACTGAATATTCAACTTTAAAAACTTTATACCACGAAATACACAGTTTATAGAAAATCTAACTACGAGTTTAATACGTTTTGATTCAAATACCACAGCAGGGTATCTTGGTCCTTAACCATGGTACTCCAAAATTGACACATTCTACAACGACTCAGCAGTTGGTGAACATGCTACCGACAACTAAACCGCCAGGTTTACAAATCTCACTTCGATGTTCACTCACGTACCTACCATGTTCATCAATATAAAGCAGTGATACTTAAACTGTTTCCTTGGGACTGTGATATTTTCTAAGATATTTTTAGTCCATTTTAAAAAATGAATTTGAAGTATTCGTTATGATTTTTTCTAGAGATGGGCGAATATCATCCGCGAATAGTCGAATGCCGCGAATATTGACATTATTCGATATTCGAGATTTTCGAATATTAACGTGAGTATAGCGAAAATGCGAATACCTCGAATATCGCGCCATATGTTGACCTTAAATTTAGACTATGCTTTTCTTTATCATTTGTACATAAACTTAAAGCTATTACAATATTTTGAAGTTATTAATAACAAAGATATTTTGCTTCAAAACCATGAAGACGTACCATATTTCAAATTTGTTTTTCGCCAACATCAGCCCGTACGTTTCACCTTAAATTTGGAGTTTTCGTCTTTTTCTTTTCTTTTTTGTTTGTACTTTTTGTTTTAATTTTATTTTATCTTAACAATTTCATTCAAAAAATGAAAAGGACATAATTAAATCATTATTAATAATAAATAAATTAACTTTTAGGAGTATTCGAATATTCGAGTATCTCGAATATTCGAGATCTGATTAATATTCGTATTCGATATTCGAATTCGAGAAATTTGATATTCGCCCATCTCTAATTTTTTCATGGTAGATAAATATTGATCGATACTTGTTAATCAGCTCCAGTTGATCAATTGTAATTTATACTCAGTGTGACCGCTGCCTAAAGCAGGTTTAAAATTTGAATAGTGTTAGATTATAGGTTATGTAACTTAATGTTAAGTTATAAATCTGCTCTTAGCCAATGACCGACACAGAATTTATCTATGCTATACAATGCTATGAAGTTACCGTGAGACAGTATAGTTCAAATTATTTTCCATAAATTTTAATACTTAATAGTCATAAACTTCATGGAAAATTTGAGATAATTTACCAAATCTAATTTTGATTCTGTTCATCGCACCTAACATTTGTTAACATTTTGATTGCGTGGTAACAACTCCCCCTCATAAACAGGAATATCGTCATCGTATCTGAAAATTTTATTTCATTGGGTATTATTTTAACTTTTTATCGATAATAATTATTGCGTAGAAACGGACAGCCATATATGTGTCAAAGATGACATTTTAAATTTAATGTTTACTTAACCCTGTTATCTTTACCATATGACAGATTTATTAAATGGTGATAAAAAATTTTATCACGTGTTTCAAACAAGATTTTTTCCAATTAATGTGTAAAGTTTAAATAATAATTGAGTTTTTCCTTTTTTATATGCGTATAATTTAATAACAGACGTTGCTATTTACACAATTGGCCTTGTTTTCATTTAGCAAACATTAACTGTTTTGTGCTTAAAAATGAGTGATATTGCGAAAGCAGTTACTTTAAAGTTATTGCCAACAAAATCAATGGGCCTATATGAAATACCAATACAAACTTTTAAAATTGGTGTAAGCTGAAAAAGAGAAAAAGTGTATCAGAAAAGTTCTTCTTGCCTATTTTTCGGCAAAAGCAAAAGTACTAAAATCTATATAGAAAATGAGGATATAAGCAAATTTGTAAATTTAACTATTTATTTGAAGAGAGAATGGGAAGGCTACTGTATAAGAAAATCTCAAATATTATCCAAAGAAGTTTTCAGAAAATTTACATATGTCTATTGAAGATGTCCAATATTTTTTTTTTTTTTAAATCAGTATACCGAATACTAAAACTAAGATCCAAAGAATATTTACTATATGTGAAGGGGGTATACAAGAAATAAATTTTAAAACTTTTACGAAAATATATGTGCATAAAACCAAACCAGGCGAAGAACAACTTTTTTTTCATAGTTATAGAAATGGTAAGTGCAATCCTCAGCCTATAGAAGAGTTGCAAAATTGCTGGATTTTGAACAGCGATCATCTGCCACCATATTATATTGGAAGATTCAGGAGCAGACTTAAAACATGAAAAAGGGTTGGTGGATGCAAATCCACTGTTGTTGCCAAAGAATACGTGGAAGAATCAATACAAAATAAAAGAATTGTATCAATAAGAATTCTCGGCGAATCTAATTCAATAAATACTAGAATAGATTCACACGTGCCTCATTTTACTTACAATAGAAATGAAGTATCGTCATCTACATCAACATCAACAATTCAAAATTTTAAATTTAAAACTTGTACCATTAATTTTTTTCAATAAATAAATTGTTCTGGTTTTATAATTTGTATCCAACTAAAATGGCATATCAAAATGTTGACATTTCGTAATTGATTCGGAAAAAAAATACATTCTTAATTTGATCAGCAAAAGTTAATAGGCCTAATTTTATTAGTACTTGTTGAAAAACATAATTTTATATAAATAAATATTAATTACAATGTATAAACTGACATACTTAATTATTATTAGCACATTTATTTATTAAAAGATTGTCATTTTCAATTATGTGAAATAATATACTATTTATATGTAAATTTACATAGAAAACTAAAAAATATAATAAAGTATCGTTTTAGGGCGGTTGATTATTAGTCGTCCAAATATCGAAACTTTTAAAATAACCTTAAAACTAATGATTTTGCAACAACAAAAATATTGTTGAATAGTTTAAGGTTGTCTAAACTTTGTCTAATGCCAATTTTTAAATTTTAGTTGACATTTTTTCTTTTCAACGATTAATTTTTACCTAATTATATGTGTTAAACCCAAATATAACACAAAATTAAAAAAAAACTATTAAAAGAATATTGATCAATTCTTTTTTAGAAAATTATAAACTGTTAACAATTATTATGTCATTTATTGCAAATTTAATATGAAAACAAAGTTCATATTTTACACAAAACTTGGTCGCAATGGTTTCGCCTTATGTACACTCAGCTATAAAAATAAAGAAGAATATAGTATAAATTTATGTAATGTTGTGCAATACTGACAATACGAGATTTTAATTTTCAATGTATTTCAAGGAGTAGGACACAATTTTGGTTCAGTCTTCTCACTATCTCGTCCTTTATTCTTGCAAAATCTTAGATGGTTTGAGTTGACTATACAACCACGATAAGAAAAACGTAGTGAGTTGATGGAAATGTCCGAAGATGAAAACGAAGTGAGTGATTAATCTCATGTGATAACTTGGACTATGCAGCACTGGTTTGACAGTAGTTTTGTAAAGTAGTGAGTACTTACCTTGCCGGTCGACATGTACGATGCCATGGCTCCGATGACGGCGAACCCCATGGCATACGAGAACAGCAGACACCGCATCTTGTCGAGGTATCGATCGAGCGCGAACACCTGTAACGTCAACCACGGCTTTATCAGGGCGTTATCATGCGATACGGGCAGCAAGCACTAGCTCTGCATGCACACGTGCGGTGCTATGTGGGTGGGAGTGACATTGACAGCGATTGATGAAAGCGTAGCCGATGATGACGCTGCGATCGATTGTCTTCTGGGAGACTACAAACTACACACAAGCATTCAATGAAACCAAGAAACTTATCAAATATAGAATTTAAAAGATATTTATCATCAAAACGAAAATCGCACAACTGCAAATGATATCAAAATTTTATTAACAAGACTAGGAAGTATTAATCTAATCATACGTGTCACTGAGAAAAATGTAAATTACGGTGTTGTTGTATTTTTTAAGGGGATATCACACGTATACATAAATCTGCAATTAGTTGTAGAATAACTTTTCCCGTATGATAAAGAGCATAGTTATCTTAACTGTATATTCTGTTATTTTCGAAGCTCTTGTTGTATAACTAATGAAAACTGTACCATAGGTGAATAACATTGCTTCCCTGAGGTAAAATGTTCAAACGAACGTTTGGAGTATTAAATTCAACCTCTAAATCAGTCTAGATATTCAATTTTGCTTATTTAGTTAATATTACAATCAAGTTTCAAATATAGCACAATTTTCGTGAGTCATCCTGTATTTCTTTATTCATACAAGTTTTTTTCCAATTCTGTTAATTAGTAGAGCTTACTACTCATCATGATACAATTTTGTCAAAGGCAAACTGCAGATTTAAATGTTGCAAGAACAGTAATATAAATGGAGTAAAAGAAATAGTACGTATATGTAATCCTGTTTGTCTATTTATACTTTATCTCCATTCGTCTAGTTCTAGTCTTTACATCTTCACAATGCGAAGAATGTTACTTACCGCTTTAGAATATATAATAAACTACATAGAGAAGTGCGCATATCCTGGAAAATCATACAATTTTCTCTTTTGTGAAAGATGCCCCCAAAAAGTTTTACATAGACAGAAAATTTTTTTGAAAGATAAAAATTATAGAGAAATTATTCAGTAAGTTGATCAGAAAATTTACGCTCCTATTCTGTAATATGATATTTATCTGTTACTGTTTGATAAATTAATGACAATCCTTATTTTATATGATTGATCTATGTTATACCATTTCGGAATTCTGTGACCAAATTAATTTATTTGATTATTTTTATTTTACATTTAATATTTTGCTCTCGTAAGAAACTGCCAGAATAAAATAGTTATTTTTGTATTTGTTGCGCGTGAGAATGTTACTTTTAGTCGAGACAAAAAAAGTCATTCGAACGCGCCAAAAAACAAGAATTTTGCCCACGAAATACAAACAACATTTTTTCTACAACTGTAAATAAGAAATAATACAATAATTATTGATTTATTTAAGTAAATTGAAGGAAAACAATCAACAATCATATTAATTTGATACTATTGATGTGTTGTAACTAATGAAACCTGATAACAAATAATTTGGGAGCGTGCGAGAGATACTCATTTTGCGCACTAGAATTCGAAACAGTGCGCAAAATATAACAACGTTAAAACATTATACTTTGCTTTTTGATTATATCATTATTATTTGGTTTTTAGCATATGCAACTCATATAAATATGTTTGAAAAAAGTGCAACTCAAATTCCTCAGTTTTTCTGTTTATCCAAACAACAATACAGCTTATGAATCACTTTTGTAGAGTTTCAATCTAGATTGAATTGAATGTCGACATAAACAAAATGTTTTTAAAATATTTAATATTGTTCATAATGAAATAAATTGTGCTCAACTTCTAGCGAAATTGAATTTTCGCGTTCCACGAGTAGCATCTTGAGAAAATGTCACTTTCTTATATGAATCTTTGTAATACAAATGTGGTATATTTGTAATCTGTAGCTTATATAATAATATTTGAGATATATTCTATTGTATGTTCCTTGTCATAAGTAATAAATGATTAATATTAGTATTATTATAAGGCAAAATGCTATCAATTCCTTTCGCATATTATTGTGAACATTAATGGCAAAATTACGAGTTGTTCAAACAAAACCTTTGTTGCAATATATAAATCTAATTTACTTTAAAAGCTTCATTGAGTGTAATGCGGATGTTGTGTGTACATAACTGAAATTTGTTATTTCACGTGAACAGTGAGTGTCAAGAGCGAGTATAAATAAATCATTTTGGACGTGCATTTTTGCGTCGTATATACGAGCAACAAATGGTTTTCTGCCGCAGGTTTACAATTTTATTAAAAAGTTGAACAAGTTATAAGAACATGTCACCTACATTCGTAGTGACACGCATAAATACAAAAATAATTCATGTTTTTCGTAAGTAAAAGTTAGCAGAATAGTTATTTTTGTATTAAGTCCGCAAAATGAGTGTTTTTTTGTGGCGTGAAAGAATGTTACGCTTAGTCGAGACCGCAGATCGAGACAATAAAAGTTATTCGAACGCGCCAAAAAATAATAATTTTGCCCATGGAATACAAACAACATTTTTTCTACCACTGTAAATAAAGAATAATACAATAATTATTGATTTATTTAAGTAAATTGAAGGCAAACAATCAACAATAATTTTAATTTGATACTATTAATGTCTTGTAACTAATGAAACCTGACATCAAATAATTTAGGAGCGTGCGCGAGATACTCATTTTGCGCACTAAAATGCGAAACAGTGCGCAAAATAATCATTTTGCGCACTATTTTGCACTCTAGTCACGGTAATGTAAATGATGAAAAAATCAAGTACTTCACGGCATTGAAATTAGTGAAAAAAATGAACATTTTTTGACAGTTGTAGAAATTTTTTTTGATCTTGTGTGTAAATTGACTTTTAGTAGCAACTATATAATCGCACGGTTGTCATTGGCTTCATGGAATAAAATATTTTATCGCTACGCTAACTAAAAATGGGTACATAATGCTTAATTTTTTGCAAAATCGTAGAAAAAATATTTTAATTTGTTTAAAGCATTTTGAGGAAAAAACACATATTTTAACATTAGGCCTATTAGTGATATTACTATTATCTACGTAACAGTACATTATTATCTATTTATGACCGAAATTAAACGAATCGATGTAACCAGTATCAAGAAAATAACATAAAATCGACAGAAATTTAATATTTTATGTGTTTCAGTAGGTAAACAAGTACGGTAAACAACGAGGAAAATGTATACTTAACCTAACATTTTATTTAGATAAGAGAATCTTCTCTGATTTCATTCGCCTTATTTATTCATTACTTAATTATTAAATCATAAAATTTTCAGGGCCAGATCATTTTACTTTGCACATATTATCATTAAATTAATAGTTGGCTCAGTCAAATCACGTCGGCCTGTGGCTTTGAGAATCCAAATTAAATTTCCACAGTTGACAAACTTTATGCCATATTAAAATTACTCCTGTGACTCCTCCTCTAACAACTTTGGGGACTGTGATTTAACGGCTGGTAACGGATACTGTCTACTTTTTTTCAGAACTTAATTAATTTTAGAGTAGAAGTAGAAGAAAATTGTTAAGAATTAAATTGCTAATAATTTTTAATTCATATTTTCTCTATAAAAGTTTATTTATCCCTTACACTCGGAAACTTTAATCGCGCAACAAACCTACAATTGCATTCATCCATTCGCTCATATGTACCTGTTTCATATCTGTATCATTCAACGATTCAACTAATGTTCCACATGCTCAAATGATCTCATCTTACTCGTGTAACAACGAATATAAAAAGGTCCGTCAGTACGGTGGTGTGGATAGCGATACGGAATTCGAATCCGGAGATCCCGAGTTCGAATCTCATTCAAGCTAAAAATTATCACACTGCGGCTCGGTGAGTGAGGACCCTGTACTGTAATTTGGATTAATTTCCTGTTGTACAGCGTAACATAAATAAATAAATAAATAATAAAGAAAGAGAACGTTGCTTTAGTTTGTTTTTGAATGTAAATGCAAATGAATTTTAATGAATCAAAAATCAATAACTTTGTACTAATATTTTGGTCATAATGTAGATGCGAATCATGTTATATTTGTTACTATCCAAATATCACAGAAAATCCTACGTCTATTATCTATTCTACTAACTACTTCTTATCCCGCGGTGTCGGCTGCACTCCCTAACATCTTGATTTGACATTTATTTTGATGTTAATATTATTAGAATCTATGATTAGAATTATGCAAACTTAATATTGAATCTTTGTTTAATTTTTTTTAATTTGCAAACAGTATATTTCATACAGATATGCAAATGTCTGTTGTTAAAAAATATATATATATATATATATATATATATATATATATATATATATATATATATATATATATCATCACGCCTTTTACCCATCACTGGGTGTGGCATTCTGCCTAAACAGATCTCGGTAAGTGATATATTTTTTCGCGTGAAGTGCGGTTACCAGCCGTCAAATCACGGCCTCCAAAGATATTAGTGGTGGAGGAGCCACAGGGGTAGATTTTTTAAATTGGTGAAAATTGTTTGTCGGCTGTGGGGATCGAACCAGGGTTCTCAAGATATGAGAATACACGTTCAAGTATAATTTATTGTTAATTTCGGTTAAACAATTTTAATTATTTATTTAATGTACTTGTAAAATTTAAATTATAATTTTCTTTATAACATCCATTTTTCGTTTGCCTCTTACTCATGCATAAATACAATTGAGCAACAAGTAGATACTCATTAGATGCAGTTTTTAATACATAACTTTGTTTTTGTATTTACACTTTTGATCTAATTTAATTAGAGAAGCAACAATCATCATATAAAAAAGTACTATTATATTTTCTATATTATATATATTTCGATTCTACACTCGGTATATAATACTAATTAATAGAAATGGTATAAACAAGTAAATACCATCGATAAAAACATTTTTAAAAAAATTAGTAAATAATAAATATATTAATAACAATCAATAAACAACGTGCTTGATAATGAAGATATTATTAAATCATTGTGGATATCGATAGTTATATATTATTTATCTCGATTTACTTATATCAGTTCAAATAAAACCATGAGACTAATTGAAATGAACAAACTGATTGACGTAACAAAGAAGCTTACTTCAAGCCGTTCAAATAAAAGGACAATAAGTCAGATCTCTCCGATGTATTTATAAAAATAAATTAGTATCCGATTTGTATTATGTTTTGCTATTTTTTGCATAGAAAGATTAATTCTAAAATAGACATAAATTTATATTTGAATTATTTTGCTGCTTTTTTAATAATTTTATTTGTCTGTGAAACGACAAAGCTACATTTAAGTCAAATTGATTTTTACGTTGCTATACATATAAGACCCACTTCTGATAATACATCTAACTTGTTTCAATAATATTTCTTGACAATTTAAAATCGCAATTTTACACAAATTAGCAAATCTTTAAGAGTCAAACTTTGAAGATGGAAACATAAGCATTGGTATTATTTAAAAATCGACGAAATACAAGATAAGTTATCCAACTAAATATTTATAATTTATTAACAATAAGTTATGACATAATAACGAGACGCCCTCAGCTCTCGTATAATTTTCTAGAAGATTAACGATTAACTGACTACCTTATGTATTTTGATAGAACTGACGCACATGTAGCAAAAGCGAAATTAATTTGCATAGTTTAATTTTTAGCGGATGGCGTGCGCTTGTATAAATACTGGTTAATCTTTCGAAGAAAATAACTCCGTAGTTTATATATAGCTAGTATAATTCATAGGTTCACAATTTGATAAAAATTAACCTCAATAAATATAGATCTTATTCGCCCTTAGAAAAAACCCGGAAGTATAGTTTTTTTTACATCTAAAAATAACATCTAGGTTTATAAGTTTGTACGTAAGGGTGGTTACCAGCCGCCAAATTACGTACACCAAAAATACAGAGCAAAAGTAAAACTAGGTTTTATTTTTATACAAAGTCTAAGGGAAGTTTTATAATGTGCCTAGTTCTGTATGCTGTGTATAATTTGTGTATTACTTCTTTATCTGGACGGTTTTTAGTTCGTTTATGCAATAGAATGAATGCAATCTTCTTCTTACGGAAATATAAATATGTTGTATAGAATTAGGTTATTTAAGTTATATTATAGTACAACAAGCATGGGATGATTCTCATTTCGCACAAATATGAAAATTTATAGCATGAGGTGGAAACGCATTCTGTAATTTGTTATGAATGAAAAATTGACATTCCATGGACTGTACTTTTTCAATTACTGCGATATTGCTATCTTACTAATTTATTTTAGTAATCATCTTGTGCCCATTTCATTATTCCTTTGAGAGATAACATTCATATCTCATGTACATAAAAATGTATGTACATATTTCCACGATAGTGACGACATGCATACAATGAGAAGATATTTAGGTTGTAAAAAAATATTTGACATCACTTTAAGTGTATAAATTTCTGCACTAAATTTAAAGTAAATTTCAGGCACCGCATACCGGTAAACTGAAAAATATACCACAGTATTGGTTATAAGGCGTGATGATAATAGTATATTATACATTTAGGGAGAGAAATGCATGATAAGGTGTCAAAACTAACATTTTAAATTGGAATATGACATTTCGTCTGACATTAAGTCATTTATAATTCTAATTAGAGATGGGCGAATATCAAATTTCTCGAATTCAAATATCGAATACGAATATTAATCAGATCTCGAATATTCGAATATTCCTAAAAGTTAATATATTTATTATTAATAATTATTCAATTATGTCCTTTTCATTATTTGAATGAAATTGTTAAGATAAAATAAAATTAAAACAAAAAGTACAAACAAAAAAGAAAAAGACGAAAACTTCAAATTTAAGGTGAAACGTACGGGCTGATGTTGGCGAAAAACAAATTTGAAATATGGTACGTCTTCATGGTTTTGAAACAAAATATCTTTGTTATTAATAACTTCAAAGTATTGTAATAGCTTTAAGTTTATGTACAAATGATAAAGAGAAACATAGTCAAAAATTGAGGTCAACATATAGCGCGATATTCGAGGTATTCGAATGTTCGCTATACTGACGTTAATATTCGAAAATCTCGAATATCGAATAATGTCAATATTCGCGGCATTCGACTATTCGCGGATGATATTCGCCCATCTCTAATTCTAATATTAATTTTAAACTTCGTAAACAGAATTAAATATAATTTCAAATAATTGACACAAACATACGATTTGCTTGTACTTATTTAAATCAAGTTTAAGTTTTAACTTTTGGAAGTGCAACTGCACATTAAAATTTACTACGGCAGAGTGCTACACCCTGTATTGAGTAAAACAAAAATATGAAGAATATCAATTAAAACATCGGAAAATTAATTTTTATTTATAGAAAATAAAAATATTTTTTTACTAGCGAGAGTAATTCACCGTCTATGATACAAAAATTGGGACAAAAGTAAAATATTTTATCGCTAGGGAAATAATGTTCACATTATTCCTCTAGGAAGTATATATTATTTTAACAGTCCAGCTATGAAACAAATAAAATCTGAAGAACAGCTGCAGAAGCCCCATCAACAATTTCTTGAGATTCTTTCGAGGGTTCTTCGCTTTATTCTTGTTATTCCAATTTCAAAATATAGTATAATTTGACATAAATAAACTTGTTGACATAAATTTTCGCTGTTGGCAGAAAATTTTATTTTTTTGTCAAAGAACACTACAAATTTTAATTTAACAAATTTTAAAATTACTTTTTTTGGTTTGAAAATAATTTAATGCTTGAATTGATACAATTACAATTTAGTTGTGTAATAATATGTTTATTGCATATTAATTTTTATCAATTTTATTTGTTGATTAATAATAATTTCACTGCAATATTATTCGCTATAGACAGAGTTCTGACAGTTATTAAAAGGTTAAGATATCCTGATAATAATTTACAGCAGTTGAAACTTGGAAGAATATAATTACAAAAGTTTAGTAAATTAAATATTTATATTATATCGACCTTGTAAAGAGATTCTACTTTATATAAAGTAGGAACATTAGGTATTATAAACCACTATTCGGTATATATATATGTATTGGTATAGAGTCGGCCTGTGTTCGATTCCCACAGTTTTACCGACGTTAATACTACCACTATGACTTCCCTCCACTAACATCTTTGGATTCGTGATTTGACGGCTGGTAATCGCATTTCACGCGAAGAAATATATCAATTACAGAGATCTGCTACAGCAGAGTACTATATCCAGTAATGGGTAAAAGGTGTTATGATATATATATATATATATATATATATATATATATATATATATATATATTAACATGAATTTATTTTGTTATTAAGGAATTAATTTCTTTATTTTCAAACAACCCGCAAAGAAGATCTTGACACTAATGAACATCATGATAAGATCATCTTTCCTTCTTTACCGACTGAAAAGAAGGTAAATCCGCATATTTCTCACCGACACTCACTTTAAGGAGGTTTAATTAAAGTTGTGCGTCAATATTAAACTTTTAAGCTGACAAAGCAAAAACCTAATTGATACCGACATAGAGTAGACCATTCGTACTAATATTTTATAAATTTATTAATACTTATTTTCAATTTAATTCTGTTTTATTTATATTAATAATACTTTAAATAAGTAGATATTAACTGAAATTATGTGCAATGGTAATCATAAAATTGATTTAACTTGTAATTATTCACAAGCAAATTGTAAGTTTTTTTTATAGATTTTACGATTGAATTTGGTATCGATATTTATTAAAAATTATATTAATGAATTTTAGTAAATTATTGCTATCATTTAATCTTATAATTATTGCTCTAATAAATAGACAATACCTTAGCAAGACTAAATTAGTGAAATTGAACATCTGACCCACGATTAAGAAAATTATGTATATATAAATGCTGACATTATTTACTCAATCTCGTTTTTAATATATAGTTTCGTTCTTTCTCCTCTTTCCAAATGTATTACTAGATAGAATATTACAAATTAAAAAGATTTTGTAATAATTTCTTCAAAGAAAATATATGAATACGAATATATTAATTATATTTGCAAAAAGAATAAAACAGGAAATTAATTGGGCAACATGCATGACTAATTCAATATTTACTGAGTTGTATTTCATTGAAATGATGTAAATATTGTTGTTAGATATACGATATGGTAATTTGGTTTTTTTAATTAAATAAAAAGTAAATTTGTGTCAGCTTACAAACAAATTGGAAATTTGGTTTGTTTTTCTGTTGAATAGTAATTTAATTTGTCAGCAAAATTTACAAAAAGTTTAGATTTTAGAATATCAATGGATATATAGATTTCGTAGACAATACGTTTTAATATTAAACCACTTTTTATTTTGCTTCATAGTAATCATTTAATTAATCGCACAATATTTAAAATTACAATGCAATTAATTTTAGGATTAAAGAGAAATGTCGACTAGTTAAACAGAGGCTTATTATGGAATGCATATCGCTTTTCAACCTTTTATTACAACGGAATTTATTACAAATCTCTTTTGTGTTGCTTCATAATAGTGATTTAATTTATTATACAATGAAAATAAGTTTCTGCTTTAGAATATTAATAAGAAAACTAAGAAAAGAAAGCTACTTAGGATATAACCTTTAATTCACATATACTTAGGTATTGCTAGGTATAAGCAAATATTTTTAAATTTAGGAATTAATACTGTTAATATTTCTATTATAACTTTTATACACAATTTAAAAAATTCACACATCTATGAACTAAATGTAAACGCAACTCTTTCAGCTTATTTCTTGAATTAGAAAAATATTTTTTTATGTCAAACTAGAATGTTCTGTATTTTATTATTTATCAGCTACTTTCATTATAAAATGCTGAATTGATATCTGAACATTTTTAGATGTATTATGTATTAAAAGTATTTTCCAATATAAACCTTATCTAACAAATGTCAGATGTTAGCATAGTTCTTACTGTAAATGTTAATGATAAATGTCTTCATAAATCTATTATAAATGGCATTTTAAATATTATTTCAAATCTGTTTTGTTATAATTCAAACCTTTAGAATTAAGGGTAGTTTAACAGTAGCTTCTTATGGGGTGTTGTTTTCAGTTTCACTGTAACTCGAATTATTGCAAATCAGAAAATGTACAATTCCCAATGAATAGTATTAAGATAAATAAAACGATGAATGAGCAGACTTATTACAATATAATCAGCAAAAAAGAAGTGTAGTCCCATCAGGCTGTATTTTATGAACGAACCACCTGTTAGTTTGTGAATGAACCCGACGCGAACCATTTTTAAATAATGAATTCCACACATAGAATCATAATCTCCGTAATTTTTCGCTCGCTAAGCAAAAAAGGAAGCAAAAGGCCATTGTAACATTCCAAACAACATTCGCAGTTCCATGAAATAACTACAACAAGAATCTCAAAAACCGTACAGTACACAATAACACAATAAAATATACAAGAAGCAAATATTAACAGAATCTTATGAACTAAAAAATAAACAGGTAAAACTATGTGAAGTATAACTTACGTGAAGGTCGGTATCGTAAGAGAAACGATACTCACCCCAGCAAACGGCGTGCACAAGTGTCGACGATCGGTCGTCGCGCGGGTATTTAATCAATGTGGGGCGGCGTGCGCACAGCGCGCCGCGGCGCTCCCGCGGCCGTCACCGCCGCCCGGTATCGACTCACCAACAAAGCCGCGCCACGCCGCGCCAAATACACAGCCGACCAAATGTCTGTAATTGCCCCAAATATGAATTATGTTGGAAAGTGCGAAAGTGGACTGGGAGCTTATGGACTTTCGAAAGACCCACGAGATTTTTTTTGTATATCGAACATAAATTACGA
Source organism: Pterostichus niger (assembly GCA_947425015.1). NCBI lineage: Eukaryota > Metazoa > Arthropoda > Insecta > Coleoptera > Carabidae > Pterostichus > Pterostichus niger. Next base: position 2,723,108 of record OX380335.1, read on the forward strand.
GTATTAAAGGATGTGTTCTGTACTCGCATGTGCAGTATAGGGAATTTGTCTCCTGCGTATTTGTGTCAAACATTAAATAGAGTGTAGTATGTCCATAAAATATAGATATAGAGTATCCATCGAATCAAACTATTTACATCATCGTTCAGGGAAATTTTAATTTCTCTATATACTTTATTAAATATATGTATAGGTATTATATTGGTTTTTTTATTGTTAATAACATTTGGAAATATTTTAATTTGTTGTTTCTGAAAACACTTAACATAAATATTATTAAATATTGTACATTCATATTATAATTCTAACCTGTCCTATCATTAGTATTGTCATTTTTGTTTCATTTTTCTCTGACAAATTTTATGTAAAAAATAAATAAGTAAAATTTTATTAAAGTTTTGAAATAATTTTTCATTATACATACCGGTGGGATTTTAATTTTTTTTTAATTCAACATTAGCATCGGTTCTATCGTAACCAGAATTATATTTTTTTCACAAAATTAAACTACTTATTGGTATACATTAATAGTAAAGAAAATATCAATTTGTCCCTATTTTTCCATCACCCTGTATTACTACGCATCCAATTAAAGAATTTAATATAATCTTCCAAAAAGATCTTGAAGACCTATTTCATACTGTAATTACTCTATATTGAAGCACATTTAACAAAAAGTGAGAGCGAAATATTAAACTCATTAGGAAACAAAAAAGATTACCTACTCAAAAAATAATTTCTTGTTTTCTTTCTTCTCTTTTCCTCACTTGCGAAGCTGGAACAGCTACTCCAGATTTTCCAGTTATGTAGATTTTGGAATATAGCCAAACACTCCATGTCACCTAAAGCTGTTCATGGAAAGTGAGCAACAGAGATGAATTTTAGAAAGAGGAAGGATTTTATATCCAGGATTTATGCGATCTAATGCAGTTATTTAATTATTCACTCAAATCCACTTATTACAAGTCAAAATAAACTTGAAATAAACACAATTCGACAAACAGTACAGTCTCAAGCATTTTGTTCGTACATTATTAAAAAAATAACAAATATAGAAATACAATAATTGATAAAGCAATAAATACATGTTTCCATAATTCAAATCTCATTTTACAGTTTCCTACGCTATGTAAAAGGTTTCTCATTATTACTGATTACATAGAAGTTAGAACCTAATATACACTGGTTCATTATTTAATAGAAAGAGATAAAAATTCCACAGCAAAAGGAAATTCTTTTATTATTATCAGGGCTAGGGAGTAGATGAGGTTGTTGAGATTTTAAATTGAAAAATAGTGTTTGATAAATATTTGCGTGAATTTAACTAGACATATTTAATTAGTATTTTTAAGTAACAATTGATAAAATAAAATTGAAGCATAGAGGAAAACATTTGGACAACGCCCCGATTTGAATCTGAAAATTTGAACACCGGTCAAATGTTCTTAATACGGTCTAATTTAATTCATTTTGATGTTAGTGGTATTTCAATTTGATTATCTTAACAAATTATTAAAAGAATATAGTAATCGTTAAAGTTCAAGGATGAGGGTTTAAACGTCCAACCCTTCAGGATAAAGTCTTGTTCATTATATTTCGAAACAAATAAATTTTGTCTTATGACCAATTGCCAAATCATGACAAATCTGAAAGAAGTGTTAGGGATAACTACAGATCTAGGATGTAAACCAATACTATTTATAATAAAGTATCTATTTAGAATTAAATAAATAAACACAAACAATACAAATATAAGTTTAATAAAAAAAATGATATGTACATGTAACAAAAAGTAATTTGCCGTTAGAAATAAAAAATACACGCATCATGCGTCTGCATCTAAATATATTTTAATTGCATTTATCGTGCATTTAACAATGCTAAATTATTTATAACTTCCACGGAGTTCTAGAATTATATCACGATGAATATACAATAAAGGTTGTCCCAACAACCCTTCCTGTATCATTGACAAACGTAAGTATGTTTTCAACAATCTTAATGTCAAAAATGAACACTCAACTGAATATGATGTCACTAGAAGTCATACAATATATTTTAATATTTGGATTCACTGGTTCTAAATATGCATCTATTACTATATATGGCTTCTACAAACTTTTATATATTTATAGATATGAATATGGTGTAAAATTTACGGAAAAAATAACGTCTTTATTCCGCTGGGTGACCTGGGCCGTGGGCGCCAATGATTGGAGAACTCCAATGTGAGCCAAGATATTATTGAAATAAAGCATTTTTCAACTATTATATCCAAATAATTTCATCACACTTCGAAAGAATATTACTAGGTAAACGCCTGGTAACATTTGAAAACAATTATAATTCAATTCCAAACACTGTTTGTAGTCTAGCAACCTAATGCCCTATGACCATTAGGTTGTAATTGGTTGATTAGAATGGACAAATTTAACTGGATAATTATTTAAAGTAGAAATTTTCTATTCAATAAAATAAAAGAATAGTGAATAAATTATTAAAACGCATATACCGCATATACCGTAATGCTAATGAGTAAAGCCCGGATTTTTAGGCAATTGCCTAGATTCAAATTTTAATATACTTCAGGCAATTTCGTTTTTCTATACATAGGTAACATGTTTACGTGTAATGGAAGGTTTTTTTTTCGTGCCTTAGAGCCTATTTTTCATATATTTTGGTTATTGTGTCTATTTTACCTTATACAGCCTATTTTGCCTATTTTTGTTGTCTATTCTAACTTTTATTGAGCAGACAAGGTTTATCATTTACTTCGTTTACTAATTCAGCACTCGACAAAATGTTTCAACCTAACCTATAATATTTAAAGTACTTACTTTAATCAAGTTTTTGTGTGTGAATTTAAAATGTCGAAAGAAAAAACGTTTTTTAGTCAAAATTTTACGTGGCAATTGAATTGTGTCTTTGCCATTAATCAATGGAGCTGAGGTAACTTTAGACGATATGGCTAAATATAAGAACGCTCCTGATGTTGAACGAAGTTTTCAACTTACAAGCAAGTTCTGACAGACCGAAGACAGTCCCTTTCAGAAAATTTCATAGAACAATTGCTCGTAATATTTTGTGAATTAAAGTATACTACATAATTTGAATTTGCATAATAGTTAATAAAATGAGAACCCTACATTATTATTTTTCAGATTGTGTTAATTTTTGTTTAAAATGATTATTTTTTTCTAACGAAAAGTAGATACGAGTACCAATATTAGAAGAAGGATTCGTTTATTTTTTTTAAAACAAATTATTTACATTTAGGCTGCCTAAAATCCCGCCTATTTTAGAGTAATTACCGGCCTATATGCCTGCTTATTTGGGTGTTTTTAAGAGCCTAAATATCCGGGCTTTACTAATGACTATCATTTTCTCGACAATTTTCCCATTTTCTATTTCTTCCTTATTAAGTTTCTGGCCATGTGAGATGCAGAAAAATTACATGTTGTTGCCTAGACGCATCATTTGTCCAATTTAACATATTTTGTAGAAATTTATACAAAGATTATATATTTATCATCCCCAGTCAGTGGGTTATATAACAACTTAACAAATTCATTTAGGTAATCAGTTTTTTCTGATCATTCAGTTTACATTCGACAAAGTAAATACATTCAATCACCCTGACAGCTCAGAACGACAGCTTTGAAAATTGTTCTTTCCGGTATATCATTTCCTCACCATCTTTCCGTGTTGATACTAAATACCATAACTGTTTAGGGGATCAATTTGCGACATTAATCTTGAAAAAATATATACCCATAAAAATGGTTATATTTAAGCCAGGAATTTTAAAAAAATAAATATTAATAAGCAAAGACACATACATTTTATAAATAATAACAAAATGTGCTACTAATTATAAATAATTATTTATTATTTCTAAGATTATTTGTAGTTCTCATTATTCTATTAGTATGTGTATTTCTGATCTCTATTCGTTTTATGAATTGTCAGTGGTATCGAGCCGGATTGGGGATTTGAGAATCCTCAAATTAAAATTACTCCTGTAGGTCTCCCTCCACTAACATAATTAGGGACCGTGATTTGACGGTGGGTAACAGCATTTAATGCGTATAAATCGAGATCTGCTATAGCAGAGTGCAACACCCATTAATGGGTAAAAGACGTGATGATATATTTATGTATTTTAAAACAGTATTTTCCTTTATAACCTATATTTGTAGACTAAATTGTAACAATACAATACAAATTGTAACCGAATACAATACGCTAGCAATTAGTTCAATTTTGTATGAAATCAGTGAAATCCTTCAACATATCTACGATATATACATAAATTGGAACGACTAAAACAACACATACATATTTGTCTAAAATATTATGAAATAATTCTGTTTAATTAAATAACTTTTATAATTTTATGCGAGAATTGAAATAAATATATTTGTCATTGTAAATTTCCGCAGTTTTCCATAATTTTCCTAGATCTAAAAGCATTCCTAGAAAAAATAGAAATCATAAACCAGAACCAAACGCTGCAGTTTTGTTTTTATATTTTAATGAAAATTATAACACCACAATTAGTTTAAAAAAGTAAGAAATACCACATATTCAGTCAATTCTGCACTAATGAAATATTACGAGAATTTAAACTTCATCTGTTCTTTCATCAAGTTAGTTTCATTTTTGAGAAAGACACAAGCCCATTGTTCGCAGTTATATTTGTAATTCTATAGAAAGACAACATCTCGAAGGACTTAAAACTTTTAGAAGCTTAACGAAACATGAAATTAAATAAAAGTAGTTGAAGTAACTAATTTATTTGAACACAACATAGAAGAAACAATATTGCATTATTTGAAAAATATGACATATTATCAGAAAACAATATTTTAGTAACAACTTGACAGCAGGAAGATACAAAAATATTTAATAACAATTCCATCCATTCTCTAACTCGATCACTATCTATTACCAATCGATAAATTTATGTCTTCTACAGAGTACCAATATTTTTATTCTATGAGCAAAATAATGTATTCTGTTAGTTCAATTTTACTTTAATCTAAAGTACGCTCGTATAAAACCACCAGTAAAGAAATATTAAATTTTAATTACAGTTTTTATAAAGCTGTCAGTTAGCTATCATTGTTTTCTATTTTTATAATAACAGCTTCGTATATAAATAAGTAAAATGTATAAAACTAACATCAAAATGCCAAGATAAATTATTTTGAATTAATGAAATTCTGATAAACTATGATGCAATAATGAAATAAAAAAAGTTGTTTTTATATATATTTATATATATATATATAATGTAGAATAGAAGATGGCCTCATCAAATGCGTAACGTCGTCAAGGAAATAAAGTTATTATTTCAATCCAATTTATCCATTTTCCAATCATAATTATAAGATATAGTTAGTAGTACTTGATAAAGTGCGGCATTTTAGGAAATAATAGTATCGATTATTCTAAGGACAACAGTTTTTATAAAGAGGTGTAAATATGAGTGGCATTTTTATCACTATTTCAATCTTGAAATCTACGTGCTCGGATTTCAAACTGACATCTGCGGCTGTAATGATCCTCTTAACATTCCTAGGTATGTTAATAGTTATTAGTGACGTAGTAACTACAAAATTTTGGTCTCGAATGAAAATAATTCAGTATTTCTATTGGTAGTATTGATTTATAAAGTAAATATTATAAGTCTATTTTTACTTCCTTGTACGAAGTAAAGGAAGTATTGTTATCGCGAAAATTTTCGGTTCTCAGATTTCAGTGGAAATACGCATTTTGGCCCTCCCTGAGTCCATTTTGACTAATTTCGTCGTGACGTCTGTACGTACGTATGTACGTATGTACGTACGTACGTACGTATGTATCTCGCATAACTCAAAAACGGTAAGCCGGAGAAAATTGAAATTTTATATTTAGGACTGTTATAACATCTAGTTGTGCACCTCCCTTTTTGGTCATTATATAACTTCCGGAAGTGGTACTTTACTTGAAGCCTATAATAGATTTTCATGAAAAACTATATTCAAATATAATTTAAAACTTTCCAAATTTGGTATATAAGACTACTATATCAATGGAAATAATATAATAGATTTTGGTTAAAATACACTAACCGGAAGTGACACATTACATGAAGCTGCTAACAGTTTTCCTTGAAAAAAATGGTATTATTTTAATTTTAGAAATAAATGCTTCAAATAAAAGTTTTAGAGAATTAAATTCTGCGTCTAGCACATTAAGAATTTTTAAATTAGCCTTTTGCATAAGCGAGATATCTAAATTTAAATAGTATATATTTTGTGTGTTTTTTTTAATTAAGTTTGCTATGGATTAGAACAAAAAATAAAAAATAAAAGATTTTATGTCAAATATGTGCAATTACAAAAATATCTATAGTTTAATACGCGTACAAGGAAGTCATGTGGTGTCCACATCAGATTTTTATCATAAATATAAAGTACAATAAACTTTTCAAAACTAAAATAAATTGTAATATATACTTTTTCTCTCGATTATTTTCTTTTGTGTCTCTCTTGAATAGAGACCTGGGGATTTTATTTATTTTGCAAGCCAATAATTTACAAGCAGATTCATAAAGAGAATTAAATTAGTTATACTCTGAATTAAAATTATTGGTATTAGATTTAGTTACAAAACAGAATAGACCACTCATAAATTTTAAGTTATCGGTTGTGGTTCATATTATTATAGTTGTATTCCATTTGTCACATAGTTCACTTACATCAGGTCAGATCAATTAGATAAGGTAACTAAATGAACTGAACTAAGCAAACTGATCGACTTATTGAGGTGTATTATAAATATGTGCATGGGCCGTAAACTTTTCTATAACTCGTGGGAGCGTGAACAATTTTGAATATTTTAATTGTAAACGGGTGTCATCGTGTATCAAAGAAATGCAGTTTTAGTAATTTTGTTTGCAATAAAAACTTTATAAGAACAATTTTACTTTTGCTTAGAACCAGAAATAAACTAAGAAAAACAAAATGTTTAAAAATGTAATGAAATAATATATAATAATAAGTGTTATTTTCATTAGAAAAAACATCAGTATTTTATCATTGACAAATATATAAGTAATTTCAATTTTAATCATTATTAATAGATTGAAATTAATTTTTAAATTTTTATATTTTCAATTCATGTTACAAGCATAATATTATTCGTGAGCGGCCGTGATTGTGAGTAAAAATTTAATCATGTGGCCATCTTGAGATTACTTTAAGCTAAATACGAATTGGTAAAATCTACTTCTAGGAATAAGTTGGTCGAAGTAATCTAGTGAAATAAATAAATGATTTGCCTCAGTAAATTTAAATTAGTTTTGTTCCGAATGGCAAATGAAATTCGTCTAATTTTATGTTGTTTTCTCCACCTTTACAATTGGTGCCATATATATATATATATATATATGAGTCCCATCATTCCGTTGCGGAACATAGGGGCCGGGCACACCGAGCCGCAGTTTTTACACTGCCGTACTGCCGGTTTCTTTAGTCAGATTATTTAAGGCGTATAAGTGACTAGCTTATAGCGCAATTGGTGCCATAATTATCAATTATTCTTTGTGAATTAGAAACGAAGATAATATAGGAATTGAAAATTGTAATACTGTCTAATCTTGAATGAATTTGGCTGTAAGAGAATATCTTAATTCCTAGGGCATTTTCCACGTAATTGAACGGCCAAAGCTTATCTTGCGTTAGTTTGTCAAACAACGGGAACAGTTGGTTGTTGCAACAAGTACACATTCTTCACATTCCGGTAGAGGGTGCAAGAGCAGGGCGAAGCTGAATGGACTCGTAACTGGTGCTATTGATTGGATGCCGGCGTCGCTAGCGTCACGCGCTCACGATGAGCTTAACGTTAGAAGTCGCTGCTTGATGATGGTAGGTTTCCAACGGCGTCGATTTCACGGCCTGACAAATGTCCTCGTTATCACACTGTCGATTCATATACTTTTTGTTAGGATGCTTTTGTTATAAGACGACTATGAACTCCCCTTTTTCTGGCAGTAATTGATGTTGACGATAACTGTAATCGAAACTTAATTTAGAAATTCTTGACAATAAAATATCATTTTGTAAAAAGAATAAATAGTAAAAGTATCTAATAAACAAATCTCTATTTGGTTATTATAATTAGATCTATTCTTAATTTTTAATGAATATTTTGTTATAAATAAAAAGCTTCAACCTTAAAGTACGACAAATAGTTTAAACATGAGTATGGTGTAGAGATGACATTAATGATTAGGTTCATGTCTGAACTAAAGTACCGGCAGGTGGTGCCATCTGTTGGTTACAGGCGTTATAAAATTCAATGTTTCATCAAGTGACCTGTTGGAGTCTATGGTATTAAAGTCATTGATATTATAAGATTGAGGCATAACAGATATTAGAATTATTCATTCATAGAATTATTCATCTGATAATGATATTAAATAATAATAAAATAAGAATGATATCTGCAACTGAAACTGGCACCTAATTCTAATCTTTTAAAAACAAGATATTATTGTTATTATAAATATATTATGTATTGTATATATTGTAATATATTTCAAAATATTATTATATCCAAATAAAAGCAGAAAATTATTTCAAAATTTTGATATAATTAATAACAGGAAGGTAATAAATTTTTATATTTATAAATATGTTGGTTTATACCTAAATAAATTTTTATTTTATTTGATCCCGTCAATTAATTTTTCGTTGATTGCACTCACGAATAGAGCAACTAAATTAAACTAGAGTACGGATAAGTTACAGGTTATTTTCTATTAGTGCTCCAAAGTGTGTTTGCATTTGTTTTCAAACGATACTAACTGTAGAATCATTAAATATGTGATATAATTCTTCGCGTGAAATGCGGTTATTAGCCGTCAAATCATGGCCCCCAAAGATATTAGTCGAGGAGGAGTCACATGGATAGATTTAAATTGGTGAAAATTGTTAGTCGGCTGGGGGATCGAACAAAATTTATAAAATATGTACTCGAGCCATTTTTTGTATATGCAAATTCAAAATTCAGGCACATTATAAGAACGTATATATATATATATATATATATATATATATACACGCATGTACGTGTCGTATGATGTATTATAACAGCATGAAATTACACGTCACTGTAATTTTTGTATAACCTACTCTACTAGATCAAAGGACTCTGTTTTAAATCGTTTGGCTTCAACGAGTTTATTACCTCTCACACATGTCCTACATACCTTTGTGTTTTAGACAGCAACTGTACCATTTAACACAAATAACCGGGACAATGTCAAAATATATCAATTACCTGTCCATATATGAAAATAATTAGGCTGGGTTTATGCAGTCCGCTAAAATAAATAGTTGAATTATAAAGGTACATTACATATATTGGTTTAATGTATGCACATATGGAACAAGTCAGCTAGAAAATTAAACTAATATTTAGTTTAAGCAAACATGTTTAAATTAAAGAATAAATATTTAGAAAGATAACTGTTAATATATATAAGTTTTATATTTTATCTTATGGAGGAATTCTGTTTTGTAAATAAATCTAAAAATGATGAGCAAACGCGCAACGAAACTTATGACTTTATGAAATATTTCCTACATACTTATATAAATAAGTATTGATGTCATTTTGTTCATTATTTAGAAATTTATACTGATTATAGAATAAAAATAGTGTTTTTTCATTTTATTCGCAAAATTAAGAACATGGGTTTTGAAGTTCTTTGGTACCACTTCAATACCACTGGCCGATACCATAAACAGGTATTTATGTTGTTATATAATAAATAAATTGACTATATTAGTGTTTATAATTATAAGTATATTAGAAACAACTGTCAAACCGAATTTGTTCTATGATTAGTACGTCATATAATATATAAACTTTTTTTTCGTGATGTATAGAAACAACTTGTAGTAAATTAATATTTTAAATCATTCTCAATAATTATTTGCAAATAGATTTTATATTATATTTATTATAACACATTTAACCTTCAATATCAAAAATATGTACATTACATAATACTTTTAACCTCAATAACAATAATATTGTTTTCTTTTAAAAGTTAGGTGTCAACTTCAGACATAATTAAGTGCATAAAATTCAACATTTGACATCGTACATGATCAAGTCCAAATCGAGACTGATCCAAAGTCTCGTCTCGTGTCATGGCAGCAGTAATATTTTCATACGTAATGTAGTATAATAATCATTTGCAAGACAGTTTTTATTTGCCAACCTGTATCTGTATAACAGAAGCATTATCAATTTTAAATTTTAAAAATGAGTAAATATTTTATACCGCGATTTAATAAACAATACAAAATTAAGACAATTAACTTGCAATAAAATTGTGTTGAACTAACTCTTCTTAGTTAATTACTGTAGCAGTTGATTCTTGAATTGTTTCTCTTTCTTCACAATCGGTATTTTTCTTTGACACCGTATAGAATTCTCACAACTGAAAGCAATCGCTTAACAATGCTCGGCCATTTCGTCGAGATCAAAGACCAACAAAAAAAGGAAAATAAAACATCTTGAGAACGACATAATTCTTTTCTTGAGTTATTCATATGTATGCTTAGTAATTTTTCAGATAAACAACATTTTATTGATATTGATAAATATATTTCAGAACTCGTAGTAATCGAAATTACACTACATTTTATTCATCAATCTTCGGAAACTAATCATTTAAAGTTAATCAATTGAGTCAACTGAATTAGTTCTTTATCTTCTTTCCGTGTCTTTATTTATTTTGGAAGCTGTTGTAATTATGTAAAATATTCACTGTTGTTTTTACTTATTGGAATTTTATTTCATAACTAACACGTAAGGATAAAAAAAAGCTGTAACGTTACCGGTAATTTACCATTTGAAGTTACATGCTCACCTTTAAATTAGGTAGATTAGTTACCAGTTGTGTATTTGAATTAATTAATAGTGTGAATGGATGAATGTTTGTTGCGTGTTGATGGATTTTGGTTGTGAGAAAAGAAAGAGTTTGTATGGAGGAAGTGTTAATATGGTCGAATCGAGTATCGTGTGTCAGGATGAGAATGTTGACGGGTTTGTGCTACCCCATTTAATGGGATATAGCGTGATGTTATGTATGTATGTATAGTTATTAGCGTAAATGTAATATAATTATTATTTTTCTAAGTCAAATAATCAGTCTCCCTCAAATATTCTCATCCTAGGACACCATTCTTGCTTCAACCACATTCATAGTTCCCTTTATACAAGCTCATTTATTCCTCACACTTTGAATCTTTCAATACACATCAAACATTTCTATCCAGCCATTCGTTCCTCTACATATGGTTCATTAATCTTTCATTCGACATACGTTTCTACACTCAAATCATCTCTACTCACATGCACTTTTCTAACAGCGAATCTAAAAAGTTATGAAAAAATGTTCAAAATTTATGGAATTTCTAAAATATGAAAAGTAAGTTTTTGGTTGAGTGAAAATATAGTAAATCATCATCAAATTAATTTCAATACATTTTAGTTCTCCTTATGATATTGTAGTTTTAAAACTGACAAATATATAATAGTTGAAATTTCCAATCAAAATCAGTACTAATCTGATAATAGCCCAATTTAATTAGCTATCTAGAATTTAATTTGTCAATAAAATTATTATGCGCAACAGATTTCATAAAATTAATTAATTATAATACTATGAATACATACAAATTTAACATACAGCAGGTAAACCACAAATTATTATTTTTTTAGTAAAACATACACCAGATAAAATAGGTTGCTGTTGTGGTTTTAAGTAATTTTATAAATATTATTTGTTACCAATTAAATTAAATTAAAATGAATATCATAATTTATTAACTAACATCACGATATGTCGTATCAAATGGGGTAGAACGAAGCCTTTAGATACAATCAAATATCTTATTTTGATACATAATTTTTGATTCATAATAAATATATACATTACTCCTTTTACCCATTACTGGGTGTGGTATAAGGCGTGATGATATATAATTATTAAATTTTTTTCTGAAAAAGTTTTGTAAAAAATGTTAACAAATACGACATATTCAATCAATTCAGTCCTAACCTACTTATTTGACAGCAAACAAAACGAGAATTTCAATTTTTCATGAATATTTGTTTCTATACATGACTATTTCTACAAGTTTATTAAGTTGGAGTATTAAATTCAGTATATGCTGATAACAGTATAAGGATTTGAATGTCATAAGTTCGATAATTTTGCATTTTTCTTGCGTAACTTTCTCCACAAAGTGTACGTACTGGCGACGGGAAACGAAGCTTTACCTGGGCTGGCGCCGAGCCCAGAAAAAGCTCTGAATTTTTAAAGCTGCCGCTAGGACCGACATCTAGGTCAGCTGCAGGGAGCAATGACCGATAAACGTGGTTGCAACTTGTAATCTATTTTTAGTGACGGTGCGACGGATGAGCGAGAAACTGAACGAATAGAGCAGAAAGTAAATACACCTTCCTGAATCTCGTGTTCTGCGCCTGGAAAATGCAATTTGAAAACCAGAAATTGTTTATGTGTTTCCGCTCTACAAATCAGGCTAAAACAGGAACTTGATGCTATTGTCTATGTTCCAGAATATTGATTTGGTATAGGTATGACACTATATCGGAGATAGGTAAATTGAAACTCTAATAAACTTAGTAACGTATATTATAGGGCTACACCTAAATTTCAGGAATTTAAAAACAATTTGATTTTGAAAATTGTTTGAAAACAGCAAATCTTCTAGGGGCTATAACTCAAAAACTAAGCAAGCTATTGATATGCGGTTTGAACGAGTGAATTCCCCGTGTTCGAATCTACTTGTATCCAATTTTTTAGCTCATTTAAAGGAAATTAACTTTTTTGAAATTTTTATGATTTTTAAACAAATTGCTCTAAAACTATTTCTCGTACGAATAACGTAACGAAATTTTACATACATATGTACTTCGACGTGCTGAATGCAATGGTGTAATGTTTATGTCCATAAGTCTTATAGTTTTTGAGATAATGGTTAAAAACTGTACAAGGAAAAAAAATTGGCGAAAATTTTTCAAAAAATTAAAAATCGCCAAAAACTTGCCTAGAGGTTAATTGAAACACGGGGAATTTAACCTTTCAGACCGCATCTCAATATCTTGCTTAGTTTTCGAGTTATAGCCTCGGGAAAGTTGAAAATCTGATTTTGAAAATTGTTTGAAAACAGCAAATCTTCTAGGGGCTATAACTCAAAAACTAAGCAAGCTATTGATAAACGAGTGAATTCCCCGTGTCCGAATCTACTTGTATACAAATTTTTAGCTCATTTAAAGCAAATTAACTTTTTTTCTTAGTACATATTATTATGTTATCGATTGACATGTTACCTTACCTACCACGATTACGAACATTTCAGCATTCAATGACCGAAATTAGATAGTCAGATATTTCTAAAATAACGCTTTTAACCATTCTTTTTTCGAAGCTGTCAACAACTGATAGTATATTATTTTTATAACGGCGTCAATAAATTACAGATAATCTTCTATATTCTGTAATTTTATTATTATCTGTTAGTGTATGATAAGTTAATGACAACTTTTTGTAATTACTCTACAGATTATTACAATTTTCATTATATTTTTTTATTTATTTAATAGTAGTCACAGAATGCCGAAATGGTGATAATCTACGGAGTACTTCTATAATTCCGGTTTATACTTTAAGGATAAATATGATATTTTGATCACGGAACAAACAAATTTTTCAAACATCCGTAAGATTTTAATAGGTCACAAGCGCAGGAGGATACCCCGTTCCTTCCTCATCTTTTTTTCTTCATTTTCAGTTTTTACTATACAGTGTCTAACTGCAATTGTGTTAAATGTATTTTTAAACAAGCGATGCTGCCTTCATTTCTTTATAGATTCGTTGGTAGAGAAGTGGGCGTAAGTGAAGATTTACAAAACAGATATACATGAGCGAATGGATGGATGTGAATGAATCATTGTTGCGTGATGATGGATTTTGGTTGTGAGGAAGGAAAGAGTTCGTATGGAGAAAGTATTAATGTGGTCGAAATGAGTATCGTGTGTAAGGATGAGAATGTTGACGTGAACTGATTTTTTTTTATGAATCTTTTAGTGGATGCTCTATGAATGTTTCAGGGGTTCGTGCTACCCCATTTAATGGGATATATGTTATGTATGTATGTATGTACTATCACAAAATGTTGTTTATGTTCTATTATGAATAATTGTGAACTACATCTTTTTATTAATTGTTTCTCTAGATATTGCGATTTAAGCTCAATTTGTTTTGATAATGATTTTTTCTGGTCTAGGTTGCTCAGTGGTATCGAGTCGGTCTGTGGATTTGAGAACACGGATTTTAAATAACATATTAAATTAAAACTCACCGTAGCAGATCTCGGTAAGTGGTATATTTTACGCCTGAAGTGTGGATTCTAATAATTAAATCACGAAGGTTAGTGGTGGAGGAGCCACAGGAGTAATTAAAATGTTTTTGTCTCCTGTGATAATTGAAGTTGGCTTCTCAAATCCATAATTAATATGTTTTCTTTTGACAGTCTAAATAATACTCGTATATTTAAGTAAAGAAGCATCAAGCAAATATCCAGAATTTATCAATTCGGTTTTTTCTAGTCGTAATCACATACAAATTAATCAAATTATTCAACATTTGTTATTGTCAAAATATGTATTTAAAACAATAACAAACGTATACGCAGTGAATTTATGCACAATGAATATCACTTGTAGTTTTCAAAATAATAAAGAAAGAATGATTACAATACACACACATTACAATAAATAAAACCCTGGTTCGATCCCCACAGCCGACAAACAATTTTCACCAATTTAAAAAAATCTACCCCTGTGGCTCCTCCTCCACTAATATCTTTGGAGGCCGTGATTTGACGGCTGGTAACCGCACTTCACGCGAAAAAATATATCACTTACCGAGATCTGCTTAGGCAGAGTGCCACACCCAGTGATGGGTAAAAGGCGTGATGATATATTTATTTATTTTTTTTTTATATATGTTTCTATTCATACGTTCGAGAATACAGTTTTTTGAAAACTATTAAAAATAAGTATACGTAAAGTTTCGAGAGTCGAGGCTCTATTCAATTTTTTTTAGTGATGTCCGGTTCCTAAAATTTGAGAACCCCTGAATACGGCTATGTTTCTTTTATGTATCATTAAATTCCATTCCATCAGTATCAAATATGAGGACGAAAATATGCCAATAACAAAATAAATAAAACCCTTGCACTTGTACAGAGACTACCACAATAAGATCTTGCAAAGTGAAGTGGAGGAATATTCCATCGCTTCATCGGCGTTCTTCATCCCAAAACAACATCTCCAAATGGAAGCTAAAAATAGACTCACGTCCTGCGCAGGACGGGCCCCTTGTGCTCCCTTCGCCCTTTGCTTTCGTTGTCCTGTTTCCCTTTTCGTCCTCAACCTGAATCCTTCTTCGCAGCAATGTCTTCAAGTGACCCTTAGCAACTCTGACTGCTTTTGGATAGTTTGCAAATTTTCAATGAAATTTAAGTTGTTAATAATTATTTTAAGAGTAAAACTAGTATCTGAACTACAATGAAAACTTTTAACAAGGAACAGCCATAGTGATTATATCTGGTTGTTAGAGCTTAAATAGATAGTATCAAATTATGTCCCATCAAATTAGGTAGCACAAATCCTTAAAATATTCACGCAATATTTATTATTAATATTATTGTTTTAATTAGAGAGAGAGAGAGAAGATTTTTTGCATAGACCCTATTTAAAGCAAATACAAATATTGCAAATTTTTTTGGAATTATAAAAAAGAAATTATTTGACATATTTATTACATTCTTATTTGATTTTATTGAATCTAAAATTTTCGAAAACTCATATTTGGTCTTTGATATGTGGAAAGTAAATAATTACCAGTTATATAATAGTTATTTACGTAACCAGTTATGAAAAGGTTGATATTGTTTGACTCACATAATTTGCAAAACTCGCTTCGCTCGTTTTGGCAATTGACATGAAAATATCGCAAAGCCGAAAGTATCTTTTTACCTCAAAACAATCAAGTTTGAAAAGGAAAAATAAAAATTTAGACAAAACAAAACCTCGTTTTTTTTTACTGAATATAGTAATTTTTTCAAATTAGGACATTTAAATAAATGTGTATTTAATTGAAAACAATTCTCTTGTCTGATGATCCGATGTCAATTTTATAAAAATAGGTTATTCATATGGAGTATTGATTTAAATACCAATACAAAATAATTCAATAGTTGTCCAAAATCGAAACCTACTCATAACCACTTCCTAGAAATTAGACCTACAAATAATATAAGTAGACAATTTCAGGAATCGACGTTGTTTCTTTTGTAAAAGCAACGATGCAACTATCATAATTAAAGGTAATAAGATAAATTGCCGAAAACACAATGAATGAAATTCCTCCTGTAATAGGCATTAACGATTTTCCCCAAAATCTTGAAAACTAAATTCCTGACCTAGTTCATGGGCCGGCAGTCGGGAGCAGGAACCCTCACTGATGTAGAGGGGAGCATCGAGGGGTACTCCGCTCGATGCGGTGCGGGGTTGGCCGGGCCAACTTGTGAATGAAATTCGGCAACGACGAGCGGGGAGTCACAGTGTGGGTGGTTCTAAAAATAGCTCGCTGCAGGAGACAGAAACAGCAAGTGTCTGTAGACGGAGAACGCAATATTTCACCCCCTGGCACTGGCCCCCAGCTTTGCTCATTGCGAGAAGTATGTTTTCGCATTTGTTTGATGCGTGGATTATTTTTTCCGCAGTGGAAATATTATATATTAAATGATACTCCATTCAGTGTCTATAAACCACTTATTATAACAATCCTGATCTGGTATCTGTTAAAAGAATATGGAGAAGATATCATAGGTCAAAAATATAGTTTTATGCGGTCATGGTGTAAACTAGACTTTTCTGCATTTATTTCAGGTATACAAAATAGACATTTGCCGCCTATTCTCCTGGAAAGTACCATTTTTTGCACACATGCAGAAAGTGTTTTTAATTATAACTATATTTGTTTATATTTTAGGTATACAAAATAGACATTTGCCGCCTATTCTCCTGGAAAGTACCATTTTTTGCACACATGCAGAAAGTGTTTTTAATTATAACTATATTTGTTTATATTTTAGGTATACAAAATAGACATTTGCCGCCTATTCTCCTGGAAAGTACCATTTTTTGCACACATGCAGAAAGTGTTTTTTATTTCTATTCGTGTAGTGATACATGAAAACTGTCAACATTTGCAAGTGAATTTTAAAACTAACTAACTCTCAAAAATGAGTTATTATTTGTCCCTATTTTTATTTATTTATTTCCCTGGAGATCATTTAAGATTTTGTTTCAAAACCTTATTTTATTTTTTATCTCTGTAAACTTAATATCAATATGCTAAAAACTTATGTGTATGTTACAATACATAATGAAAGAATCTGTTTTCACTCATTTTTTAGATACCCGACGGCGAAGCTTATGAACAAATAGTGCATGCATCTCATTGTGCAGAAAGTATATTTTGCATGGTTACTATTTCTGCCCTAGATATACAAATTAATTAATTATATATTTTATTTATTAAAATACATAATAGGAAACAGGAAGTCAAGGTGGTGGCACATAAATTAATGCTTAAACCACAATCTCACCACACCCAACAACCAAGCTCATAATACCAATCTGTGTATCCTATTTGAATAAAATCACAGCAATAAAAAATGAAAAATCGGGTTTTTATAAACAGTTGCATATTTGGCTTATTTTATTAGCCATTTAATTGAGATAACTATTACTCTCACTTATTTGTTAGTCAATTCATATATTTAGCTTGAAATAAATCATCTCACTTGGTCGCTAAATTTGTTTCGTTATCTAGTTACCTACATGATCAAATTTATCTGAACTGATTTAATTGAGCTAACTGAAAAATGGAATACAACTTGTACTAGACCTATCCACTTAACTTATTTATTACAGATTATCTCATTTTAATGCCCAATTTATTTATAATAATCTGATAATTCCAATTTTATATAGAAACTTCAACTAATTTGTCGTTTGACATTGGAAACACTAGATTAACATAGCGAATATAATTATCATAATATTTGTAATAAATTCATCTATTCGAAAAAAACTACCTACTAAAGTCCGTTCGATGAGATATTACGAGTACACTGTGATTGTATTGCACATATTTGATTTTGAATATGATTTTTATAAATATAAATACTTATACAAATTATCAGGTTTTGTATCAATGTAATAAAGTTTGTGCTTTTACAACTACTAATTATAACGTGGCAAACTCGGAAACTACATTTGATATTCTACAATATATCTACTACCAATATCACAAGTTTCTTATTGTATGTAAACCTGTCTTCATTTTGACGTTTTGTTCAGTTAATCAGAATTAAAATTAAATATGTCCTATACAATCATACTGTAATCTTTCACCGAACGGGCTATAATCTACAATTTGTTAGTGTTTTATTTACTGTAATAAAATAATACATTTATTTATTTACCCAGTCAATGTACGTATTCTCTTTAAATAAATAAAAATAAAGAAACCTATTTATATTGTAAAAGAAAATAATTAAAACAAGTAAGAAACAAAGAGTCAGTGTTAATTTAAGGATCTCCCCTCGTTTGTGCAATAATTTACAGAGAAGGCGTGACGTCACACAAAGTTATTGAGTGGCGCATTTGACTTAGTATTCTGCACGGAAAATGCTGGAGCGGCCAGCAAGGTAAAAAGATCGTGTGCAGAATTAATAACAAAAGATGTGATAAATGAAGACAAATGAACGTATCTGTATCTCATTTTGTCCGACATTTTTTATACCATTCATATTTTAATTCCTTTCAAGTTTTTATAATACACAAAAATATATCGTTCATTTACATGATGCAATGTTTAAACTGATTAATTCTGATTAGTATATATATATATATAAAGAAAATATTTCAAGTTAATTTTAATCAAGTTAGGACATTACATCCTCGTAAATACCTATAAAGTTTTATAAATAACAAAATAAAACTAAACAACATAATATAAGTTATACAGATTATTAAAATCGAGTTAAAAATCAAGTTTGTGAGTTGCAGTAAAATGTATATATATATTTGTAGAAAATGCTGGAAATATAAGAACGCGTGTGAATTTTTTTACCATATTAATTATGTAAAACGCAACCAAAGAAAAGTAAAGCCTGGAAAATAAGTGAACTAAAATGTAATTTCATCTGTATCTCTACAAAATATATCACAATTAACCAGTGATATTAATTAATCTAAATATAGCTGAAAATAGTCTTTAACAAGACTACATATGATGACGCATAACAAGTTGAAGAGAAAAATTGAAATAAAATCATATGGCGCCCGTAGCTTTTGATGAAAATTTCGCATTTGTTTATATATAAAAAAAATTCATATGTTTTGTTGAGATTTTGTTTATCATATACGGATTTCCGGATCTACAAAAATTTTGATTCCACCATTAGTTGGTTTAAAACTAGAGTTCATAGATCCCAGTTTAAAATCCTGACAGTGTTTCAATTTTTATCTTTACAAATCAATTTAATTTTATCTTGGTCCACTGCTATATATTTTATACACTAATGAACTAGCTAGTATAATATCCCACTCTAAAACAATTCTTTACGCATAATAGTTGTGAAACGGATGATGGCTTAATTTTGAGTAGCAACAATATTTTATGTAATCTAAATAACTGGTTAAAAAAGAATGATCTTGTACTTAACTGTAAAAAAAGTGTTTTCATTAAACATCAGACAAGTGACACCCCTGATCATAGTTTACTAATAAAATATAAGGGTACTTCACTTAAACAAGTATTTAATACTAAAGTATTAGGGGTTACAATACAAAACAATTTAAGATGGTCCTACAACATCAATGACATATGTAAAAAAATCTCGCCAATTTGTTATGTTATACTAAAACTTAAATACTATGTAACATTTGAACATGTAAAACTATTTTATTATGCGCATTTTCATTCTGTAATAAGTTATGCTGTAATATGCTGGGGTATATCTAGTGAAGCAGAGAGGGTTTTTAAACTGCAAAAAAAAGCAGTAAGTAACATGACTGGTGCTTCATACAATGCTTCTTGTAGAGACTTGTTTAAAAAACATAAAATTATGACTCTCCCTTGCATTTATATATATAATATTTTAACCTATGTTGGCAACAAATTTCAATATTTTCCGTACTCACAATAATGGTAATAATAGATACAACACGAGACATCATTCGATAACTGTTCCTAAACATAGACTGTATCTCTATGAAAAAAGTCCATACTATATGGGCATAAAATTATATAACAGTCTACCTCCAAGTATGAAAAAAATATGTAACTTTCAAATATTTAAGCAGAAACTAAGAGATTTTTTAATTGGTGAATGTTTTTATAACCTTAGTGAATTTTATGTAAAATGTAAAACTATGTAATATGTGTATTATAATACAAATTTTTTTTTTAACTATGTAATGACCTATCGAATTGGCATGTGATGTATGCAGATAATCGATCAATAAAATATCTATCTATCTATCTATCAATTGTTAAGTACTCATTTAAAATTATTTCACTTTTCTAACGAATTATATTTAGCCTCTTTCATTTTATGAATATGAAAACTTTTATGGAATTTCAGTTTTATCTCTTAGCGGTTAATAACAAATATTCTACAGAAATTTAATGTTTGGACCTTCATGCTCATTAACAGCAAGAATTAATTACACATTTTGGGGCAAACAAAGTGAACTAGAAACTAGAGCTGACTAATGATGTTGGTAAGTGCTTACAGCAGAATACGATGATACTGTTAATAACTGTTGCAAGATCTACACAAACACACACACACTCTCACGCACACACAGACATTACAACCAACGTTTGGTCAAGAGGATGTTAGAACAAGTGCTATTATGAGACATAATGTTATGTGTGTGCTAGACTTACGACTTTACTCAGAAGTCTGATGAGAAGTGAAGAAGGAAATGTGTTGTTTCGTCCGCCTCGAATAAGGATCAAGTCTCGTTTTCATAAACTTGTAAGTGCGTTAACATGTTGTTAATGGTACGACGTAATTTCTGGCTTGTGCAAAATTCCTAAAAATTTACAAATTAAAAAAAATCAAAAACGCAAACCGCAGAAAAATACAATTCGGTTTCGATTCAAAGTTCAAAATTTTTGGTTCGGATTTTGTTTCGATTCGATAGTTTTCATTTAATAATTTAGGAAAAAAAATTAAAATACTCATACATACAGGGTGTTTCAGGACTAGTGTAACAAACTTTAACAGCTTATTCCTGAGATCATTTTGAGCCAAAAATGTCATATGAACATAGGTCCTATTTCTTCTAGTTACCAAAATACAAGAGGTTGAAGTTCTATAAATAACACGAAATGTTCAAATTTTTGTAATCAAGATACTTTTGGAAAACAAAAATGCGCGCAAATAGGGGATGAGAAAGTTGGCTTCTATTTGGATATCTGTCTTGGTATTCTCTGGACGCATAACGGGCATTATCATTACATAATCCATAAATAAAAATCATATCTGCATATTCAGCAGTACTATAACCATCCATTATGAAACAAAAATACAATCAAAAGTACAACAATTTTTAATTAAGACAAATAAGGTATGGCTTTTCAATAAAATTCTTGTTTTCCGAAAGTATCTTGATTACAAAAATTTGAAAATGTCGTGTTATTTATAGAACTTCAACCTCTTGTATTTTGGTAACTAGAAGGAATAGGACCTATGTTTATATGACTTTTTTGCTCAAAATAACCTCAGGAATAAGCTGTTAAAGTTTGTTACACTAGTCCTGAAACATCCTGTATATAGACTCGTGGTTAATATAAATTTATTCCTGATTTTTTTTAAATACACTGTAATATTACTTAATACAAAAGGAAACAAAAATAAATAATAAAATAAATATATCATCACGCCTTTTACCCATTACTGGGTATGGCAGGCAGAGGCCTAAGCAGATCTCGGTAAGTGATATATAAGTGCGGTTACCAGCCGTCAAATCGCGACCCCCAAAGATATTATTGGAGGGGAAGCCACAGGGGTAGATTTAAATTGGTGAAAATTGTTTATCGGCTGTAGATATCGAACCAGGGTTCTCAAAATCCACAGACTGACTCGATACCACTGAGCCACCTACCCCATAAAATATAAACAAATATAGTTATAATTATTTATCTGACAAAAACATGAACGGTCTAAATTTATTACAAATATGCCGGGAAGTTTATTTTATTTTAACAATTTACTTATAAGAGAACAATGAAATAAATAAAAAATAAGCACTTATTTATTTACATTCATAGCCAAAAATACAACAATTATTATATGAATGTTGTTGTTGACTAGAAGACATGGCATCAGCATGAGCCCATAATGTAGAGAATTTGTAATTTTAAGATATTTCGTTAAAATGCACCAACATTACCTAATAATAAATATATTAATAAGTTCGTCTCTTGTCGGCACACTATTCACTGAAGCGGTTATAGGCTGCATTGTACAACTAACTAGATTTCTTGGGATTCTTCCACGGATTCTTTGCACATTCTTGATATTCCATTTTAAAAATGTCGTGCACTTTGACATAAACATACTTCTAACATAAATGTTGGCGGTTGTCAAGGAATTTTAATTTTTTTCAGACTGCGAAGAATTTTAAAATCATTGAATATCATTAAAAATATGAATAAATTAGGATTTATAACTACTTTTGTTTCTTTTTAATTATAATAGTATCTCATGAAAAGTCATACATTTCTAAATTAAGAATAAAATAGGTCGTAATATTGAACCTTGGGGAATGCATTATGTAATAGAAATTGAATCTAATATAAAATCATTCGAGTTTATGTGCACAAACTGGCAGTGATTGAACAAGTAGAATTTAAAACAGTGAAGCGTTTAATACTATACTGTTAAAGATTGTCATGATGTAAGATATCTAAAGTCTTAATTAAATCAAAGTAGATAGATCCTACTAATCCTTTCTGAACTAAAGAATTAAGGATAAAAGAAACATCAGTATAGACTGCATTTTCAGTTGTTTTCCACAAAACTATATTGACATTCGGTACTTCTTAATATCCGGGCGATATCGTTTTTAAAAAACAAGTAACATATAACTTTAGCGGTTTTCAAGTAATAAAGGAAAACAAAAATCGAATCGAACTGAGTTTTCCAGCAGTCTGTAGTTCTGATTACGTATAATACAGTACAAGGATTTATTCAATTTTCACCTATTTAAATCTACCCCTGTGACTTCCCTTCCACTAATAGCTTTGCCGTGATTTGACGGCTGGTAAACGTACTTCCCGCGAAGAAATATATAACTTAACGAGATCTGCTTACGGCAGAGTTCCACACCCAGTAATGGGTAAAAGGCGTGATAATATATTTATATATATATATGTATTTAAAGATTTATTTTTAAAAAGATTAATATTTTTGCGTGAGGCCCAGTAAAATTAAATTGCGTTACTGCATATAATATTATCAAACTCTATATAATTAGAATTCTAATAAAATGGCATCTTACTAGTCACGTGTCACCCAGCATCTTTCTATCTTTCCGCACAACTACAACTAGACACTAGGGTCGAATTTGCCATGAATGTACCCCCACATCCCTAGTTAACCCGTAGTGATGCAGAACAAGTCGCCCACACGATCGAGGAGGCGGTCCGTACCGCAACGATCCATGAATGCTGTTTGGAGCATAGTGATAGGAATAAGGCGAGCATGTTCCTCTGCAGTGGTGTTGGAGGAGCTTAGAGACGACAGTTTATAGTTTGCTATGGAATATACGTTCTGTCTTACTTTACTCTGAAATGTATACAAGATGATTGGGAATGGTTTAAATATATGCACTACATAATATAAACATTTTCATTACAAAAACTATGAAATAGTTATTTACGTAATCAGTTATGAAAAGGTTGATATTGTTTAATTAATTAAGTTATATTTATAGGTAATATTATAAAGAGCTATTAAAATTTCATATAAGTCCAGAAACGTATTAGAAAAATATAATTATATCCATAAAACATAAAGAATTGACACCCAAAAGCTAAAAGGTGGGTGTGCTGATTTTAATATTTATATTATAACATATAATCAACACATTAATATTAATATGGGACACTGTAATGTATTATTATTTCATGTCCTTCGTACATTTTACTTATGCTGTAAAATATATTAACAAAGTCGAACATATGAGACGCGATTTCGCTGCCACAAGACAAGAAAACATAAATTTGCAACTACCAAAAAACCTTGCATATGATTGTTAACAAAGTTTTCATTTTATTAAAAAAATATTGCGAGAAAACAATTAATTTTTTTAATTTGCTTAAGAAGTACTTAAATATTACACAACATACTATTCCTATAAATTATATTTAGGATATTAAGTACTTAATATAAGAAATACTCAAGGCAGGTATTTCAATCTTCTAATAAAGTTGTACCTTATATGCTAAACAAATAAAAAACATTACATCGAAATCATAGTTCAAATTATGAAAATTATAACATATGGTAAAAGCTTTCAGAACTTATATTAAAATTGTTTTAATTATATTATGAACTGTCATTTATTGATAAACTATATTTTGATACGGATATTGACGCTGATTCTCGAACACAAATTGCTAGGATTTTTGTTATAGAATAGATATGATCGACCCTTATAGTTTACGTTACGTAAAATAAAATTAAAAATACCCACGAAAATGGAACAATTTCAATTGCAGTTTTGTAACAGTGAAAATAATAGATATATTTATTATAGTTTGAACTCGTTTACTTGTTTTTAGAACTAAATTTTAGATCAACACTTGGCAGTTATTCAATCCCTTAAATGTACGAGTATTTGGCAAAACTTTAAAATTAAGGAAAACTTATAAATAAGAATTAATTTGCTACGAAATAGTTTTAAGAAATTGAAACAAGCCATAATATAAAAGAAAAATGATTGCATATTGTCTGTTTCTCGACGCATAGTAATGTCAATGTTAAATACTCTTAGTCTAAGCATAATTGATATTAGTTCAACATTGTACCTAGTTACTTGTTGCTATGATACCCCAACATTGAATTGACTGTCCACTCTGTGACATATTGATGTCTGATGCACTTTCCCTAATAGGTGCTGGAATTAATCCATTACGTCACTACGCAGTAGTATAAGTGTGACCAGATGCCAATCATTTTGCATTATCTAAAGCCTAACTAATTCCTAATGAATATTGAATCCAATCCGTATAATAATTTGCAGGTCATGCTTTAGTAATATTCCATTTTGACCAGCGTAGATACCTGAGCACATCAGCTTTAACCTTTAACCTTTCACTGAAATCCTGGTAACATACTGTAATGTGTTAACTTGTTAAATTAATTTACATAGACAAAACAACTGTTACATTTGGAGTTTACTAGTGATGCGAGACGCGCTCGAGACAAGAATGAAAATTCGAGATCTTGTTTTATTTTTAATTATTTAACTTCTATAAACATATCCAATTACAATCCTAGAAGCTATTTTGAACCATTAAAATAAGTCCATATACAAAATGCTAAAAATATAATGGATAAATACAGACCAAGGAAAACCAGATTTTATTTTATTATATGTGTTACTATGTTACTGAAAGTAGGAAATTTATCCCAATTACACAATTGCAGTACAAGGGCAGAGGATCAACTGCTTGTAGTCATTTTTATAGTTTAGTAACGCACACAGAATATTATTGAAAAGGATATCCAGAAAATTATATATATATATATATATATATATATATATATATATATATATATATATATATATATATATATATATATATATATAGTTATTTTTGATATTTCGGAATGGTAAACATCCACACATTTTACAATGGGACGAGACCAACTCCGTCGAGACGAGAATATATTTACTATCTCGTCTTGTCTCGTGGCATAACTAGATTTTACCTTTATATTTTAAATAATTATGTTTTCATTTTATGGTATAATAATTAATACGTGTTTCGCGTGATGGCCGCGCTAGTTAAGGGCCTGACACGACAGTAACATCGTGGGTTCGGGTCCCGCCCGTGGCGGCCATACAAAGGACATATCGGCATATGACCTGAGTAGCTGGTCCGACAAAAAAATAAATTAATACATTGGTTTGCGGGTGAATTGCGATAACCAACCGTCAAATCGTTAGTAGAAGGGAGCCGTAAGGGTAATTTAAGTATATTATTTACGAGATCTGCTATAGCAGTGTGTTTCACCCAGTAATGGTAAAGAACGTGAAGATATATTCATATTTATTTTATTAAAACGTATATAAATTGCAGATTAAATAGTAGTTACTAAAATCAATATTGAAATGAAAGCAAAATATTTTTCAATTATAAAAAACTAATTATAAAATTAAAATACATACAAGTATTTTTATTATAATCATAGAATTTATTTTGTTTTGGTAACTTTTGTTAACATTCTTGTCTATGAGTATAAAATGGTGATAAATGTAATAAAAATGTAAATTTTGTGATTGAATCTAACATGAATTTATTATTTATTCATTGTTTTATTTTCATGATGCTTTGTTTCTGTAAGAGAACCCAGAATATGTACTTGACACATTGCATTATGACATCTTGCAACGAAATTTGGTACTAGAAATTGGCAGACTCTATTATGTTAAATTTATAAAACTTATTGTTGATGTATTTTTCTACTACGTTCTGGTTGCCATATTCTTACAAGTTAGGAAAATTAAACCAATTATAATTTCAATACATAGGCAAAGTTACTTTATTTTAGGTATACTGAGATTTTTAAATTTCGGCTTCGTTTTGATTAAAAACTCCACATCTTATACGGAAAAACTTTATTTACTAAATGTCATATTGTTATGCATATGTTCACTTTTCAATAACAAATAATTACAATTAAAGGGAAAAATTTAATATAATAGTTTGGCTGCAATTACATTTTTGCGCTATCGAGTCATTTTTCTTCTTTAATAGCCTTTGTATTGTCACGTTCAAGTAAATGTAAAACAAATTCAATATCATTTATAACGGTACTAATTTGACTATCATTTTGACGTTTCATCGTTATTTTCGTTTCGTTACCATGTTTTGTACTTTTCTAACTTTTCTAGTCCTGTTTTTACTATCCGAGTACTATATCAGTTTATTAATTGTACAATAGTTATAATTTTAAGTTATTTAAACAAACCTCTAGAAAAATTCGAAATGCAATTAAGTATTTCAAATAAATAAAAATAAGAAAATGCATGAATAATTATATTTATTAGAAAAAAGAAGTCTCATGTACTGATTTAATAATACATATATCATGTGAAACAGAAAAAATAATACGAATATATTTAACTATAAGAAATATTACAAGTCACACGCACAAAATACACGCAATTTAAATTTTTAATATTCAATCTTATATATAAGAAGTTCCATAGTATGATTTTTACTCAGTTATACATATATTTATATAGGCACAAATATGGCTGAACAAAATATTGTGAGTTAATTATAATTCCCCTGTTAATCTCTAAAGCTTTACAAATTAATTTTATTTAATATATGTAATATATTTCTACCCACATTTGTAGTTTGATTTCTTCTCAAAATATGTATTTATTGAGTGTAACACACAAAATTATAGTAATCCAAAAGCCACTTTCACATGTGAAATAAGTTTTTTGCAAATCTAAATTATCCGACAAACAATTATGATACCAAATTACATATGACCTATCCCAATAACTTATTTAACATAAATATGATTTCATGATAAACTTTTTTCCATATGTAAACACTGTTTTCAAATACTTTGCAGATTTTATATTGTCTTTACAGATTATTTAGAATGAAGAACTTTCTGTACTTCTTGACGAAATTAAAATTAAAGAGAGATATAGAGACAAGTTAATAGTACAAATAATTATCTTACAGATAACTACTGAGGATGTAACAGTTCCAATATTAAACATGCTTCGAATATTTGGATGCCATCCAAAAGAAAAGTC
This sequence comes from Pterostichus niger, assembly GCA_947425015.1. Lineage (NCBI taxonomy): Eukaryota > Metazoa > Arthropoda > Insecta > Coleoptera > Carabidae > Pterostichus > Pterostichus niger. The sequence goes on from OX380335.1 coordinate 2,751,368, forward strand.
AATTATAGGACTAATGATATTCTGGATATTCTCCATTTGTGGAACTGTGTACACCATATGCTCAATAATAAAATGCATTCAACAAACTACATTAGAAAGTTTCTCTATAACTTACATTGATTTCCTAATTGCATCCCAGGTACGTTGCATCAATATAAATCCGTAGATATAACGGTTAAATAAGTGGAAAACTTCACTACACTTCACTAAATTTATGGTTATGATTCAATTTTCTTTAGTAAATAAAAGTTAAATCAGCTTAATGTATCATTTGAAATATGTATATGCAGTTATTTAAAGTCTAAAATGAAAATTTTTCTTTTTTATAACGAGCACGGTATATAATAGTTGTTTATGTATATAAGGCATTAAGGACACTTTCTGGTGGTATACACAATATTTTTCTACCACCATTTAGAAATGCTTGAAAAAAATTATTAAAAATCAGTTTTGCAGGTTTTCTGTTCTGACATTCACTTGAAAATGTTGACAATTTTCAAATACTGAATACGATGATTTACTTTTACTTTACAACTCGATTAGCTGCAATAACTTTTTGCTCTCAACTGACATTTCGAAATATCCACTTTCTCCTCGGTCTTAAAAAGATATATTTTTCTCCTTAGTGAGGAAAGTAACCCTTTTCCCTTCCTTATTTATGTTGACAATTTTCAAATACTGAATACGATGATTTACTTTTACTTTACAACTCGATTAGCTGCAATAACTTTTTGCTCTCAACTGACATTTCGAAATATCCACTTTCTCCTCGGTCTTAAAAAAGATATATTTTTCTCCTTAGTGAGGAAAGTAACCCTTTTCCCTTCCTTATTTATGTTGACAATTTTCAAATACTGAATACGATGATTTACTTTTACTTTACAACTCGATTAGCTGCAATAACTTTTTGCTCTCAACTGACATTTGGAAATATCCACTTTCTCCTCGGTCTTAAAAAAGATATATTTTTCTCCTTAGTGAGGAAAGTAACCCTTTTCCCTTCCTTATTTATGTTGACAATTTTCAAATACTGAATACGATGATTTACTTTTACTTTACAACTCAATTAACTGCAATAACTTTTTGCTCTCAACTGACATTTGGAAATATCCACTTTCTCCTCGGTCTTAAAAAAGATATATTTTTCTCCTTAGTGAGGAAAGTAACCCTTTTCCCTTCCTTATTTATGTTGACAATTTTCAAATACTGAATACGATGATTTACTTTTACTTTACAACTCGATTAGCTGCAATAACTTTTTGCTCTCAACTGACATTTCGAAATATCCACTTTCTCCTCGGTCTTAAAAAAGATATATTTTTCTCCTTAGTGAGGAAAGTAACCCTTTTCCCTTCCTTATTTATGTTGACAATTTTCAAATACTGAATACGATGATTTACTTTTACTTTACAACTCGATTAGCTGCAATAACTTTTTGCTCTCAACTGACATTTCGAAATATCCACTTTCTCCTCGGTCTTAAAAAAGATATATTTTTCTCCTTAGTGAGGAAAGTAACCCTTTTCCCTTCCTTATTTATAATTGGTTTTATAGCAACCGTCAGCACAATATTAGATATTTATTTATTTATTCAAAGCGGAAATATTTTTATATTAATGACATGAAGGAATTTTCGTATAAAAATCAAATGTATACTTCTGGAGTAAAGGGTCATTTCCGCACTTGTGTGATTAAACATCACTTTCCTCTCACAGTATACAAATAGCTATGTCAAGAGAAATGCCACAATAGGGTTAAGTTTTTATTTAGAATCTTTGGGTCCTTGGTAACAACTATCATTTTAACATCAGGACAACGATGGTAATTTTGATTAGCAAAATGGCGTCATAGCTGTCATTTTTGCATTGTTGTATTATAATTTAAGAAAACAGAGTATAGTGCTAAAATAAGTGGAAGAAAAGAAGTACGTAAATAAAAATTATTACGAAGTTATTTGTAATACCATGATATGTTTATTATATTTTAGTTTGAACATTGTAGCTTTTCTATTTTTTTTTTAAATAACTATATTACCTATGTAAATCTAGTTTTTCAAATAATAAAACATTGTTAATATTATCCCGAAGATAATTAAATTTCCTTTGTATTTCAACAAAATTGACATTTTAATTCACTCTCATGCAACAGGTTATTACTATTCTGAATTATAAATCTTTAACAAGAAAAGTAATTAAGAGTGAATACTCTTTTTTCTATTTTTATTTAGCTATTTCTATTTTCTCGTATGAATTAACTTTTAAATTGAATGAAATTGACCCGACTATAAATATAATTTGGAATAAATTTCTAAAGTACATATATTTCTGCATCAAATTTAAATGAAATTATATTTGAAGTTATTTGAAAGTGTAGGTACATGGATAAAAAAGTAACTTCATCGTTCATATTGATAATAATATATCGACATTTTCCTGAAATCAAAATAAGTATAGATAGATACATTTACTAATACCTAAATAGTATGTTATGCATCAAGGAAGGGAAACAAGCGATTATTCCCAAATGTGAAGTTGGCAAACCGAGACGTAAGAAACCCGAGATGAATTCGATACCTAAATAGTATGTTATGCATCAAGGGAGGGAAACAAGCTTCAGCCCTCACTTACGGCTCGGTTTGCCAACTTCACACAAGGAATAATCGCGCCCTCCCGTGAAGCATATTATACTTTTCATAACAAGTGCACAAAAATTACCGCAAACAGGGAATAATCGTAGTCTCTAGGAAGAGAAACATTTTCATTAGGGTAAGAAACATCATACCTAGGAAGAGAAACATAATGTTTCTCTCTTTGAAATTAGGGAATAAGAACGTGTTTCTTGTACACGTGTTACGAAAATAATATTACGCATTATCTTGTCAAAAAAACTCTGTTTACCTTGATTTAATTATAATTATGTTTTTGTTACTTTCAGACAACCATAAAAACAATATCTTTATATATAAACAGAGAGCGAATAAACAAGCTCGTAGACGTATTCTGGTACGAATTTTGGCCAGTTAATAAAATAAATCACCTAACAGATAAACACAATAGAATTTATCGAATTGTGATGAAAGGCAATAAAATTTACAGATTGATTCTCTTTTGCTGTATTACTCAAATCAGTCTTTTTGCTTTAACTGCGGCAAGTCGAGCTTTACCTTACAATTTCTATTTTTTTGGTTATGAGTATACTCTTTTGATGACGACTCCTTATTATCAAGTTACTTACATTTTCGAATGTGTAACTTTGAGCGTACCGTATGTCTTATGCCTTGTGGGACACGATATGATTTATATTGCATTTTGTGGATGCACTATTGCACAGTTCGATATGCTGAAACACAAATTATTAGAAATTGGAAAGGATGAAGAAGATGAAGAGAAGTCGTATGAGATTCTTAAAGAATCTGTTCAACATCATAATACATTATTACAGTAAGTACTGGCTGATTACATTTTATTCATAACCAGATTACATTTTCTTCTAAATTAATTTGTAATATGTTTTTAATATCTAATTTTAAGAAGAATTTATATATATATATATATATATATATAATTTTCAATTAATAGCTGATTTATGGCCAGATGTACCGTCAAAAGTAACATTTAAAACTTGGTTTGCTTATATTTATTTAAATCAAGTTTAAATTTTAATTTTTGAGAGTGCAACTGACCGAAAAATTAGAAATACAAATAACAGTTAAGTTCACATATTATCCGAAATTCACTTCCCATTGATTGCACCAAAATAAATCTAAGCAAGGGCAAGTAAATAATGTTTTCAAATTTTACATGTGATATTTAAATATATATTAGTACGTGTGGTGAATAGTAAATGTTATTGGTACGAGTAGCATTAATTACCCATGCATTTCATACGATTCATTACAGATTTGTGAAGGATTTAGAAAGGGTTGTAACAGTTCCAATTTTGAAACAATACTTGGACGCCATCACTTGTATGGGAATATATATTTATTTATCTCAACAAGAGTTCCAGTAAGTATGATAAAGAAATACTTTAGGATTAATATTATAGTTTGTTTCATACTTTTTAGTTTTCTGTATGCATTTTCGCTTATGACAAACTTGTCCCAAACTCTCTTCTTTTCTTCTTTTGGGCAAATGATTCAGGACCGAGTAAGTAAACAATAATAATATATATAAATTAAATATATCTAAATTGTTATACGAATACATTGACCACATTCTAAGTATATTTTTCCTCATATTGCATGTACATCTTCTAATAAAAAGCATTGCTTTGGAAAAAGAAAAAGTTATATCAGCAAGACCCAAAATTTCTCTCTGCAGCTTTGTTGATCAGACTCGAAAGTCTAAGCAAATATCTTCTACCAATCTGACTTCAAATAGAAAATAAGTTTTTTTAATTAGTGTTTTTTAAAAAGTAAATACTTAATTAAAGAAAATTAATTTATAAAGAGAAAAACTGGAATGAAATGAAATTTAATTTACAGGCGACCGTACTTTATTTAGTTTAAAGCATATGACCGAGGTACATAGATCCCAGATTCAAATTCTTCTCTTTGTAATTTAATTAGGTAATAAGATGTTATTGGAAGAGAAATAATACATTGAATTTATTTACATACAATAACGAATATTGTTCAGAGCTTGGCGATAGCCGACGCTGGATACGACAACAATTGGCAGCTGGTCAACAGTCGGCGAGTACGACAAGCTCTAATCTTGGTCATTCTACGCGCGCAGAAGAAGACTAAAATATCAGCAGGCGGATTTATCTATCTGTCGTTCGAGAGCTTTGTGGGGGTATGTATACTATATCCGCTAAGTACGTCATGCTATGCGGATATATTGAAACATTCGTAATATGATTGCTACCTGCTGTTGGTATATTATATCTGTTCCAGATGCTTAAAACGGCTGCAAGTTTCCTAGCTGTGCTCAGATCTACAAAAGAATGAATTATTCAGTCTTAATGCCGCATGGTTTCAATTTTTAAATAATTAGTTAATAGTTGACTGTATAGTTGTCGCAACGAATATTGATGGGTGATCACTAGTTTAACCATCTCTAAATTTGAGACCAGTGCTTCGTATTTTGATTTTTTTGCTCACATCCTCCTTTGATTGTAGTTTTTAATATACACGCACCCTGGTTCCGTATGGCGCTTCACCAGTAAAATGCGTTTCATTTCGAAGGACACTTCCGCTATATGTTTCAGCCATTTTATTTTTCTCAAGTATAAATAGTATAGTTTTTAAATACTGTATTATTATTTTGGATAAATTGGAATGGAAAAATCATACACCCCAATTCTCAATGAAGTTTTAATTAATCTTGAATTTTATATTAGTTAAATTAAACTAAACCATGTTCTCAAAAATGTCAACAAATTTCGAGTCCTGTCAAGCTAATTAACTAAAATAAATGTTTAATCCCTAAAAGTGTAAATACAGCAATGAAAAATAATAATATGTTTATTCCGCTTTCTTAAAACATTTAAACTATATATATTAAGTCATAGTTATAACTACAAATTGCATAAATTAGTTAATACAAATTTTCCCTAAGTTATAGTTATTAATTAATAAATCAAGACATTCATGAAAGTATTTAATAATATTTTAGTATTTATTGCGACACCTCCTGTCGCCCACTGTCATGTCTACTACTCCCTGTCGTTCACTGTCATCCTTAGCGCCCCCTTAAAAAGTGAGAGGCTCTGATCTAAAAAATTTCAGCGAATATTGTGAGTAGATCCATTTGCATATATTATATACTAAATATTGGTAAACAACTAAACATCGCAAGGGCTTACATTTTTAAAGATATTTATTTATATTTGATAAAAATTTTGATACCTGTCATTGTACAACCAGTCACATTGTTAATCGTTAATATCTTATTTTTAGAAAAGGCAGAAAGGTCAAATTTGACTGTAAAATGTAGTTATACATTAATCCACAAATTTGTCATTAGTTGAGTTGTCTTAGTACTCGTAGTTACAATTATAAGTATAAATAAAAAATAACAACAGTCAGTACTAAAATATATGTTCATCTAGAAATATTTACTTATTGCTACTTTGTACAACAGGATCTTAATCTCAATTAAATAGAGTTCAGCCTCACTGAGCTGCATTATTGCAGTTCATATACTTTAAGCTTGAATGGAATTCGAACTCGGCATCTCCGGATTCGATTCCGTAACGTAATTCACAACACCGTACTGCCGGATGTATTCGCATTAACAAATTGTCGATATTAACAAACTGATAAACAGAAATTCAATTTCTGTTCCTGGCATCTCCGATTTCCGATAATAAAAAGTTAGTATAACAACTTAGAAAGCTGTCAGGCACAACATGCATTTCCACAATATTTTGTAATCAGGAGAGAATTGTTCAAACTGACGTATAGTAATTACATGTAATGTTTACAAATACGTGAATAAAATGTGTGCAGCTACCTGTAGCGTCGGTGTAGACGAAGTTAGTCAGTTTCCAAACTTTTAGTTCAAGGTTATATCTGCACGCAGCACCAATATCATTGTAATTAAAATTGTTGTACCACGAAATGCGTTAAATCTTTAAAGGTAATTCGTATGGACATTATAATGAAAATGATCACAGTGTAAGGACTCACTGATAATTTTCGATATGATCTTCAATATTCTTTAACTTGATTATTATCTGAGTTTCGTTTTGCATTCAGTGGAAAATGTCCAAATAAATTTTTATGAGCAAAATGTTAAAAACTTGAGAGGCTATGTGCTTGGGATAAATAGTTATTTACGTAAAAAGTCAGGAAAGCGTTCAATTATAGGATGAGTAGACAGTTTCATGTCGAGCGACGGCGATGCTTGAAACAGTTGAAACGTGTTACGTATAACATTTTACCTGAAACTCGTAAACAAATAATACATATTTTAGTTTAAATTAAAAGAAATATTTGACTTACATATTCAGTCAGTTATTTTATGTTGCTAAGTAACTAGACACTTACGTTTCTTTCATTACCTGCCTAGGCAGGCAATATGTTATTTTCCTGACTAGGCATGCAAAGCAAAGCTTTCTTGAGTCTTGAAAGTCAGGCAAATGTTTATTTTCTTGTCAGTTTCAGGAAATTTCACTATTACAACAATAGCGAACTTCATTTTTAAAATGTATTTAGAGTCAGTTGTACAATGCTCAGTTACGCATCTTTAGTTACGAAACATTCTGTTAAACTAACACTGTTTTAATATATACGTGAATTGTATGCTTAACCTGTCATTGTATAACAGATTTTTAACTAATCAGTTGTTAAATGACTGTCTAGAAATGTATGCGAGCGTTAAGAGTCTCTTCTTTTAGACCATTTCAACACATTTTGAATTTTGATGCACTAATAAAAGTTGCATTTGATTTATAATACTATAACAAACGAGTGAGAATTAATTGAAAATTATTCTACAAATTTTACCAAATAGCAACAAGTTTGAAAAATAAAGAATTATTTTTTTAATTTATCAAACGTTGAGTAAGTTTTCAGTAGATTATTTTTTGACTCACGAATTTAATTCAAACAGAGGAATTTTAAATAATTATTTGACGACTACCTACTTGGCATTTGTTAAACAATGATAATGAAAGAATGATTACAATACACACACATTACAATAAATAAAACATTTCATTGACTTTAACAAATATCAAAATATAATCTCATAAATATTTAGCCATGTTATTATGAGATGAAGTTTTAAAATACTTACGGGCGAATTTAGTTAAATAATTGTGTGAAAAGGAACTCAATATAAATAATACTATTAATAGTTAAAATAATACCAATTTTAAATGATGTGATCTCCAAGTTTATAGGGTCATAGTTAACCTAGTAGAAACCGCGACCCTGCAAAGTCATATCCTTGTATGCCTGAAAACTTTCTTCCTATGAACACATTCAGTATCACACCTATTCTACGAACTGTGTTGCGCGTTTCTCTACATTCAATAACATGCGATATGCTCAGCAATGTTTAGCGTCACCACATTACATTTACAAGTAAATTACTTGGTAAATGCACCATCAAAGGTTCTTATAATCAGTCACATGCATACATGTTTGCTTTGTGCCCTCCTTATGCCCTATTTAACATTCATTGCTGTCATTGCAAGAATCAAACATCAATACGTAAGACTTTGGTTCTCGTCTGAGTAAATAATAACAAGTAATGGAACATGTAATGAGATTATTTACTCTCTATGACGCTAGGTGCTACGAATAGATTACTAATTAACATTGACAATGAAGAAGGTACGACAAGGATAATGGCAAAAATAATTCAATCATTGCAGAGACGAACTTCAATATTTGTAGGAGGAGTAAAATACTTCTTATAATATTTACTTTTGACACATAACAAATGACATTTAGTGATAAAATATCATAGAAAATATTGATATTTTTCTGCAGTTAAAAATATACAATTTATTGTGTATTGGGTTGGTAAATTTAATAAATTTTTTGTTTTTATCCATAAAAAATCTGATGTGGACACCACATGACTTCCTTGTACGCGTATTAAACTATAGATATTTTTTACATTGCACATATTTAAAGTATTTAAGTAAAAATGGTAGTAAGTGGTTTAGAACATCTCGGATTAAGAATATTCGGTCCTGTTTGCTTTCAAAACGTTGGCTCCGCCTGTGGGTCAATCCCAAATTTGTAATAAATCCAAAAACATTCTATTTATATGAACATAGTAAAAAAATATTTGATAATTCTGATTTAATTTCTCAAGTCGGTTTGGAGAAATACAATTTTTAAATATCAGCTTATTAATAAATACATATAATGATTTATACCTCAATTAATTTGTATTATATTATCGTGTATATCACCGAAAAAAGGTAAATACAATTATGCAAATTTTACTTAAAACAAATATAAAATCTTGCGTATGGTGTTCAGAGCAAAACGAGCCTTGTACTTACAATATGTAGGTAAATAAATTTAAATTTCTCTTAAAATCAAATATAATGTCTTATATGTGTAGAACATGTATTATACTAACTAACATTTGTTTCTTATACGTATTATAAGTGCGAAGTGAACGTCGCCAAGAATGCATTCTAATGTTACTAACCGTTTTTAAGGAATTAAATTCGAATTTTAAAACATTTTATTATTATTAAATATTATTTCGATATAAATGTAATGTTTTCATATAATATGTTTTCCTTTAACCTTTAAATTAAATTTGGCACATAATACAGCAACATTACAAGAACAATATGAACAAATATATTGACATATAATTTTTTAGGAATAAATTATTAATATTATAAGTAATATGATGTTATTAACTACTTATAAATGTATTGGTAGGTAATCTGAAATAATGAAAATGTTTATTTAAGCTAATAACGTATGTAAGTGATAATAAAGTTCAGATGACATAATTCTGTTGTATACCTCATTTTAGCAGAATTTTTAAAAGGACAACAACAACAGTAATAAATTTCCTCGTTGTACGTCAGCTTCAACCTTCAACTGATTCATGGCCATTTATGATTATGACGTCAGCACCAAAAACCACAGCGCTCGCTTATTGTTAATATTCTTCAGCAAGCTCGAGCTGAGACAACTTGCTGAAGGGTTTAATGCGCTTGCGTCAAGCCGGTGGAAAGGGGATCTTATCGTGGTGGGGGTGCGCGAAATTGTGAATGAACGCGTGCGGCGTCAGAGGTAGGGACGCGAGGATCGGGCGTTCGCGGGATTTGGGCGCTGTTAGGACACCCGGAAACCCCCAAAACATCTGGCGCGGCCACGTCGATTTTGGTTGCAGCGCGGCGCATCTAGTAGTATCTTAAATTCCAGATCAATACACCGCTAAACTCTCCCTTCCAATGACAAGTGAGCTTTCAGGGTATGTGGCCAATGACGCACGAGCTTTCATCCACGTTGGTGTTTGCCGCATTTTGACCGGTTTCGAATGTGGAAGGTGGGAGAAACGCGATTCACCCCGCCACTGACGGTTTCATTCAGAATGTGTGGGTGCGCGGTCCGCGGGTTGTGCGGCGCCCAGAGGGGGTGTTTCGCTCCTTATAAATAGGTGTGCCGAGCGCACCCACTCCATATTTGTCGCAGAAGTTGAACGGTTTACGTGTCGACAACAAATTCAATCGTGCAAGTTTCCCAACTATTTCATCTCCACCTGATTATTGTCTAATCGTAAGTACTGTTTACATTTTATCATTTATATTTACAATATCAAGTACTTGCAATATTTTGAATTTATGCCATTAAATATGTAGTTTACTTATTCAAATTGATAAAATGACATCTATTACTAAGTTTAAATTCAGCCAGTGTAGATTAATGATTTTTGCGCGAAGTTTGAATGAATGAATGAATACTCGGTTGCCTAAATATCCATGAGTGCAAGAGAGACATCAAAACGACCTGTTGGAACTAGGTCAGCTATCGACCTCGAGAACAAAGTCTCTCTTGTACAGCATCCCTTCTGTTTGTCACTTTCGCTGTAGGTATCCCAATTATGAAACTAATTAATTACGGAAAATGAACATTCAAGATGTGCGTCAATATTTCAACGGTATTATCTCGTTTCTTCCAGATGACTGAGACCGTGTTCAAGCCGATTAAGCTTCGAATGATTATTATGATGATATTGGTACCGTATGGCTTGATGGCCTACCCTGTGTTTGGCATGAAGCGATATGGGCGGTCCACGACACATCCTCAAAGTGGATGGGGCATGTCTTCGATGATGCACGTTCCATCTTACTACTACCAGGCTCTACCACGGCCGCAGCCGCAACCCCAACCCCAGCCACAGACCTACCATCCATATTCTTACTATGATGCCATGAGTCTGTACGCTCCTGAATACGATGATTATTACTACCCGCAAGAGTCTCAAGTAGCTTATCCTTTCTATTATCCCATTTCTCGAGCAGGTTCCAACAACTACGACTTTTACCAACCCTTTGTTCCTTATTACTACAGTCCTAATCCTTACACTTATTATGACAGTCCGGATCCTATGGAAGACCTGCAAGAAGAGGTTCTGCAAGAAGAAGAACGTGAACAACGTGAAGAAGCTTATCCAATTGGTCAAGAAACCTGGTATGAACCAGATGACACGGAAACCCACGAAGACTCAATAGATGACGTTAACGCAGCGTTCATGAAGAACTTGATGTTGTATAACAACGCCATGGCGCAACCTTACGTCTATGGAAAAGTACAATCCGACACCTACCCGCAACAATATGGCGACTTGGATAACTGGAACACAAATCCTTACAATTCTGATGACAAGGACGAAGAGGAGCTTCATATGTTAACTGAAGCACCGAAGAAACAAAAACCTAAAACCAACAAAAAACAAAGCGCAGCGCATGAACGCATGGAGATGTTCAACAGCAACAACAACCGCAACCAGAAGAACCGTTACGATCCAAATAACAGCGAATCATGGCTGAAGAACAAACGCACCAATACAATCACTGGCAAGGAGATGAAATACGACATGTCCTTCACGTCTCGCAAGCCGCAGAAAGTGATGGGTAGCGAAGCATCGTCAACTGCGTCGTCTACGTCGGTGTCTCCAACCAGCACGCAAGCAACGCGCGACGCTCGAGGTGGCCAGAAGGAGGTGATGATGATTCGGCCGGCGACGCCGGTGCGACGGCCGTTCTCCGAACCTGTGATGCAGCTGCTAGCGCAACAAGGCGGACCCGAACGCAAACGGACGCCCTCCGTCTACGACACCATCAAGCACATGCTGGAGATGGAGAAGAATTTAGAAAAGGTTAGTTATTAATTGGATTTATTATTTAATTGTTACTACATATTTTTAGATTTAATTGAATCAATTTTCCTGACATATTAATATGGAATAGCTAGATTTTGTTCAATTGTTTACCCATTTTCAGTTCAGATACATGTCACTAATTAAATATTTAGTATTTAGTAAATACAGTATCAAATAAAATCCAATCTAAATTTAATATTATTATTACATTTTTATTTATTTTCCAATTACGAATGCATTATAACCTATAGATAAGTCACATTTAAAACATAAAGATAAATTTATATTTCAATAATTATGCAGTGGCAACACTAGGGGGTGCAAATCGGCGAAGGAAGAACCCGCGTCCTCAGATAATACCTATATAATGAAATATAATAATTAAACATAAATAGTAAATGTAAAGAATTATAATAAACAAAACTATAACATGTAATTGATAATCGATCCTTATCTAGTTAAAAATGTTATAAATGATAACACAACAATGAAAAAAACTTACCGATTTAACTATATAGAAGTACTTACCACTTCCTATTTCGGTAGGATCAACAGAAAGATCATTTAGTAAATTAAAAATAATTATTAAATTTTATTTATGTAATTATATAAAATAGATAGAGTAAAGGCTGATTCTGAACTAAATTTATAAATTTATACAATATATTTCATAAAGCCATAAATTTCGTTGCGATTTTGTTTATCATTTACAGATTTATGGATCTAAAAACGTATGGCTTTGCACAGAATTTCTTCATAAGAGATCTTTCTTTTATTGCTAACGATAATAAAGCTGGTAGTAAATTGTATTTAAATAGTCTTACTAAAATTTTTGCTAGTATGAAAGCTAGAAAAATATAGTTTTAATTCATGTCACTTAAGATTAAAAAAAATAAATTAAATAAAATTCAATTTCAACTTCAATTGATACTGTATTATATAAACTATACAAAACTAAATATTATAGTCATGAATGCAACCAGTAATGCAGAAATAAAACACAATATTCAAATATGATTAATTATTGAAAACCAAATATTTAATTTTAAATTATCAATTGCATACATTATTCCAAACAAATCAACCACGCATAAATTATCGAAATAAGTATTGAATTCAAAATCGAAAAATGAATTCGAGTTTTGTTTACACGTTCGGTTCGATTTTCCCATCCCCGACGGCCAGCGGTTCCATTCATAACGAGTACTGGCGGCGGCGGCAAGCGTCGCGGCGCTAGACTTGGCCGCTTGCCAACTGCTAGTGTGTCGCCGGTATAACTCGCCCATTCACAAAGATAAACAGCCCAGGATGGCTCTGCTCCCGGAGCTGAGCCCATGAATACAAATTCGAGATATTCTCTTCTGACACACATTTATTCAATTTACTTCATTAATAAAATAATTATATAATTGGATTATACCAATTTTAATAGAAACCAAAGCAATATACATGTTACAGCTAGCGTTTAAATTTCCTAGAAAAACATGATACATTATTGTCCGTCAGTACGGTGGTGTGGATAGCGATATGGAATTCGAATCCGGAGATCCCGAGTTCGAATCTCACTCAAGCTAAAACTTATATAAAAACTACTACACTGCGGCTCGATGAGTGCGGACCCTGTACTGTAATTGGGATTAAGTTCCTGTTGTACAGTGAAACATAAATAAATAAATAAATAAATTATGAAAATAATATACGAAACAAACTTTCAGAACTCATATTTTACAATTAAAACAATATTTGGTTTAAATTATTTAAAATACTTACATTCCGATACACTCATTGTATATATGTCAGGAAAATAGAAAATAATAAATAGCATGACCCCTTGAAACAATAAATACATACATACATACATAACATCACGCTATATCCCATTAAATAGGGTAGCACGAACCCGTCAACATTCTCATCCTGACACCCGGATACTCGTTACATTTACACTTCCTCCATACGAACTCTTTCTTTTCTCACAACCAAATCCATCATCACGCAACAAACATTCATCCATTCGCTCCTGTACACCTGTTTCGTAAATCTTCACTTACGCCCACTTCTCTAACAACGCATCTATAAGAAATGAAGGTAGCATCGCCTACGCTTGTTTAAAATACATTTAACACAATTAGTGAATATTTATTAATTAGATTCATCCTGCAATTGATCTTCGTCTATAATCACATATTTTAATATACAACTGTCTCAGCAATCTTTCATTCAACATATGTTTCATTCCAAGACCATTTTAACAGACACAAATCCATTTTTTTAAGAACACTCTTCATACAATAACATATTCCTTCTATCTAATATAAATTAATGAATAAATCTCGAAACACAAATTAGCGAAATTGTTTTAATTTGTTGCAGGAATACAGGACACAAGATTACTACCGACCTGCAATGAGAAAGAGGTACGTATCGAGTGAAGAAAGCCTTGTAGAAGAATTGGCCGGTTTGAAGAAAACAGCGTAAGATTATTTCTTTCTTCATATTTTAATCTTATTACTATCCATGTACTTTTTACATTTTAAATATGATACAGAATTTATTCTTCAAGGCAGGAGCGAATTAATTTCGGACAATCACATTTATTTATCCATTACCCGCTCCATAACAAGGAAAGGAACTTTATTCTTGAAAGTATTTAATGCAGTTCGTATATTTTCGTAAAATTTCATGTAAGAATTACGAGAAAAGATGTAAATTTGTACAGAATTTGCTCCTGCCAACTGGGTTCCAATCAGTGTTAATTAATTTTGAGACTGAACACATATATTAAGTGTGATGTAGTATAGCATACGATATGTATTGGAAGATTATTTCGATTGTATTTGAACGTTAATACGGAAAACGTCCACGTAGCGAGTCGATCGCGATTCGCGAAGCTGAGCATGCACAAAATCTCCATCCCGGTGTTGCTAAAGTATATTTTTAATTTTTCTGCCATCAGCTATATGACAATTAGATTTATCTCACTCTTTTATCTTATCTTTATTGGTTATTTTATTATTTTTAAAACAATAAAGAATTCAAATAAATGTTTGTCAAATAAATAATTGAAATAAAAATTTTACTAAATATTTCAGAGAAAGCAAAATATTATTTAATTATAGTCCTTTCGGCGATAGATTAGAGTATGCAGATATAGGATGTATTTGTTTTTGATCATAATTGGCTGACAAAACGTCAAAATGAAAACAAGTTTACGTAATACGAAATCTTTTACATATCACTTCAAAACGAAATTATAATTTTGATTTGATATATAAAGAAAAGTCTAGTGTTCTTAATGCATAAACAACTAGTCTTGACTTTGACGTTTGTCCGTCAATCATGATCGAAATAAAATATGTCCTGTTCCTTCCACACTGTTCGTGCACACTATAGTACTTAAGTTTATATAGAAAATGAAATTTCTGACAATTTTAAATCAACTAAGCCATTTTTCTCTAAAATAATTTGGAAGGTTGATAAATATTGACATAGTGGAGTGAAGTAAGTAAAACCTAATTGTTGAACTGCTTTCCGCACAAAAACGAAAAAGTTGTATACATTGTAAATAGAGCAACATCGGGATAAATGCAACTGCAGCATTCAATGCCCGTGTTGTTAAGGAACCACTACTTTAATACTGTAACACTGAATTTGTGATACAAACAGAGAACAAGGACTGTGTCACAAGTAGACTTGACACTGTTGTTTTACACTTCTGTTGATGATTATCATAGCAACGGGCCGAGAAGCAACAGTTTCACCGACCACGCGCTTGATAACTATTCGCAGGTTATATTTGGTTTGCAAATGCTTTTTGACTTTTAGCTAAAAGCGATGAAATTCAATTGTTGTATAATGCAAGTGTATGGATCTTAAAATCGTATCTAAATTCTAAGGCTAATTCTGCTTCGCTAGAAGAACATTACGCTCTCATGCATTAATTTGTCGAATTAGCGCAAAACAAAATGGAAATAATAATTACATGAGGGAAATATTAACTTGGTAACGATGCTTTCTTATGAATAAAGAACGGGAACACAAAACACAATTAAATTAATTGAAATTATCGAATTCAGTACTGTTCTCTATCTAAAAAAGCTACTATAAATTTATCAAAATATAAATATACATATTTACCAAGAAATACAATCTCTAACTTAAAGACAACTGTTAAATTCTCTTGCTCCAAAGACAATTTCTCTGAAATTCTACGAATATAACCTAAATAAACCAGATAATTTTATATAGTAAATATTTCACTATTTTGTTTATTTTTATGACTAATTTCTCAGCATATTTAAAAATCCAGTAAAAATAGCAAGCTAACAAAGGTATAACTTGTTGCTTATTTCACGGTTCTATTTTTGGAACAAATATTGATTCTTTTCCAGAACGTTTCATTTAATAATTTCTTCATTATACATTATTGAAAACTTACAAAATTCATTATGTGAAATAATCCTGCTGTATTATTTTTCGTTTATACAGTTTGAGTACTTTTAACATTTTCATAATTATCTGCAAGCATTAATTTTATAATTTGTTATTTGTCACCGTATATTCTTCGCTATTAAAGGTTTCTAAATTATTTTAGAGACAAAAGAAATGTTACAATTATAAAAAGTAGAAAATATAGTTTTCCTTTATTTCATTGAGGTTTTTTAATGTAATATAATAATATAGATTTATTTGATATTATGTCAAAGGCTCAGAAGAATTTGAAAATACATATAAAAATTTTAAAACTTCATTCTTAAGTAAATACTAAAAAAATTCTCTCATACTAACAACTACTACTGTCTTCCAATTTCAATAAGAGAAAGATGTAAATGTCAAAATATTATATATATACAGAGTGTTTCACAACTTAGAGTAAAAAATTAAAGGGTATATTCTGTACGACGTGCTAATTATGAAACAAAAAGAATTTTTTTTAAATCTCAAAACTATTTTCCATGTTTCCCAGTCCAAAATTTTTTGTTGCCACTGCCACTGGGTGGATGATTATGTTAAAGTTATTAATTAAATAAAATTCTATTATAAATAACTGCTAATAATTGAATTGTGTAATTATTCTTTCGTAGTTGATACCTACTTCATTGTTTGTGTTTAATAGTAAAGCGAATCCAGTGCAGTACTACAAAAAATGTTTTAGGTTAACAACCCTTAATTTTTCGAAATTAAAAAAAATTCTTTTTGTTTCATGATCAGCACGTCGTACAGAATATACCCTTTAATTTTTTGCTCTAAGTTGTGAAATACCCTGTATATATATACAACAAAATTAAGAAATGGTGTATACTTTTAATGACAAAAAAATGCGTTCATCTATAGCAGTAATCACACAATCTAATTGTAATTAGATTTGTTTTTACTTAATTCAAACATAAGATACACTCGTAAGTTTCATTGGTTTAAACGGGTATTAAACTCAAACTGTGTAAAGAAACATGCTTTATTTGTTTTATGTTTCTATGAATCTAATTTACTATATGAAATTATCGTCCTACGTATACAACTGTAACTGATCGTGACTGTTTAAATGTTTATCTAAATCAGATCGATACTGTGTAAAATATTTATATCGCAGTAAAGTTCATACGATATTAGTTGATATATTCACTTGAAAACTTTTACCAAAATATCATTCTATAAATATATTTCTCAATCATTAAACAAAAGTTAATATAAATTGTATGTTCAAATAAAAAGGAAATTTAGTTCACTAAACTAGTTAAATTTAGTGTAATGAATGAAACGTGAATAAGAAACTGAAGAATAATAAACACCACTGCAGTTACGCACAATTGCAGTTGTAGCAAATATCAGACATTAAACAAGAATTCGAGAACTCTAAACCGACTGCTAAGACTAGAGTTCAACATCCACAGTGGAATTTATAAATCTGTAAAAGCAGTAGATTACGTCCAATGTATTGAATGTTTATTATGTTGACACAATCTAAAGGAACGTGTATTTCAATGCTGTTCATGACAATGAAAAATCTTTAATGCAATTGTAGAATAAGTATTTTTATTTCAAATTAAAGCTTACATTTTCAATTTCTGACTATAAGAGGAGAAAAAGTTTTCAAGTTTTCTTTCAAATTAAATTCATTTGAAACATTTAAGTTTTTACTAGAGCCGGATCTACGATTAAAATTAAATTATCTTTAATTATGAATTAGTTAATTTATTAACTATTTATGAATTATCCCGTTTACATACATACATAACATCACGCTATATCCCATTAAATGGGGTAGCACGAACCCGTCAACATTCTCATTCTGACACACGATACTCGTTTCGACCACATTAACACTTCCTCCATACGAACTCTTTCTTTCCTGTTTGTATGTGTTGTATACCATTTGCCATTTGGCTCACTTATATCAAGTCAAATAATCCATGCAACTTACTAAAATAAACAAACTGATGAGCTAGGAAAATGGGTTACTTGAAGGTACGTCTTGATCAGTAAATCTAATAGTGAGGTTTAAACTAAATGAAGGATGTTAGTCAAATAGATTGACAAATACGTGATCAGATGTAAAAATTAATTTTAGTTTTTGACTAAATTAAGTTTCTTCTTATTATTTAGTTTAGAATTTGCAATAAAATGTACTATATTGCAAACCTTTCAGTAATAATTTAAATTTTAATACTTTTCTTTTACAAACTACTACTCATAACTTTCATTTACTAAAAAAGCATTAATACAGGATGTTAAAAAACTATTCGGGATATTTAAAAGGAAAAACGAAATCTAGTAAAATAATGTTTAACCAATATGGATCTATAAGCCAATTGTTTTAAAGATATGGCCTATTTTCATATATACACTATCTAAAAAACAATGTGTGGTGACAAATAACCAATTTTTAATTTATATTATGACAGAAAAATTCTGATGACGCCTGGATTCGAACCAGGAACCTTCCGCATACCGGGCAGAGATGCTAACCGCTACACCACGTCACCTGTGTTCGAAATATGGCATCAACTGAATTTTTCTGTCACAGTGTCTAAGCGTAGCTTCGTTCCGAGAGACTCCTATATAGGCATTGACAACCGGGTTCGTCTACAGTGACACAGTTTTTGATTATGAGGGAATCATACCCAAGCTTAGAGCTAATATTATTAAGTTGTGTGATTATTAAAGGTAATCAAACCTGTAGTTTTTGACTAAAGTTAATTTTTCTGTCATAATATAAATTAACTTTAGTCAAAAACTACAGGTATGATTACCTTTAATAATCACACAACTTAATAATATTAGCTCTTAACAATTTTTATTTAAGCATTTTTACAAGAAATATTTCCATATTTTTATAAAGGAGTCTTTTCAAAAATTCACAAAAAGATTGAACGATGATAATGTGTGAAGTAACATATTTTATTTGAGAATGGTTGATTTGCCGAACCATATTGTTTAAACATTTTTCACTCATTTTGGTCTTCAAATTTCCGACCATATTTTTAACACCTGTATAGTCACAAAGTTAGATAAGGACAACTTGTAATCAAATACAAACAAAACAGAGATGCAACGCGACATTTATGACATTGACTTATTTTGTGTAATTATATTGTGTCTTAGATCCAGCTCTAGTTCTGACTTACAAGCTACTAGTTGACTTTTCTTGAGAAATCAATTAGAACGTCCGTATCAAATTGATAAATTTTGTACTGCTAACGTCTTGCTACTACAGCCATAAAAATTTGAATTTATTGTTGAAATTTTAAAACATTTAAAACATGTTACATATTCAAAAATATTTTTGCCTACAGATATTTAGATACTAATATAGATATTTATTTTATCTAACGTTTTGCAAGCTTCCTTCTGATAACCTCTCGATCTTCTTTCGAATATCGATAAGCTATTTTTGTATAGATATAAGGTAACATTTATCTATAAAGAGAAAATGAGAGAAAGTGGTTGGCCCATTGTGATTTATATGATAATAATGCGATAACGTTTTCATGGTGTCATGTAGTTTATGTCAAATACATATATTAGAATAATTCTGTCATGTTGATAATTATTAAGTACAAAATAATTTTCCAAATTTATTACGTGAAAAAACAACCTGTGCAATTTCAACTTTTCTTAAATTAGCTAACAACTGTCTGAAGGTAGAATTATTTAAAAAACGAAAGTTGATCCGAAAGTAACGCTTTCATATTTTTTGCTCGTGCAATGGACGATTTATAAATGTTAGGATAAAGTGACGAATAACTCATCTGTATAAAAGTAAATAAAACTATATCCCGACGAAATTACATCATATTTGTTAAATGCAGACTATATTCTGAAAACGCCAAATTGACGAGGCTTACACAATATTATTGATTGTATTTCGTACATTAAAAAAAAACACTTTATAAATATAAATATGTTTTTCTACGACTACTAAGATATCTGCTCATTGTACTGCACATATATTTTCATATTGCAAAATGAATACTATTCCACACTTGTTACACAAAACAGTTTCATTTATCTGTCAATTATTCATACGATATTTACAATTAATTAAATGGCAAAATAGTGGTAGATCTTGCTGCAAACAACCGTTTTCCTTTTATTACTAACAAATATTTTAAATGTAACATATAAAAATAATAACAAAAACTCAGAAAAAAAAAATTCCAACTCAAACACATTTATACAGTTGACAGCAAAATAATCTGAATGTGAAGTACTAAATTTTTTCACCAGATATCGCACTCAAAAATAGGCATAATCGTGTGACGACATTTATTTTATAATGAAGCTTGCCGAGTCAAATAATTACATTTCATGACAAACGAGTGAAAAAAAATGGAGGAATCTTTCGAATCCACTGGTGTATCATTGCCAAATTTACCTAAATGGAGAAGAGAAAGCAAAATAAAGATGAAAATTTTCTTTGTTAATTTAATGAATTTGCTCTCGTTTTTGTATTCAGAACTTGTACCTTCGAGATAATAGCTTTAATAGTGTAGGTAAGAACATAAAATGTTGCTCAAAATATTCCCCCGTTCTTTTCAAATTAATACTCTCCTTGCTTGTAGAGCATCTAAGCAAAACAATTATTTTATTTACGTATACAAGTACAACTTTATTATTTTATAGGAATGTATAGTACAAAACAAACGCAGAATAGATTGTAGGTTCATAAAGAGAGCTTATAATTTTATTGTTTTTATAAAAGTAGTCTGGTAATAATGAATTTCTAAGCTGAATATCCTTCGGCAGTTGAGCGCTATTTTCATCAGCATTGTTTAATTTGACCTGTGATATTTAAGCGTATTACCCAACTGCTTGGAAACCGTTACGCGAAGGAGTAATTGAGCATACGACAGTTTATGAATAGTTACCAACTAAGTATCTAATCAGCGTTGCCAAGCTTTTTGGTACAACCGAACATAATTCGTTACTAATTTCAACATTTTAGAGACTCATTTTAAGTAATTCAACAATTGGGTACTTTTCTCATTTTTGTCTCGTTTAAATACTGGAACAAATGAATACTACCATATTTCTTGTCACTCAACGAGACTTGACTTCATTAATACGACACAAGATTCCACGAACAGCAACTAGCGAAAACAATATTGCTATATGCATATTACCAACATTTTTATTCATTATCGTCTTTTCTTGTGTCGTAACTACAGCTTTTTGACAGTTCTACATTGTCTTCACGAGGTAATTCACAAAATGTCTGGGCTGTCAAAACGTTGTAATTTCAAAGTTAGAGAACCCTACCCTAATTGTTAAATTATGAATACTTTACATTCTTACTGGATGTTTTCTGTTCCGTTCAGTGGACGTCAATACTGAAGCGATGTATTTTTTATGTACCCTGTAGATTTAGAATTACTTCATAAGTGTATATATTTAGTACGAACCTGGCCTAATACTTCTTATCACACTGAGTTGAAGGAATATGTAATTTAAGGCGCAATGTTTACTTAAGCTCAATATTGAATTAAGCTATCTCATTTTGTCTATTGATGTTAGACTCACTAAAATATTTTATTAAACTCTTGCAACTCAAAGTGAGTCGTCTAACATTGAAGACAAAAATTTAGAAAACATATTTTTCATGATCGATTTATTGCTAATATTTTTACGTGATATATAAACACGCATATCTATCTTATTGTAAATACTCTTATATTCAAACTATAAATATATGATATTTGATATCATATGTTTTTCTGCTGTTACACGTTTCCAAAAAATTAAAAAAAAAATACTTTAAAGATTAAAAAAAGATTAATTTAGAAACGTTTGACAACGAGAAATATTTCATACGAACTGTTGCTTGAGTTTGTAATAAGCATAATATCGATCGCTAATATCGTAACATACTTAATTCGATATTGATTAATTTAAACGTTTTGATTTGATGCATAAACTATAAGTAAGCAACAGATTTGATTTGAGAAGAGACATAACTGACATAAATAGTAGTAAGTAATTTGTTGTTAGATAATATACCCATCCTGCAGGTGACAAAATGTACCTACCATATAGCTATATTCTTCTAGAACCTAACTAAAACAATAAACTAAGTAAAATATCTGACACCATTTTGCCACCCAGTATTTTCAATGCTTTAACAATTGAACTCAAAAGCTGTTCTGTGATTGTACAGGAAAACAATATGTCCCCGGCAGTAGGACACGAAACGTCCAAATCAAAACTGTTGTTTAGCTTAAAGTAAATGTAATTCTGAGGAAAAGAAGTCAATTTAGCGACTTGTGTGATGATAATTTTATGGGCTGTAGACGAATTAAAGTGTGTACATATCCTTGCTTGAATATTTTATACCAATATTGTATATACTATATTTTGATATGATGTGAACTATATAACTGAATGACTACTACAGCGGACTCTATCTCGATGTATAAACCTTAGAAAGCAGATGAAATATAACATTCCCATAATTTTAAAAATATAGCTTCTTTTTCAAGAGCTATATTTGACATTCACTCTTATTACATTTACTGCTTTTCAGTGTACCTACTTATACCTAAGAAATAAAACATTGTTACATTGATGACTGAAATATATCAATATTAATAATTCGTGTATAAAAACTTGTTTTTTCTTTAGTAAGTATTCCTTCCCATATTAGTTTTTCATTATTAATTTATTAGTTTATTCTGTTTAACAGGAGTTCAATACTAGTTACAGTATAAAGGGCCCTACTACAGTCGTATTTTGAAATTCAGCTAAATTTGAACTCACAAACTCTCTTTTTTGAAGTGAAAGATATATCCACTGAACTACAACTGTTCATATTATTTTTCTTAAATAACTTTGGCTTCATGGTAATGTACTCATATATGATAAAAATTTATTTATATTAGATATATTTTTCTAATCTATCTAATTTTTAAAAATAGAAATCTAAATTTTTTTTTAATTTTTCATTATTATTTGCACATAAATTTAATGTTTTTATATATATTACAAGATCCAACTATAAAAATATAGTTCAATATTTAATAAGTTTCATTCATAATAACACAAATATCTTGTTTCGCAATTAATAATGTTTTACGAGCTACCATGTTAAATATTTTTGACCAAAATCATTTCGTGAATGCATCTTGAGTCTCCAGACCACATTCCTGTTATACACATTTTTATGTGATTTTTGTAAAACATGTATAATTGGATAAATAATTAAAAAGAAAATTATTTATGAATATTTATTAAGTTTTACTTCATATTAAATCAGATATCAAGTTAAATTTAATGTGAACTAAAAATATATGGAAATTCGTATGACAAGAAAGTGTATCAGAGTCCATCTTTATTTATATGAATACAAAATATTCATAAATCTTCGTAAAAATATTTAAAATTGTGTACCTATTCCTCTTCAATTAAAAATAACTTCTATTTTCATTATACTTTGTGATCATTTTCGTATATCTTTCATTGCGCATATCTCAAGTTTCAATTAGTTTCATAATATTTTGGTAGAAACATGTTTGCTTTAGTATCTTGCATTTCTTGTTGTTTAGTGAGTGTTTGCTCTTGTAAAATGTATTTAATAGTGACCAGAGTGCTTTAGTTATGATTCTTAGTTTGTTTTATAGTGTTGTGTGTAAGTTAAAAACATAATGTGCTTTCCATAATGCGATTCCTGGGACCCAAGAATCAGACAGCTATCGTAGCAGGTACCGACGTAAAAGACAACAAACGTAAGTCACTTTTTTATATATGAAATTATAACTTATTATCTACAAACGTTATTTTAAATTGTCATTGTTAGCCCGTTTTACATTCAACAATAAAATCAGAAATTTGTTTCCAGTTGTAGATTGTGCAATATGCCAATATGTTTCAGAAATTAAAACATGTTCTAATTTTGTAGCTACAATTTACAACTTTTCACTAGATATATACTTACACAAACTATTTCATTAAAATAAATATGAAGTTATGTGGATAAATTGTGGAAAAACTATCACCCCAATATATTAGTTTTAGTTGTACAATATAATACCGGCTTTAGATTAATAACATGTGTGAAATGTTAAATTAAACAGTCTAAGATGTATTTCTATATAATGCCTTAACTTGCAAATACGATTAAACATGTTTAGAAAAAATAGATGAAATACTGTAATGTACGCGTAGCATTAAATACCAGTAAAGCAGCATGAATACATAATAACTTGAATATGGATCACTTTTTTGATATGATATTTTGTAAATCAGATGTAATTTAATATACTTATTTGGAGAAAAAAGAAATTTAGAAGCAAATTTGTGTCATATTAATAAATAATATTTTTTCGTGGAATTCATCGTTTAAATTATCCCATTTCTCTCGCATTTTTATCAAACAAAACCTACGCCCACAGAACTCAAGCCTGCAGAAAGCATCGACTAATGAAATAATCGATTATTAAGTCTCAATTAATTGATTAATCATATTATATATTACTTGATTAATTAATTATTAATATTTACTAACATCTTTGGGAGCCGTGATTTACCGAAATCTGCCTAGGCAGAGTGCCACACCTAGTGATGGGTAAAAGGCGTGATGATATATTTATATTTTTATATTTAACATTTATTTTTCACTTTTAAGTAACTTAGTTTCATATTTTAACTTTAATTCATATTGTAATAAGAATTATATTTTAGTACATAAAGATTTTGTTTTCTTTTTTATAACATCGCATAGTAAAAATATAAGTTTTAAAAATAATCTATCAATTGCTTATAGTGTATAACATACATATACATTTACTAATTGATAAATCGATCAATTATTTAATCGAAAATGATAACATTTCAATTAATCAAATGAACGGTTAATTAATTTTTATTGCTATCTTCAAATCCAACAAATGCAAGCAATTATATTCGTTTTTAGTGAAATTTATCGTATGGCTTGGAAGCCGTTATGTTTTGTTTTTTAAATAGTATGAAATAATATCTATAATTTATATTTAGTGTTCTTCAAATAATAAAATAAAATATAAATTATTAAACAAAAAAAAATCTTAAACCTGAGCAAGAAAAAAATAATCCCGCTGAAAATTGCAAAATTTAGATTTATTTGTGAATATTCTGCAAAGTTTACTTCATATATAATGAAATAATAAATGTACCAAAGCTTATAACTTTGGTTTAGGTTGTTAATAAATTATGTGCTTGTTGCATAAAGGCTGTTTGACATTTAAACAATTTACAAGTTTATAAAACGAATGAAAATATTTTATTAGAAAGATATACACGGAAAATATAGAATTATTCGAGTTCAGTAGGTTTGAGTTAAACGATTTTAGTCCTAGGAATTAGTAGATATAAATACATTTATTTGAATGTGATTCTCAATCTGATATTTTACTGGTATTTTTATTACATATTATGATAAAATTTCATTCATTTTGCTCTCTTAAATTCGTGATTTTCGATTACCTAATTAATATCAAATTAAACATACATTTCTCTTAAGATAAATTTTGAAATCAACGTTAAATTTGCTTTACATTAGAGGGAAATAAACCATAATTATATTATAACAAAATAAATATAAATAAACTAACAAGAAATAAATCTTCGAGCATTTTGATTATTTTATATTCCCACTTTATTTTCAAAATAAAAATATCTTTAAGAAACCTCTGAAAGATATTTAATAACTGGAAACAGTATAACATATAAATTTGCATAGGCAATTGTATCACTAAAAGTTTAATTATAAATTTATAATTACAATCAAATCGAATGTTTAACAGCAATGCCAATGATTCCATAACACCAAATTTAAAATATAAATTCTGACAAAGAAACTGTTTATTAATAGCAAAAGCAAACATGTATTCACAATTGTAATGACAGTTTATAGATCATAGACAAAGTCTGTCAATTTTTCTTCGTCTCAACATTATCTAGATTACTCATTATAATAAATAAATATATACATCTTTTATCAGTTACTAGGTATGGTAGTCTGCCATAGCAAATTTCGGTAAATGATATATTTTACACTTAAAGTGTGGTTACCAGCCGTCAAATCACTGTCCAGAAAGACATTAGTGGAAAGAAAGCCATAGGAATAATTTTTATGTACTTATAGAAAAAAGTTGGTCGTTTCCGGAAATCGAAGTCGAGTTCTTAAATCTACAAGCTGACATGCTTCCTCAGAGATAACTATTCCATTACTTATTATTATTTTTCAAATTACGCATATTTTATATAAATTACACTTTGATTCTCATAGTTTTGAAGACATCACTTCCCGTCGGTTCCACTATAAATACCATATTGAACAAAAAATGAAATAGTCTAGCGTAGTAATAACAAAACCATTGAAATCATAGTGTCAGTGGAAAAGAGAATATTGTAAGACGGCCAATAGTCTAAGTATCTCAGCAATATCGGGCACCTGTAGCGCGTGGCGCCGGTTGATGGCACCGAATCGGTCGCCGTGACGCCGTGTCCCGGTCTCGCGGTGCAGCTGTGCGGCGATGTAGGTCGCTGGGGATTGTTGATTTGGGGTTCCTCGCTGGGATAATCCTGGATTGCGCCACCCTGCCGCCACCACCACCAGGTCGACAACCCCGTGCCCGGGAGAAGCACAACGCTACCGTGTATCGTAATGGTGCCTTTATATTTCGAACACACTTATCTCGACCATGACTATGACAGGATTCGCACAAAACACAAAAACTCATGTGGATATCCAACGAAATACAATGTAACAAATCAATTAAATTGTATTTGTTTCATAAAATTTCATTCATAAAGCTCTTAATTAGTCACTGTTATTGTTTTATCTTTGTAGAGTAGATTGGACAATTTCCAGTTATTGACACAAACATTATTTGTTCATATGTTTGTGGACAATATTATATAAAATACATTTTTTAAATGTAAAATATTAATCGTTATTATGCAAATAAGTGGATTTCAGAACCCGAATTTGATTGGTCGAAACGTCGTCACATTGTATTTATTCATCTTATAAAGATTACTACAAAAAGACATAAAAATATTTCATTAATGTTCTTATAATAATCATGATCCAAACACAAAAAGTAAGTATTTATATTTTTAATTTGTGCGACTGCATTGGTCGAGATGGGAATGACCGAATAGGAAGTTGCATTGAGCACGATATTTACCGTATCCTACTTTCAAATCAGACGGAACCTCATCGCTCACTGAAGCCCCATTCCTCATTGATCGTCCAGGACAGGATTCAGTATTTTATTTACTTCAGACCTATTCCACTCGAGATTGCAATTTACGGTCTTATAATTGCTACACGGTGATCTACGTCACCTCCAATTAAAAAAAATAATGGAATTTGGTAATTGAATACACTCTAAATAATCATTTTAATTATTTTATTTTGTTTTCGGAAGAAACTAGATTTGGCAACTATAAAAATAATGTATGGTACTGGGCAAGAGATAACTCAAGATTGTTGAAATTTGAAAATTTCCAAATTAGATTTGGTGTTAACTGCTGGG
Organism: Pterostichus niger; assembly: GCA_947425015.1. Classification (NCBI taxonomy): domain Eukaryota; kingdom Metazoa; phylum Arthropoda; class Insecta; order Coleoptera; family Carabidae; genus Pterostichus; species Pterostichus niger. The sequence continues at coordinate 2,779,200 of OX380335.1, forward strand.
TTGTTGTTCTTGTTCACCAAATTATTGAATCAATATTTCTTTAAATGATTTTAACTAACACACTTTTTTTTTAAATAACGATATTGAGGACGAGTTGTGTGAGTTGCCTTTACTAATTAGAAATAAAATAATGGTGCTTCACCATAGACCTCACAAGAAGTGACAAATTATTATGAAAGATTGGCTAATCATGGATTAGTACAAGTGGACCCGTCAGATGGCCAACAAGATCGCCTGACTCTTTGTATTTTCATATTTTAAAAATTAACTTTATGAAAGACGACCTACAACATTATTCGATCTTCAACAAAAAATTGTAGATATTTTTATTATTGCAATTTCTAATTAAATCACCAAATCGCTCTGCTCAAATACGAACACTTTATATTTATCAACATTCAATAATACGTTTTTCTACTTCCTTTATACTTAGAATCATTCATCTCAATTGCTTTTCAAATTCACTCATTACAACAACATCATCAGCATAAGCTTACGTAGGCACAGTACCATCAATATATACTCTATTTATCCCATTTAGCACGTTTCGTAACAACACATCCATTTTTAAATTAAACAACCACGGAGATAGCCAACAACCTTGTCTCACGCCAACATCTACACAAAACCATTCACTCAATTTACCATTAATTCTCACCACAATCATACGAAGAGAAAACAATTGATCTATACAATTTCTCTCAGGCAAAAAACTATCTTGCATATAGCTCAACTTGGAGGTTGTGGAGGTTGTACCTTATGAATATGGATCTTTCTTTACGAGTTCTCTACCACACTCAACAAACTTATCGCACGTAAATTACTATATTCACTTGAATAATAAATGAAAAATGATAGCACATTTTCAATCATGAGAAGCCACACACTGTTTCAAACAAAATCAGAACAAATATACTAACTTGTCAAGTAACTTCTCACCTCCAGACTTCAACATCTCATTAGATATACCATCTTTGGCATTCTTCAGACGCAACAATACAAAACTAACATCACTTTCATCTATATCTTATTCATCACTGCTAACATTTTCTTTTTCTAGAATGCTGGACTCGAACTACTTTTCTATTAAAATTATTTTCTATATTTAAATACAGGTATTTCACTCTTCCACAGGCGCGGTGGCCGAGCGTGTTAAGGCACATCTCTTGACATACTGTGACGTCACCCGAGCCAAGGTTCGTCAGTTCGAATCCGCCTGTCGACAATGTGTGATTTGTCGTAAAATATAAAATACAGCTACATGTATTTATCACACTCGGGCGCTATAAGCTAGTCACTTATACGCCTTAAATAATGTAGCATTTGACTACGAAAACCGGCAGTACGGCAGTGTAAAAACTGCGGCTCGGTGTGTCCGGTAGGCCCAGGCCCGATTTGGGCTGTAGCGCCACAGATGATGATTTCACTCTTCCGAAACTTTTCAAATTTTGTGTTTTCTAGTCGCCTATGGAAAAAGAATCAATAATCTAAATCCATTTTTAAAGTTTAAAGACATGCAAAGAATATCCATTTGTTAATAATATTTTACAGTATTCAACTAAAGTCCAAATTACCAAATTGTATTGTACGTATAATAGTGTTATAGACAAGAGATGTATGTCGTCGCAAATAAACTAAGTTTAAATATTTACAAATAACTTTAGTTATGTAATTTATTTAGTGAGTAAATTAAAGGCTTATTTCTAATAGAAATTTGCCTGATAAAGCAGTATTTAGCTTTTCTAAGAAACGGCAACGACTGAAGTAAGAAGAGTATGATGATCCTCATTAATTCTACTGCATATTTAGCATAAGTAAACTTGATACTACAAACTTGAAAGCTGTGATTTATTTTAATAACGTCGAGTTTGTGTAATCGTCGGCAGTTTTGAGACGCTTCGAATAAATTTCTAATGAAACCAAAATATTTATTTACAAAAAAAAGTGAATATACACGTTTATTTACATTTTTTTATTTTAAACTTAGTTTACACGAGAATTCAGTAATATGAAATATATAATTAGTAATTTTTTTAAAGTCGTAGTTTTAATATTATCTAAATAAATTCTAGAACCCAGTAGTGCTTATGGTATATACTCGTATATAGTTTTTTTTTGCATTTTTCCCTCTTTATGGTACCAGGTATCTAATGTAATATTTAACATTTCCTCATACGATATGTTATATTGTACCTTTTTCGTTTAAAGACTCATTTTTGTAAGTACAATTTCTATTCCTTTTGTATATGCCAGAGTCACACGATCAACGTCAACTTCACTCTTTTTTATCAAATTATATAAGACGATGTTACTTCATTCAATTTGATGTATGATGAAAACTAAATTTGTTACTAGCTTCAAGACTATCAAACATAACCTAGGTTATTTTGAACTGTACCTAGATTATTATCAATTTAAAATTTAATAATTATAACCAAGGTAACAAGAGTTTAATTTTATTCACTCTGTTTGTTAATACTACAAAAGTCGAATCAATATATTTGACAGAATAAAATTATTTTTTATATAAAATCGGTTTATACTTTGTGTGGCGAAGAGTCTTTCCATTATGTTCTAATTCCTTGTTCCTTATATAAATATTATGAATTTTTAAATTTGATAATCATGTTCGAGTATTTATAAAACAATTTTCCAAGTGGAAAATATCCTGCTGTTGAATTTACATAATAAATTTCGTCTAAAAATAGTTATTTTCCGGTCAATTATTAGTATCACGTCTTGTGATATGCAATGTTTTTTCCGTGACTCGTGTCCATTTGAAATCAACGATAACAAGCAACTTTCTAGCGACCGCCTCTACCCCTTCCTGCGTCTACTTAATAATCTAGATTATATTAAGGCACTATTTACGAAAATTACACTTTAATACAATGACATGCAATATATAAAAATAGTATTTGAAGTTATAAATACATCAGCGTTATGTAAATCGATTCTAACTCAAACTTTATTCGCAGTTGTTCTTTAAAATGTTTGTGTAGAGCACGATAGCGTTATAGTTAAAAATATATGTTACAGGAAGTACAGTAAACACATCATTTCTCACTAATTTTGGGTCAGTTTCACAACACATACGTATATCGTAATCAACTAATGCTGGAACCAATACTAAAAAAAGTACCCTATATTGATAAGTGAAGTATATATCGGGCGACCATTAATAAAGGGAATCCTTATTACTTCTTTATTTATAGAAGTATCCAATTTAAAATTTATGTACGTAAACTTAACATATGTGGCATCATTTTTATGGATAATCATAGCACTTGCGGTTTAACCGAATGTGGCATCAATTTTCTTATTTTAAATGGAATATACTGTATATTTGTACATGTTTCAATTCTACGATCTATTTTGAAAACAATGAAGTGTCATAAGTAAAATTTTTCAGTGAAGAATAATACAAAAAAATTTAATTATAACAACAAATATTGGCTGTATTTTCATTTGAAACAATTAAATCATATAAATTAGAAAAGAAAATAGAAGAAGGATTTGATTTACTTCAACAAAACCTAAAATAATTTGCTATTCATCTAAAAATTTTGTACAATTTTTCTAAATTTATGTTCGCCTTGGACAATAACGTTCAGGACGTAAAGACAACGGGCAGCTCTACTATTTTTTCTACATTCCTCACAAACATTGTTGGGTTATCTAAACAAAATTATCTAGATAACGAATATATTATCTATTATTCAAAATCTACGTAAATACCAAATAACTTATCTTTTTTTCTTTTCTGTAAATAGATAACATTAGTTAATTCTAAAAATCATTAGAAATTTGGTATCGAATTAAAGAGTTTGAAGAAACATTTCGAATACAATTATTATAAATTTTGAACAACTGATTCTCCATTCTTTCTCAAAATTTAATAGAAATATATTGTGTTTGGTATCAAATTAAATTAAAATTATAACCGAGTGATTACCAATTGTATTGCCTAAATATTATTAAAAACCAATCGTCTTTGATATCAAATTAAAGGTATTGAAGAAAGATTTCGGCATTAGAAACATAACTTTTTACCGTTTTAATGAAAGGTTTTTGAAAGATAAAAATAAATCAATTAAATAGTACTCAACAGTAACAAGTCTAAAAAAAACTAAGTACCAGTATTATTTAAATACTTTTTGTATTTAAATGATGTAAGAAACTATAAACCTAGGTTTAAATTTTCCTCATTATTTTTCAATTCGTAACTAGCTACCTATTATATTGTTATTATTTTATTTTGAGCTACAAACAACTACTTGACAATATAATTTTTCTTGAATAAAATTCTATTTACTACATAATGCTCGTTTTTCATCTTCTTAATTGACTGTTCTTTCTAAAATCTTTTCAGAGAATTCTGTCTACTACATATATTTTCTAAAGTAAATAAAATTGTCTTGTTTGTTATTTATAAAAAGTACCAAGAATTTTTTAAATAATTATTTAACATAATTGACAATCTTTAACTTTTTGAGAGAGAATTATCTATTTGATAACAGATCGCGAATTCAAAGGTTAACATTTTATTTTTCAACTCATCTTACAACTATAAGTTACAAATACACACAAAAATATATTTTTTCTACGACTGCTATGAAAAGTTTTTTTTTTGTCATCGTAAAGTTGACGTTTTCTGTGGAACAATCGAAAAAAAAATTTGCGCGTCTCCAATGGCAATGCGCGAAAAAGACGTTAAATGCGCGCGTTTCCAGAGGCCACGCGCGAAAAAGATATTAAATGGGCGATTATTTCAATATTTACCAGGGATGCAAATAAAATAGAAACTTGTCATATTGACAGTTGACAGAATGACTTTATTTTCAGTACGAATACGTTTTTATAGTCAACGATAATATTTACATATGCAAGTGTCCGACTAATATTGATTTGCTTCTTTGTTTGTTTCTTTACTATTTTCATTTATTTATTTTTTGAAATCTTTAAAATAACAAATAATATTAAATTTTCTATCTGTCAAAATTATTTTTAATTTGTTTTTTGCATTGTCAACGACGGTATTTACAACAAAAATACTAACTATAACTACTAACCATATCCACTAATTTCATATAAGAGATACCAACGGTATTCGTTACTATTGTCTGATAACAAGTTATCGATTCTAAATCAAATTATTTTAACTTTCTTGTTATATTATTACTGAAAATAAATAAATATAAAATTACAATACTAAATCTGTTAATGATTAAAGCAATAGATATCTAAAACTTTCATCTGTCGTTGAGTGAAATTTAATTTGCTCAGCACTAACGAATATTTCAAGCCATTAGTAAGCATGAATACTTGGTTGAGATTGTATCTGAGCTCTAGTTCCACGTAACTTATATAAGTTGAGTAATCCGTGACTACGACCCGCTGTAAACAGAAGAAAGCGAAGCGAACAGATTGTTTCGCGTCTCGCGTGTCATGAAAACCAGGTTTAAATTTGTAATTTGATGGCGCACTTATACCGTCGTTTCTCCCTTTATTGATTGGTCATTTATAGACGCTTGACGTTTGTGATATAAAAACTGCTAAATATAGACCGCGACTTGTGGTTGTGGTGCTTGCCCCACACCCCGTTAACACGAACAAAGAATCAAGAACCAGCCAACTCCAACTGCGGATAATTATACCCTAATACTCAATAATGGATCAGTCTGATTCCTACTTCATGCATACTACTCGTATAAATAAAATATTATGTTGTTATGAATTTTAAGGTCAGCAATATTTAATTTTAATAAATCAAATAGGGGCGAGTTGCTAAAATCGTACTACCTAAGAGATTTTTAGATTTATTTATTAATTAGCCTCATTTTGTAGGAAAATTACTACTTGTCCGTCTAGGTTGATGATTTATGAACATTTCTTTTACGAGTTCAACCTTAAAATCATTTTATAATAGAACAATATAAAAAGTACGTTTATGACACCAATCTCCTACATCGTACCTATACAAGTAGATTCGGACACGGGGAATTCACTCGTTCAAACCGCATATCAATATGTAACTTGCTTAGATTTTGAGTTATAGCCCCTAGAAGATTTGCTGTTTTCAAACAATTTTCAAAATCAGATTTTCAACTTTCCCGAGGCTATAACTCGAAAACTAAGCAAGATATTGAGATGCGGTCTGAGAGGTTGAATTCCCCGTGTTTCAATTGACCTCAAGGCAAGTTTTTAGCGATTTTTATTTTTTTGTAAAATTTTCGTCAATTTTTTTTCCTCGTACAGTTTTTGACCATTATCTCATAAACTGTAAGACTTATGGACATAAACATTACACCATTGGATTCAGCACGTCGAAATACATATGTATGTAAAATTCCGTTACATTATTCATACGAGAAATAGTTTTAGAGCAATTTATTTAAAAATCATAAAAATCCAAAGGGGTACCCCTTAAAAAAATTAAAAAATTTCAAAAAAGTTAATTTGCTTTAAATGAGCTAAAAATTTGTATACAAGTCAATTAGGACACGGGGAATTCGCTCGTTCAGACCGAATTTGAATATCGTGCTTAGTTTTTGAGTTATAGCCCCTAAAAGATTTGCTATTTTCAAACAATTTTCAAAATCAGATTTTCAACTTTCCCGAGGCTATAACTCGAAAACTAAGCAAGATATTGAGATGCGGTCTGAAAGGTTGAATTCCCCGTGTTTCAATTGACCTCTAGGCAAGTTTTTAGCGATTTAAATTTTTTGAAAAATTTTCGCCAATTTTTTTTCCTCCTACAGTTTTTACAAGTATATTCGGACACGGGGAATTCACTCGTTCAAACCGCATATCGATAGCTTGCTTAGTTTTTGCGTTATAGCCCCTAGAAGATTTGCTGTCTTCAAACAATTTTCACAATCAGATTTTCAACTTTCCCGAGGCTCATCGAAGAAATCATTAGGAACTGGATTTCTGAAAGTGCTTTTACTCGATCAGGATCTGCTGTTATATTGCAATATTATATCCAAGAATCTTTGTTGCAGTCAAAGAAAATATACAGATTACCACATGCTTCGAAAGCAATGTTAAAACCTTACACTCTTTGATTGCTATCGAAATCTGATGGTAAGAAATTTTGAAATCGATTTTGCAAAGATCTTGTGTTTGGTGATAATTTAGTATCATCCAGATACGCATATATACCAGCTCCGAACAATTTGACGAAGTTGTACCTATCTAATCACACACAGCAAATAGATTGGAGAGAAGACATCTCAAAAACAGAACTTGGGACAACAGGGATTCCTCAAGGATGTACGCTTGACCCCATACTCTTCTTAATTTACGTCAACTACCTGGAAGATATACTATGTTCAAAGATACTCCGTTATGGCCCTCTCAGCGGGTCTATTGTTAGGGATTTAAGCTTGATTTATAGGGGTGCAAGGACAGGTATGTATTCAGTATTTCCCAATTTAATTTTATTTTTATATATATTATAATAATGAAACAGAGAATTTTGTACAAATATTATTATTGATAATGAAACAAAAATTTAATTTTGCGAATTCATTATTATTTCAAGTAAATCTGAAATACGTAATCCGCACAGAGATTAGAGATTTTCGAATTTAAATATTTTGCAATCCTACCCTGAGCGCCAACAGGTAGAATCTCTTACTGTGTGCGGTTCAACACAGGCTTAGTAAGTTAAAGCCATAACGGAGTATCTTTGAACATTCTATAACACACCTCACATTAAAATATGCATATACGTATACGATACTTTTAGTTGGTAGTAAGAAAATTAATTAACTCTCTAAGCAGAACTCTGATTTAATAGCAATGGATTGCAGCTAACCATGCATAAAACACAAAAATGATCCTTTCTTTAAAATCAGAAATACCAGAAACTCTAGTCAATATCTTAGGAGTAATCATCAGTAATAAACTACTATGGTTGAAATATATCAAAAGTACTACAAGAATACTAGTCTCTGCAGTCTACAGTGTAAGAAGAATGAAGAAAATTAGTAGAGATTCAATAGAAAATGTTACCTAATTCACAAATTTCCACAGCATAGACACGTATGGAATACTACTTTGGGGTGCATCAAGAGAAGAGAATATTCAGAATAATATGTTAAAACTACTATACATACGTACCGTATTTCCAAGCTGTGACTAATCTAATTTTTCAACTCCAATACCGATATAAAAATAATAGCATTTACAATCAAAAAAATATTCATATTGTAAAATTAAAAACCTCGTATCCCGCTTATAGCTTTTAAAAATCTGGTATCCCTGATTGAATGGCACAGAATCGTTGAAATTTTAAAAAGAAAGGTAAATCAAGGATATCCATGAGTCAGCTTCTAACCTCCGTCGTTAATTCACTTCCTTGCATAGTGAAACATCAGATGAACCATCAATCACTCTTCGTCAAATATTTCTATCCCGGTAGATCAAATTATTATTTTAACAAGATGTAAAATGTTTAAGTTCTAAGTTGAAAGCTTTTTTGCTTATGCGCTGTTTTTGCGGAGGTTTCTATGGTTACTGTAGGACTACATATGACCTTTTGGTAATTACATACGCAACAGATTCTAAATTCTAACTTAGTCTGCGATTACATTGTAACAGATTCACTGCATAAGGTCAATTACGACATAATATGCTTTTATAAAATTAAGTACTTTAGATAAAATTATATCCCCTTAGAAAAATATCTATAAGTATTTATTATTATTATTCATTTATTAAAAGAGAAATCTTTACAACAGATTGGTATCATAAATAAATTAAAATCTGCATAATTACATATACATAAATTAGTGTAGAAAAATATAATATAAACTAAAGTAAATTGTAAAAAGCAATATTAATTGGTACCTTAGTTTTTTATTATTTGATTATTATGTATTTTATGCAAAACTTATAATTCATTAATTTCATCATTTTAAAATAATAATAAGTAAGCAGAAACGCAAATATAAACCGAATTGTCCATCTCTATGATATATCCAAATAATTACTGATCTATTTAAATATTATATTCTTAAGGCGAATTACGTACTTAATTGGATTTTCAATTAGCATCTGAACACTGATCTTTTGAAACTACATATTAATTGTTATTTTAAATAATATTTGAACTCCACATATTTTAAAGTTATAAAGGTAGTAAATATTATAATAAAAATAAGTAAAATTGAGTTAATTGGCTGTTTCATTTCGTAAAATGACTGTTTCATTTCGTAAAATGACTGTTTAATGATAATATTTTATTAGTCACAAGCAACGAATGTTTAATAGTTAATCACGATACTAATACGTAAAGCTAAACTTTAGTCCAGAATAGGTCAGAGTGACTGAAGATGATTTATATATATTCACCCAGCAATATTTTTAAACTACAACTGAAAATATCAGCAAAAATAATCAAATTATTGACATGATTGGTAAACAATGCGAATAAGTAATTTTAACCTCTCGTTGCTTGACAACTCGTGAATATTGAAATCTTGTTATTAAACCCTTTTATGAATTTAAATGAACTAATCAAGATATTGGAAGGATTAGTAAGAAAATATTATTACTACCGATCAAATAAATTACATTTACTGTTTTATTTGAAGGGGATGGGGATGAATTAAATAATAAAATGATTGTTGTTTATGTTATTTCATTTGTCAACAATTGTTGTTTAGAAACACAAATGCTACTTTGATTCAGATTATAATCAAATACTTTCAGGAAGTCTATCTATGATATTTATTTATTGTTTATGACAGTAGGTGGTAGTTACTTTCCCTTGCCTGTTGCTGCAACAGAACGCAGAATAATTCTTACTTATGTGTCTTTAAAAATACCAACATTTTAAAATGAATGATTAATAAACGATCAATAAGAATTATTAGTTAAATCTAACATACATCCCTAGAATATTGAACAAAAAAATAGAGACAAATTCTGAAAAACGGGATGTCTAGTTACCCTAAGTATGCATCACAAAATTTATCAAAAAACTTCTGATTTGTTTCCTTTGGTTTTGATAAATTAACTTATTTAAAATTTAATAAAAAAGTTTCATTGCAAAAACAACAATATTTTGTTTGAAAAACATCAATGTGCATTAGTCAACTTCAGACTTCGGCGAATGTTTCCCCTAACCCAATCAATATTTTAATGAGTAATGTCAATTGAACTTTAATCATTCAATTACAATTTCAACATTCAATTAACTCTTGCCTGCAGCAAGTTTCGTGAAGCAATATTCTAGAAATTTGTATTTGTGATGAACATTTAATGAAATTGTGTATTTTGATGCAGTTATGTGCAAGGTCGCATAACTGTCAACAATGTGAATTTGAATTGTTGTGAACATGCTGTTGCGGTCTGCGGCTTCTGAGCTTGACGCACCTCCAAACACGTTAACCGACAAAGTTCTCGACTACATTGTGATATAGACACGGTACATGGTGACAGGCATAACCAATAATATGCTGAGAATGACGTGTCAAGGGATTCATGGTACAGAAAATTTTAGGTGGAATATGTTGTCGGATGATGAATGTGAAAATTGTGAAGAAAAGATATATGTTAGTTGAGATTGTTTAGACATATGAGACGTATTTCAAATGAAGAAATTATTAAGCAGGTGGATATTGGCGAAATTGTGAGTGAGTGACTTATGTCACACCTATATGATTCTGTACGAAGTACGATGAATCTTGTTGGATACGATTAAAAACTACAGCATTGGTGTAACATTTGTAATGACAAAAAATCACATCAAAATGTCTTCTTTCTAATTAACTTAAATAAAAATATATAAAAAAATACATCAACAGCTATAGCTTATTACAAAAAAAAACAACTGAAGAATAAAAGAAATACGTATTTTTAAGTCTTTAAATAAATTAAAATATAAAATTTAAAAAAAAGGAATATAAATAATAAATATTGAAAAAAATAAATTAAACTAGAATATGAAATAAAAGAAAGTAATATTACTGAAAATCTATTTGGAGATACATCAAAACAAGAAGAGACTATACTTTGAAATTATAATTTCGAATTTCTAGAATTACACATTACATAAATACAAACTATGTTGCTTCTTAAATAAAATTTATAACTTTTTGCGATAGCCGCCTAAAAATAAGAGTTTTTTTTTTCTAAATTTAAACAAATATCTAAAGACTCTTAGGAAAAACAATTGACAATCAGTCAATTATATTTTTTAATTATTCTACTCGAAATTTATTTTCAAAATCTTTAATTTAATACCAAACATGATAGATTTCTATTGAGTTTTCGGAAAACAATTGAAAATCACTCGGTTAAAATTTTAAACCATTCTACTCGACATCTCGATTTAATACATTTAACTTTTTTGAAAAATAATTGTCAGTCAGTCGTTCACAATGTTTAACCATTCTGTTCGAAAACTCTTTTTAAAACCCTTTATTTGATTCAACACAATAGGTTTTTATTGAGTTTTTGAATTGTATCATTAGCCTTCAATAAATAAATTGTTTTCCTGACTTTATAATTTGTGTACTACTAATAAATTATAAATAATAATTTCTTTTACTAGGGATAAAATGAATCACTTTTCACAACTAAAATGACATGTCAAAATGTTGACATTTCGTAAATAAATTTGAAAAATAACTATTGCAGACCACAAATGTCAAAATGTTTTATATTTTTGTTTTTTTTTTAGTTATTTATATTGCAAAATTTTTACTAATTATGCCAGAATCCCTAGCTTCGATCTGTAAACCATCACTTTCAACCATTGATATACAAATAACTATTTATTTAAAAAAACGCATTTCAGTATTGAAGACTAGTAGTCAACCGGCGCAATACTGCAGTTTATCCGTAAAAATATATAGAAAAAAAATGTAACCTTTGTCGCTGATCTACTATAACAAATCACATCCCGCTGAGAGTACAGCAACATAACTTGCAGAATATGTCCTTGAGCTTGAGGCCAGGTCAAGGTTCCTGTTAGGCAGGATAACTGAATTGGGAGAGATGGCACTAGTAGCACTGCCACACACATGTCGCAGCAAATTCCCGCGCTAGAAAGGTCACACACAATTACCGTTAACAACAGGCGGGTCGCGGCTCGCGGGCCAGCGAAGTAACGCAATGCGAAATTCCCGGGCAAGGGCGGCGACGCCACTACCGAAATGTCAGAGTTCACTTCGAGGCAGATGCTGCGTGCCGCGAACTGCGAGCTGGAGCCTTTTTCTCCATACTACATTCTGCTCTGACAATTTATAAATAATCACTCTATTACAGGTTTACACATTCACTTGGTGATGCATAAGCATCGTTAAAACAGTTTAAAAGTAGAGGTGTTGAGTATCGCCCATTTTTTATTTTCGGGATTCGTGACATTGGAAATTAACTGTTCCACTGTTTTTATGTTTAAATGAAAACAAATATATCAGTAGGTGATATATGTTGCGCGTGATGTACGGTTACCAATGATGTTAGCAGAAGGGAAGCCACAGGGCAAATTTTAGTTGCGAGTAAAGTTTGTCAGCTGTGAGATTCGAACTTGGGTTCTCAGTTATAGTCCGATACGATTACATGAAACTACCTAATTTAAAATAAAAATTTTATAGTACCAATTGACAAGGGATACATAACGGTTCACAGTTAGGCCAAAGGGTTAATTGATTTAAAAGGATACAGAACTGCTGCCTTACAGTCTATAGACTGAAAAATGATGGAATAAATATAGCGGACCAATTGAAATTGTCCCCACTTTATACCGGATTTCCCAAAAAATAGGCTCACACACCAAAAAAGTTACTTTTTTCTACAATCGTTAAAAATAGGAGACTTTTTTGATTAATTTCAGTACCCAAAGTGTCATTCATATTTCTTATGGCATCATGACAATCTAAAAAAATAATATTTTCATGATTTGGGACAACACTTTTGCACGGTGTTGTAAAAAGTTTTTCCACGCAATATATTTCAATTATAAAACAATAAAAAGTTATACAAATTTATTTCGAAATTATATTTTATGGAGGAATGTAATTTTAAAATTAATTATTTGTGAATTGAAAATCAAATGTACAGTTTGAGCAGTCGCTAATAAAAATTCCTGGCGGTTATTACAATTCAATCGTAGATAAAATATTATTTGAATTTTGAGCACAAAATGTATTTTACGTAAAAATGACAATTTTTTAACGAGGCGCAAACCGACATCTATTTCGTCCACGTAATACAAAAATAACTATTTACATTCATATCATTGATTTAAAAACTACACCAAAAAATGCGTCAAGCTACATATTAAGTGAAATTTTCTATTTCCGATGTAACCGGAAGTAAGTCCAACTTTGTTATTTTAAATTGAACATTCTGTATGTTTTTTGAAATTTATACATAACATTCTAAGTTCAACCATATAAAATAAATCTGCTTAAAAAACAAACTAAATTCCTTAGATTCTTTATTCAAATATCTAAGTTAACAAGTTAGCTATGATAAAAACATAAATAAAATAAACGAATTCAACTAAATACAAGCTTTAAACTAAATTTTCAAAATATTAATCATTGACAAAGATTAACTCTTGTAATTGTTCCCCGCTTAACATTCTGTAACATTTGCGGTGTAATGCTACGAACTGCATGATTTACTCTATTCATTAAATTTTCTATTGTTCAATGGAAAATGCCTGTAGTTAATATTTTTTTTTGGCGAGCCTATTTTTGTGATACTCGATATAGATGTACGGTCAGCGCGAATAATGGGTAAACTCTTGATAAAAATGTGACCTAAATGATAGCATACTGTATAAAATGTATGAAATTTAATCAATGATTATGAATAATATACGTAACTTAGCAAACAGCAAAATGTTAATAGAAAAAGTTATTTATTATACCAGAGAAGAAAGCGATATTTTACTTGTGTAGACACAACATTTTTTCACGTTATTCTTCAAAAAAGATTTATTCGAACTTTAAATACCCTCAGGGATAAATCTACTAGGTATAATAAAGGTGATATCTTATTTATTTGAATTAAAATTGTAAGATAATTTCAAGCATGTTTGTACTATATAAGAATTTGCAATAAAATAATGAATTTTTATAAGTATTTGTTTTTAAGTAACATGTACTCGTATATAACACTGCAATTTATTCCTCTCTAGAGAAGAAAAACTTATTGTCCTCACTATATCACGAGAAGAAATTTGAATTTTCTACCAAGTCTTACAAAAAACAGATTTGATTACTCTAAATCAATTATAAACAAGAAAAGAAAGTACAAAATTATTTGTTACATTATGTCTTACGTTTATTATATTTCAGAGGTCTTCTTTTATCTACTATATTTTTTGCATGTACGAAAAAATAATCTCCATTTGACGAAAAGTAAAAACTAAATTACTATATTTATATTTACATATTTCGTCGCAACTCGTCGCTTATTCTATTCAAAGCGTGGTCAATTAAAAACTCCTCTTTTTTAATTAAATACGTACGGAATCGCTACATCTATTAAAGCTTTTAATTGATTTTTTAAAACATGATAGGCAAAAGTAAACTTTTAGTCATTGAAATGATTGAATAATTTTACATTGTATAATAAATCATCATGAAAGGTAACAAGTAAAAACAATCATTGAAATATCCATAAAAAGTTGAAAATTTTTAAATTTTAACGAACATTTTAATATAAAATTACATAAATGAGTTTTAGCTTTCAAAAATAATGAAAATTGTTTGTTTCTAAAAAAATATAAAATTATTTCAGTCAATAATTTATAGATAATTTTAATATTAATATGACATAGAAAAAGAAACATTATTATTTCAATACTAACCTACATTCGAAGAGTAGTGCATTAATAAATTGGATTCGATAAAAATACGGTTTTTAGACAAACATCAGTCAAGTCAGTATTTTCTGCTTTCAGTTACAATAATGAAGATTTTATTTTTTAAAATTTGTGCATAGGAGATAAAAATGAACTGACATTTTAATTATGCTTGTGTCGCATGCAGTTGAAATAAGATAATAAGTAAAATAATAAAATTATTGACAGTTGTATAAAATAATGATTACTTATATTTACTTCAACGTTATTTGTCTGGAAAACAACCTACGTACATCTTCAATCTTCCACGAGTTTGTATATTAGCTTTCTCAAATTTGTATTATTTAATTTTTAAATATATTCCACACCAACCAGAGTGTTTTTAGGTTGCACTGTCCGACGGAAATAATTAGGTTGTAAATTATTTGACGAACATTGTAAGATACATTAGACTTTTTCTTATTTTACAATTTATTAATTTTCATTTTTCACCAATTTGGTGCCATTTCCCATTTTTCACTTGAGATAAGTACTTCGTTTGCCTCATCCTTGTGCCGACTCTACTCAAAACAACACCAAACATTCCTCTAGATATAGGGTATCAATCGAAACAGACAATTTAGAGTATAAATAAAAGTAACTAAAAACGTAAAAACTTATTTACTGGGCTTATATTGTTATTAGTTAAGTAAAACACGAAAAATTCAATCCCATTGAGCGCATCTTTATATCTCGTTTAGATTTTGAGATATAGCTTTGGGAAAGTACGAAATCTAATGTGATAAAATTTGACGTTAAATTTCTCGTGCAGATTTTTAGCAAATTTTATGTGATACATTTTTTTTTTGGGTTTTTAAAATTTTAAACCAATTTCAAACTGTTTGCTCTAAAATTCTTTCTCGTACGAATATTGTAACAGACATATTCATATTGTCGCGCTAAAGTCAATGGAAAAGTTAACAAGTGTATGTCTTATAGTATTTCAGATATTATTCAAAAACTCTGTTACGAGCAATTTTGATGAAAATCTTATGTACTAACCAATAAAAACATTGTATTAAGCATGGCTACCATGATATTATAAAAAAAACTCTTGGAAATTTTTCGTTATTTGACTTACCTAAGCAAAATTAATAAGTGGACATTTTTGCGTATCAAAAGTGTGTCACTATTTTCTTACTGTAGTCTAGCATTAATTCATATCCGCCATTTTTTTTATTGTGCATTCCAACAACGTAATTCGCCCTCGTGTTCCACTCGTGTAGATTAATACATTGTTAGAAAGCACTTTAAGAAAATTCCGGAACGAAACAATGCTCTAAGGAGATTATAAATGAATTTTTTTTTCGATTTCTGTTCTTATGTCTTCACTCCACCATTGACACGTTTGTGTTTTCCTTTGCTGCTTGGTGTAATTTTTCTTTTATATTCCTGTACATGTATTCAACATCTGTTTTTATTTAATTTTTCCTACTTATAAGTTGCGCTACTCGTATTTTGTATAAAAATACAGTTGAATCGTTTTGAAAACTATGTAATGGGGCCATGTCAAATTTTGTCCTTCTATCTGAGAGACATTCGAATTTCCACCATGCTTCACGTGGATTAATATAGCTTTAACTTGGACCAGGAAGTGATCGGTGCCACATAGTGCACCTCTTTGTACTCTAACATCTATAATTTTTAATTTCGCTTGTTGTCGTGTAATAACATAGTCTATTATAGATTGTAGGTTTTTTGTTGGTTGGTGCCATGTAAATTTATCTATGTTTCTGTGTTTAAAATATCAATTTTAATTGTCATTTCATATATTGTTTGTACAATTTTCATTTTCGGTGTCTTCGCCATGTTTTTCTATTATGTTATTCCCGATATTCTTTCCAACTCTTTCGTTCATATCTTCCATTAGGATAATTTCTTTTCTTTTGTTTACTTTATTAGTTAATTCTAAATCTCCAAAGAAGTCGTCTTTACTAAGTCAGTAACATCATCTGTTGGTGTATATACTCAAATTATGAAAACGTGTCCAACGTACCAGTTATATCCATTGTTATTATTCTTTCATTTATTGGGTTCCAGTTGACTATTTTGCCTAGGAATCTTTTATGTACGGTAATGGACACACCTGCTTTCGCTCTTTTATTTTTTTCGACTCCACTGTAGAAATGAATATAATTCTGTTTGATTTAATTACTGTTTCCTTTCTTCTTTGTTTCTGTTAGAATACCCTACATTGATATTGGCTGGTAGCACAAGCTCTGTTTTTGGGTGTTTTAAGAGCATGGTTTTAACATGTTAGAGATAGCTAAAACACTCAAATACACTGCTCTTAAAACAGGCAAAAACAGAGCTTGTGCTACCAGCCAATGTGTTTGTCAAGCTTATCGAACACCTCTATTTCCTTTATACTTATCCCTTGAATATTCTAGCATCCTATGTTCATTAGTCTTTTCAACTACAAATTCCGTTTTCCATTTCTTCCATCCTGTTTCCGAGGCAAAACGTTTAGATTTTTTGCGAATTTGTATTTTTTCCGAGTGATGAAGAGCAAGCCCATCGCCTCTACTTCCTACCAGGTTGGACAGGTAATTTTTTATTAAGGTTTTCTTCTTTTTGCCTTTGATATTGCAAGGCAGCAATTTTGAGAGATAATACGAGAGATCTTTATCACTGAACAAACCCGACTACATATTTTCCTTCAACGTAGCGACGTCGATCCTCCTAGCATTTGTACTAATCATGAATATGATCTACAGCGCCTTATCTAAATAAGAATGATAATTTTTTTGCATCAAATGGAAAAGCATGAATTTTTGAAACTTTATTGTTCAATGAATTCATTCTGAAATTAATTCTTCTCCTTGTACACCATTTTTGAGTTATCTTCATGTGTACTTCATTTCTATCAATCCACCCATGTCATACTATGTCGTCCACGAAATCTGACACCTTTAATAACAAATATTCCGAATACCCTAACAGAATCTTCCTAAAATCTTCGTTTTCATCTTCACTCAGAATTCAACTTTCTAGATATCAATTATTCTAAAACATAATAACAATTTAGTTGTAACCTCAGTTTTAAAAATAGCCTATAAAGAAAAGAAGTAGCTGATGCAATGTAAACAAGAAATAGCACATCCACAGTTAATCAATTCACTAGCAAAGCTACATGCTCCGTTACAAGGATAAAGGACAAGCAAGTTTGTTTACGCCGACGTTCGCTGACGTACTTTGTTTTTGGTATTTGCAAGGGCATCCATACAAATTTTTATAGGATGGGCAGACAACAATTTCTGAGATCTGGAATCCTATGATTTCGGGAAAATTTAAAGATATATATATATATTATTATATATTATATATTTTAAGGTAAAATAATGACAAAAGTTGAAAGTTTGCAAACTTTTATGTTTTTGTTTATGCTTAAGACAAATACTAAAACTATGTCAAACATTTCAAAATTATGACAAACGACAAAATTCGTGATTTGCTAGGAGCTGCAAATCAGGCTTAAGTTTATTTAGCATATATTAGAACCTCTCCTAACATCTTTGAGGGCCGTGATTTGATTGCTGGTAACCGCACTTCATACGATTAAATACATCACTTACTAAGATCTACTTTGGCAGAGTGCCACACCCAGTAATAATATATTTATTTAATTTATCGAATAATATTTTAGCTGTTTTGAGAATTTTCTTCGTAAACTTTTATGTTAAAACGACACCAGCTTCCGCCAAAAAGGCATTCCACTTATAATTTGTTTTTGTTTTTGTTTTCGTCTTAGGCTATAAAGGCCTTATGAATGTTATCCGATTATACGGTACCTATCTTACTTTGAGACTCTTGAAATTTGGGGGACTGAAGCATCCACTTCATGGAAATCGACTTCGGCTGCACTTGAATCCATCCTGCAAACCTGCAACTTATTCAGTAAGTCTTATATAATATCCCAATGTCTAATATTATTTCTTTTAAAAACAAACTAAAAAAAACCATAAAAAATGAAGTACGTATTGTTGTCACTCTAATATAATCCGCAGACAAAGCAGATCACCATGAGTGTATCGCATTTACCCGTTAACACTCTCTGAATACTCTCTGAGAAGAAAACCATTTTGTAATCCAAAATCACGACATCTAACCGCATAGAAAATGTAGCGGAGCTCCCAAGTAAACACGCGAATCATTTATTTTTGTCGGGGGTGGATCTCATATTTCATTCGCGTTTATTGAACTCCAGGTTGGCAGCATTTGCACCAAATACGGGGTCAACGACGAAGTTTGGGTATTTGTAGAATACAAACACTTCTTGTAAATAAAAATATCGTGTTTAAATGTTTGTTAATTTCATTTCAAACAATCAACTTCATATTGATGTTATAATTAATAAGTACGTTGGACTATGATGATTATGAGATAGAAACGAATGTTATTAGAAAAATTAATTTGAGTTAGTTGAGATGATTTGAATAAATAAAAGACTTAAACATAAATTGATGTATATGATTGAAAATCTATTGTGTAAACAAAAACAAAGTATAGTGACAGTAACAAATTGTATTAAAACAACTATAAATGCTACAAATTATCCCACCTAGTTTTAATCCGGCACAGATTACATGAAGCTGCTAACAGTTTCTCCTAGAAATAAATGTTTTTATTTTGGTTTTAGAAATGCATATAAAAGTTTTAGAGATTTAAATTCTACGTCTAGCACATTAAGAATTAATAAATTAGCCTATTGTATAAGCGAGATAATAAAAATTTCATGTCAATGTCGTTGCATCAGACTAACATCTAGTTGTGCACCTGTCTTTGTATTTATTGAATAATTAAAAGATGGGAAAGAACCAGTCATACAGGCAAAAGAAGGATAGAATGAAGTAATATATTATAGAAAAGCGACAAGAAGATAAATAGAAAATGGTAGAAAATTTTCTATAATAGATTTTAATGCAAAACTATATTAAAATATAATCCAAAATTAGAAATAACATAATAGATTTTGGTTAAAATAGAATAACCGGACGTCATACATTATATGAAACTGGTAACATTTTTTCTTAAAAACAATGGTTAAATTTTGATTTTAAAAATAAATGCTGGAAATAAAAGTTTTAGAGAAATAAATTCTGTGTCTAGCACATCAAGAATTATTAAATTAGCCTTTTGTATAAGCGAGATATGTAAATTTAAAAATTATATAATTTTTTGGTTTTTGTAATTAAGTTTGCTATTTTAATTTAATTGTCAATGGCAAATTACGTCAAATACGTGCAATTAAAAAAATATCTATAGTTTAATACGCGTACAAGGAAGTCAAATGGTGTCCACATCAGATTTTTTTATTATATGTGATAGTACAAAAAAAAATATATTTTATAGCAAATAATTTGTTTTCGAAATTAGTTATGAATGTAGATCAGGTGAAACGGGCGTGCTTCGAAAAAATGTTTGGTGAAGATTATTAGCGGGATGAATTTAATGAATAAATAATGCTTCAAGGGTTCGTGCTACCCTCCTTAATAAAACAGCATGGAATTATGTAAAAATATTTATGTGCTAGCAATAAAGCATCAGGATTATTCGAAAGGAAATAATATAGGAGCATTTTTATGAGATATTTTTTTATAAGTTTACATAGATTTTCAATCGCAGTAATTAATCATTCTTTCATTAGAGAGAGTTTAGTAAAAAACCTAAAAATCGATCACAATTTGTAGAATCTTCCATAAATAAGAACTGACCGTACACCTACAACAGCATGAGTTGCGATATTTCGGGCACAAGATTCGTAATCGTTCCAGTCTGGGAGACTTGAAGACTGGCGCCGAGCTCCGCCGAACTCTGCCAATTGCTAACTTTCAGTTATACATTCCACTGGTGTTGATTTGATCTGATATATCAAACATTTCCTTGCTGTTTACTACAAAATGTATGAACACTTGGAAATAATAGGATATATTGAGAGTCACAACAGAGGATGTTGCACTCACATTAAATGTCAAAAGTTGGCAAAATAATATGACTAGACTGTTAGAAGTTTATTGACAAATTGCTAGATCTGATATGGTAGCTTTTATTTTTATTTTTTGTAAAACTTGTGGGCGCGGATGGAATCTGGCTCATCCAGAGAAGTAGTTGATATACCTTATTAGTTACAAGTCAAGTCGAGGTTCTCGATTATATTAATAGATTGTTAACAATCTTTGTTTGAATATTTAATTAATTATCAGACGATCATTTTAATTCCAATGGGAAAATTTTGTATATTTCCTGAGACACATTTTGTGAAGTACTCGTAATTTTAATTATTCTAGTTTTTTACTGTTTTTTTTTTCCAATAAGATATGTATAAAAACTGTAACAAGTTCAATACTTAATTTTATGATTTCGAAAATAATATGTAGTATCGATAATGAAATACTAATCCAGGGACGGCGCCAGGATTGAATTGATGGGTGGGCACCTAGATGTAAAAATGTTTTTTATTCTCTATACATTCGGTATAAATAGTCTCTGGAATTTCTAACATGGCATAAAATAAATAAATATTATATAGATGTTTTTAATTGAGAACATAAATTTATTTAAAATTAGTACCTGTACATGAATATATAAAACAATATTAAGTACATAAAAATAAATTTAGAACTTAGAACATTGCTTCAAAAATTTGAAATAAGTTATTAAATGAGCTTTTCAATATTGTAATACAATTATATATTCATTACACTAATTGCATTCTTCTATTTGGATTGCGTTTGATAAACTCGTTCACTATTGTTTCCATGCTTATTGATCTTACTATGTATATATTTTTCAATATTTATAATTGCTAAACATTGAAGAAAAGGAGAAGAAATGCCAAGTAGAAAAATTATAAATCAACCAAAGAATATCGAAACTAGAAAAAGAATTAGAGAACAGAGGCAGAAGAGAGCGGCGAAACAAGATAGTCATAAAAGGATTTCAAATTCGTAAAAACGATACAAATATTGAAAACAAACTCGAAAACTTCCTGAAAGATGCGTTACAGCTAGAAATATACATAGTAAAAGGAAAAACAATTATAACTAGACAGAATCGGGCCCTACTGATGACAGAATTTACTGAATAATAACAATGAATAATGAAAGAAAAAAAATCTTTAGATCTGTTAATATTTTAATAATTGGAAAAGTGATATGAAGGAAAAAAAACACTAACTGTTTCTATTATTTAAATTACTCAATATTTGAAGAGTACCTATCAGTGGTGTACATTTACAGCAACTATTCCAGTTTCCATATAAACCATGGTATTCATTAAAACAAAGCAAAATTTGTAGGTAAATTATGAATAATCTCAATCCCCATACAAAATCAATATTTGTCAACAATATAACACGTTACCAATTCGTATATAGAACAGTACGTCCATTGTTATCAAATTCAATTACACAGCTGTATGACACAGATATGTATTCCACGTTTAATTTTTTTGTAAATATGAAAAACAAGTAATCACGTTGCATCTTAAATGATTTTAACGTCACGTTCAACCAACGAAACGTGATAATTCATCAACTAGTGTACTTTACGTGCTTATTTGCATGTTTAAAATTTATTTAAACGCCCACATTTATAAGAATTATTGGAAATATCTAAGAATGATATACATTTATTAAAACAATAATCAAATAATTAAATGAGTCTGAAAATTAATTTTCGATAAAGTTTGTATTTAGAACACTATATTTTAAAGGGTAGTATAACATTATTGAATAGTAGTTAAAGGTTGCTGAAAATAAAATTCGATATTAGGTGACAAGAATGCAAGGAAACTAGTAAATTCTCGAAAAATCGATATCGAAAAATATAGACTTGTCTTAAATGTATGTACGTCTATATTATATGCTACATTATAATTTATTGAAACTATTTTATGATGAAACTATAATTATTGTACTAAACAAATTTGTATGATAACTAGGATGGTATTTCAAATTATTAATTTGATTTCTAGATTTAATAGTGTCATAATATAACTTGCAATATTATAAAAACAAACTAAATAGTTTTGTACAATTTTTAATTTGTAAATTAAAAAATCTATTACAAATTTCATTAAAATGAATTTTAGAAATTCCTTTACCACAGGTAAATTTCAATTACAAAAAAATTGTCAAAAATCATATTTTGGACAATTATTTTTGTATTATTGTTAGTTTATGTATGCTATTAATACAAACAATAATTTACTTCGTTTTTCATAACAAATTTGAAATTTCATTTTGAAGATTCAATTTATGATTGCTTATGTTAAAATCGGATATCGAAATTTGAAATTGGTTGTGAAATTAAAAGAACATATAACGATTATATAAAAATTTGCAGTATAAAAATTATTTATTGAGGTAATGGTACATATTGCAAACAAAACCATTTTAAGATTACATAAATATAGAGAAATAAATAAATAATAAAGCATACATGAATTGCGATAAACAAACGACAATGGAACAAATTAAATAAATAATCGTATAAAAACATAAATTAGTTTTTTCGGAAACTTTTTAAAATTGGATAAATATTATCTAAAGCATCTCTTAGATCTTGTCTGGATTTAGCACCAGTGAAAACTATTTTACCGTTAACAAATATAAGTAAAACTAATCGCGGTTTTACCATGCGGTAAATTAATCCTGGAAAAAGTTCTGGTTCATAACTGGAATTAATAATAACGTATTAAAACAATGTAAATATTATATTAATAAATAAATCACCTGCTGAATTGTCCATGAACCATATTTAAATTTTCTAGTTTTATGGGAAACCGTAAGTCACAAGTGGCAACAATATTTTGTACTTTAAAATCAGTAAATCTTACCTAAAAACAAAATGATACCAAATGATTTCAAATGCTGCTTTCATTAAGTTAACTTACATTAAAACCTAATTTCTGAATGATACGAGCAAACTTCTTTGAAGCTAAAAGAGCATTGTCTTCATTTCTTGCTCCAGTTACTACTATTTTACCAGATTTGAAAATTAAGGATGTTGTTCTTGGTTCTCTAATTCTCATGATAACTCCGTGAAAACGCATTGGATTATATTCCGAGTTTCGTGTACGAAAATTTATTGTTTGCAAATTCAATTCGCAACCTAGACTGACTGTTGCTACGCAATTTCTAAAATAATACAATTATTACATATTTTTACATTAAATGCATTTTGTACATACTGTAAAGTTACTGTACTATGAGGATCATTTATTTGTGTGTTATTCGGTGTTAATGCATTCATTGCTAATTGAGGAGCAGGTCTTGAAATAACATGAGTCTGAAATAAATCAAAATGTTTAAATTTTATTAGTTATGTTTGATGCAAAAACTTACGGTAGAAGGTGGTCCCATATTTGATGAATTAGACCAATCTGGAACTGGAACAGCAGGTACATTTTTCACTGGATTATTTAACATTGTTTTTAAAACAGGGCTTGCATCAA
The DNA here is from genome assembly GCA_947425015.1 of Pterostichus niger. Lineage (NCBI taxonomy): Eukaryota > Metazoa > Arthropoda > Insecta > Coleoptera > Carabidae > Pterostichus > Pterostichus niger. Next base: position 2,803,528 of record OX380335.1, read on the forward strand.
ATGGTTTCTGTTCCATATTGATTGAAGGTGATGTAACACAGAAAAATCTGGAGAAATATGTACATTTGTAATTAAACCTATACAAGATATTCTTACCTTGAATATAAAATACCATAAATTTCGTTGCAAAATATTTCTTACTTTAATTATTTTAATAATAACTGTTTCCTTTTTACATCTGTGGATCACATGTAGCAAATCAACATAACCTCAAAAAGAACTGTCATAAGCAACTGTCAGACGGTTGTTGACCGTCGAGTGCGGCAAGGTTAAACATTTTATATTTTAATTTAAAATAAAAAACTGTTATGATAGCTAAATATTTGTTTGTACGTATATTGAAATACAATTTTTAAGATTACATTTATAATTTCGGTCTATTTTAATTATTTATTATTACGTCTTTTATAGTGCAAAGTTCAAATTATTATTTAACAGAAATTTAACGTGTATTTCGTTGCAAAAGGTATGTTATGTATTTTTTTAAACTAAATTAGATCATTAGTTTAATATAAATTAAAGTTTAAGAGCATATTAATTCCGATCATAACAGGTATTAAGATATTTTGCAGTTGAAAGTGTAATCTTCATTCATCAAGTTTATATGTAGACTAGCTGCATAGAAAAGAGAGGTAGACTAGCCGTTATTATTTATTTTATGTAAATCATCTACTAGGTCACGTATGTCGAATTAACTATATTTTGGAGCGCGCGTAATTTAAAAGAGCAAAATTTTAAATATTTTTTTAGAAGATAGATTAATATTTTGTCAGTGTAATTAGGGTATTTGCTATATATATTTTAATTTATGCTCAGGTATAGGTAGCCTCTTAGAAGATAAAAATGTCTCTTTACTATTAAATTTTAAGAAATATAGTATAAAGTAAAAAAAAATTAAATATGCAAACAATAATGTAGCAAAAATATGAAAACCATATAGACAAATCTATATAAAATGAAATTAATTCGAAAATAAAAAAAATGGAAATGAAGGCCGCTATAGCATTGCTAGGATACTCTTCTAATGTGTTTATTAACTTATTATTAATGTAGATAAAATTTTAATAATCTTAAATAATATAAATAGTAACTATTTTAATAAATATTTTTGTTAGTAGATATTGAAGCTACAATTATTGTTTCAGATTATGTCTCAGCGAACTAAAGTAGTAGATTTATATAAAAAAGTAAGTCCTCCAAATATATTTGTTCTTTTAATTAAAAATTATAATGGATAAAATCTTGTAGCTTCTCTTCCTTGGTAGAGACTGGCCAGCAGGTTACGATATTTTCAAAACTCGTTGCCATGGAGCTTTCATGAAAAATAAAGATGAAACAGATCCACAGAAAATAGAAAAGATGGTCGCCCATGGCGAATACATTATTAAAGAAATGGAAGCATTCTACATGCTGAAAAAGTATCGTACGCTGAAAAGAAGATATTATAACAATAATTAATAGACATGTTTGTTATTACTGTAATAATTGTATAATAATTTAATAATTACAAGGTTGCTAATTATAAATAAACAACGAAATATAATGAATTATATAGTCAACAAAACGAGTGATATGATTTATTTTATTTTTATCTATTTTAACAAGAGCATTATGTTATATCAGTAATATTATCATAACGTATATTTCATACTTATTGTTCTTTATTAGTATATAACATTTAAAAATTAATCTATATGTTAATATTTGTCAGTGCTCTACATTTATCAAAGCCAACTACATTGTAATAGTTACAATAGTCAATAACTAAAACTATTTCACATTCCCTTACGTTTATACCCTATGAATGTCACATTTCTACTCTGTCATACAAACGATACATCCTCGTTCTGGCTGCCCCAGCACCCGAGCTCGAATCGGTTTCGAATTTCGATGGTTCTTGTTCGGCTGGAGCAGTCGCAGTAGCACTGATAGCGAAGTTAGATAAGTACAGTTACAGTAGTTGGTTGCACATTGCATTGCAATCAGTAAATTCACTTTTACCAACAGCAATGACATTGGATGTGTAGATTCGTTTTATATAGTTAGAATAAGTTGTTTCATTAGAGATTATACCTGAACATTGTTACCAAACACCTACGTCTAGAGGAGCACATGGTTCGTATTAAGGCCGAAAATGAAATCATTACATATCTGATGACTGTAAATACAGTTACGGTAGATAGGTACGTGCGGCGTATATCATAATTGTACCAAATTACACATGAATAGATTACATGAATGTACAAAACCATAGTGAAATGATATCGAATTGGGCCCATCGCTTGCAATATAACGTTACCAAAATACATTGGGCAGGGTTCTTTTGGGCCAAATGAAAATAATCACGATCCTAAAGCTAGAGGGTAATGCATGATGCTTTTTTATTTATATATGATATAATACTCTGAACAATAACTAGGTATTTATAGACATTATGTACACACAGTTATAGGAAGAGGGTAAATACATTTTCGGCAATGTGAGACTTGTAACGACACTGATACAAACAATGTTAGTTATTAATTGTAGCTCGAAACAGAACAAAACAGAGAAAATGTTGCATTGAAAACACGCACGTTCACAGTAAAATGGTTCAATCATTTTAATGTGAACTCGAATCAGGTCAATATGCAGCACTTTCGGTGATATCCGATCGTTCAAAAATGTAATCAAAATAAAAAAATTTCTGCTTCTACTAAAGAGTTTAAAAAATCTGACGTGAACTTAAAACGTGGGTTTCATTCAAGTACGAATCAGGTCTCGAACGTACTTCTTATTGGTAGGTATATAAATGTTGTCTAGTGGACAAGTTTTTTTTTCAAATATACACAACTAAGAGCTTCAACAAAATATCTATTGTCATCAACGCTCTAATTGTAATTTTATATAATAATTTTTTATTCTTTTATTTACTCTTTGGTGACTTACTAAATAACGTCATCATTTCCAATTACGTACAATTTGCATTTTACGAGATATGATAACAGCACAGCGATACTTATTTGTTAAATATTACCATGTTCAAATTAAACCACGACATATCATATTCAAGTTAGCTTCATGACAGTATGGAATAGTTTATGGGTAGTTATACACTTAGTAATTATCGTAACGAGATTTAACAGTTGTAAGAAGAAATGCGCAATTTTTATTTCGAATTAACAGCGACCAATTTATATACAAAAAACTAAATGTTTGCTACTTTAAAATAACAACAAAAATATTCTATAGATTTTTTTAGTTTACTAAAATATATCTTGTACTTGAACAAAAATAAAGATTCTAAATTTTTCATCATATTAAAAAGTATAAATTTCATGTAATTGCAAATATGTCACTATTTTGTTTTGTGCTGCTCGTTGTTGAATTACCCTTGCTTGGCCACTGTAAATTCAAATGGTAATCGACAGTAACAATTTAACATTACAGGGGACACGTAAATTTCCTTTTTGAAACATTTATTATAAATGGTACTTGTATAAGTTAAGTTATTAACTGTTGCGAAAAATTGTAGTTTAAATAAAATAACGTAAAGACATCTGGTATCTCTGCGTGAGAGATCACACTGGATTACCCTGAAAACACAAACAAAATGGCGATGAACCAATTTTATTACAAAACACAATAGTCAACATATATCTTCTTTTTAAAAATGAGGTAAAAACTCAATTACAATTACCCTTCTCCACTTATGTTTTTGAAAGCGCAAGAAAAAAACTAACATCTGCTGTAGCATATTTTAATTTTACATTTTATACTATTTAAAAAAAAATTTAAATATCGTATATAAATTAAATTAATGATATTTGCTTATTTAAGCCGCGAAATAATTGTTTGTATGTGTCGAAGAATTGTTTGGCGGTCGAGGGTGAAAGCCGATGCACATTATTTTCTAAGCCCACCAAATCATTTCGCGCCGAGGTGCACTATTTTATTAAAAATTTAATATCGATAGGGTTGTTATTATAAATATGAATGTGTAACCAAGGAAAGGTTTGCAGAAAAATAAGAATTTGTTTGTTTATGGGCGACATCTTATAATCATATTTTTGATTAGTTTTGCTAACAACCCAATAATGAATATTTGTCGGGCTTTTTCCAAAGAAGTTGAATATCGCGGGCTGAATTGTTCGCGTAAATGTCAACTTTATTTAACAGTTATGTAAAATATTTCTCAGTAATCGAATTAACAATCTTGTTATTTTTTACCACGTGATCAAATTATTGATAGATATCGGATGAAATAAAAAGTATTATAAAGTAACATACAAAGTTAAAATTAAATTTTATTAATAATTTTCAATTTACAGAGAAATTAATCATGATTGAAAATTAAAATCAAAGTAAAATGATTTAAACTGTTTGTAGTTTTAAAATTTATTACAACATTCAATTTCTAGTTGCAATAACAATATTATTTTGTTTCAAAAAGATCAGTATCACCTTCAGATCCAATTAGGCGCTTTATTTATATCATTTTATAATCATTTTGAATAAACAAAAAATCTATATTGATTAAACTAATTAAAGGCAGATGAAATGAGTTTCATGAAGACGCTCTTACATGGCGCATTCTGGGGGCTGAATAATATATACCACCCTACATAAAAATAAGCAGCTAGTGGAAAACTATTTTGCGTATATTATTTCTTCGTTCGAGTAATGAAGTAATAGCTGTGATGTAAGTTGTTACAATATTTTTATTGTTGACGTTTCGGTCGTAATTATCAAAACAGCAACAGACTTAAGACGAAATAAATGACGATACATGCTATAATAATTATTTACATATTGACCATGAAAGTCGTCTTTTTTACCGGAAATTCATATAGATTGAGGTACATTTGTCAACTATTTAAAAAATCGTGAAAAATGTAAAAATACCCAAACCGCAAAAAATACAATTCGATATTTATTCGCGATTCAATTTATCTTTTTGGTCGTTTTTTTGTTGCGGTTCGATATTTTTCTTTGGTTCGCGAACTGGTTCAATCTGAATTCATTTAATGATTATTTTTATTTTATTTATAAATATATTGTAGATTTTTTTAAAATACAAAGTAATATTGTTTACTATAATAAAACGGAAACCAAATATAGTCATAATTTTGTATCCGACATATATTGTAGGTATATCTATAGTCAAAACACAACTGCGTTGATTTTTTCGTTATAAATGCTGCGCACTCTCAACTTTTATGTTGTGGCTCGGTTGCATAAAGCTATGTTCACTATGTTGTTAATTAACAACATATTAAAAGTTATTAATTTTATTATTATTTTGTGTATCAATATTGTTTGTTTCGCCGTATGCCTGTTTTGTTAACGTCAACAATAAAAATATTGAAAAAACTTACAGTAATAAATACTTCAAACTGTTTATTTATTTTACTATTTTTTTTAAAATAATAAAATGCCGACTATAAATATAGTTTTCAATGAAAAATCGACAGAGAATAATATATTAGAATGATTTTGAATGAAGAATACTGTCGGCATCATGCTGACAGTTACCTTTGGTCAGAATTCTGCGTTTGCGTTGTGTTGCGTGTCTTAGTCCTTCTTCTCGTCCTCGGGATCCTTGAGCGTGTGCCACTGCGCAATGGGGCGACGTGGGGATGCTAGCATGTCGGACCAATGACGTAACTCCGTGCCGCTGGCATTGTAGCCTAGTATCACCTTGCCGATCGGCTCCGAGGTTCCGATCCTGTCGTAGTCCACTACGGTCACCATCAGGTTTACTTTCTATCGGACAAACATATTACATATTATTAATACGGTGATGAGAATTCTCATTTCAATGTAAACATTCATGAATAAAATGGTAAGAGAGGTGTACAAAAATCATTCTGTATAAATTTTACTAATTGTTCTGGTTTTACCATGAAGCACATGAAAGGAAGACATCGTATAATCGTATTAATACATAAAATCTATTATTGTTTAAAAATATAAATTGTACGTGAAATGTATTTTTGGCGACTTGTCAGAATTCAAGTAAATAGCATAACGTATTTACAACAAATCAAGATTTACCAAAAAAGAAGGCGACTATAATAGAAGATATTTTTAACATTCGTTGTGTTCGCATTTTAGCAAAGTAAACTTAAGCAAAAGGAATCAGAATACAATAACATTAATCTGTTTAAAAAATAATATACAGAATGTTCTAGAGTCAAACGACCAAACTTAAAATATAAATTTAGAACCTCAGAATAATTGAAAAAGTTGTATAAGAAATATTTCCATGTGAAGATTCAGATGTCAATTTTTGGTTGAATTATTTAAAAAATTAAAAAATTTTAAAATACTTTTCTATATCCGAACACGAGAAATCGAATGCTTTTAAGCGGATCTTCATATCTATTTTAGTTTTTACTTATAGCGATTTTTAGCTATTTAAAATCTAAACTTTGAGGCACCATATTTAGAAAACTAAGAGATATTGAAATACAGTTTAAATTAGTTGATATTTTTTAAAATTTCACAAATTTTTCCCGTGTCATTATTTGCGAATTTTTGTAAGTAGGAAAATGAAGATTAAAATTTTGATTTCCTGAAAGAAGATGCTATGTATAAATCTTTTTCACGTAAACATAATTATAATTTTTATTAAATAGCTTCTCAAACAAATACTTTGGAGTAGACATGAAGCTTATTTTTATGTGTAAGGTTTAGGAAATTTTTTACATGATATGCTTCATATCAGCTAAAGCTAAACAATAAACGTACTGCAGATACGAGTTCTGAAAAACTGTTATTTTTTAAATTTTATTTATGTTACTCTGCTAAACAGGAATTTAATTCCAATTACAGTACAGCAGTGTGGTAGTTTTTAGCTTGAGTGAGATTCGAACTCGGGATTCTGTGCTTGTCTACCTGTGTTAAATTCGAGACATAAACACAAGCTCATTTGCAACGAGGAAGTTGACAAGGTATGAGTGAGTTAACTTATAAAGTGAAATTCGGAATAATATAAATAATAAATTCTTCTACATTCTAATAAAACTAAAATCCTAGTTTCTTTATCGATTCTTTGCTCACACAAATAGTAAAAAGCGAAACATGTCATACCTGGATTTGCTCAAACGGAACTTCAAACGTGAACGATTCATTGTAATATGGGTTCAGTGTACATTTCTTAATACTTGTCTTCTTCTTCTTTAGTCGTTTGCCGTTCTGCATTAATGCGATCTTGACATAGGGATCTGTGCAGAACATTTACTTGATTAAAAATTAATTTCCTTTGGGGAATAATAGCAAATGGAAATTAACTATATTAAATTTCATAGAATTTCCGGTGACCTTTTCGGCTTGAGATGATTAACCGTTTAAATTGTTAATCATTTTGGGCATTACAGATAATTCCCAACTGGGTGATCATCACAGACTACATCAAATTTAATAAATTAAAACTTGTAATTGAATACATTAAAATAAAAGAGTTAACAAAATCAGATATAAATGTAAACTATATCAAATAAGTGTAGCGCATACCAAAAAATACTGGGTGGATACGAAAAACTTAATTTTCAATTTTTTTTATTTGAAGTATTTTTCTATAAATAATTTGGAAATATATAACAGCAGGAAATATAATATTGCAAATAAATAGAGACATTGAACAGAATTCAACACTCGTCTTTAGCTTAGAGGTTGTCTCTAATAACTATGAAAACATCTTGTATCTATTTCTTATTAATTTATTGTTACATATATTTCTTAATTTCTGTTATTTTCAGAGAAGTTTCTTTAGTTAAAGAAGAAAACTGAAGTCGGGTTATGACATTGAAAATAGAAAATCGGATTTAACAAAGTAAAAGTAGCCGACAAATTAGCTACCAAATTAATTTTGGAAATACCAGATCTATTCATACTTATAATTTATTGCAGATTATCCGAACTTTGGATTGAATCTTTTATCAGAACTCCAGATAGATTTGAAACCTGACTTCGGATCGAATTAGATATCGGATATTATTGCTGATCTCTAGTGCCTATTTTGCCGTCTCACGGTCCTGGTAATATCCAACATTATTTACAAATCTGACAGTCTCAGTGAGAGCTGTTAGTTAAATGCCGTGGTTTTCACAAATATTTTAATTAAAATGTGCTAATCTGTATTAAATATGAAATGTTGGCAGATCTAATATTGTCATAGGTATGCAATTTGATACAATATTTATTTCTCGCATTCTTGTTTCTCATATTCAAATTTTAATTATTTTTCTCTAAAATAATGACTACAGAAAAGTAATATTGTTCATGTTGTTATGATAATGTGAACATACCAGACAAGCCTCCAACGTCCATCTTCTTCAAGTTCTTGGCCTCGAGGATGACGACGGTGAGCTTACCGGCCGTGGGCACATATCGGAGCGAGAAGCAGATATCTCCCAGCTTGTTGTCCTGCAACGGTCACAGAGTGTCGTGTAGTAATCGTGTCATCATCGTCACACAGGACACAGTACACGAGAGCAAATAACACTCATAATATGAACACATTGATATAAAAAATCGGATCGGTCTCAGAAACAGAGAAAAGTGAGGGGAATAGTCAGTCAGAAGAGACAACCATGAGCATGATTGACAAGGCGGTCAATATATATTGGGTACAGTAGCAATAACATCTATGAATGTGGATTCCAGGGACCACACAGGACCACATTAGGGCAGGGTACACTCACGAATACAATATAGCAAGTTGTTGTGTTCGCCTAAAAGCATCTTTTCATGTGTCTATACCAACTGCCTACGATACATCCTCACACACTGAACAACAGACAACTTCAGTTAATTCCAATTGTGTCTGTATTGTAGATATTATTTCTAATTTTTCTAAGTATTGGAATCACGATAGAATATAAACAGGTACTTCGTAGCTAATCTCACTCAAGCGTTAACATAAACTTCAGTTAAATATCGCTAGGAGTGCTATTGCATTTCTGTCATGAAAAAAAAAACATCATTTGAATAATAAAACATTACGGAATATTAGTACGTCCTACCGTTAACTACATCATTATACAAGGTCTAGAAAGTCACATTGGTTTTCAAGTAATTGTTATAAAATTTTGCAGCAAACAGCGCTTTTTTTGACATTTTTGGTATTAATAAGACATTGATCAAGTTTCCTTATACAGGTGATTCTGCGAAGACGAACCCCCCCTTAACTTTTTTATTATAAGAAATAAAAAAAATTCTTCAAATGGAAGTTTGAGTATATTAAATATACTATTTTATGACACATATAGAAATTTTTTATAAAGTCAGGTTTACATGATACGACTATCAACTTTTATTTTTCAAACGGGAACCTAGAATTATTTTATGAAAATAAAAACCGCCATTTTTTCTCCTTTCAACGATGTATTACTTGTCATAAATGTATATGAAAAAAATCGAGATAAATAAGATAATTTTTAAATGCATAATATATGACGAGTTGCGCCAAGAAATTTTAATTTAAATAGATAAAAATAGACTATTTCATATATGATAAGCTTTTATTTATTTAAATCTAGTTTAACTTTTAGTGGTTCAACTGGCCATAATTATTACAAAAATTACAAATTCTTTCGCATTACTCCAATAACCAAAGTCCTCCAAAATTTTGACAGAAAACAAACAGCACCCCTAACGAAAATAATTAAACTAAAGGATATATTCAAAACAAGTAGAGTATCTGAATGAACTAAGAATACAGTCATGGCACTGGTTAATTTTATTAGTGATTAAAAGTATGTTTGAATTTGTTTTCAAATGTTGCTATCTATGGAATTAATAAATATATTTGACATTGATTGACACTGACAAGTAATTTATCAAAAAAAATTACTTATGAGACGAAGAATAATAATAATATTTAATTTAAAATCTAAAAAGTTTATCAAATGAATCAAAAATACCTAAATTTAAATCTCATACAAAATTATATGTTCTAAACTATTTTTATAAGAAATTTGTTATTTTTTTGTATCGAAGATACATATCAATTCTTTATTAAGGTGCAATGTATTTTTAGAACTTATTAAGGTGAAATCTTGAATTTGAAAATATTTTCTATCGATAAAATATTTTGTATTTTCCCTGTCTATATAAAATGTTGCCACAATTTAAAAGATATTATGTAAAAAGTTTTGTTGCATTTCGATTAAAAATTGCAAATATGAAAATTTTTCAAATTGCCATGTCCGAAATAATTTTTTTATCAAAATTGTAGAGTATAGGAAATAACTGAATAAATTAATGCTTATTTACAAAAATATGTATCAATATTCTATATTATTCGTATATTTGAGCATATTTTTATAAGAGACCGTTTATTATTTCATTATAATAATAAAATAGTTTCTTCACAAGTAATTCGTACATAAATATAAATTAAAGTTTTGTATTGTAAAAGTCATGGTTGACAGTATTATTTTGTTAGAATAGAGACTCCGGAAAACAAGTGCTATTGCGGTATGACGTCTTGCCCGTATTATTAGTTTAGTCAGTTACTCCAAAAACAAGAAAATTACGCCGCAACCAACAAGAAGTAAAGCCTGGAAAGTATTTTAATTAAAAAGTAATTTCATCGGAATCCACGAATTATGTCCAATTTAAGTAATTCTGAGTAATCTAGTTAAAGTTAGAAACAGCAAAATGTTGACAGATTTTGTTTGTATGATCTGTCATTTGAAATATGAAAACATGTTCACTTTTATTTGAAATAAGTTATAAACAGAAAAGTATGTACTAAATTATATGTTATACTGATTACTATTAGATATATTTTAAAAGTTTTCTTACATTTGTTTATTTTGCAAATAAAGTAATCTTGATTTGATCAAACCAGCTGAAGAAGTACTTCTTGTCGGTCTGTACCTGTCTAGTAAAAATCGTGATTGGAATCAATCAGTGAGCAGTTGGTGTACTCGATATAACAAAAATACCTATAATTTTTTTGCACTTTTCTGGTAGGAAAAAACGAAATAATAAGAACACTAAACTTACGCATGTACGTAATTATACATTCACGATTATAAAAAAATAACATCCAATTAGGTATTTTAGTCTGCAACAATGTATGTTGATACCATAAAATTAGCTAGGAAAATTTCGGGTATAATTGTATACCAGTGTTGAGTTTCTAAACACCCAGCTCAAACCAGCCTGTTGTCTGAACTATTGTAAATAAGTTTTCATCTAACTGAGCAGAACTAATGGTTAAAAGCAGTTCAAATGCATGTGACGTGTTTCGCTTCTTCTGCACGTAGAGTATTTTGTCATTGTCTCGAATGCGTTACTGTGTATACAGTTATCATTACCATGTTTTGTTAGTACTATTGTGTACTGTGAGATCGATAAAAAATCTACTAATTTGAAAATATTGACTCACGTAAAATCCGCTCATACATTTCACCTCGGTCCTAACTAACAGAATCAAAAATAAGTTAAGAATATTGCGACAAGACAAGGAATTCCATCAAAATTCTACTGTTGTTTTTCTTACTAAAATATCTGTAATAGAATATTGAATCTACTCAAAAATGATCTATAAACAAATTACTGAAAGCTGTGCCCAATAGCAAGAAAGACAATCTAATTTGAATCTTAAAATTGCATGAACAGCTAAAACATTTTATTCCTGAACTATTCTTTCTTCACAGTTATTTCATTCGTGGACATGGTAAAATACCCGAAACATATTTAAAACAAAATCCTCTAGTCTATTTAACACTGTTCTAATACCATTATTCAAAGAGAAAACGGTTTCAATCACTTAATGTGGCCTAAACACATTGAATGTGTTCTTTTAAAGACAAATAAATAATAAAATATCATATGCATAAATTACAGTTATTATTACTATGTGTACAACCAGTAACGAAAGCAATTTGAACTTTGATGGATAACAGCGAAACCTGAGTGTATCAAATAAATAAAAAAAAATCCTTCAATCACATGTATTTTTTTTGCATGGTGATATTATCTAGATTGACTTTTATGGGATAAAAATTAAAAACTATTTTAACAGATGTCACAATTTCGACAGCATTTTGAAAAAATAAAAATAGAGAATAAAAATTAAACCAATATGAATGGAGTATTTACTTTTTTCACGGTTTAAAAAATAATATGCTGTAATTTAAATTTTTATTATTTTATCACCTTATTGACCAATGAATCTATTTAAATAAAGATTAGAACAGTGAGAAAATAGTTATATTTTTAATTAGCTTTTTTTCTATTTTTAAATGTATTCGTTCAGAAATGAAGTGTTTGAACTGACCGCTCGTTGCTTGCATTCATAAGAAAATGTATGTAATGTGTAAGTATGTATTTTTGTTCTCATGATGTAGTGGATTGAAAATACGATCGATCTTTCGAGGCTCGAGTCGTAATGTGTTGTCAATGATGGAACATGCAGCATCACAGCGTTATCAAATATGACAATGGACCGTTCTCTGCCATTGGAGAGATATGGTACGAATACGAATTATTAGAGTGGAACTCGCATGCAATCAAATCGTGCTGGCATGCTCATTGGCAAGCTAGAGTCTGTTGATAACCAGAATCTGACCCAGTTATATATATTTTTAATGAAACAGCAAATTTTTGCCCCAAAACGATTTTACTACTTGTTTTTTAACTGCTACTTTGACTGTCGTTATCATTGTGGTGTCAAATAAAAATATTAAATATACAACTATGTACATATTATTGGCATTTCAGTCAACAGAGTTTTAATATATTTTCAAATTATCATGAACATTCAACTGCGTTATATTTTCTGCTTTCAAACATTTTAAAATTATTTTAGAGAATATTCTGTAAATAAATGTGGTTCAATATTTATATTAATTGTTTGTGTGGTTGGCACTTGGTGAAACATTTTAAATTATAAAATTAAAACACTTGGTATATTTCACATAAACTTTTTTTATTTATACGACGCGTTTCGACTTTTCAGTCTTGATCAGGTAATAATACAATGGTTTACAAAAGTGTTGTATTTTTGTAAACCATTGTATTATTACCTGATGAAGACTGAATAGTCGAAACGCGTCGTATAAATAAAAAAAGTTTATGTGAAATATACCAAGTGTTTTAATTTTATAAGGTTCAATATTTAATTGTCTGACGCAATTTTTTCTAAAATAATTAAGAAACATTTAATAGATTCTGGAAAATTTATTATCTTAAATTTGAAATATGTTTAATCTGTAGTAGAAAATAATGTTGTCGTTTTATTAGTTATAGAATCATAATCATAGATATGAAATAATTTTTAAAGTATAATTTATAATATATTTTGCAGTTTTTTTGTTTTTGACATAATACAATTGCAGAATACATATTGTATATCCTTTGTCCGTGATATGTGTTTGATATACTATGAAAATCGTCTGCCTAGGCTTTCGCTTCAGCTCAGAAATTAATTCTTTAATAACACAAGCAACCATTTCATGGACTAGGAATATAAATAAATATTTACTATTTTTCAGAATACTAAAGGAATGTTAAACCTCTGTCAGTTATTTGGAGTATTTTTTGACCGTAACAACCAAAATAGCAGTAGAAACAAAAAAAAAACATCGAAATGTATTTTGGTCAAATTAGTTAGTTGGGTGGTGTTTCTGTATCAAGGGACTCTAGGTCAAGCATTCAACGTGGGAAAATTGAACAAACGAAACAAACTACGAATCAATGCAAGTGAGGAATGTAAATACGATTCTCGTGTACTTGAATGGGGGGTAGGAACTGCATCCATCCTGCCATGAGAGGAACACGCACAACATCTGAAAAGAACTCTAGAGTATGTCTCGACATTTACCAGCCAAAATGCAGATGCTATAACAAAAAGGATTCATGCAGAAATATTAGGAAAAATGGGCATGAAATTATAGGGCAGAACCATAGAAATATTTGGTAATAAATATCACAGAATAAAGAATATAAAATGCTTATAAAAGTACAACATAGTTTACTTTTTATAACATTAACTTGAACGATATTTTCCATAAGCATTTGCTTCTTATAAAATATATCACTTTATCATTTTATATGACATGGAAAATGATTGTAAATTGTAAAAATATCGTTCCAGTATAAACGGCAACAATGAATTATATTTTGATACAAATGATTCATTCCATTATACTGTATGCATCATTGTACGATCTATCTAAATACAAACAATAATTGAAAACGATGCCTTATAGTATAATGGATTTCTCGATTCATGAAATATAAATTTTGAGTTTTCTCATTTCGAATGAAAAAATTGTGAATTAGTAAGAAAACCCAAAACTTATCAATAAAATGTAGAAACGCGACGGGAATTTGAAAACATGAAATTCCCAAGTCGTGTTTGTTAAAAGATCAGCTTGTTATGTGTTTGAAACTATTAAAAGTGTGGCTTGAAAATATAATAATACTTACGTGAATGATTTGTTTGATTGTATTGAAGCGGCATGCAATGCGTCAAGTCGAGGTGACAATCAACCAATAGCACAGGCCATACCATAAGCAGAGCAGAGAAAATATGAGGGAAAAGAGAAAAACAATGTACGTAAATACACTTGTAACTGCAGTAGTTATCGAAGTAAAACATAATATTCATCATCATCTATATCCGAGCAGCAATAGTTTCGGGCGATCTCGTTCCTGAAAAACTCAACAGACACATAGTTCCTCCGATGTCATGTAACACACAACGCTTAAACATATAATGGCTATGAGATATCAATCAAATCATCGCTTATAATAAATAATGTATGATCAAAATCATGATGCAAACACTGCCAAATTTACTTATTAATAATTGCCTATACAGTAATAAATATTTATCAAAAATGCAATTGGATTCATTGTGCAAGAAGCATTCAAATGAAATAACCAAAATCTGTTTGGTCCGAACTGGGTGTGAGAACGCGTGGTTGCACCAACGTCAACGAGTCCAACCGGTAGCGGACTGATCGCGGGTTCGCGGGGTAACACGGTTACTAGAGATAGGAGGGCATATCACCTGGCCGCCTTCGCCTTCCACGCTCTGCAGCTCACGCCACTCCTCGATGGTCTGCGCCAAGTCGATCTGGCACAACGGTACCTTCACCTCGCCGATCTGGTCGTGCTTGGAGAATCGGTCAAAGTCGAAGATTGCAAACACCAACGTCTTGTTCATTGCCTCGGCGTATGGTACATTCTACATACAACACACATATACCATTATTACTTCAATCATTGAAAAATTTTAAAATTGCAAAACTTATTATAATCAAAACTATTATTAACATACAGAAAATTTATTTATATAAAGTGCAGACTCGTATGTAACTTGTATGTAACATTAATGCGAGCGTTTGTTTGCTTTGAGGTAAATAGAAACATACCTTATTTAAAAAGATATTTAAATTATTTTTGTTGATTATATTCCTTAACCTTTCTTTAGATTAGTATTTCTCAAAGTACTTCCGAGGGTACGTAAAATGTCTTCAGTGGGTATGTAGCAATTTTCGAAACTATAGCTCCAACACTCAAATTGCAATAATTTCTAGAGTACTTCATTAAAATTTATATTATCTGCTTCAAAGATAATGAAGGTAAATAAAAGTTTATTCACTTGCAAATAATTCTCTTTCCTGTTTATCCGATGACAAATTGAGAAAAGTGATGTTTCTATATGAAGTTTTTTTTTAACATGTGATGAATTATTACAAGTAATAGCACAAGATCTCCCGGTTTATCGATAAATTTTTATTTTGAAGATTTTTTGCTTAGCAAAAAGCACGAGAGCAAACTGCATAATTAAATCCAGAGTCTTATAACCGATAACTTGAATGATTTTCTTACGAGCAAAAAGAATAAGTAGTGGAGAAAATATAAGATATGGTGTCATACCAACAGTACAAAATAAATTAAATTAAAAAATTTGGTGTCAAATTTACTAGATGGAGAGATTTTACTCTAATAACAAAATGTAATTACAAGACCTTCTGATTTATAGACGAATTTTTATTTTGCATGAAATCTTTTGCTTAGCATCAAGCATAAGAACGAAGTTTCCTAAATAGATAAGATGAATGCTTTGTATGTGTATATTGATTGAGACTATTTACCTTGAAAGTAAATGTCTCATTAAACACCGGATTTAAAGTTTTTCGATGAACTTTTGTCTCAAACTTCTTCTTCTTGTCCGGAAGTAAGTAGACTTTAACATAGGGATCAGAAGTCCCTCCCATGTCCAACGCTGGAAGTTCCTCAGCTTGAATGACCGTCACTGATAAGCTGTTTGAATTGAAGTCGTACTCCAGCTAAAAGACGTCAGTGGTTCATTAATATTTCAATTTGATATTTGAATAGCAAGTATTTACTTTGTACTGTAATTTACCCAACTTCACTTCGCTTTGTTTGCTTTCTCCTTCATCCGGTTCTTCGGCGTTTTCGGTGAGTTCGTCCATGTCGGGTTGGACCTACAAGAAATTTAAAAGTAATCGCCGTTTCGACTTCTCAAACAGAAGTTGTAAACTTTTACAAGTAGATTCATAAACTAACCACATTTTTATTAGCTATATTCTTTATCGCGTGAATTAAATAAATCAAATAATGTGAATAACTGATTTAAGTTCAGTCTGAATCAATAAAACTAGTAATGAAGTAGAAAATTAGTGATTTGTTTCAGTAAGGCTACATTAGATCGGTTTTTTTTTATTATCTGTAACTTTTGTGGACACAAAGTTAAAGATAATATTAAAAATGGTGTTAGAATTCATTTTATGAATCTGCTTGCTTATTACTAATGAAATAAGTACACAAAGTAAATTAATAAGATCTGAACTATAAATTATATTTGATCTAATTATTATCTAAGCAAAAGAAACTGAAGAAAAGTTCAAATCTCATTAAACAGAAAAAGTTACCTTTTATTCTGTCAAAGAAATAATGATACTACAAATAATACCAGTCTAGCATGGGTAAAATGAAATGATGAAGCAACTGCGCGCAAAACGTAAACAATAAGAAGTTTGAAATAAATATCTACAGTGTAAAATATACTAGAAACTGATTGTTGTTTGCCATTGTTGAGAAAGTAAATGTTATGTTAGTGTTCCTTTGAAGCGTCCTTGTAAGTTAGGCAAATGATTATATGAACCAGTGGCCACACAACACTCAATAATGATAAGCGAAAAAGTGTACTTTTTCTTTGTAAGCTGAACCAAGTAACTGAACTGATTTCAAGTCGACCCCCTTCATCCCCTTCTTGCCGTCCTTGGCGCGACGCTTGCGACAGCATCGCCTGATGCAGCAGAAGCAGATTCCTAGGATGATGACTCCCACACCTGCACAGAGAACACACGACTTTGTCATTCTCATCTACTTACAATATAGACATCATACATTAAAGTGACTAAGTAAAAATACGAGACTGTGAACAAAAAGAACAATAAAAATCTCAAATATTGATCAAAAAAGTAGAATGTAAGAATAAAGAAACATACTTATGAGTATGGAGACGAGAGCCCAGGTTGGGATGCCCATTTCCTCCGCTACTTCGTTCATGAGCTCCACAGCCTTCTCTCCCACTTCGGTTTTCGCCGTCGTGGCAGATGAAGGCGTCATTTCCTCCTTCACTAAAATCAAATCAATCAACATTATTAATCATCTTCTATTTCTCTATATGCGAACAAAAAGCAGGAAACTGCTGAGAATGTTCATACACTTTTATATATTCCAATTTAATTTTGCTCCATATGTTTTATTTCCCAATTTTAACGTCATACGTATATTTTGTTCCACCAATTCTAAAACCTAAATATTTGTACAATATTGAGAAGAATCTTATAATAGAACAAGAAAGAGTTATTGAAACCATTTTTCTGATGATATTGTAGTGACGTTTAGTAATATTAATATTACATTAATATAAAACAAAAAGACAAAAAATTGTCCATGTTGCCAATACATAGTGAAACCAATTCAATAATAAAAATTAAATTAATTAAGTTCCTCAGATTTCAGTACTAACTGTGCTGGCCGGCTTCGTCATTTACCCATTACTGTATGTGGCACTCTATCGTAACAGATGATATATTTCTTCGTGTAAAGTGCGGTAACCAGTCGGCAAATCACGGCCCCCAAAGATGTTAGTGGAGAGGGAGCCACGGGAGTAGTTTTAACGTGGTGAAAAATGTGGAAATCTAACCCAGGTTATCAATTCCACAGACCGACTTGATACCACTGAGCCACCTACCCCATTATTATTTGACAAATTTGACAAAAATGCATGTTACGGCATTCAAATCCGAAGATCTTCAGTTCGAATCCCAGTGAAGCCAAACCATACTGCGGCTCGGATCGTATTATACAAAGTACCATAAATAAATAAACATACTCATGTCGGTGGCTTCGGTTGTCGAGGAGCTGTAACGATGGTGAATATTTGCCCGCGTGCCATTGCTGCTGAAGCTTGGATGCTCCAGCACCGGGTTGGGCAAAACTTCGGGCTTTTCTGTTGCGATAGTTTCTTCCACAGTTTCTTTCACAGTCTCGGCACTCCGCTTTACCATCGCTATTATTGACGGCGCCATCTTGATATCTGAAATATAATATTTACATATTTACTCATAAATAAATGAAATTTTGAAAAAAATATGAGCAACAGATTTGTAAGTATTATGTATATTTTTAAAGTCATATTGTCACACGAGTGTGAATTTTGTTCGAATAAATCGAAGGCGAGTTCTACAAATAGTACGTATCATACTGCTCTGTGTATTTGTTACATAAATATGTATTTTTGATTTAGATAAATAATTTAAATCTCTAGAACTTTTATTTGGAGCACTTTTTGCTCAAATAAATGGACTAGCAATGGTGGCGGATATTATAATGTGTATCATATTATGTATATATTTTGAAAATGATAACATTATTTAATTTGTGAAAAAATGTTTATTTTAGGTGTGCGGAACTTTATATTTTTAAATGGAATACCCTCCTTATATTTATTGCAAAATTATGAAGATCTTTTGTCGATATTTCAAAACGTTGAAAAGATAATAGAAATCTGAAAACACCAGAGAATTCCTCGCGTGAAAATACATAGGTATGCAGATTTTAAGAAGAAAATTCGAACGGATAAATTTTTTATTACAAAATATCGAAAATGGCCGTTTTTTGAAAATTTCTTAAGGGGTTACCCTTAAGATTTTCTCGATTTTTGGCCATTTTTCGTATTTTTGTAATAACTAATTTATCCGTGCGAATTTTGTTGTAAAATTTGCATACCTATGTATTTTTACGAGAGAAATTCACTGGTGTTTTCAGATTTTTATTATCTTTTCAAGTTTTTGAAATATTGAGGAAAAAAATTTTGAAAAAAATTTAAAAATTTTCAATATTTTCAAAATACCTGTACAAGTTAAGTAGCGCACGAGAAATACACTCGTTCAAACCGCATTTCGATATCTCTTTTAGTTTTTGAGTTATAGGCTTTCAAAGTTGAGCTTAAAAAAAGTCAATAATCTAAAACTCAAAAACTAAAAAAGATATGAAGCTGCGCTTTTCGCCATTCGATTTCACGTGGTCTGAATTATATAGAACCACATTTTAATAATTTTCGATTTTTGAATTGGTTCAACCCAAAATTCTCATTATTTGTATGTACGAGCTCTTAAACGAAGAATTTGAGAACAAACCTCTACTCAAAAGAACTTTTGAATTGTTTTGTGGTTCTAAATTTATACCTAACGTTTAGTTAATGTAATTTAAAGTAATTCAAATTCATTTAATTTGTTTAAACTTAAAATGTTTCTTTTAGACTATAGACTATTACACTTCAATGCATTGCTGAAAATATTATTTTCTCTATATAATAAAGGAAGATTTGGTGAATATTAATTCCGTTATTGACGTAAAATTCCGTTACCAAGTAAATGTGTTTATGTTTATATAAATTTATTTTGCCTCGAGAAATTATAAACAAAAAAAGACGCGACCTTTCAAATATTTATTTTCAAACACTAAATTTTTTGCTTGTGGCATAAACACGCGAGCAAACTAACATTAAATAAAAGTCCTTGTCCTACGGATTTGGGATTTACCATTCAGTTACTCTCATGCTTGTTGCTAAGCAAAAATTGTGCAAAACAAAAATTTATTGATAAAACCAGAAGTGCTATTACTTATGCTGAAATCTCTGATTAAATCAAATAGAAAATCTAGAGAAAGGGATCAAATAACAGTTTGATTCTGTAATTACGCAAACAGAGGCAAATTTCCGGTCCAACTGAAATTGAGAACTCGGTTGAGAACTCGACGGAGAACAGGAACGGACTGAGGCAAGGTTTGAACTCTGGTATTCTTAAATAAGAAAAGATAAAACAGGAAGCTTGGATTACAATAAAACAAACTGAGATATGTACAAAAATGTCTGGTTTTTGACTCATTTTTAACATAACACAATATATTGTAGTAAAAATAATATATTCCCGGAAGAAAAAAGGCAAATGTGCGACGAATTATATAAAAATAATAATAATTTTTTATTCGATTGTGATGGAAAATGAAGTACGAAAAGTTAATCTTATTAGTGAAGTATTATTGTTTGCTGTAGGTGTTATTTTACCGTTCGTAAAATACTTTTCGATTTAGGATGAAATAGTTATCTATATACCTAGAGCAAAAAGTAGTCTATTGCCATTCGCGCATTGTTATTAGAAGAGCGGTAAGAACACTTTCTGTTCTCTACGACTTAAAATAAAACAGACTAAAATACTTCATTTTGTCATTTTCAGTGTGAATTTTCAATTAGTTAACCATGTTAGATCGTTTTAAAGACAATGAAATTACTTTAATTCACTTTTTAAACGACGATGACTGAAATTATACTATTTAATAACAAAAACTTATCGTTTCCCGAACAACAAGAGTTTTTCTTTTCTGATTATATTCAATAAACATAACACTTACATTTGTTCCTAATAGTTATAAAGGAAAAAGTAACATATCCGTTTGTTTAAAAATGATTTAAAATTCCTTTTCAAGCTCAAGAAAGTGTCTTGCATGGTTATAGCTCTCAGCTACGCCTCGATCAACAATCTCCATGCGCGGGCATTAATAGACTACTTTCTGTTCTTATCTGACAGTTGAAATGTCTAGTTTCTGCTTGGTTGTAAAAAATGTTAATCATAAAATTTCTTTAAGATAAAATATTCCTTAGAATAAAATTAAAAATTGTATATGAACGACGCACGGAAAAGCTTTTCGTCGGTAAAAGTTATTCCTGTAAATATTTTATTTGAAAAATGTAATTTTTCATCCGATTGGATAAAGACTAGTTTTTGCAATTTTATTAATTATAATCAACATAAAAGATTATAATTTATCATTAGTATCTATTAAATAAATTTTAAGTTGGAAAACATTCTCTCAAAGCAACGCGTGAAAGAAAGCGTTAATGTAGATTTATAAGCTAGGTCTATAGTGGTATAAAAATAAAAAAAATATATGTAATATCATCACGCCTTTTACCCATTACTGAGTGTGGCACTCTGCCTAAGCAGATCTCGGGAAATGATATATTTTTTCGCGTGAAGTTCGATTACCAGCCGTTATATCACGGCCCCCAAAGATGTTAGTGGAGGGGGAGCCACAGGGGTAGTTTTAAATTGGTGAAAATTGTTTGTCGACTGTGTGGTATAACAGGTATTAATATGTTATTTCGATATTGTCTTAAATTACACGAAATGAAGAGCTTAAGCATGGTTTATTTCTTGCAACTTATTCGCCCATATTATCTTGATTTTCTCTGGTTCGTTTTTTTATTCTTCTAAGGGCTGGTTTTGCCATCCTCGGATAAAGATCCCGATAACTATCGGCAGGATAAAAATTATTATCATTTGTGCTATGATTTCGGTGTGATATTTTTTTATTTATCCCGCTAATAGTTATTATTATAGTTATATCAGAGATAAACCGGCTCTAAACTAAACACTAAATAATCTTTACTAAGTATAGTAAATTACAGAATCGTAGGTTATAATTTGTACTATATTTATATTTTTATCCAACACCCACTACTTATAAAGTCATTATTGTTGTCATTTTAGATTAGTAAAGTGGTTTATAAGTCACACGTGAGTTATAAGTCATAAGTCACGCATAAATTATGACTTGTAATTCACTGTTGAGTTTAAATATAACAAAGTTAAAAAAAGGTTGCAGCTGTAGTATTCGAAATGGAAGACGAGAATTTTATTCCCGAAATAATCATTAAGGAAGCGGAAAAAGTGGTTGTTGATATTTTACCAAAAAAGTCTAGAACTTCCTATGAAAAACACTTTCATTCATACCTTTGACGTTTCTAGTTGTCATCCAGTCTTCAAACATATGAAATTCTTTTTCATAGGAACTTCTAGACTTTTTTTGGTAAAATATCAACAACCACTTTTTCCGCTTCCTTAATGAATATTTCAGGAATAAAATTCTCGTCTTCCATTTCAAATATTACAGCTGCAATCTTTTTTCAACTTTGTTTAAAAAATTTGAGTAACCTAGACAACAAAATAAGAAAGTATGGCTAACTAGAATGTTATTTGAAATGTAGACAATTGTCAAAATTTATATTTTAATGTCTTAATTGTAGTTGTTGGATAAAATTTCGTATGCCACTCGTGTGTTATTACAAATAAGTCACTTCAGAAAATTATTCCCCTAGGCCTGGTGGCCTCGTGGTCTAATACTTTTCTCACGTGACTTATTTGTAATATAACACACTTGTACCATAAATAACTATTATGTGAACCTATTCATTTTGTCACCGGTTCTTTTGAATTTTTGCTAGAATTGCCAAATGGCCAGTCCGCTTCTGACCGAAAGTAACAAAGGCAAGTGGAGAAACATGTGAATGAATTCTGTGTTGGAGTAGAGCAGTGCAAGCATGCGCGCCTACGGCGCCGCGACGTTCTTATTCTGTTCCTTTGACGTAACTCCGTGATAAAAGCCTATCGATTGGCGCGCCACGCTGTGTTAACTTCTGAAACTACTACGCTAAGACAAGGCCTACTTAGAGATCTGTCGAGAGCTTTTTTGATTTATATGCATTTTTATAGCTTTTTATATATTTTACACAAGCATGAGGACATTTTATAGCACTCTAGATAAACATATATATTAGGATTACTTGATAACAAAACGAATTTATTTCATATTAAATTTATATTAATGATTTTTGGTTATTATATGATCAGAAAGAATATATCTTGCTTACATTTAACATATTAATAATGGAATTTTTAACATCGAATCTTCTCCACTGTCAAATTATTATTTTTTAAATACTTCAATTTAACTAAATTTCTACCACTTTATTTGTAATTATTATTATTATTTTTTAAATAAGTTCTTTATAAAAAGTAAAAACATATGATAAAATGTTTTGTAGATCTTATATATTTTTGACATTATTACAATAAAATAATATTTATACCATAATCTTATCAACTATTATCATTCGGATATGAGTGAACTATCTGATGATGTAGAAATGTATGACGTCATAACAGAATTCCACCTACATATTTGAAGGAAGTAAAAGGTTCAAAATATACTCGTATAAATTATTTAAATTTCGTTTTATTTCTGTAAATGGCCTAATTTTTGTAAAAACAAATCTACTTATTAATAAATTGTACTCGCAGTTTAAATTTTAAATTAGGTGCTTCAAAGATTTAACGATTATAAAATATAATAAAATTAAATCAATAATTTTAACATTAATACCGCAGGTAATCTGTATGAAACACAGGTAATTCATATTTTAATCATTTTAAATTGAAAAGTTCCACAACGATATTTGAATTAAAATACAGAAAAGTTTCATCCAACAATTTTCTTGCAAATATATATTGTTTCAAATAATAATGATATTGATTAAATTATATGAAGACATTGATATTATTTGAATGAAATTTAATTTAATTATATGCTGTTTTGAATGACATTTCATGTAGGAATTTAAAAATTAATCAGCATATAAACTAATTGTTTTAAGTACTAATTCTCTGACAGTTAATGTATTAATATATTTGAGGTGTTAAATTTAGTTGTAATAAAAAATTGTTTATATTTCGTGTCCCGAAATCAGAGCAATTTATTGATTAACTTGACATCAAATCCTACATTTTATCGATTGCAAAAATTTTAAATTGTCAAAGTATTTAATATATTTTGTTTGGTTTTGCATATGCTCCTGCAATTATTAACTCACATCACTCACATATTAAATAACAACAAGTTATGATAACAAACTTGCAACAAAACGCATTGCTGCGTATACAAATCAGTACTCACCGTTTTCTCAACTTCCCACGGTATTATTCAAAAAACAAAATCACAAAATCACTAAACTGTTCTCGTTTATCGCTACGAAAGGTGCATTGTTGCCGCGGTACGGGCACAAGTTGTACGTCGCTCGAAACGCTCACCACCAGCAGCACTCCAGCGGCAAGATGGCGGCCGACCAGCTCCCCATGAAAATCGATGTGTTGATGTTTCTACTGGGCGCACGCGCGTCGAACCAACTGGCCTATATTATAATCCCAATGTTGGCGGCGATGTTACCGATCTAAAATACTTCGTAGAGAGTTGGAGTTCATTGTAAGAGATATTTCACTCTTATTGGCATTTCTATTCACTTCACTGATAATTCATTGTAAGAAATTCAATCGGGATGATTGTTTAACAAACTAAATTAAATTGTTTTCCTAGTAGCAACTTGAAATTTATAAAATTCTAAAATTGCCGAAGTCTAAAGTTTACTTTTATAATTTATTAGCATTTCAATTTTAACAATCCAAAGTATTTTTAGATATTTATATATCAAATTCATCAAATAGGATAGCACGAAATATTGAAACAATCACTGAAAACTTATTCAGATTTTTATTTATTTTCTTAAAAATTTGGAGAATATACACTTTGAAACTAGATTCCTCATACAATACTGTACTTACACTCTTACAATATTATGGAATTCCATAACTCCTCAACAGATATCTGTAAAATACTTGATATAACCATAAAATTCGTAGAAATTATAGGATTGAGACTCTTTGTCCTACAACAAAAAACAGAGTGTCAAATTCATTGAAGACGTTTTGTTTAAATGAAAGAGTCTTGGGTTCAAATGTCTAGATTCCGACGGTGGCTAAATCTTTCTCTCTAAATTAATAATTAATAAGTAAGTAATAAATTTTATTTTATAGCAGATCTCGGTAAGTGATATATTACTTTGTGTAAAGTGCTACCAGCCGTCAAATCACAGTCCTAAAAGATGTTAGTGGTGGGGGAGTCACAGGAGTAGATTTAATTTACTGAAAATTGTTTGTCGGCTGTGGGGATCGAACCAGAGTTCTCAAGATTCACGTACCCCATTAATTAATTTTATAAAATAAGTTATTCAAAATATATTATATACAAATAATTTAATACGCTTCTGTTTATTTTTACCTGTAATTATGTGATATTTTATATTAATGACAATATGTATACTTCATCCAAAAGTCAAATCACTACTATTTTATAAATAGTATAAAAGGAACCGTTGTATATTGAATGTATGATGTATACATAAAAATAACTACCTATCATATTGAATTTCGCTTAGCATAAATATTAAAAGAGATTTCCGTATGTTCCGAATAAATAGAAACATGCATGTTTAACAATTTAACATAGGAAATAAGTGATTTTGCAAATCTAGATTGTCTGATAAATAATCGCCCACTCACTTTCTATAATACAAATAACCTCAATTTAATGCCATAAATTAGAGAAAATTACTAAAATATTTGTAGAAAATCGCCTTCCACTAATTTTTAGTGATAATTACACTATGGAAAACAGCGGTCACTGTGACTCTCATACTTGTAAATAGTAATTAGAAGACATTTTTATTAAAATATTTAAACCCGACACACTATTGTTATTGTCACATAAAATTTAATGAAAATGTTTCGATAAAAAATGACTATTAATTTCGAAAGTTTATAATAGAGTAGTTATTATATCCAGGAACTAAAACCGAATTTCTTTTTATTCGGAACAGAAACGAAATTTAAATAATAATTCTTATATATATATATAGGCTGTCCGGTTTTTCGAATGTACTCATGGGGATTTCGAGAACAGTGACAGATATATACGAAGTCGATTAAATTGGAGTAAAGTAGTTCCAGTAGTTGTTCACTTCAACGACGTATTTGGTTTTTCTAAAAATGTTTCAAATAAAAAAAAGATATAATATATATTTATTATTAATACAATCCAACTGGCAGTGTAGAAAATTATTTTTTCTTGGGGTCATTTCCGATGACATAAACTTTTTTGAAATGAAACTAGTAAAATAATATTTAAACAAAATATTTTTTCGAAATTTAACAAGTATTTGAAATGCTATAAACTTTCACGAGATGGTAGTCGAGTACTTATATTTAAATGTCAAAAATTAAAAATAAACAAAATATTTATTTCGTTCTCAATCGTTGTTCAAAAAAGTACATCGTTTCCATTTTTGTTCTGTTGATTTAGTTATTTAGGTTTCGTTTTTAGCTTGTGTTATAGTTAGTAGGAAAGTGTTAATATATATTTTTTTAATTTGTGTCATTCATTGAGATCATCTGTAGTACGAGTAAATATGCAATTTGATGGAACACTGTTGATTTGTATAAAACTGATTTCTTATGTCTTTATTTATGTGACAAATACGGTAGATAGATTTAGGATTGTTGTACTGAGGAGAATATAAATGTATATTTAATATTCCCTCGAGAATTGCTGCCAAATTTGTTTGTAATCTTGCCGCAATATTGTTATCCCGTAGTCAATTAGAAAATCAGAATTATAAAGAAAATCAATAATTAATTTAGTATAAACTTATTTATTTTACAAAGCAATTAATACATGTATACATTTTACAAAAGTTAGTTAACTTTTTCGCCGGGGGACATATCCCTTGATGGCGCAATAGAAGTTAAAAGGAAGGAAATGTTGTACTTGTTGTAAACAATTTATATTTTTCTGTGTAAACGTCAATTTCAGGCTATTTATTTTCTTTATAAAACATATAAACTACTTGTGGAAACATTACACGGGTTCGAAGAAAGAAAAAAGAGTGAGTTAAGTAATATTGAGGTTAAAATTGATCACGCATTCAAGTTCCGACGGAGAGTGACAACATCCCAATATGAAAATTAAAATTCCCAACGAAAATAATAAAAAATAATGATATCGTTATGTGAGTCTTTTGGCCGTGAAAAGAGAAACCAAATATCTCGATGCAAAAATCAATGCGCATGACGTCAGAGAGTCTGTGCTGCCGCCGCCTACGTCATCTCGTGCGGTACACACGCGTCTCGACGCTCAGCACTATAGGCGTCGCTTGACGACCGTCATAACCGCCTCCGACTGGCGCAACTCACCTCTGAGGTAAAAAACTATTTCTTTCATTTCATTACCTTGGATGTCCCGGCAATTGAAGCTAGTGAAGCTTGGATTAATGAAAGAATGGCTTACAGCACCCTAGAAGTCTAGATTCCAGACATTTGGGATCATAATATTGAATTATTACATCATAAAAATACTCATAAAGATGAGCTTATTAGTTATTGTAATAGCTGACATTTCGACAATTCGAAAATAAAATTTTGTTTTGATATTCACATTTACTATTCTATGCAACCGACAAACTGGCTTTCACCAATTTAATATCAACTCTTGTGGCTCTCCCTCCACTAACGTGATTTGACGACTGGTAACCGTACTTCATTCGAAGAAATATATCACTTACCGAGATATGCTACGGCAGAGTGCCATACTCAGTAATGGGTAAAAGGCGTGATGATATATTTATTTATTTTACTATTCTATGAATACAGATTTCCATTCCAGTATGCGCGTTCAAACATTATTCATTTCGACTTATATAAAAAATACAATTGTATCTCAGTGTCCATTATAAGTTCTACTGTAAGTGGGATTAAGTTACTGTTATGTAGATATCAAATAAATAAATGTATTTGGCATATTATAAAGATGTTCTGCATTATGTACATGTTTTACTTAGTTTATGCAATAGAAAATCATGGGTAATCAATTCGTTTTTTATTGTTTTATACAAAAAAAAACTTAGAATTAAAGTTGTACATACTGTATTTGGTTTATGCAGAGACATTTATCATTAACATTTATGTTTAAAACTAAGTTATAATATCGAAACTGGCTTGATATGTTTATTGAAACAATAGAGTCAGACAAAGTTTCTGTCTATTTTCAAGGCAATTAATAAAATATGCAAAAGGACATGTTTCAAAATGAAAAAAATAAGTTAGAGAAATTACAGTCGAAACGAAGTTTACATGTCGCATTAAAATTATTCAATTAGATGTAAACATCTAAGAGTTAAATGAAATAAAACTCATGCATTTTTTGTTTGACTTGAAAATGGCCACACACCTTGGCCGAAACGTCAACATTTTTGTTTTAATAAGCATATCAAAGAAGTACTCCATTAAAAAAATATATATACGCCTTTTTACCCCGTAGAGTGTGACACTCTGCAGTAGCAGATCTCGGTAAGTGATAAATTTATGCGTATGAAGTGTGGTTACAGCAATCAAATAATAGTTCCCAAAGCTGTTAGCGGAGTGGAAGCCACAATGGTAATTTTAATGGAATGAACATCGGAATTCGAACCCGGTTTTTCAAATTCACAGGCCATTTTATTCATCCTTATCAAAATTTCCGACTAATTTGATTTTCAAAAAAATATTAGACAGTGTTTAAGTTAGTAATTAATTAAAAAAACTAACTGTCAGGTTAAGAGTTTTAAGATTTTGAAATGTAAATTTAGCATTTATTTTTAGCAGCTTCTAATATACTTTTAACAGCAAAATAATAAATAAGAAGACACAAGGTTTAGTTTTGACATATATACCATGGGGTCTTATTTCACTAAAAAGTTCCATATATTCTTGAATTTTTCTACATATATATAGTGTGTGGCATTCTGTCGTAGTAGATCTCGGTAAGTGATATACTTATACGCGTGAAACGCCGTCAAATCATAGCCCACAATGATGTAGCAACAATGTTAGTGAAAGGGGAGCCATAGGGGTAATTTTAATGTGTTGAAAATTATTTGCCTAAAATAATGACAGTTTTGTCACCATTTGTTAAAATAAATTTAAAATATCACACATTTGTAAATATTTTGCTACAAATTGATGTATATATTCCATATAAAAACAGCATGACAGTTGCATAACTTGTGAATTTAGTTTTGTTAAATTCACATTACGAGTAGTATAATTATAATACTATTTAAAAACAAAGGAAAAGATTGTTGTGGGTATCTGGATCCACATTTTAGCTTTCTTTCGATGCACGTAGTTATCTGGTCACATAGACTGTCAGATACAACAAAATTTTAATTCTGTAGGTACTTACCATATTATTCTAAGCTTTTTATTACAAACTATATATAAATATGAAATATCTTCATGATAGAAATATTTAAACGCACTTTCACAAACATTTAGCAGGAACTAAATTATGGTATCGCCTTTTAGTTGATATCATAATAATGTTTTATCATTCTCCTACGCATTTATTTATGTATATTTCCGGTGATTTATGTTTTTATTTGTATCTCGATTAATAATTATAATCATCATTAATTATATGTTCACAGTAATGCATATTTAAATAGTGCACAAAACATTACCAGTAAATATGCTAACAATAAAATATTTTAATTTACTATTTCTTTAGACTGGTGTGGCTTTTATATTTATCAGATTTATTTGCTTTTTAGATGCACGCGCTACGACGGTACGAGCACACGAACTTTTAACTTAAAGCATATTTATAATTTGACCTTTTCCACATCAGGTCGATGAGATAAGTAGTTATATCAAAACTATTTCATTTGAACGCAGCAATGTAATGTGTTTTTTTATTTTAAAATTTGTTATAATTTCAATTCTTTTTAGCTGTTCAAAATGAAGAAATTGAAGATTAGGTTACAAAATTGACCATTTTAGTGAATCATGTTTCTTGTTCTATTTATACTTATTTTAGTGAATATCCTTATTTGAGTCCTTGTATATTAAGTCTGTTAAGAAAGATTATGCTCGTATGCTCTTTATAACAGGAAACAGCAAAGTAATGATAAATAATATTTATCAAAATATAATTCAAAGCATGTATCTACAAGCTTTGAATTATAAATTTTTATGAAATCGCATAATTGTATTAAATTTAATACATAATTTATTTATGTTATTTACACTTTTGAAATATGTCTGACATTCAGACCAATTCGACAATATGTGTCAGCGATCGGCAGTGCTCTGATTGATAAAAAAATTCGGAGCTAAAATAATATTGTGCATTATAACTAAGAGGAACTCAAGTAGTTCAATATTGTAAGATTTTATAAAAATTATATTATGTAACGTTTTATTCATAAATAAATAATATTTAATTAACTAGATAGAAACTCATTATTAAAAATATAAAGTAGTTGCATGTTATTATTAAATCAGTGGCACTAAAAATATTTATACTTTATGTGAAGTGCAAATAATTTTGCGTATTTTAAAAAAATTCTTATTGATCCGAAATCAGTGGTACCTGCCAATAATTTTTCTTTCAGAAATATTGAAAGACCCTGTATAAGTAATTGCCAAGAGCCAAGCCCTTTGACATAATCTGTAGTCAGAAATTTATGTTTCTAACCTCAAAAATAAAAAGTAGATGAAAGTAATAATAAAATATGGTCTACAGTACTATTCATTTGAAATCGCAAAAATCATTAAATAAGTGACATATTTTGTTATTCATTATTAATCAGATTCCGGCACTTATAAAGTATAAATTACAGGATTTATCTGAACGAATTTTACTCCTGCTATCTAGAGAGTAGAGACCACATTTTAAACCTCCAGCAGGACTTTAAATAATAGTTACAGTTAACCTGCTAATGGCCGGTTTTTTCAGTAAAGGCTAAATTTTAAACTTGATATAAGTAAACAAATGCAAATAAAAATTATATGGCAAATTGGGTAATTGACAATGTTATCATACAATCGATTTGCTTTTATTTATTTTAACTTCGTATTAAATTTAACATTTAATGTTGAAACCATCCAAAAGATAAATAAATATGACCAATTTTTTTTATTATAAATATAATCAAAACTTCATATACGTACAGAGAGATTTTAAATATTTAATAATTTTCCTGCACAGCAATATATTTCCTGGAATACCGGTGTTTTCCCTGGAAAAAGTTACGCTTTCCACCACTAGATGTCTCGAGCTACACAAACCAATTTTGATTTAGTTATCTTTGAAAAAAGAAAAACAAAAACACGTATCCAGTGCGTGGTGGATTTCGCTTAAATGGAAAAATGAAAACGTACCTACCGGCCAAATTCGATAAGCTCTCTATCTCCTGCAGAAAAGATAAAAAAATATATTTTTGCTGAGCCAGCATAACAGTGTCTAGAAATTTGTAGAATCTTTGCAGAGCAAAGGAAAGAGACACGAAGTGATATCATCTGACCCCAGGGGCCTACGTAATACTGTCGATAGGCCTTTGTATTGCCACGTTGTTTACTGTACGTACGTGTACTGAACGCTTTCGCCTTCGTTATGGCGTTGTCAGCGAATGTATTTTCAAATCAATGCGTACAAACTTTTTATTTAATTTTCATAAGTGTGTATTTGAAAGATGGATTGTAGAATCTGATAGTTTAATATTAATTTATAAATGCTGAAATAACGTATAACGAGAGCAAGGCGAGTAAGGCATTTAAATTTATTTATTTATTTTACCTGAAACTAACAGGAAAATAAACATTTGCCTGACCTTTAAGCCTCAGGAAAGCTTTGCTTTGCATGCCTAGTCAGGATAATAACATATTGCAGGTAATGATACAAACATGAATGTCTAGTTACTTTAACAACATAAAATACTGACTGAATATGTAAGTCAAATATTTCTTTTAATTCAAATAATTTAAAATATGTACGAGTATTTGTTTATAAGTTTCAGGTAAAATGTTATTCGTAACACGTCAGTAAAGCGTCGTACAGGATTCGTAAGCTGTTTCAAGCCTCGTTATTGCTCTGCATGAAACTATCTACTCATCCTGTAATTCAACATTTTCCTGACTTTTTACGTAAATAACTATTGTTTTCATTTTATCAAGCAGACTCAACTGTTAGGATAATATAGCGCCTCGGATGCTCATTTTAGATAGTATGACAACGGCACACAAAATACAATATTATAGGTTGATGCAAGGTGGTCACTCACCTATTACTACTCATATTCAGTGTTGCTTAACTTTCATTAACTGAACTAATTTATTTAGTTTTTCTTATTATTAAGTGAACTCAACTACTAAAGAACACAAAAAGGATGCCATTAACAAATGATTATTTTTACCATCTTGTAAATAACAAATAAATAATTTACTGTGTAAATATGTATCCAAGTACAATAACCACCGCAAAAAGTTCCAAAAACTTAAAAAATGGTTTGAGTTTGAACCGCTCTCCATGGCTTCGAAGATGGTTTACTAAGCTGGAGACAACTTAATCGTTTTAAATACCAAGTACATCAGAATTTAATTGTAACCACAATTCATAAAAGTTGTGAAAAATAGAATCCAACCCAAAATAGAGTCTGGTTGTATATTATTTGTAGAGTATTACTTGCTATGTCAAATTCGGACATTTTTAAAACTATAAGTTAATTTAAGCATGAGATACATTCTCAAAACTTGAAAATTTTAAAATGTCTGAAATTATAATTCAGTACTCAAAAGAGATATGAAGGCATTCTATTTCTTGTGTTCTGATTGATATACAACTATATTATTACAGTTTCGATTTTTGAACTATGTAGTTCAATAAAAACATGTACATATCTAACAAACGAAATCATTTAGAGCATATCTTTAGCCCCTGAGCAGTGATTCTGAATAATTTTCAAATAATGTAAAATGGCACGTGAGGTGTAAACCACTTTGGAAATAATTGTACACATTATTAGAATTAACGAGAATTAATTGGAATTAATTGAATTAAGTGAATCTAAATTGAATTAAATAGTATTATTTGAAATTAAATTGATTTAAGGGAAAATAATATAATTTAAATATTGATCGGGTATTCGAATATACATACTTATAATTATATTCGTATTATACACAAGTTGATGGCAGTTTTATGCAATAGAAGACTATTCATTTTATGGCAAAAACTATACATATATTTTTTCACAATTAATTAAATTAAAATTTTTAAGTACAAATTTGTAGACTTGATTTGGCTCTTGGCGTCACGTACTCCTATCAGTTAGTAATATGCTTTAAAAAAATTAATAATGGAATTTGATTTACTAGTTTAAAAAACAGAAAAAGAAGGACCCGTGGACCATTGGCTCAGAATCCCTGCTCTTCAAGAAGTTTCTGTATTGTTTTGATCAGGATTAAAAAAATATATAGGTTTTAGTTTCAGTTTATTAAAATTAAAATTTCGGTTTCGGTTACGAATTTTTACGATGTTGGTTCAAAATAAACACATTATTTTAAATGTCAAAATAAATATAATTTGTATATTTGTAAAAATATAATTCTAAAATAGATAGGTTATATCCTATATGAAACAAATAATATATTAAGCACAATGTATAATTACAATATATTTTATAAGTCACTAATTCCTAAATTTTCTAAAAATATTTGTGATTCTGTTTTCTGCAATTTTCAAAAGTTGATTTTGCTTTCACACTATCATTCAAGTCCAGTTTAACTTAACTTATATTTTTCTTCGTATTCTTACTATTTTCAATTCAGTAAGTTATTTATACCGATTTATATTTACGGTTTTAGAACGTTTCCGGTAATAAATTAAATTTTCGTTTATGTTCTCGGTTTCCATAGTTCAAAACAAAAAATATCTGTTTCGGTTTTCGATTATGGTTTCATAAGAAAGTTAATATCAGTGCGGTTTTCGGTTACGACTTCGTTACGGTTCGAGTCTCTGGTTTTGAAGTCTTAAATTAGTCAAATTTTAAGAAGTATTTAAATTTTGTATATTTATTGAGAATCTATCTATGAATGTTAAACAGTACTCATATTTATATATTTATGTAACATATTGGGGTGAAACAAGTCAGCCTGTGGACTTGGGAACCCGCGTTCGATTCTCGCAGCCCACAAATTTGACTCCACATTAAAATTATCCCTGTGACTCCCGCCATTACTAACATATTTGCAGGATAGTAATTTAACGGCTAGTAACCGCACATCACGCATCACTTAACCGAGATCTGTAAGCTCGAGTGCCACAGCCAGTAATGGGTGTAAAGGCGTAATGATATATTTATTTTATTTAAGAGAAATTTCTGAGTAGAACGCGGTTGTAGTTTCTGTGTAGAAAGTCCGCTTCTGAATTATATACGTTACGCAAATCCTCAAAACAACGAGAAATGCTGGCGGCGACGTGTAGAAACTTAGGCACCACACTTTTTTAAAATTATGACCTAATCCACGACTACTTTACATAGCTTTGACAAATTGAGCTAAAACGCGTTCTTGTATTAACAAAAGTAAAGAGTCATCATATACGAGTAGTTTCAAATTACATACAGTACGACGAGAAATCGATCAAATAAATAAATTAGTACATACATACATACATAACATCACGCTATATCCCATTAAATGGGGTAGCACGAACCCCTGAAACATTCTCATCCTGACAAAAGATACTCGATTCGACCACATTAACACTTCCTCCATACAAACTCTTTCTTTTCTCACAACCAAAATCCATCAAAACGCAACAAACATTCATCCATTCGCTCCTGTACACCAGTTTCGTAAATCTTCACTTACGCCCACTTCTCTAACAACGAAATTAGTTGGAGGCAGAAAACTATTGTTTCAGTTCTAAAAAAGTGTAAAACCGGCATTAAATATTTACAAAATATAAATACGTTTAATAAATAAAATTTCATTGATTAAAAAGGTTCTGACGGTAATTTGATGTAATTATGATGGTTTCCGATTCCTTGTTAAAATACAACCCATCTGACTCTGAATAGCCTGAAATACCCCGAACAGATTATTGATATAATTGTCAGTGTTTGTGTAAAATTAGTGGCCCAAGGGAACCCAGGCAGCAACAAGAAATGGCTGATTAGTATTGGTATCTAGCAAGTTATTTCAGTCTGAACGGCAAGACGTAATTAATCATTTAACAAGAGAACTTTGAAGTAAATGTCAACGTGATACGTCGTAATTACGTTACTTTGGGTGTGATTGTATATTCGGATAAGTATAGGGCTGATTACTGCCTCGTATTTTATATTATCATCGAGCTAATTATCGCTATATAGTCACGCTAATATGATTAGACAGTAAACAATTCAAAATATCTCCTTGCATGTTAAACTAAAACGGAAAGAGCATATATAGAAGAAAAGAACCGAACTAGATATTAAATATAGACAGTTGATTGACTGTTGCGAAGGAAGTCTAAACTGCCACTTCACAATAAAATTATAATTTACAACCAGATTCTGACATCAGTTTGGATATATGGCATACAGCTATGGAGCTGTGTCAGAAATGATTATTGTTGTATTTTTATTGACATATTAAATAGTTCACTGTACTAAATTCGAATAAAAAATTTCGAACAGATCACCTATATTGGAATCATTATGATATTTTCAATATTTATTTAAAGCAACATATTTATAGAATTTTTATTATATCTGATTTACTCGAATTTCATTAATTTAGAAATTAATTATCATTATCAAAGCTCTAGAATAGAAATATATTTGTTTGAAGTGATTTGTTTATTGTTTAATTAATTTCGTATATTAATTATTATTATCAATTATCACTTGTATTGAAGTGAACAAAGTGGTTTGTACACAGTTTGTTATTAGCTTTTGTTATTACGATTTTGTCATGTATATTTTTTAATTTTATTTAGTTACTTTATTAAATATCAAATAAGTCCAATTAATTATTTCAGTAATGGGATAGTCTGAGATTTGATAACGAGAGTTAAATTGTTATTCTTTTTAAGATCTCTATAGCTATATTATACTCGTAGTTAACACATGATGTGTTTTATTTACCCATAACTCCTGCCGTCGAAATTCCGACTACTCCTTTCATAATTTATTTTATTGTATTTTTATTCATATCAGTGCTACTATAATAACAATTATTATTTTATCTCATAAAAACATTGAAATATTATTTCGAAATGTCCCAGTAAATTAAATTCTAATAATTTTTTAATTTGCTTAAAGAATACTTAAAATGATCACACACAATTAATTCAACAAATTTCTTCAAAATAAGGATCCCTTATAATTTATGTTGTTAAAAATAATTTTCAGGCAAATTTTAACACAATTGTCAAATACTTGAATTTAGAAAAATACCGTAGCAATTTCTAAACAGTGATAATAATGATTATAAATATTAAAATCTAACTGTGCTGGCCAGCCTCTGACGATGCCCTCATAAGGTGACTTGGAGGCTGAATTTTGTGAAACATAGCCAAGTGTTTATTTTATATTAAACCTTGTTTCACCAAGTGTTGGATGAGAATTAATTTTGTCTTTGTTGTTATTTAAATTGCTATTGCGTAGTTTTCCTTTTTTTCGGTAGATGGCATGACCTGTTCCACAGAACTTCTCATGTCATCTTACCTGTTTGTTAGAGATCTTATTCTCTGCTGGCACAGGTCTTCGTCACCAGCTTCTTCACGTGAACTTTGTTCTAGGTGAAGAAGTGAGTTATACCATACTGATGAGCTCTAATAAGAGCGAAACGCGTCTATGGTTACTAACTGTGCTGGCCAGCCTCTGACGATGCCCTCATAAGGTGACTTGGAGGCTGAATTTTGTGAAACATAGCCAAGTGTTTATTTTATATTTTTTATTAAACCTTGTTTCACCAAGTGTTGGATGACAATTAATTTTGTCTTTGTTGTTATTATAAATATTAATATGGACTCCAAATTTTCATCCAAAATGGTTATGTACAAAACACTGTTTAGAGAAAAATTTTAGATCAAAATCAAAACAGTTATTCAATTCCTTACAAAGTATTCTTATTATCATCTCAAAACTACCGATGGCGGCACTATTAACAGTTTCATGTAGCTGTAAGACACCACACAATTGCTGTAAGATTATCTCATTCCTGTCGCAAAATATCTAGTTACTAATAAAGGATTTTGGCCGTAGTTCCATTCTTAGCTGGAACAGAGATAATATTTATTTAGTACAACGAAAATAAATTAAAAATAATGATTCCTTTACTAAGGAAAAGTTTTACAGAACTATGGTGAAACTTGTTATTAGTAGAGATGGGCGAATATCAAATTTCTCGAATTCGAATATCGAATACGAATATTAATCAGATCTCGAATATTCGAGGTACTCGAATATTCGAATACTCCTAAAAGTTAATTTATTTATTATTAATAATTATTTAATTATGTCCTTTTCATTATTTGAATGAAATTGTTAAGATAAAATAAATTAAAACAAAAAGAACAAACAAAAAAGAAAAAGACGAAAACTTCAAATTTAAGGTTAAGGTTCAAATGTTGGCGAAAAATAAATTTGAAATATGGTACGTCTTCATGGTAAAGAAAAACATAGTCAAAAATTGAGGTCAACATATGGTGCGATATTCGAGGTATTCGAATGTTCGCTATACTGACGTTAATATTCGAAAATCTCGAATATCGAATAATGTCAATATTCGCGGCATTCGACTATTCGCGGATGATATTCACCCATCTCTAGTTATTAGTTAATGGATTTTATTAACAATAAGTTAACTGCCGTATTTTAAACTACTTCTTCGCCTAATAAATGTTTTAATTCGACTTTATTTTGACGTCTTTCTTGTAGTAGTCATTTTTCCGTCATGTATTTTACGTGGAAATAGGAATTTGATAACACTTCGATTTGTTGAAATATTTTGAATGTATATATTTATTTATGTGCCTATAAAAATGATATATTCATGTGTTTAATATATGAATAGGGAATATGTAGCATGTTTGAAATATATATTGACTAGCCGTTGGGATCCCATAAACTATGGACTTTGTTAGCTACAAAGTGGGTTAAAATGAGAAACATTTTACAACATTTACATATTTTTAATATGTCGAATATTACCGTTGTCATGGTTTTCATGATTTGCTCAATAAAATGGTTACAATTTTGTTTTGATATTCAAGGATGACATTAATTTTAATATGTATATTGATAGATATTATTGGAAACTTGTTGCATAATATAATATTAAAACTATTACCATGGATAATAACGAGGTACCAAAGGCATAAATAAAAAAAGGATTTATAATTACAAAAAAATTATAGATATTTTGACCAAATAATGAGTTATCAAATTTTAAAACTGAATTGAAAGTTTAACGATGTGCTATAGAATTGTGACAATTTTCGTGTTTTTCTTGCATTATTCTAAATTATTTGTTTTTCTGAATTACATGCCAAATGTGTCTGCTTTTAGTTTGTTTCGCGAATCTCATTAATTAAAATATTCACGTAGTATAAATAAACCGGCATAATAGAATAAAGTCACATTCATGAGTGTTGACGATGGGAGATAAAATATGTCGGAATAGCTATTAGAAATTTTGAAATTGAGATTAGAATTTGTGTTTCGACGGTACGAAATTAAAATATATTATGTGCCGTTTTTTATATCTGCACTACTTTTATCTTAAAACATTAATTAAAAATGTATGCTTACATTTTCTTTGACTAGGAATTCTTTTGAATCTACAACATTAAATTTTTATTTCATTATGCAAATATTTAATATTGATTATTAATTTTTGTTAATAGGGGCAGTTGTTGCAATATTGTTGTCAATACATCTGGTAAACACGTATTATTTCATTATGTTAATTTTAAAAGTTAAACAATTGATGATTGCATTAATCATGCCTCATTGAACCACATAATTAGTAATTACTATGCAGTTGTTGCATTAATGACCTACTGCACTTATGTTACTTAAATTGTGATTACTAATTAATATAAATAAATTGCTGACAGCAGTATTTGAATTTAGAATTTATTAGATTTCATTTGCTTTTGCCATTTATCTATATCTAATATTCCTCCCTATTCTATAAATGAATTATTATCTGTAATCAATCGATATATTAATAAAAACTTTAATATTTCATGATTACTTTATAGAATATCACAATTTCGGTATTCAATGATTATAATAATTTATCTGATATATTTTCATGTATTTTGTTTACTTATATACGTACCTGTTATTATAAAAAAGAATATAGTGACAGCTTTACAAAAAGAGATTTTTAAACTAACAATCCTCGTATGAGACCAAAATGAATAAAACTTGAAATTGATTGTAAGTACAGAGTGCCGAAATGATTGTTAACAGAGTATTTATGAAAAATAAGGTTTGTTATTAATTTATCGTTCGGTAACAGATAATGATTGTGGTATAGAATACATTTTTATAACTCTGAAGTGTTATTACACTTTACATTACTGTTCTGGTATATTTGAATTTCTTAGTTTTGAAGAATACAGTGTCTTTACCGGCACAAAAAGAATTTATGTAGAGCAATTTCAATTTTAATCAAATTTAAAGGAACATCTTCGCTTTGTTCTATTTCAGTTTCCACTTAATACTCCTTTGAAGTGCTTTCAAAGGTGCTAACGATACTCACTCAGCACTAAATGAAAATAGGGAATTGTATAAATATGGTGAACGGTTAAAATATAGAACTTCTAATTTTTCGCTGTAAATTAACGTTTTCAAGGTAATTCAAAATAATGTTGAAAACATTTTTAAATCCTCTTTACATAAGTTTTAAATGGACATAGAAAAAAATTATATGTGCACTTTCATACGCGAAAGGCATACATTACTTTCTGCTTTAGGAATGCATTAGTTATTTATGATATTAGTACGTAATGCTGCTTTAGGTATGTGTGTCACATAATATTTTATCTATGGCCGAAAACATCAGAAAAATGTTCAATACTGAAAAGTTTATTCTAAATTGGTAAACTGTGAGTAATTTTAATCATGAAGGTAAACCTCTAGTTTATTTTTAGTTTGTTAGCAGCAGCTTCTTCTTAACTTCCTGAATAATGAATAAATAGAACCACATTTTTACTACAATATCTATTTTATTTACATTTTCAATCATGGATTTTTACTTGAAATTTTTAATTATTTGAATTTTAATGTTTAAAAGTTTTTTTTTTAATTAGGATAGATGAAAACTAAATTGAAGGTAAATATTTCGGTCTGTTTAGAGCCATCTTCAGCTAATAGATATTTTACAGATTAATAAAGTAAACAAACAATTTTCACCAATTTAAAACATCTACCCCTGTGGCTCCCTCTCCACTAATATCTTTGAGGGCCGTGATTTGACGGCTGGTAACCGCACTTCACGCGAAAAAATATATCACTTACCGAGATCTGCTTAAGCAGAGTGCCACACCTAGTAATGGGTAAAAGGCGTGATGATATATTTATTTATTTAATAAAGTAAAACAAAAATATATGTACAAATACAGTTCAATAAAATTTACATAAGTGGTGATGTGATAAGAGGCGAATGATGACTGGATAACTAATAATCAAGTGTAATGAGTGGTAGAAAATAAAACTAAAAAATAGGTAGAGGTGAATTAAATGATTCCGTGCCAGAAGATGAATTGGTGAAAGCAATAAGGAAAATTAAATGTATTTTTAGTAAAATTTATACTTATATACTTTTCAAATGTTAATTTCAATAATAAATATCAATGAAATACGATAGCAAGCAGTTGTGATGTGCTACTGTCTGTTAGTTCGCTTTTTAATATTTTCATAGTTTGAGTTTAATGTCTTTTTATGTTTAATACTTTATGATTTTAACCACTCGTTGTTGGGCAACCCATGAGTAATGAAATATTGTTACTTACGAATTGATAACAGTCAATTATTAGCTAATTTTACACATGGTCGTAGATAAAAGATATTAAACGCAAAATCTCAAAATAAAGCATGTCGTATTTCCGTGATACGAATAGAAAAAGTTGGTATGGACATGTAGATATATGTAAACTTTTGTTACTAATAATTTAAAAATAAATGAATTATAATTGACAAGTCTTAATACAGCATGATTTTAGCTTTTCCCACTGCGCCACTGTATGACTGGTATTAAATTGTACAAATCACGAGGAGCGAAAGAGCGATCCGCACAAGAAACAATTCCTTCGCAAACAAACGACTTACCGAGCCGAAGGGTATTTATACTGGCGACGTTGGCGACCCTGTGGATGACTGTCTGTACAAAAGCGTAATATTTTTCGGGAACAATATCGCGATGGGGCGCGCCGCCCGCCACCAAAAAACCCACCGCTCTAACAATGAATGATCGCAGTGGCCGTGACGTTTCTCCGCAACTACCGACGATAAATACAAAATATATTATTCTGAAACAACAAATATTTTCTGAACTTAAGCTCTCAAAAACGGCTGTGATATTGTCGTGATGACAGGACAGTCTTCAGTATTGTTTTCCTAAATTCACATTTCAATAAAATTTAAATAATAATTATTATTTACTTTTAAAATAATAACATATTATGTTATTGGGATTAAATGTGATTTTTTTATGCACCAAGCGTGGCAGACACATTTACCTCTGAACGACACATTCTATTTTTTTAACGTCGAAATTTTTATATTTGGAAAGTAAATCCATAAATAAATAAAATTAAATAAAACAATGCATTATTCGCCGAATCTATGTATTTACTTTGGATAAGTATTTATTTATTTATTTAAAATTTCTATCTTGTACAAGTAATAAAATGTAATGACGTTTGAAGAAAATAGTTATTTATGGACATAAAACCGAAAACCTAACACCTATACGTAAATAATTGTCTGTCAGTACGGTGGTGTGGATAAGCGATACAGAATTCGAATCTGGAGATCCCGAGTTTGAATCGCACTCAAGCTAAAAATTATATAAACTATCACACTGTGGCTAGGTGAGTGCGGACCCTGTACTGTAATTGGGATTAAATTCCTGTTGTACAGTATAACATAAATAACAAAAAATAAAATACTCTTATCTCTCGTGGTACATATAATTTTTTTCTACCAACAGCGAAAAATTAATTAAGATATCTTAAATATGGGGTAGGTGGCTCAGTGGTATCGAGTCGGCCTGTGGATCTTGAGAACCCTGGTTCGATCCCCACAGCCGACAAACAATTTTCACCAATTTAAAATCTACCCCTGTGGCTCCTCCTCCACTAATATCTTTGGAAGCCGTGATTTGACGGCTGGTAACCGCACTTCACGCGATAAAATATATCACTTACCGAGATCTGCTTAGGCAGAGTGCCACACCCAGTGATGGGTAAAAGGCGTGATGATATATTATTATATTATTATTATTACTTTGTTTATATTAAATATTTTGAAATATACCAAAGATGTAAGGATGAGTTTATTGAGCTGGTGGTAGAAAATAGTTATTTACGTTTATTCATTCCTTTTTAAAATTACTTTATTAAACATTCCACATTCCACCCCTAGTGCGTCTCTGCTTCTGCAATCACAGACTAGATCTTCCATCCCCTTCTCGCTGTAGGGTTTTGTGTATGCATTCGCGACACCCACATGCTACACGTTTTGTGCCGCCCCTCGCCGCCGCCACCACCATCGCCACTGCTGGTGACGTGACCAAGTGTCCATTATTGCGACTAGAGCGATATTTATGGAGAATTGTTTATTGAAAGATCAATAGCGGATTCGACAGCCACATCCCCAACGATGGTTGGTTGCTTCTTCCAAGACAGCAAACAATGAAAAATGATAGAGGGAATGCGGTTTTGTAGTTAGAGGAATTATTAATAACCAGGTCGGTGTTTTGAACGCATAAATCAAGGATTATTATATCTGAATGATCACACTTTAAAATAATACATGTTGTACTTATAATAGAATCATTAGTAAAATTAAGGGTGGTTTATTTGAAGTAAACATGATAGTACCAGTGATTTGATAGTTATTATTATTATATTAATAATTCAAATATAATTGTATACACTACAAATAGTGATCTGATTTATATAATGAATAGATTAACTATTGTATTATTTATTACTAATATTAAACTATAAATTCGATGAATTACGATTCATTGGTGGATTAATACTGATCGGGACCTCAGTTCTTCAAATACTTATTAATATTAACATTCCGCAACATGTAATCATCTCAGAAGATGTAAATTTTTTCAGGAACTAGTCTCAAATAGAGGAAAAAAGCTCGAATAAATATCCAACAATGTCAAAAAAAAATTATATTGTGATATTTTATTTGCTGAGCGGAGAAATTTTTACGATGAGCGAAGCGACATTTCTAATTTCTAAACTTGTTATGATTTTTACAATTATCGTCTTTTAAAATTTGATAGAATTTTTTTTGTACTTGATCTCAACAAATAAATATTACGTCCTGTCTAGCGCC
The DNA here is from genome assembly GCA_947425015.1 of Pterostichus niger. Lineage (NCBI taxonomy): Eukaryota > Metazoa > Arthropoda > Insecta > Coleoptera > Carabidae > Pterostichus > Pterostichus niger. Next base: position 2,847,200 of record OX380335.1, read on the forward strand.
TCCTTAGTTAATTCAAACATCCCTCAGAGCACGATATCGCCTACTTTGAAAAGCACTGTTCTAGACATCGCATTTTACGTATATAATAACTAAAGCCCGGATTTTTAGGCAATTGCCTAGATTCAAATTTTAATCTACTTCAGGCAATTTCGTTTTTCTATACATAGGTAATATGTTTACGTGTAATAGAAGGTTTTTTTTTCGTGCCTTAGAGCCTATTTTTTCTATATTTTGGTTATTGTGCCTATTTTACCTTATACAGCCTATTTTGCCTATTTTTGTTGCCTATTCTAACTTTTATTGAGCAGACAAGGTTTATCATCTACTTCGTTGACTAATTCAGCACTCGACAAAGTGTTTCAACCTAACCTATAATATTTAAAGTACTTACTTTAATCAAGTTTTTGTGTGTGAATTTAAAATGCCGAAAGAAAAAACGTTTTTTAGTCAAAATTTTACGTGGCAATTCAATTGTGTCTTTGCCATTAATCAATGGAGCTGAGGTAACTTTAGACGATATGGCTAAATATAAGAACGCCCCTGTCACATTTTGTGATGTCGAACGAAGTTTTCAACTTACAAGCAAGTTCTGACAGACCGAAGACAGTCCCTTTCCGAAAATTTCATAGAGCAATTGCTCGTAATATTTTGTGAATTAAAGTATACTACATAATTTGAATTTGCATAATAGTTAATAAAATGAGAACCCTACATTATTATTTTTCAGATTGCGTTAATTTTTGTTTAAAATGATTATTTTTTTCTAACGAAGAGTAGATTGGAGTACCAATATTAGAAAAAGGATTCGTTTATTTATTTTTAAAACAAATTATTTACATTTAGGCTGCCTAAAATCCCGCCTATTTTAGAGTAATAACCGGCCTATATGCCTGCTTATTTGGGTGTTTTTAAGAGCCTAAATATCCGGGCTTTAATAATAACTATTAAAATGTTTCATGACTAACTATGTAAATAATAGAATATTTTGACAAGTTTTAAAGTTAGTATGAATGAAATAAGTAAAATGAAATGTGTTAAAAGTTATAATAATTTGTTTTATTTTAACACGTGGTTTCTGTTATTTGTTTTTTGAGAATATGATAATCTTTCAATAATTAAAGTATTTAACAGGATTAGTCACATATAGAAGTAATTAAAACACATAACTAAGAAACAACAAATGCCAATAAATAATTTAAATGTATATAATGTAATAAGATTTGATCCTAAATGTTCATAACATCTTTTGAGTTCTCTTTGATGAAAAACTAATTACTAAATGATAGAATGTATCGAAACAAATAAGTCCAGGGTGATCTTTATCGATGGCCAAGCTGTTGCACTGCGTCGCGTCGCGGCCTGCTGAGCCTCGTTGGTGAGCGGTGGTGTGGGGGTGCAGTAGCACGTGCGTGACGTCACTAGGCGCCGACACTTCGCGCGCCCAGACGCGAATCAATTAATCACACGTGACAATGTGTCAGCCGCCATATATTATTATTTCTGATCCTTTTCGTTCGCCATGATTCATCACCGGAGCCCGTCAAACGCATTTGTTACATTTTTAGACCGGATCTGGAGCGTGCGTGCGAAGATTTCGCGATAAAAAGTGAAATTATTAAATTCTCCAGCAAAAAGAGTACACCCGAATCTATACATAAAAACTGAGTTAATTGTTTTGTCGATATATTTTGGGTAAGCTTTGAATGTCATATTTATTTATTACACTTTTAATTAAGGTCGTGGAAAATAATTTCTCGAGTACCGCCATGTCAGTGGCGTCGAATAAAGTGCAACGTGATGTTGTACAAATTATGTTTTTTTCACAATCATTAAGTTATACATTCATTATGTGTATGTTTCTAAATAGATATATAAGATAGTTCATTATTTAAAAGTGCAGGATAATACAAAAATGTGTTGAATAATAAACCATTATCAAACTGTTAATCCAATCCGTTTTCGATTACTATAAAAACGTAGCTCATTGAGTTAAATAATATTGCCATCTAGTCCGAGTAGATAGAAAACTACTAAAGTTAACGTTTATCAAATAATTTTAAAATTGTATTAATTTCTTCACACTACGACCTTCAAATGAAAATTCCTTAAATGGTCTTGGAAAAAGGACTGTATTCAACTCACGTGTTACCGTAATTATTCACTCGCTTGAAATTTGCGGCCTGAGTCGTAGGCGTATAGGCAGTGTACTAGTGAGAATCAACCTAACTACTAACATATAACATCAGGAAGTCAGAAATTCTGTATATATTGTAAATAAGTAGCGATCTGCTCATTAACTGTGCAACTAGTAGCTTACTTACTACACAAACATCTCGAATTATTGCTAAAGAATAACATATTTGCCACGTTACCAAACATAAGCAATGCAACAATGTAATAAAAATAATAAGATAAAATAGGGTTTTGTTCAAGATAATTATTTCGATCCAAAACTACAATCTTATTTTAATTGTCTAATTTATTGTAACACAAAATTGTTGAAAAATGTTTGTTCAGTTCGGATTTTTGAACCCGAAAATAGAGGGTTCAGTTCCGGTTCGGGTTCAGGTTCACAAAAAACGTAGGTTCGGGACGGTTTTCGGTTCGAGTTCGGTTCGAGCCGGTTCCTGATTATAACAATACATTGATTACATTACAATACATTATTGCAACAATTCATTGACTGCAACTATATAATACTTAATTTAATGTAATTTAACAACAGTTTAAATATGTCGAAATTTCTGATTTCAATCTTTTTGAAAAAATTCTAATACCGCCCATGTTGTTCTTATTATGATATCGTACTAAAATTAATGGTGTAATGTGCTGCATGATTACCGTGTACGCTATTTTCGTCTTTCATATTATGCAAATGAATTAGGTACAATTTCTAATCTCTTCAAATCTAATATGAATGCAAGCTCTCGCGGAATAAATAGTTGTTTGACGTTTGACCTCAGTGAAATTGCACTTAAATACGCATTAAGCCACAAAGGTTGTTCAAAAAATGAATAGAAAATAATATAAACCAAACTAAATTTCAAAACTTTTATTTGTAAGTTCGCTTTCTGTCATCTGATTGTAACTCTGCGTCAATTATTTATCAGTATAAACTTGGTTTGCGTTTGATCCAATTAGAAAACTGGTATCGTACCGTACGCTTTATATATAATACCGATAGAGTATAATTTTCAATCAATTTGAACCAATTTTTCTAAACATATTAAGTTTATCTGGTAGATGATAGAAAATAGAAAAGTATTAGCAACTTTAGTTGAAGCAAATTCATTTCCAAAATAGCTTAATATAAATACTGCCATCATTTTAAAAAGTCTTGCGTGTAAAATTAAAAAAAGCTAGTGACAGTGAATCTAATATCAGTGTCCGCGGAGCCCAGCGCGAAGGATCTGATCACTGTTTACAGACACGATATATGGTCCATATCACTTTTCTACTGATAAAATATAAACTAAACACTTAGCTAAGTCTCACAAAATTCATCCTCCAAGTCACCTTATGAGAACATCGTCAGAGGCTGGTCAGCACAGTTAGTAACCATAGACGCGTTTCGCTCTTATTAGAGCTCATCAGTATGGTATAACCCACTTCTTCACCTAGAACAAAGTTCACGTGAAGAAGCTGGTGCCGAAGAACTGTGCCAGTAGAGAATAAGATCTCTAAAAAACGGTAAGATGACATGAATTTTGTGAGACTTAGCCAAGTGTTTAGTTTATATGTTATTAAACCTAGTTTCACCAAGTTTATGAATGACAATTAATTTTGTCTTTGTTGTTATTTCTACTGATATCTCTCAATTGGCAGTTTGACTATTTACGTATTAATAGCTGAATAAATGAACAATATGATTGTATAAAATTTTATTAATTAATACTGGATAATTTCAATATATGAAACAATACAAAATATATGATAGTTACATGAATAATGACACAATTTGATGGATCAATAAAACTATTCCCCAGTTCATACAATGACGTGAATCTAGTTTTCCACACCTAACTAAATTTGAATCAGTCAATGTATTAGTAAGAGATTACAGCATGGTATGAATGTATTCTGATTGGTTGATCTAAATATTAAAATGAAGACATGTTTACATAACATAAAAAACTTGTGACAGTGACAGCGCTAATTTGATATAAAAATGTGAACAATTAATTTGTTTCAACGCTATCACTGTTACAAGTCCTATGTAAATATGTAATTTTAACGATCACGTTTTAATTTATTACCGAACGAACCACAGTTTCTTATTCTTCTATTTTTGGCAACACTGCCTTGATAGCAGCAACATGTGCAAGATGTTCTTGTGTTGCTCGAGCAACTTCCGGAGTAAATCCATTCACCAGTTGAATATCTTGAGCTATTAATCTGGGTTGTTGTACAAATTGCGCTACTTCTTGTACTGTTTGTACTTGTGGTTGCTCAGTATGATGCGATAGTTTATCCCCAAAATGTGCAAATTCTTGCTCTGTTTGTACTTGAGGTTGCTGAACAACATACGTTTGATCAAGATGATTGGTTGGAGCAACCCTTTGTCCAAACTGTACTATATGCCTCGGTGCACCAAATCTAACTGGTATCTCTTCAACTTTGACTTCAATATGTGTGGGAAGATTTTCAACTGTTAGCGACCGCGGTCCATGTAGAGCGTTAGCTGTGGACTCTTTTTGTGGTGAATGTTTTTGGACTTCTTGGACTTGTTGAATTTGTTGTTGGATTGCTCTTCGCGGTGGGATCACGTGAATGATTGGAACATTAGGTTCTTTATCAACCGGGCTAGGAACGTGATTAATGATAAGTGGAGGAATTTCATCTTCCGTTAATTGAGGAAGAACCGTACGAAGATAGTTTTGGAAGGCGATGTGGGTATCTCGAGCTGCTTGGACTTCTGGTGTATAGTCTGTGCTCAATTGGACTGTTTCACCATTACCTATAACAAATTAATTTATATATCATTTTAAAATGCTTTGTGAACTATTAATAATAGAACAAATAATTATTGCTTATTTTATTAGAAAGTATTAATAATATTTTTAGAAGAGTTTGCCGAAGACGCAATAAAAATATACATATCTTTTGAGCTTTCAAATAATTTTAGAGGCAATTATTATTTCTGATAATTTAGCAATTATCTTTAATCTAAGTAAAAGACGTGATATATTTCATTTTTGTACCTACATATTAATAATGACAGTTATTTTACAATCAAAATTAACTTCGACAGATATAAAAATTTAAAACGGTAGTTAAATAATGTATATCCAAAGCTTATTATTATGTAATCGGCTTTAAACTGGTTACTAGAGAGAGATAACAACAAATACTAATGATTAATTAATATTTGAATAGTGGTAAACTGAAAGTAGAAATTAATAGTTGTTTATGATACAAAGATTTCGTATGAATGCAGGAAATTGGAGAAAGAAATAAAAACGAGTTTAGAAACAGACTCCGAAAAGATATTTCGTCTACATGTCATATATTATTTTTTCTTCGATTGAAAGGAATTTTTTATTTTTTTAAATTTCTTTTATTCGAATATTATTTTAGCTGCCGAGAAGTCCCTTTCGTCTTGGGCCGAAATAATTATTTATGCAAGTAATGTTACAAGTATCCCTTATACCGAGAACTGCTACGGTAGACTATCACAACCAGTAATTAATAAAATGCGTGACGATTTATTTATATTTATTTATACAGGGTGTTATATTTTAATAGACCCAGCAAATATCTTGCTTATTTATCAACTTAGCAATTTCTTTCATATAACATGATTTATACAGCAACATGTAAGCTAGTTGATGACGGATGTACATTCATGATATCATTTCCGGTTTATTAGTAATTAATATCAACTTTGAAATTTCAAATGGAGCATATTATATTTTTTTACAAATTTGGAAAGTGCATCAAATTTGCTTTACAAACATGTAAAATAATCTACATGTTACATTATTAAAAAGTAAAATGGCGGGCACTTTATTATACACCTAATCGGAAAGAGAATAGTGAGCCATGACTGTGGCTTGAAATAAAACAATTAACTAAAACAATTGTAATTATTATTATTATACGAAATAATTTTTTTTGTCATAATAATACTGAAAATAAGAATAAGGAACCCTTAATAACAACAAAATGATTTTATAACAAATATTCGAAATAGCTACCAGTCTCTTCAATACATTTTGCACAATGTTTTGAAGCAGAATAAGTAGCCCTTTCTATTTTGTCAGCAGATAAAGATTCAATTGCTGCTTCATTCTTATTCTTCAGTCCGTTTAATGTGTTTACTGGTTCATTACAAACAAAATCTTTCACGTAGCTCCATACAAAAATCAAGTGGTCATATCGGAGAAAATGCATTTTGAGTCATTTTGAATATTGTTTATAAAATCATTTTGTTGTTATTAAGGGTTCCTTATTCTTATTTTCTGTATTATTATGACAAAAAAAATATTATTTCGTTTAATAATAATAATTACAATTGTCATGGCTCACTATTCTCTTTTCGATTTGATGTATAATAAAGTGCCCGCCATTTTACTTTTTAATAATGTAACATATGGATTATTTTACATGATTGTAAAGCAAATTTGATGTACTTTCCAAATTTGTAAGAAAATATAGTATGTTCCATTTGAAATTTCAAAGTTGATATTAATTACTAATAAACCGGAAATGATATCATGAATGTACATCCGTCATCAACTAGCTTACATGTTGCTGTATAAATCATATTATATGAAAGAAATTGCTAAGTTGATAAATAAGCGAGATATTTGCTGGGTCTATTAAAATATAACACCCTGTATATGCATGAGAGTGAATCAAAAGTGGTGTGTCAAGATAGGAGCATTTGTTGCATTTATTGTGTGATGAATCTGATGAATAAATGTTTAGTGTATGTTTCGCAGGTTCATGTTATCCTATTTCATGGGACAAAGAGTGATGTTATGTATGTATGCACTTGTTTTACAAGTATAAAAGATTAGTGTTACTAAAATATTCTAAATAATCTCATACCTGAAACTAAATGCGAGATAACTTGAAAACCTTGGTTAGCGCCAGCCATGTATTGCACTTCGTGCGTGAGTCCTGATTCATCCTCAAATGTGTAGTCGCCGGCCATTGTGCCATTGGGGTAGCGCATCTCTCTACGGTTAATGGGGCCCACGTTGTACTCATAATTGTATGTCCCAAACTCACCCTGACATAACGTTGTGCTTAGGATTAGCGAGAATATCACCTTGAACAAGACAAAAAAATAAAGACACTGATGAACATATTTTGTAACTGATTCTGTTTTTCTTTTTCTCCAGTTTAATTATTTGTTTAATAACGCTAGGTCACGCTAAATTGAAAAAAAAAACTAATAATTATAATAATTATAATCTTTATTGACATTCCAAGTCAAAGGCTGCTCTTCCACCTAACCTTACATACAGGGTGTTTCAGGACTAGTGTAACAAACTTTAACAGCTTATTCCTGAGGTCATTTTGAACCAAAAATGTCATATGAACATAGGTCCTATTCCTTCTAGTTACCAAAATACAAGAGGTTGAAGTTCTATAAATAACACGACATTTTCAAATTTTTGTAATCAAGATACTTTCGGAAAACAAAAATGCGCGCAAATAGGGGATGGGAAAGTTGGCTTCTATTTGGATATCTGTCTTGGTATTCTCTGGACGCATAACGGGCATTACCATTACATAATCCATAAATAAAAATCATATCTGCAAATTCAGCAGTACTATAACCATCCATTTTGAAACAATAATACAATCACAAGTACAACAATTTTTAATTAAGACAAATAAGGTATGACTTTTCAATAAAATTCTTGTTTTCCGAAAGTATCTTGATTAAAAAAATTTGAAAATGTCCTCTTGTATTTTGGTAACTAGAAGGAATAGGACCTAAGTTTATATGACATTTTTTGCTCAAAATAACCTCAGGAATAAGCTGTTAAAGTTTGTTACACTAGTCCTGAAACACCCTGTATATTACAAAACCAAAAATATAACCGACAAAAAAAAACCAACAAAATTTACAAAAATAAATACATTAACATAAATGTTCAAAAATTATATCATATTCTTTATTTTGTTCTTAAAAGAATTCAACGTTAGAGATTTCAAAGATGCAGGAATACTGTTGTACAAAGTGGGCGCTAAATAGGAGAAAGAACCTTTAAATTTTGATTTATTAAAAGTAGGAACAATATATAAATCATTAATACGGAGACTGTATTTATAATTTTTAAATAATAATTTGTCAGCTAAATAATTTGCAGTGCTGGTGCCTTATTTTATGAATCAATAATAGTTGTTATTTACATTTTCATAGTTAAAAATTTTAACTAGCGTTATAAATTAACAGAATCAATTACGGAATCCACGTACTAAATTTATTTTAAAAAACAAATATAATGAACACCCGAGGCCCTAGACTGCAATCCAGTTGGGCTGTAAAAGTAAAAATAAAACTTACCAATAATTTCATGTTGGATACAAGAACTTTTCGGAACTGAGATATCACATTACACCTCACCTGTTTAAATATTTCTCTTCAGGGTAATTAAACTAAATGACATTAATATGTTCGTGGATTGTATGTGATTCTTCGCACACAAACAAATAGTGAAATAATAATATCACTACTAGGGAATTTGTTAGCCTTGTAGCAATATCTATTAACGAAATACAATCAAAATATTTCGAATAATGTCATTAGGTAAATGCATTTTTATATTTGTTTCGTGTTAAAAATAACTCTAGGAAATAGATATAAAACCGTGAAATCCGTTTCATAGGTCAGTTTAGTATCACAATCTTTACTAAAACAATCTCAAAATGAATTACTTGGTAAGTTGATAGATATATACATATATATTTTTAGTGTTTGGGAACAAAGACATTTCTGGAAATTGAGCTAATGAAATTAATTAACTTTTTGATAAAATTGGGTATTTTTGGATTAGATGGATTATTGTTTCATTAAATTTTGTGCTGATAAAATTTTAATTTTAGGAAATCATTAGCTTGTAATCTGTTGAATTATAATAGTAGTATAAATTATGACATCAAATTTAAGTTAGTTGCCTCTTAGTAGACAGCATGACTACAGGAAGAAAAGTTAATTATATCTTAAAATTAATTTATTAAATAAATGAAAATAATTTTATTTTATACTATGTCGTGTTTTCATGATTTTAGAGTCTGGAAAGTGAGACTTTACAGTATTAGATATCGTAATACACATTACTGTACTATTATCGTGAATTTTCCAAGTTACAGTTTTAATATGTAATTACAATAATGTTGTTATGTCACTTTGAAATGTTGTACGTTATACGTTCATTAATAATTTTTATGGTATCATTTTGAAATTCATCTTACATCTTTCTACCGTAAGACTTATTTACCAGATCTATAATGTAAATAGTTATTTTTGCGATACAATCTCATTTTTCTATACTTCTAAGTTTTGTTAATGTCATGTTTACCGAAATGACAGTGATTGTCATAGTAATTTATTGTCTACATACCATAGTGTAGCCAATAGCAGCAACGGTTTTGATTGACACCGTTCTGCCTTAGTCTTCGATGTTAGTATATTGTTTATATTAACTAAATTTTAAAGTCATTACTTCTTGTTTTTTGATATACATTGTAAATAGCTAGCTGATTTTATTGAGTTAATTTTAAAATGCTATTTCAAATATTACAGACAAAACATCTCATCTCATTCTTTATCAAAAATTGATATATTTCAGAATTGTGCTAAAAACAAAATATTTATAAATTTTATCTGATAGTAGATACCTATTTTATAAACCTACGTTTATGTTTTTGATATTTGGTAGAACATAGCGCCCTGATGGTATATGTCGTCACTATGGTTCATAGCTGTCCTCATTTGACTATCATTTTGATATTCGTTACCATGTTTTCCACTAGCGCAAAATTTTCATCATTACCGATTTTGTATTACAATATACTAAAGAGAGAAATGTTCGAAAAATGCCAGTTGCCAATAAATAATTTTTTGCCGATTGACATTTACAGTTGTTGAGTTTTGGCAGACTGTAAGAAGTAGAAGTGGTGTTATGGAAAAAACAACAAATTTGAAATTTACTAATTACTTTTCATTATATATTGTAAGTTTAATTAATACGTAAGTATATAGTGATTGATAACATTCACAAAAAGCGGAATTACATTTATGAAATTATAAACGTCAAATTTGTTTTTATAACCACGTAACAAAAACATGATGACTATGATGATTCTAATAACATTAAAAATATTGAAAATAATTACAAAATTAATATTAACTTCAAACAATCGGCAGAAGGAAGTGTTCAACACGACAAGAAGCATATTTACTGCTTTGGCTAGCAATAAATCCGCAACTTTTTACCTAATAAAGAAATAATTAGGTATTTTTATAAAACTATCGAAGTACATAATTATTTTCATTGTTTTCTTTGCAATGGCAGCAAGGTATATTAATGATATTTTTTGACAGTTGTACAAAAATAATTATTTTAAAAATTGTAACTCAGTTGCACATGCACTTCTTACATAAAATGTGTTTAGTGCCCTCGAGTAATTGCTTGCCTTTTACTCTCTGTGCACTAAATATGCATTTCGCGCACTAGGTACATAAATAACTATAATTTTATCTTACAAAAGTACTTAATTTACAATTGCATGTTAGTTTGCAGTAGTGTGTTTAGCTGCCGTAACCGTAGCGAAGCCTGGTCCTGGTGAAGATGTTCCTGAGCCACTACCATTCCACTACAGCAGTACCGCCGACGTAGACGGCTCATACTCCTTCAGCTACGCTGCTGAGGATTCATCCAAGACAGAGACACGTTTCCCCGACGGCAAAGTCATTGGTGGCTACCAGTACGTGGATACCGACGGAATTTTGCAGAAGGTACAGTATCAAGCTGGCGAAGATGGCGTACAGATCTTGGCATCCAACTTGCCAGTGGGCTCCACCGAGCCCGTGGTAGACACCCCGGAAGTACTGAAGGCCAAGGAGGAGCACTTCCACGCTGTGCAGAGAGCTATCCAGCTCATCGCGCGCGCTGAAGGGCTCGCCAGGGAGTACAAGGCCAAAGTAGCTGCTAGGAAAGCAGCTGGACACCACCATGAATAAAAAGACATCCGATGCCCTATACCCGCCATGTACAGTTTGTTAATGTTCATTGTTTTATAATAAAACTAAAAAATATATATATTATTACAAATTATATCTGATGTTTTAATGTAAGTAAATTTTTGATTCCTTATGTATGACTTTAAACAAGAAATTGAAATACGCGTATTTTTTTTAAACGATTAAGTATATCGTACATAATTTCCGAAAAAAGTAATTAAAAATCACTTTGACGGATTAGTGGCCAGAAGCCAGCATCTATACAAAACTACCATCAACTCTCACCGCAGCCTCGCTATCTTTGTACAATGCACGAATCGCTATTAATATTTGTTATGATAATTTAATTTTGAAAACTATGATACTACTAATTTCGAATTTATCCTTTACTTTCTTTGTTTAGTTACACTATTAATAATTGTGTAAAATTATTTATTAACAATAATAAAATCATATGACCTGTCAAACAAAACATCGTTAATGCAATGGTACTCGTAAATAATGCTATAAATTACTTTATTTCTATGTTTTTTTTTAAACTAAAGTTTTGTGTTTACAATTTTCGTCTAAAATTAATAGGTAACTACTAAGAGCAGAATTTAAAAATAAATAAATACATCGTTTTTCTATACATATAATATATTTCAAGTAGACACCCGGTATGTAATTATTATGCTTAATTAACTTATTTTGTAATTTGTTTATAACCCCACTGATATCTGCCATTATTATTGAAGATTTATTGAAGTGTTTTTAAAAAAAAATATATTTAGTAACGTTTCTCAAAGAAAAATAAATCAAATTCAATATTAGTGTTCATAAAATAGTTTCTTTGTTTTATATTGCTCATTAATACAGTATTTTTAATTATTGTAAAATGTCATTATTTATTTAATTAAAAAGTAAAAATTGTCTTGTAATGGAATAATGACATATGTTAATATATACAATATCTTAAATCTAAATCAATCACTTTAATTTGAAACTTGTTTCTTTAAAATAAATTACAAACTTTAAGTATTTATAACTAAAACTATTATGAAAACTGAAAAATGAATAAAAAGTACCTGGTTATACACGTATTACATTTTATTTAAATCACATTTCACATAACATAAATTTAGGCCATGTGAACTAAAAACAATTTGAAACTAGATATTTAAAATTAATATTATTACTAGAATAATATATTTTATAAAAATGATATTTAATGATTAAATAAAAGCCATGTATTACATTAAATAGTTTTCTGCCAAATATTAATAAATTATTTACTGTTTACTGGCATTTAGTCAAAATTAATATACTTCTAATTTTTCATTTATTAATATTAGTTATTAATAATTAGTTATTTATAACTTTGACCTAATTATTTGCAGAGTATGTATGTGAACATGTGCAGTTTAATTGAGTTTGTGTTCTGTTACTGTTTCTATCAACAATTACGTAATTTATAAGTGCAAACTACGAATATAACACAGTCGTAATATAAAAGATACTTTGTTAGAGTTGATCAATTTCACATATTTCCTATATTTACTTACAGAATTTAAAACAATGACAAAAATAGAATAGATAAAGAATAACAATTAAAGACAGAAACTGATCCCAAGACTTGAGGGTTGATATCAACCACTCCAGTATATATCCTATTCTAATTCTGTAGTTGATAGATATATTTCAAAATATGTATTATTAGTTGAATATTGTATCATTGAAAGTGTGTACATACCATTAACACAAGTTATTCAATGGCCTTTCAATACGTGTACGACAATTTAGCATTTACACTACAGGAAAAACTTAAATTTTTAGATCCATTTTTATTGTCTCAAATAATATCAAAAGTAATAATAATAATAAATAATATATCATCACGCCTTTTACCCATCACTGGGTGTGGCACTCTGCCTAAGCAGATCTCGGTAAGTGATATATTTTTTCGGGTGAAGTGCGGTTACCAGCCGTCAAATCACGGCCTCCAAAGATATTAGTGGTGGAGGAGTCACAGGGGTAGATTTTTTTTAAATTGGTGAAAATTGTTTGTCGGCTGTGGGGATCGAACCAGGGTTCTCAAGATCCACAGGCCGACTCGATACCACTGAGCCACCTACCCCATAATATCAAAAGTCGTTCATGAATTATTGTTTTATACAGGGTGTTTCACAACTTAGAGCAAAAAATTAAAGGGTATATTCTGTACGACGTGCTGATCATGACACAAAAATATTTTTTTTTTAATTCGAAAAATTAAGGGTTGTTAACCTAAAACATTTTTTGTAGTACTGCACTGGATTCACTTTCCTATTAAACACAAACAATGAAGTAGGTATCAACTACGAAAGAATAATTACACAATTCAATTATTAGCAGTTATTTATAATAGAATTTTATTTAATTAATAACTTTAACATAATCATCCACCCATTGGCAGTGGCAACAAAAAATTTTGGACTGGGAAACATGGAAAATAGTTTTGCGATTTAAAAAAAAATATTTTTGTTTCATGATCAGCACTTCGTACAGAATATACCCTTTAATTTTTTCCTCTAAGTTGTGAACCACCCTGTATATTAATTGCAATCAAAATAATAATATCATTCTGATGATATTTCAGTGAGGAAAATAATCACTTTCTGTACACAAATGAGTTATGTTTGTAGAAAAAAATTTTATGTACGGTAAGTGAATGTAAAGGTCAAACAATTTTTGACTTTGAAACCTCAATTGCCGCTTTTGGTAATAATTATGTTCGGGCATATAGAAATAAATCTGTTTGATAAGCGTAGAACAATATTTTTCCAACGAATACTCAACAAAATTTGTTATATTCTGTCCAATTAAAAATGCTGTGCTTATTAATCTATTCAAATTTTCAAATGAATAAAAATACTATATAAAAGAGAATTTAGCTTAATATCGCAGATTAATATGAAATAACGAAATTATTTTAATTGGCATTATTGGGAATATTTGAAATTCAGTATCATATGTTTTTCAATGTAAAACGTTTTGAAATTTAGAGGAAAATACTTCAAATAAATGTAGACATAATTCGTCAATATCAATAGCACATATCAGTAAATAAAAAGAGCAAGATATAAATTTGTAATAATATATTTTTAGTTTTATTGTAAAACATTGAACATTAACAAACTGTACATGGCGGGAATAGGGCATCGGATGTCTTCTTATTAGTGGTGGTGTCCAGCTGCTTTCCTAGCAGCTACTTTGGCCTTATACTCATTGGCCAGTGCCTCAGCGCGCGCAATAAGCTGGATAGCTCTCTGCACAGCGTGGAAGTGCTCCTCCTTGGCCTTCAGTACTTCCGGTGTGTCTACCACGGGCTCGGTGGAACCCACTGGCAAATTGGATGCCAAGATCTGTACGCCATCTTCGCCAGCTTGATACTGTACCTTCTGCAATATTCCGTCGGTGTCCACGTACTGGTAGCCACCAATGACTTTGCCGTCAGGGAAACGCGTCTCTGTTTTGGACGAGTCCTCGGCGGCGTAACTGAAGGAGTATGAGCCGTCTACGTCGCCTGTGCTGCGAAAGTGGAATGGCAGTGGCTCGGGAGCCTCTTCACCAGGACCTGGTCTTGCTAAGGCCATGGCGGCCAAGCACACTAATGCGATCTAAAATATAATTTTATATTTATTTCTCTTTACTTTAATTTTCGGAGTAATAAGCACAAAACTAGCAGCAAGTTTGGAATATTTAAAACATGGTTTTATTTTAAAAATAAATTCATTATAATTTTTGACTAAAGTTAATTTATATTATGACAGAAAAATTCTGATGACGCCTGGATTCGAACCAGGGACCTTCCGCATACCGGGCAGAGATGTCATCAGAATTTTTCTGTCATAATATAAATTAACTTTTGTCAAAAACTAGGTATGATTACCTTTAATAATCACACAACTTAATAATATTAGCTTCATTATAATTGTTGTTTTTAACTAGATATTTGTTTTGTAATAATTAAAAACGTATAAAAAGCGATATGCACACAGAAAATTTCTAATATCCTAATGTTAATAACATCGAAAAATTTTGATTGCCCGTGTTAATTTGGAGATGTTAGAACCCGGATAGTTACTTAAAAAACCCGATTAATCCAAATTAGGGTTTCTTTAATTACATTAATTGGATAGGTAAATACATAGATAAACATTAATATAGTATTTAAATACTAAAATTAATATTTTATAACCTACTGAAAAATATGCGGATACGGTGAGTTTTAGATTTTCTCAAAATAGGTCAATTTCAAATGAAATATAAATTTACTAAGATACATTTATATTAATGAATTATTATTAGCAATTAAATTTACTATTTATATATTTATTACAATACTTTTAATCTTTAGCTTCAAAAATATGCAAAGTGTTTTTACACCTAAAAAATGTTAACGTATAATATAATTTGTTGTAGTAATCATAAAACAAAAATAATTTTTCTCAAAATTCGAAAACTGAAGGGTGGTTGACCGGGAGTAAACATTTTTAGTACCATTGGTTTGATAGTTATTTCTAATATATTAATTATAATTATATACACTACTATAGTCAATTTATTTATTATACCTTATAAAATAAATGACTGTCTGTAGTATTGACCATTGACACATAAAATGTACACTTCCAGAA
Source organism: Pterostichus niger (assembly GCA_947425015.1). NCBI lineage: Eukaryota > Metazoa > Arthropoda > Insecta > Coleoptera > Carabidae > Pterostichus > Pterostichus niger. The sequence goes on from OX380335.1 coordinate 2,863,061, forward strand.
CCATGATCCTAATTATGCGATTAAAAAAAAGTGCTCCATGATAAAAGCTGTTTTCCCGAAGTATAAAAACATTTAGTAAACAATAGTTAATATATTTGCTACAGAAACAATATTAGTGTCTAGGAGTCAATTTAATACATAATTAAGCGCATGATTTCATTTAATAAAATTTGCAGCACACGCCTGTTGTGAGAGTCACTTAATCTATTAGTTAATTAAAGAAGTAGTTCAATAAACATGTGAGTAATTAGTCCACAATAAATTGTCGGAAATTGGATATTACTAGAATCAATCATTAAATTTCTCATTAAACTATTGGAATTAATGTAATTGATATTCGCTAATTATCTTCTCAAATATTCTTTGGGAAGAAATAATAATTCTAATTTTATTTATAGGTACTTGTAAATGTTAATGTATTTGTGTATTGAATAATATGATAAATAATAATGAATTGTATATATAAAGTAATGAAGAATACTTACGAAATATTTCATTTTAATTTCGTTGTTCTGACGGAAAGTCTGACTGAACTGATTTAAAGAAGAAGCCGCAGCTGCTTTTAAACATTTCCAAAAGTTATTTATACCATTAGAAAAGTATAAAACAGGTAATGACTTAATGACATTGCTTGAAGTATTTGTTTACAATTACTTGTTCAAATTACCTAGTTTTAATTTAATATAAATAAATTTAAAGCAAATAGAATGTCCAGAAATATTTGAAATAAAATTCCATTTGTGGAGATAAAGTTAATTCAAACTCTAATTGTATAGAAAATAAAAATAAATTCGGAGAGAGCTTCATAAAGTGTAAATTTCGTGTGAGTGAAATAATTTATCTCGGAATATTTAAATACACTTACCATCAATTTAATATTTTGAATAATGGACGAAGAGAATGACTAAATTAAAACAGTCTCTTCATTCCAGCCCATTTCAGTGCGGCACGCAACTTTTTAATCACGCCTCCCCATAAATTAGACATTTGGATAATTTGCATTCAGAACGAGTCTTTGCCACAGCACATTTTGTTACACAAATATCCACAACGTCTCCCGTTTCAATGAATCATAATTAATGAATTCATTCAGTTGGACTTAATATTCACTTTTAAATATTCTTACTGTCATCACAAGGTGTGCAGCAGAAATCTAATTTTACTACCATTCTTATTCGTTAATACGTCAGAATTGTTTTGACGACTTAGATATTTATGCCATCTTGTGTAGCTCTACGAAGAATATCAAAACATGATTTCGGATTATGTCTTTTGAAACATATGCTTTCTGAAAAAAATTGCGAATATCTATGAGAAAACTGTTGAAAATAGTAAATATTTTCTGCCTGGTTACGTACATAATTTTTGTAATATTTACAGTGCAGTTATAAGGTTTATAAATTGATTTATGTTTTTTTTTCTCAAAAACAGGTGCACGTGACATGATTTTCTCCTAAAACTATTCAATAATCTAATTATAATGAATTTAGGGTTGCTCAAACAGTTGATTGCGATTAACTAGTTCTTCGCGGCGTGTTTTTGAATAGATATTTATTTTTCTTTCCATTCCGTGAACGAAGTGAACCTGATCGCTAAATGAAAAAGATCCTGGTCGCGACTCAATGACTGATGTAAAGTTGTGCACCGCGTCGTTTTGATTGCTAGATGCTCTGAATGAGTTCGTACATCGTAGAGCAATTGTAATTACATATTTCACTGGACTGAAATGATATTAATAATAAATACAAATTATTGAACATTAAAATTAATTTAATTTACTCAAGATGTAACTGTTACACAACAATTATTTATTTTCTACTATCTACTAAATCATATCGAAATGATTCTTTTTTATGGTGAAACAAATTTATTTTCCTGGCTTATTATGTTCTTTGAAGTATATACTGAATGCGTATGTAAAGTTGGGAACAATTTTCAAAAATGATTTAAAATCGTACAGTCAACATTCACAATATCTTATCGCCAGCAGAGTGGAAAAACAAACTTTTCACATGCACACGGCTTGCTGTGCTGCATACATTTTTTAAAAAAGGTAACACGTTAAAATGTGGATTCACTAGAACGTAATAAATGAATTCCTCGTAACGTAACCGCGTTAAACGCAGTGATGTCGGACAACGAGACTTGAATGTTGTATTTACGTTCAACATCCGTTAACAAAGGCACGTAACAATTATCTGCAAAAAACTTTGTGGTTTTAATTAAAAAATTGGTTTAGGAAGCGTCTGATATAGTTACACTTCTTAGTACTTTTATACTTGTTAACACGATCGTATTTAATTAATTTTGTTAGATCAGTTAACGGTTTTTCAATGGTATTTTACCTTATGTATAAAAACTCCACAGAGAAATGATCCTTTTGTAAATTTGACATCGGATACACAGAAAAGAGAACTGTTTGCAAATGCATACACTTTTATTTACCTACATTACTTTGGAGATGGAGAATATAAAAATCATAATTTTAATGAGTTACTCTATTTGATAAATTATTTCAATAAATATAACTCTCAGGCCAAATTCAAACTTGGTTGATTTGCTATAAAACGACTCAAACAATTTGATATTAAATTAAAACTTTTGATCTTCGGTGTCGCGATTTTTTAATGTCAATTTTTACAATACTAATTTATTTCTAAAAACTATATCACTTATGGTATGGACTGAAATTTAAACTTAATCTCTCGAACCACAAAACAATATCAACTCTAGATCACAAATAACAACACTAATAATAATATAATAGGACTATGTTTTTTTGGATTTCGATTTGGCGTGAAGATTCAAACAAATAATTTTCACCAATTTAAATCTAACCCTATGGCTCCCTCTCCACTAATATCTTTGGAGGCCGTGATTTGACGGCTGGAAATCACACTTCACGCGAAAACATATATCACTTACCAAGATCTGCTACGGAAGAGTGCCACACTCAGTAATGGGTATAAGGCGTGATGATATATTTATTTGTGAAGATTCATTTCAAATATCTAGATTGAGAAAAATACTTTCCCTATTATGGTGTCCAAGTTAACTTCATATAAAAAATAACAATTGATACATATTTTTCGAAACCAGGACATAACAGAAAATTTTGAGTACTCCTGGAAATTCTTTGTTAAAAAATACCTTTAGAAATTATGACACTAAAATCTTATATCATTTTATTTGGGTAAGTTTTGAACAAAACTTAAAATTTGCAAATTTTACATCATCGATATTTAGTGACATATAGTTTGTCAATAAAAGTAAAACATCACTAAGTTGGTATACTAGTGGGGCAACTTTTGTCTAATTTAAACGATATCATATATTTTACCGTTTTTGAAATCCTAATACGTTAATTTATACAAAAATTGAGAAAATAAAAATGTATTGATAAAATCTGATCTGGTGCTACTAATTACGAAATGAAATAATAGCTGCAAACATTAGTGTGGTGGCAAAATATTCTACATACAGAAAAATAATAATTATTTTGAAACAATAATTAATAATGATAATGACCATTAGTTAGTAAATTAAAACTAATGCCTGGTTTTAAATAAATTTACTTCTATAGTAAATATATTTAAATTAACAAAATTGAACCAATTTTATTTATTTTATGTCATGTATAACATTTCTGTCAAAAATTCGATTGTCATTTAAATGAATAAATTTTATTTACTTTCGAAATAAATTAATTTGTCGTTTATAAAACCGGCCATAATAATATACTGTTTCAAAACAAATAACATTTAACATATATAATGGATTATTATTTTCAAAATACTTCAAGTGAAAGTGGTTCTAATTATATATTTAATCAACTTTGGTAATGAAACACGATGAAAATAAAATATAGCCTAAGGTATGTAGTAATAATAATGATTACAGATATAAATGAATATAATTCTGTTTTTATTAATGTCAAATTAAAAAATAAAACAAATATGTCACAGCAAATAGCTTGATAATTGTCATTAAATTAATAATGTCTATAGATTCTCATAGTCCACTTCTCAAAAGAGTTTTAGTTAATCTTAAATTTTGATTTAGTAAAATTTGGCTAAACCATATTCTCAAAAAAGTTTAAATTAAATCGGAAAGGAACTTTTTAAAACCGGATTAGAATAAGATTAGCTAATCCTAAATTCAGGATAAGCTAAATCTTTTTTGAGAATCGGGCTGTAAAATTTTAAGCTAAATTAAAACATAATGATAATGAGTTTGTTTACGTCTTTGAGAAAATGGTTATGGTTAATTTAGAATTAGCTGAACCTTTCTTGTAAATTCGACTATAAAATAAATGATTATGAGTCACAGCCTACAAGTATATAAACAGTAATGAAACAGTCATTATTAAGAGCAAGAAAGAATCAAGTAGGTTTCTAGTTTATCTTAACCGAAGCAAACAGTCTTCCGGAAATAAAGATAAAAGTAACAAAAAAAGTTGGGTTCTATACGAATTTATTCAATCGCTGAGCAAGTCGTTCAGAATAAGTAACATTGCACTTCAATCGAAGTTCGAAATCGTAGATTGTTACGGTAACGGTAAAAACCTCAGCAAAGTTCAGTGTTATTCGCGTCGTGGCATTTCGGCGGCGGTGCCGCGGCTCTTGGCGGATCAATGGCTTGGCGGCGGCAACGGAGGCGACTCCAGCTAGTGGAGCTCCGCTCCCGCTGATTTAAAATCGTTCCGAACCGATACAACCTGACGTCCAACCGTCTCACGGAGTCTTATCCGGAGATTTCGAATTTTTATTTCGGTGACAGTAAAAAATAAGCTGTTCAATTTAAATACAGAGTTTACTAGCTATTTTAATTAATGTTTAACTACAATAAGATTGAATGAAAGGAATAAAGTAGCTAGCGTACTATTTTACCTCTATATTAGAATTTCCGCAAAAGTCAGAACTCAAGTCTTTACTTAGTAAATGCAATATAATGTTTGGAATCTTCATCTTACGGTAATCTGACTATACAAGTGTCCCATATATGAGAGCCACCATGGCGATCTTAAAAACTGTACGACCTACAACTTATATTTTAGGGCAAAGTCGGCACATTAGTAGACTTATTTAAAATTGTGGTTTTATTTAAAATATATATATATATATATAAATACATATGTCACTAGATATGAATGAAAATGTGAAAATAGTAAATTTATCAAATAATTTTAAATATATCGAGAGAAAACTTTTAAATAATAATTGTAGATACTAAAATTCCATTTACACTAGAGTATTAAAATATTTTTTTGAGCCTCCCATTTTCGAGATATAGCATAAGGTTACATTTTTTAAAATTATAACGAATACTTAAAAATTGCATATTTAAATATCATATTTTTTCCCTTTTCATAAATGACAAATTTGCTTTATTTTTAATATTATTCTTTTTAAAAGTAATTAATACATATGTCTAATGGTCTGGTTCAACAAATTTTAATTAAAATTTAGTTTTGCGAATGAAATCGAATTCATAGGCTATTTTATTAACATTTAATAATTTATATTTATTGCTCATAATTATGAAATTAAACAAACTTGTTATTATTAAAAAGAGTAAAAAATAGAATTTTAGTCATTTCATCTAAAAAATGTAAGTTATAAATGGGAACATGAAAACATATTTCAATTCTTCAGTGTAAATAAGGCTTCAGTATACATATACAATTTTTATTCGAGACTTTCTGTCTATCTATTACTATTTTTGAATTAAAATTATTTTTAAAAAACGCTATTTGTTTTAAAATCTTTGGCAATATTAATTTTTCTAAATCTGTCCTTGCCTAAATAATCAGCTTCACCTCAAACTGAATAAAGAATATGTTGATTTATATTTTCTTTATTTGTTAAATAAGAAAGAAGTAAAATCTAAATATCTACTTTCGAAATGTATATCTTCAAATATTTTCGATCAAAGTAAATATTAAGAAAAGTGAATTTAAAATGGTAGGTAGGTAATGTGGTCGTTTCTTTACAATGTGCTTAAAATTATAAATGTAGAATATTCCTTTGATGTAGGCTTATTTAAATAAAACTGAAACATAAATAATACTCATTAATTTTAAATGTAGAACAAGTATAAAAATATACAGCTTGTTTAATACTTACATATGAAAAATTTATAATTAAAATTATTTTTAAAAATTAAAAACTCTTTTGATCTGTTCAAACTCTTTTGATTTATCCTTACCCTTATGTTAACATATAACAAAATATCAATAGGTGGTTATTCATGATTAAACAAAATATAAACAGCATGACCTTTAAGTATATGTGGAATAAATAAAAATCTCCTTTTAAAAGTATAAAATTTTGAAGTAAAGAAATACGAATTAGCGATTATAAATAAATATGTACGACATTTGAAAGTCTTTGATAAAATCTGAAGGTAATATGTGTAGTGTATATAAATATGCTGCGTTTGTGTGCTATACAACACAGTTTGGAAAATAACACAATCGTTTGTAACATCTGAATAAAATTTTTATCGTATTGTCGCTGTTTACAACAGAATTTCTAGAATCCGATGATGTAAATATTCTCTTTTACATTTTCACTCTATCACACGCGCAAAAATATTGCAAAAAATAACTTGAAGTTCAATAAAGCGACTGGTTTCAAGATCCGATCTGATCTGCCATCCGATCCGAAGTCTAACCTGACATCATTGTACGAGCATTATAGTTATAGATAAACATAATTATTTTGATATGAAAATTTAAAGAGACAAATTATGCCGTAATATTATTTAATCATCTTGTATCATAGTCTAAAGAGACTGTAATTTATCATTTCTATATAGATTAGAATTGGAATTTATATGATTTGACTCAGAGCATTGGACATTTTATCTGAATTTCGGATCGAATGTTTTATTTGGACTTCATATCAGATATTTTATCCGATTTTTTTTTGCCAGTAATAAACAGCAAACCTAAATGCATACTATTTTGATTTTTACTTCTGTAGCTGAGTGTACATGATCGAAACTCAACACGACTGAATCGTTGGCATACCACAGAAATATAAGATTTGTTTTCCTATTAAAATTAACAATTTGTCGTTTCCTGGAAGAAAATACATCATATTTCTTTTGTCTAATAACGGTATTAAAATTTATATGTTATATTTGAGTTAAATTTGAAACGAAGAAAAGAAATGTTGTGGGCAAAAATTTGAAAAGTGAATTAGATGCGAATTTATATCTGAGCAAAATACATATTTTTAATTAGAAAGGAGAAAGTATGATTCACAGCATGAAATTATATATTTTACTATCTTATTTAAAATATTATTCTTAAAAATATATAGCTGCAATAAGAGATAATCAACTATTAGTTAGTAATCCTTATACGTAGTAAAATATGTTTTTATTATGTTTTCTAAATATTAACAAATGAAGAAAGTTTTAAATATATAGGAATTTAGGTGTAGGAACTTACTGTTTATGAAATAATTTTGTAATAAGTTTAATTTTTTAGGATGTTGAAGCCGAGACTTGGTAATATATTTTTCCTTTTCGTAACGGACAGTAAAAAATACTGCCACAAATGGCTAAAAAACTGAAAGGAGTCTTGAAAGTTTTGATTACGTAACAACTCTGGAGTTTTTCCATTTCTTTTAAAGTTTAATTTGTTGAAATTTGCGCACAGCTCCTGCAAGAGAAAAATTAAGAAACGATTTATCCTTTGAATTTCTCTTTTTGTTAATGACTCTGCAGTCATTAGTGCTGAGAAGGCGTATTTTTTCGGTTATCTTTAATACTCGCTAAAGATGAAAAAATTATTATAGCTATTTACAAGTAATTGAAAAGGAGGTATTTTTCTGAATACACGAGTAAGGGAGAGAGAGAGAGAGATTACAATTCGTACTTCTGAGATCTTAAAATATGATTTATTTTCTTTTCAGGTACGTACTAATCAACTGTTTAAATAAATTATTATTTATAGACAATAATTTGATAGAATTCAGCACCGTCTTTCCTAATCATTTTTTTTACTATTGAGAAATTGCTTCTAAAAAAAGTAATTTTACTTTCAAATATTGAACCGGTCAACATCAAAATTTTTCCGACCGTAGTTTCTTGGTAACATAAAAAGTAAAAAATAAACATATTTTTTATGGCCGGTTTGATAAACGACAAATAAATTTACGAACTTTGGCAATAATATTATAGATACCATAAAATAAATAAAATTGATTCGAATTTCAATACCTTTACAATAAAAATAGATTTAATCTGTCCTTTATAAATCCAAAAATAAGTAGTTATTATTCCAAGTTTAATTTTAAGTAGTAAATTAAATATTCTACACATTTCAAATTTCCGTAAGCATATTTTGATTTTGTTACTACAAAATTATATAGATATTGTAGAGCTTATTAACGACGTCAATCTCAGTTTTTTTGCTTAAAAGCTTCCATCTAAAATTTCATACCGATAGACAGACAGATTGACAAACTGGCTTTTTTCGAGACTACGTTTAGTAGTTTTAAATATGATGATGAAATTGAGAAAAAAATTTCTTATGTAGACCGGGTAAATAAAAAATGGTATAGTCTGCTAATTATCATAATCACCTGAAGTGATAACTAAAGCCCGGATATTTAGGCTCTTAAAAACACCCAAATAGGTAGGCATATAGGCCGGTAATTACTCTAAAATAGGCGGGATTTTAGGCAGCTTAAATGTAAATAATTTGTTTTAAAAAAAATAAACGAATCCTTTTTTCTAATATTGGTACTCGTATCTACTTTTCGTTAGAAAAAAATAATCATTTTAAACAAAAATTAACGCAATCTGAAAAATAATAATGTAGAGTTCTCATTTTATTAACTATTATGCAAATTAAAACTATGTAGTATACTTTAATTCACAAAATATTACGAGCAATTGCTCTATGAAATTTTCGGAAAGGGACTGTGTTCGGTCTGTCAGAACTTGCTTGTAAGCTGAAAACTTCGTTCGACATCATAAAATGTGACAGGAGCGTTCTTATATTTAGCCATATCGTCTAAAGTTACCTCAGCTCCATTGACTAATGGCAAAGACAATTGAATTGCCACGTAAAATTTTGACTAAAAACGTTTTTTCTTTCGGCATTTTAAATTCACACACAAAAACTTGATTAAAGTACTTTAAATATTATAGGTTAGGTTGAAACACTTTGTCGGGTGCTGAATTAGTCAACGAAGTAGATGATAAACCTTGTCTGCTCAATAAAAGTTAGAATAGGCAACAAAAATAGGCAAAATAGGCTGTATAAGGTAAAATAGGCACAATAACCAAAATATAGAAAAAATAGGCTCTAAGGCACGAAAAAAAAACCTTCCATTACACGTAAACATATTACCTATGTATAGAAAAACGAAATTGCCTGAAGTATATTAAAATTTGAATCTAGGCAATTGCCTAAAAATCCGGGCTTTAGTGATAACTTAGTTGTAAAAATATAACATCTTGAAACAAATCCTACAAATCATGAAACAATCGTAAAGGGCTCATCGACAGCAATGAAGATAATGTAAAACAGCTTATCCCTGCTGTCTGGTTCCGGTCGACAGCGTTTAACGGCCGAATCGGATTAGCGGCGCGCGTATTGGAATGTTGTCATTGTCCGGCCCAACCGCCGCCGCCACCACCACCACTGCAAAATTATTCCGACCTTCGCGCACAGCTTGGACTACTAATTGTTCAACTGCTAAATTACTAGCAAGCTAATGAGTTAACTTATTGTACGCTTGAGGTTGAGGTTGTGAACACCAAAGTCGGGGGACACAACGCCTGACGGTTGACCCTGCACTCCCGTGTTGTTCCGATGTTCAGATATTCTGCATGGAATGAGAATTTCGCCCTATTTTAACTTTGGTATGTAACCGGCAATATCAACATTATTCTCACAAATTTAGAATTAAGTTATATTTGCGGACAAGTATGGTCCCTAAAGTCTGTTTGATGAAATGCATCTATGGTTACTAACTGTACTGGCCAGCCTCTGACGATGCCCTCATAAGGTGACTTGGAGGCTGAATTTTGTGAGACTTAGCCAAGTGTTTATTTTATATTTTTTATTAAACCTTGTTTCACCAAGTGTTGGATGACAATTAATTTTGTCTTTGTTGAAAGAATACAGTGTACAGGACGTATTTTATTCTGATTCGAAATGGCTGACTAAAATGTCAAAATTAAGACAAAAACTATAAAATTGCTACACCGTCGCCACTGTCACAGAATACAATACGTCCTATATAACCACACTGTTATCTCTCACTGAATGGACTGTACTGTTAATATTCGCGTGTGACACATTGCAATTATACATTTTCTTACTAAATATTAGTGTCTTTCTCCTATCTGATGTACACAATTTATTGTGTTTTGAGTGGATTAATTTTGATTTTATTCACTTGATGATATCGTTATTTTTTTGACAAATTGTAACGAATTTAATTAAGCTGTGAGATTTGTTTCAAAGTAGCAATGGAAAACTTAAAGTGAATTACGTTTCCTTGAATTCTTAATTTTATTTTTAATTGAAAATTAATTATTTATATCCAATCAATCCTTCAAGCCGGTAGTCTACACTACAATTAGTTCTGTTAATTTAAAATTATAATATATTTTCAATTTCACCATTGAATATGTTTGTTCAATTTGTTGTTTGTTTATTAGTTTATTGACTTGAGAGGTTTACTCTCCATAGTTTCGAAACGTTGTTATTTAAAAGCTGAAAACCCGTGACAACTACTAGATTTATAATAAAAAATAATTGTTTGTTGATTTGAGAATCGAACGAATAAAGCCAAGAATCCAAGCAAAAGAAATCTTGTGTTATTATTATTAATGTACAATTTAGAGCAGATCAGACTACCAATATTCCGCCATATTTTGTTTCAAAAACTTTTTATAAAACAACATCATCTGTAATTATGTATTATGTTATTTTATTTGCTGATTGTGCAGAATGCAGAATTGCATGCTATCTATGTCGATTTTAAAGTTAAATTTTTATGAAAGAAAAATTCGGATGACGCCTGGATTCGAACCAGGGACCCTCCGCTTGCCGGGCAGAGATGTTAACCGCTACACCACGTCACAGGTGACGTGGTGTAGCGGTTAACATCTCTGCCCGGCAAGCGGAGGGTCCCTGGTTCGAATCCAGGCGTCATCCGAATTTTTCTTTCATAAAAATTTAACTTTAAAATTATCTTCATTACTGTACGTTCAGTCGAAGTCATATGTTAAAAATATCTATGTCGAGTTGTTTATTCATTTCTATGGCAGACAATCTGTTTTTTCACTAACCAATACATCATTTCAGAGTGGAATATTCCAGAGCGACGTCAAATGAATGTTTGACGTACTTGTCTGGAAATAGAGCACGGTACAGGCTCGATTTCCAAACTTGAAACTGATGCGATTCGGAAAATGATAACCTGAACTACGTACAGAATGAATGTAAACATCCAACATGACTGTTTTCCCATCAGCTTTTTTTAAATTTACGTATTTGTTTTTTAACTGTATGTACAGAAATTAAACTGTAGGTATTTATATTTTTTAAATTCTGATTCTATGAAACAAACAAGTTACCCTGCTATGCAATTTTGACAAATACTGAAAATATAAAAATATAAATAAGAAGGACAAATAATTGTAGCCAAAACATATGTTCTAGGGTGTTAGTTCGTCTTCATCTCTACAAAATATATATTAATTTGACCAATACCGCAAAATTTTTATTAGTACACAGGCAGTTATATATATATACGACAGATAAGGGCCAATTATGTTAATGAACGTTAGCACCTACAACAATTGCTCGAAGTGGTGCCCATTGTTATCCAGATCACTGGATGTGTCAAGTCCTAGCGCGCAACATCGATTACAGCGCTATCTGTCAAAAATACAAAAATGTTTCAGATAATACTTATGTATCTTTTTTGAAATACTTATCTATAATTAAAAATGGGGGTTTCTATTTAAGATTTCAAGGCGGCTCTCCTCCCACGTCCTCTGGGGGTTGGGGGTGTTAAATATTTGACACAATCGAATGTGCCCCTCCAAATCATTAGACTTTTGTCTGGAATGTTTTGCCATTTAAAATAGTTCGTTAGCAACATTTTAAATGACTTAGGTGCTTTATACATATTTTTTAATTAATTATGTTCGGTTTTATAAACGGTAAATTAATTTACCTCTAAAGTAAATAAAATAATTCATACAAATGAAAGTCGAATAAAATTGTTTCAAATTTGTCGATAAAATTAAATTTACTGTGGAAGTAAATTTATTCTGTCCTTTATAAAACCTGGCATTAGTAATATAAATATGAGTATACAATTAAAACAGTTTATTTATTAAATATTTGTATTCTAAACACATTTATAACAAAATACACAAAAAATAATACAAAGTAAACATCTCCATAAATTAAAAAAAGAACTGTGTATTTTATAAAATAAAATAAACATAGATAATGACAGTATATCAAAATAAATTCAGTTTATAACCATCTATATAGAATTTCGGATATGATTTTATGAATCTTTCAGTGTTGTCCTTCGTGAAAAAACACGGTTGTCTTAAGGTCGTGACGGATTGCGGGAACTGGATATCGTTCCAGCTCCTCCAACCGGCATCCGGAGTTAGATCCTTAGTGTCTTTCCATTTCAACCACACCTATTTCATTCGTTTATAATAGTTGTATTCCAGTTGACACTTGAATTACTTAAATTACTTGAAACAAATCAGATATTATGATTAATTGAATTCAATCAATTGATTCAGATTATTTTAGCTAAGTTTGAATTACTAATTTATAACAATTTGATAATGCTTCGTCACCGAGTTACAGAATTACACAATGCTCTATACCAGTGGTTCTGAACCTTTTTAAATTAATGTATCCATTGGCCTCACTGTGATAGCGATATATTTATTTCTAAATCAATATTTATTTCAATTAAATAACTTATTAGTTTCAAAGGTACCAATATTAAGAAAAATAATGTACGTAGGTTCTATAGAAGCTTGACATATCCGCTTTAGAAGCTTCGCGGATTCTTTACGTGTCCATGGATCCCTAGTTTAGAACACCTGATTTATAAAGAGATCTACGAAAATTTAAAATTTACTTCTCTTAACTTTGATATAAACGATCTCTATACAGAATGAGAAAGGTAGAACTGTAAAGTCGGGCCGATCCGAGAATCAAGTATCTTCGAAGCCACTCCGCCGTCGCCTCCGTCCGTTTTCATTCATTATTCCGGCGCCCTGCATCTTTCATGGGACACTCATACATGCGTAACATATATTTACGGGTTCGATTCACTGCCGGAGGATCAAGTTGACTTCGATTCGACTCCCGAGTGAAGCGAACCCAAGATGGGAAAAAGTTACTTATAGATCCCTATGCTAAGTCCTACACTGACAGAATTCAATTTCCCTTTAGACTTATTCACACGTACCAATGGATTCATAACTTTTCTTTCTGTTGACGAAATACTTTCTAGGGATAAATTTCTTGATTTTATCTTCTGCCGCAAGAGGCTATGATTGATTTTGTTTTATTATACAAATCCAATAGATTCAATATTCAATCATTAAATATATTCAAAATGATATTTTTGACATGGTTGTCATTTTAATTTCACTTTTACAGAATAACCAAATTTGGGTTTGTTTATGTTCGTTCTGCAGCTGCAATTACATCATTGATTTTATAATAATAGACAGGGTGTTAAGTTTAAAAAGAGCAATTCAAAATCAATATTTATTTTGTACCTCCTTCCAAATACTCTAGATTTGTATACCTCAAAATCGTGTAGAAATTGCTTGAAAAAAGTGTTGAGCATATTTGGACAGATGCACAAAAGTGTATTAATGAGGCTGGAGTCATTTTAAATATTTATTAAATCATTTCAAGTTAAATAAATTGTTCATTAGTGTTTCGTATTTTTGTATTCTGTATTATTATATCATAAAAATGTATTAATTCGTTTAATAATAATAACTATTGTCTTAGTTAATTGTTTTGTTCACTATTCTTTTTTCAATTTGGTCATCATTAAAGTATTCACTATTTTATTTTTTAATAATGTAATAATTAATTATTATATATATAATTGTAAACTAAATTTAATGGGATTTCAAATTTGTAAAGAATATAACATGTTGCATTTGAAATTGATATTAATTACTAGTAAACTGGAAATGATATCATGAATTTACATCCGTCATCATTAGCTTACATGTTACATAATGTTATATAGTATACCTGTATACAAGAGATAGCAAATTTAATTATTTATTAATTATGTAGTTGATAACCGCACTTCACGCGAAAAAATATATCACTTACCGAGATCTGATTAGTCAAAGTGCCACAGTCAGTAATGGGTAAAAGGCCTGATGATATATTTATATTTATAAGTGATTATTTGTAGGTAGTGTTTATAATTTTAATGTTGTCTTAACAAAATTAATAAGAAAATAAATTTGTCATCAGATCAATGATATAAAAAATGTGGAAATCAATGCTTTCCTGCTACTTTATAGGAAACACTGTCAAATAAAAGTTGTGTGGAATTAAATTTTGCATTTGAATTTATTTATTTAGTTACTGATAAAATCAAGTTTAAAATAAGTGGGTGACAGTTAAATGTTATTTATTTGTTTACACTTGTTCTAATTTAAAATTAAATTTTAGCAATAATACAAAAATTTGAATGAAATTTGTGAATTATTTAGAAATAGAATTTAATTCTATGTAACTTTTATTTGAAGTTTCTTGCTATAAAGTAATCAGAAAATCAATGATTGCGTGGGACAGCTTGTATATATTTATTGTTTAGTTTGCCACTTCGTTAGTACCACGTATATATGCTCCAAATATCAGCTAAAACTAAATTATGTTCTCTATATTCAACATTACTTCATAACCGCAGGAAAATATATTTGTTTGGCAAACTATAGCGAAGCGGCATGCACTTACGGGTGTAATGAATATGCAGGCCGCGCGAGCCAGTGGTAGTGACATGCCGCCACTGCCGCCGCCGTAGCACTCTGCGATCTACATTACGGCGGCGGACGTTACGAGCCCCACCTCCCAACTACCCCCGAGAGATGCTTCGTTACGAGGCGAAAGCAAAAACTGTAACGCTAGTAATTTTATTTCATGCTGATAAGTGATTAACTTTGACATTTTCAAGTAAGATTTTTTTTCTATTTTGGATAAGTTGTTCAATGCACTTAATGGGAGTTAAATATTGATTTGCTTTGTTTTTGCTCTTTAACTAAAAGGTTTAAGATACAGGTTTTTTTCGTTATAATTTAATAAACACTTTCTTCAACTTGTAAATAAACTGAAATAGTTTCATAGGTTGATTCTTCTATAATAATGAGAAGGAATTTGAAAACAAGCAACACAGAACATTAATTATATCTTCAGACCAATCCACTAATTTGTCCACATTTAGCCCGATTTATTATCTTGTCAATTACGAATTTGTAGTGATACATTTTCACGATGTTTATTTTATTCATTCGTTTAAAACATTATGTTTTCGCAATAAAGTGGAATGAGCGTCAGAGAGCAATGAAAATTGTGACCTGCGAAATGTGCCGGTGGCGGCGGAATGCATCGGACAGCCACAGCCGCCTCCACCTTCCCCGCACACAAAGAACACGTGTGCAAAAGACGTGCAATTGTTTCGACCTCATGCTCTCATGAACGCGATGTGGGTGAGTGTTTACACCGCTGCAGAAAATTCAATGATTTTAAGTAATATTGTTTAGCGTCCTGTACTTAATTTATTTATTTATTCACAAGGAATTAAATTATGATACTTTAATAATGGGGTAGGTGGCTCAGTGGTATCAGCCTATGCATCTTGAGAACCCTGGTTCGATCCCCACAGCCGACAAACAATTTTCACCTAATTAAATCTACCCCTGTGGCTCCTTCTTCACTAACATCTTTGGGGGCATGATTTGCCGGCTGGTAACCGCACTTCACGCGAAGAAATGTATCACTTACCGAGATTTGCTATGCCAGAGTACTACACCCAGTAATGGGTAAAAGGCGTGATGATATATTTATATTTATTTATTTACTTCAAAATTTTATTGATCCAGAGTTGGAATGTAACCATGGTATAATCAAAATGATTATCCTGCACACCGTAGATATAAAATGTATTTTAACTAATGCTTTCCTAATTCTTGGATGGGGTGAGGTAGACCAGTAAATTAGCCAGCGAGATCCCTTGATTTGGCACCTAAAGATTTTTTATAGCCCTATTTAAAAGAGAAAATTTATAAACAAACTCACGAATTCATTAAGAAATTACCTATTGAAATTTGATTAGTATTTTCAGTAAATACTGAACAATAGATGACATCAATTATAGTTAATATTTTCACTTTATAATTTGATTTGATTTAATTAAAATTAAATTAAAAAACACTAGGTTAGTTTCAAATAATGTAAGAAGATATGAATTCATATCTTGTTCACCTGATGATGGTCTAGTCGACCGAAATACGTATTGTAAAATAAACTTTACATTATTTGAAACTAACCTAGTGTTTTTTAATTTAATTTTATTATAAAATGTCTCAACGAGAACCGACAGTTAAATCTATCGAATTGATTTAATTAATTATTCAATATTTAAAATACTAATTAATGACCAAACATTTTTCTCTCAATTTTTTCAAACTATTAATTAGATTAGGTAGTTCTGAGCAATGACCTTCAAAATGTAAAATAAAGTACCAATTACTCATAGTGTGTAGTCATGTGTGCATATATTATTCCATAAAATAATTGGAGCGTGAATAACAACACTTAATTACATCTCCCAATATCTAGTTTGGCTATGGAATGCTGTTAAATTCTGCCTCTCAAATACATGTATATCAGTAATTACACTAAGGCAAAACCAGGGCTCTGTAAATGGGCTTAGTTTGCCCTTCAGGGATTTTAAGTCCACCCGCAATTTATTTTCACACGAACCAGCACACAACATGCCGGAAAATAAATACTTATATTATAGCTGAAACCAGAACAACCAATTTATATTTTCATTTACTTTTATTAATTCGTATCTAACGAAACTTCAATGATAATATTAGTTCAGTCAAATGTTTTGGTATCTGATGTTGAGTTAAAACTTGTCATTATTTCCACAATCTTATAGGACGGTCTGATATGTTTATCTTTTGATATATGAGTAGCTATTTATATATTTATACGTTGTTATTCGTGGTATGCTTTAGGCGTATTTTAACCATTATACTACAGAATAAGGTACATATATAAAATTATCAATTCGATTCCATTCTTACTATAAGAATATCAAATCTCAAAGCCAATACATATTTTTGCAATAATAAAGTTATTAGGCGGAATGAACATATTACATATTCGCAAACAGCACGGTATGCCATACTGATATCATTCGAATTCGGAGATCCCGAGTTTAAGTCCCACTAATTGTTGTATTTGGCATTTTGATCCTTCTTGTTCGTAAATTTAATAAATAAGTTTAGTTTATTTTAAAAATCATAACGTCATTCCTTAGAGCTCAACAAAAAATGAAATTATTTTGAGAATTCAACAATAGGATCACGAATTTTTTTGAAAATGAACCAATGTAATGTACATTTCGTCGGAAATTCATCACTAGTGAAATTGATATCGGAAATACCACTGTTAATAATATCCTTGGTTACGAATAAAATAAATGATATTTTCAATATTTTCATAAACGTCAATTATACATTTGTTCAGTGTACATTTAATATTCAAAATTTTCATCACTGTAATACCTAATTAATAATGTGCAAATAAATACCTAACTGTTCTTGTTGATTAACTCTTGTTTGGTAAATTCTCAAGCCGAATACAACTCGTAGTATGAAAATTGACAGATAATATTTTGACATAAATATACATTCGTTGTTACGGAAATAGGAAACACAACTCATGCTTCGCACTCGTTATGTTTCCATTTCCATAACAGCTCATAATTCATGTTAAAATATTTTCAGCAATTTTCATACTACTTGTTATATTATACAGGGTGTTTCAGGACTAGTGTAACAAACTTTAACAGCTTATTCCTGAGGTTATTTTGAGCAAAAAATGTCGTATAAACATAGGTTCTATTCCTTCTAGTTACCAAAATACAAGAGGTTGAAGTTCTATAAATAACACGACATTTTCAAATTTTTGTAATCAAGATACTTTCGGAAAACAAGAATTTTATTGAAAAGCCATACCTTATTTGTCTTAATTAAAAATTGTTGTACTTTTGATTGTATTTTTGTTTCATAATGGATGGTTATAGTACTGCTGAATATGCAGATATTATTTTTATTTATGGATTATGTAATGGTAATGCCCGTTATGCGTCCAGAGAATACCAAGACAGATATCCAAATAGAAGCCAACTTTCCCATCCCCTATTTGCGCGCATTTTTATTTTCCAAAAGTATCTTGATTACAAAAATTTGAACATTTCGTGTTATTTATAGAACTTCAACCTCTTGTATTTTGGTAACTAGAAGAAATAGGACCTATGTTCATATGACATTTTTGGCTCAAAATGATCTCAGGAATAAGCTGTTAAAGTTTGTTACACTAGTCCTGAAACACCCTGTATATGAATATATTTTGAACTGGAGGAAAAGTATTATTACATTGTTTTAAATGCCAGTATTAAGTTATATACTTGTACGTTACTGTTGTTGATGATGTTGTTTAATGTGTAAAATGTTATTCCCAATTACAGTAACAGAGACCTACAGTTTATAGTGGAATCTAAACCACTCAGAAATATTTGCATTTATTTTATATAAGTTGACATTAGCGAAATTTGTACGAGAGAGTTTTTGCACGGTAAACATAAAGTTATATTTACTGGGCTATTATTGTATGATGATTAATCTTATAATTAAAGTGAGTTAATTAATAATTCATTGTGTGTTCCTCCCTCCATTGGATCTGTCAGTACACATAATATTCATAAAATGGAGCTTCAAAATGTGACAAAATCCGGCATTCTAAAAACAATAAAATGGCAACAAAACCGAATGAATGTCTCGTCATTAAGTGCAGTGTAGTCGACTAATTGAATCATCATCAATAACTCGGGTTCCGCGACGTGCGGATACAACAAAGTGCCGTGATAACGGGATATAAAAATAAACCCGGGATCAGAGCGGCTGCGGTGATCAATATTCACCGCCCCCCGCCGCGACCCGACATCAGCCCCTGATGTAATTATCTCCGTGTCTATATTTTACACCACCGATCCTAAATCGCAACCAAGTAACGTACCTTCGTAAAATCATTTGTCTGCACGCGTTACCGATTTCAATCGTCTTTGTTTAAAGTGATTTGTGATATTCAAAATTTCACTTCGGTTATATAATTTATCGGTTCAAGCAAAAGTGGACCACGAAGGTACACGGATAATATTGAATTTTAGATATTTTGTCGTTCTTGGAATATTCAGTCTACAATTCGAGTTTTACGGAAACCGTCTTATACTTACATCAAACTATGACATCCCATCAAATAGAACAGCAGGATCTTTTAAACACTACCGACTTCGCACACGCTGCTATGGGCAACGTATGTTATTGATATTTATTGACAGTTGTATGTTTGAACCTCATTTGGTGACAGAAGCTTTTTGCAGATCATTGCTAACAGCTACGGTCTGCAATAATTATTTGTATTTGTCCAATATGACTTTAAACAAAGCCGAAATATATCCATTCAACCTTTACTCGTTTATTTCTCCTCCTTTGTAATGCAACCCTAACAATTACTTGAAGATTCAATCAGTTATTGAAATTTAAGTTAAAATTGTGTATCTGCTGAAAGTACTCGTAGTAGTTATGCAAGAGCGGCAAGAACACTATCTGCTCGAGGTCCACACAATATTTGTATTCTTCCAACAGATATTCTACAGTGTTAAGACCATTTTCTGCATCCTCCATGATTCTCCATGAATTTCTATCATAGACGTCATCATCTTCGAGATTCCTCTCGCCCATATTTGTATGCAACCATTAAAAACGCTTGAAAAATAATTTAATATCATTTTTAAACAAACACAAATAATCTAAAAACCAACAAAGACAAAATTAATTGTCATCCAACACTTGGTGAAACAAGGTTTAATAAAAAGTATAAAATAAACACTTGGCTATGTTTCACAAATAATCTATGTTGTTGACAGTATCTTTCTCGTAAAGTATGAATAATTTATCGGTTTAAAAGATAACAGTATTTAAACTTTTTGTCTAGCATCATGTGTAAATCAATCCAAATTTGGTCACATTCTCCATTGTTTGATTCAGCAAGCCTCGTCACAAACATACTCTTGATGTGCTAAACATTCATTTCGCACACTGGGTACATACGTTACTATCTCTATTTACCTGTATGAAAACAAAGTTGTTTCGTGTATTTTACGCTTCTAGAGGTATTAATTAGGAACATAATAGTAAAATAGTATATCTGAGTTTATTTATTCACTAATTAAAACTATTGAATAACTTGGCACGTAAACACAACATTAACAAAACTCGTAATTGATAATGCGTTTTTTTATAACAGTATTTTCAATGTTCATTCAACGTTGTAGAACGATCATTAAGAAACAATTTTGTCAGATGTGCACGTAATATGAAGTTACACAAAGTTTAAAGTTGGTGGCAAGTTTACCGATGCACAATGTAGAAGCTCGTCTTGTCCGTTGTTGGTTCTCTGAGCTCGCCCTCCACTCGCCGTCTCGCCATGTAGCGCTGCATTCAACTTGCGTGATATTGTGCAGAAATAATCTAAATATTTGCTCATGGGAGTTTAACTCTGTGGTAGGAAAACAAGTAAATCTAATATGTTACACAGTTAAGTATTTTGGAAAACATTCAGAAATACTTTTATTTTCCAGTAGTTCGATGAATGTAATAGAAAGTAATGTGAATCGCAGCTGATGAGGTAGCGAAAACGTGGTAGGCGTCGCACTGCGTAACAAACGTATTTTCTCGTTCTCTACGAAGTGGAATTCTTTATCCGTGCACGCCAGCTTATTATTCAGACTGCGTATTCATAAGAGATTTATTTACATATGTAAACGCAGTCTAAACATGAACTCTGTTAATCAAAATGTAACATATTTCATACAGCTGCGTGAGCTGTGAGATACTCGTATACTCACCTCAGACGGACTTTTTCATTGTGTTCAAGGTATGAATAGATTTCCAAATAAATTGAATATCGCCATAAATATTCATTATATGACAGATTCATAAAACAGTAGAACTGCTAATACCAATTTTAACTTTAATTTACAATAACTAATAATTATAGCACAAAGTGTAAGGGCGGGAAAATACAAGCAATAAAAATAAATCAATGCATTTTGTTTTGTTCTGTAAATAATTATTTGAATCTGGAATAAAAATGGAGTTAGTTAACCCCAAATTTAATTCTTTTTCTGAATATGTCTGTATAAGATTTTCTAATCCTGTAATTGGGTTAATTGTCTGTCAGTACGGTGGTGTGGATAGCGATACGGAATTCGAATCCGGAGATCCCGAGTTCGAATCTCACTCAAGCTAAAAATTATATGAACTACTACGCTGCGGCTCGGTGAGTGCGGACTCTGTACTGTAATTGGGATTAAGTTCCTGTTATACAGTGCAATATAAATAAATAAATAAATATATTTATTTTATTTTGCTACTCTGCACAACAATAACTGAAGGTGAAACATGCGCCTAATTAATCTGATGTTGGTCTTTTTAAAACAAGATTCAGATAAAGAGACAAGAAGTAAATCCTCAGCACATTGATCTGTCAATATTTTTCTGTATATTTGAGTTCATATATTTTCCAAGCTTTACTTTCCGTTGGTTGCACTGTAAGCATATTTTTTCACCGACAAGGAGTATTTGACTGTTTCTAAGATACTATAATCGGGACAGAAGTAAAACATTTTATCCCTAGAGGAATATTGTGCACAGTTTATATTATTTCAACTATTCAGCTGTCAAATATATGTAAAATACAATAGAGTATAAGGAAACAAATAAAACCTTAAGAACAGCTGCAAAAGCTGCATCAACAATTTTCTTTCGAAGATTATTCGTTGTTTTCTTGGTATTCCAATTTAGAAATATAATGTTAACAAATTACACATCATGAAATACATTTCTCTCCCTAGATGTATAATATACTAGTAATATTCATAACGACTAAATTAAATTCAGTGGCGACATATAAAGCACGTCTTCATGTTTTTTTTATCTAAATTTAACATAAGTTGTCTAGGATTTTTTACTACATTTATTTGTCAAATTTATTATTAAATGTTCAACATTAATTACTTACCCAATAAAAAATATGTAAAATTTCGTAAAAACATAGCGATCGGCTACATATGTAGTTACTGTACTTAATTTAGTTGCAGTAAATATTCTGATGTAATGTTTAAAAGGGGAAAAAACAGAATAAAATACCTTAAAGAACCATTAGTTATTTCTAGTAAAAAGTAAAACAGGTACACGTGAATGCTTTCACCATTTGTTAATTTGTATTATTTGCTGTGCTACAGAACAGCGTTGGGCGAACAGTTTAATATATGCACGTTGAATTTTTTACGAAAATAAAACCTCCATCTCGAATATCGCTTAATTACTGGGCAGCCTCAACATAGAGATATCAAAAAAACAGTGGCAAAAAGACGCGCAGCGCCACCGTATCGGAACGCCTTGTAATGGGGCATCGGAGAATGAAGTGACACGAGGCCCGGTGAGGTTCGTTGTTGCGACACTTCTTTCCCGTGGCACCGGTGCTGAAGTCAGGACTGTAATCACTTTTTCTACCTTTTTGAAAGATTTTATCGTACTTGTTTCGAAATATTCTGCAATTTGCAACCAAAGCTATGAACGTTGGTGCGCTGTACGTTCAAATGGAAACATAAATCAATTGGAAGTATTTTTACTTTTTACTTATCTAGTATTTTCATTTCATTTTCATTTAGTTTATGCTTATTTAAATTAATTTAAACAATTGAAAATAAATCAGTTATTATTTTATATCGTAAAATTTAAGGATGTTAAGAGAATTTTTCGTGAAAAGTTATTTCTCCTACAACTGCTATGAAAATTTATCTTTCTGGTTTAGTTTTAATGTTGAAAACGAACGGTTACAATACGTGTGTGTGTTACAATAGTTCTTTAAAATAATTTTTGCCAGTTTTTCTGTTTCAAATTCGCTTGAAAATGTTGACAGATTTTATGTATCCATGTAGGTGGCTCAGTGGTATCGAGTCGGCCTGTGGATCTTGAGAACCCTGGTTCGATCCCCACAGCCGACAAACAATTTTCACCAATTTAAAAAATCTACCTCTGTGGCTCCTCCACCACTAATATCTTTGGAGGCCGTGATTTGACGGCTGGTAACCGCACTTCACGCGAAAAAATATATCACTATATTCTATAAAAAAATTATTTATTACAAAACAGAAAATAATGTGGAAAACTAAATTGTTTTTGAAATGTGTTTTCAATAATAAACTTTGCAATCCTACTTCTAAAGAAAGCTTAGTGAGTCGATATTGAACTGAACTGCAACTATAAACAGAAAATAAAAGTACCTGCTATCGTACAAAAAAATGAAACAAAATTTCTTTTTACTCCGCAGTCGTTTCCCAATTAATTTAAGTAGAGAAAAATATAGCACCCAAAACGAAAAAAAATGAACTCATTATCAACAAAGCAAACTAAGCAAAATTCCTTATCGAACCAAAAAAAAAAAACAAAGGATAAAGTTGGCAAAAACACGTTCCGAGTTTCCGTTCGCAGGCCGGGCTCGGCGACATATTAAACTGTTGCTAAATTATCAGAAACATCGCGATTCGCCCGTGCTTTATCCGTTGCCCTCTTTTAATTTCACGCGCCTTCGTGAAATACATCGTTTAGCGACCGCAGGCCACGGCCCTGTTTCGAGATATTAAAATTTCAGGAGACCACGCTGGCGACAGCAACGCTGGCGTATCCCAGCTGTCATATTGCCCGCAGATATTTGCATTTTTTGCAAACGGGAGAGTGCGAAGATAACTGCTCATTTCGTTGGACCTTCTGTGCCCTCTGGGAAACATTTGAACGTCGGACTGGCGGTGACCATGGTTCACATTAAGGGGAACACCTCTGAAAGAAATTTAAAATGTTATCACGCAGTATTTTACATATACAATAAAATACCAAAACTAAATGGATAAGTTATATTGTATTATATTGTATTATATAAATATATATGTATATTTTTGGATACCTACTCATACATTTTGTTGAAAATTCAATTCAGCTAACATTATAGTTAATTTTTACTTTCTCGGCTTAAAAAGTATTGTGTAGGTGTTTATATACGGGTTATTACAAAATACTTAATACCTACAATAGACCCTAATTTGATCTGAAATAACTTTTACTTCAAAAATATAATAGAAATAATTATCAAATCAGTCATACTAGAAATGTTTACATTAAGTAATCCACCCTTAATTTATATTTTTGTTTCGTACATCATATAATATGTTATATACTCATAAATTAGTATCATGAATGAAGTGAATTTGTTTTAATTTAGTAATAAAAGTGTTCGCTTGAGTAGTAAAAAAGCTGTTGCCTAACTGCGATTGGAATTTGCAAGACAATGTTGCTTCCTGGTTATAATGAGAAGCTCATTACTAACCTCAAAGTCAGCGAAGAAACCCGATGGGGCCGCTCGGCTCGCATCGAGCTGTCAAAGGCACGGGTAATAAATTATCTGCGGAGAAACACTTACATGATTACACTAAAATAGCACGACGGTATACAACGGAGCCCGCGGTAAGTGATTATTAATAAGATGATAGTAGTTACTGACAAGAAACCTTGCAGTTCTCTCCGATAAATAAGACCAGAAACCACTGATAGAACTAACTTGACTATTAATCTCGTTGTGCTTGTGCATCTTCTTTCACTCAGTCAGTCAAATGATTTGTCTCAACTACTAGATAATTGAACTATACTTCATTTTTAAAGACTTCTGTAACTAGAGAGCGCTGTAATTGGCGAATTGATTTACGCAGCGAAAATTTGTATAAAAAAATTGCTTCGAAATATCTCCACAATTATAAAATTACATAAAAAATTGAATGAATGTGGACTGACACAAATAGAAAAATATAAATAAATGTCACCTTGTATTCACTACTGTACTTTTTGTTACGTTGTAAATCCGCTACGGCTTTCAGCTAGTCTCCGTTGCTGAAATTTGTATCCTGTTATGTGAAATGCTATGAAATTACAATGAGTTTAGAAACTGATTTACACTAACAAACTATCAAAACAAAATATCTATTATTTGTAATAGTGATTAGATAAGAAATTAATGATTTTATTTTTGATATCATTAGATGAACTTAGTAATGGTTTTAAAGAATATTCTAAAAACAAAATCATAAAATTTAACACATTGCCGTACTTACAGAAATCTATTCCGGATTTTCCGTATATGATTTGTTAAACTGTCAAACGAAAGAGATGAATAGGGAAACTTGAGATGAACATGTAAATATTGTGTACTTATATAGTTTGTTCACGATTTAATTTAATCGAATAACAAAGTAAAAAATGTGTTCCATCTTCTCTTAAAATAATAAAATATAATTTTAAAGGACACTTAAATTTTGCAAAATTGCAAATTATAAAATTTGAAATTAAATCTGAAAGCATTTCTAAATTATTCGATGTAAGAACTTTCAGGACTTTTCTAGAAGGATTGTCATTGTACTGACGACTCAAATATGTTTAATATTATTTGCGGTGCAGACTTGTTTTAGCCATTGATTCCATTATAAAATGAAGTACGTAACTAATGTATGTAATGAAAAATCATGCAGAACGTCAGTAAAAAAAACTTTAGATTAATATCATTTTGATAGTATGTAATCAACATAATTTATTTCGTTATTTTTATTTTACTTTTATGCATTTTGTTCTTGTCCAAGTTGCAAGTATAAAAACCATATTTTTACGAATTAAGTAGTCAATGAGCTGTAATGTTCTATTATTAGTAATAGTTATTTATATAAGTTAGCAAAATACATGAAAATGAATAGAAATAATCGTTATCATCTCGCATTTGATTTAAATATTGTACACTTAAAAAAATCTATATAATTAGTTTAATATTTCGTATCAAGTGATAAATGAATGTTGAATTTTTTAATTACCATAGGAATCATTTTCTACAGAGGAAGAGAATTGATCAAGTTTATTAAAATATGCTAATGAGCTTAATTGTTCGTATTCTGTATATAAAATTTAATTATTTCTCAAGAAAACATTGAGTATATTACGTTGCGCTCTTAAGACCGAATTAAAATTAATTGCCGGCACGTAATTAAGAGTTTACAAATTATATTTCGTTCGTGAAGTTTAAAGATTGCACTTCAGGAAAGTTAAAACGAAAAAGAAAAGCATTGTATCTTGGCAAATTGTTACATCACCGTAAAAATATTGCTTATAATCTCTGGTGCACAGGAAACTTTTAAAATTTAATACTTTTCACAAACGACTTACAAGGATATTAAGCTGAAAAAAAGACAACTGCCCTGACCGTGATATTTAATAGCTTTTTTACGGGCGGGTCTATTTCAGATAAAGGAGGGTTGACTGCCGTAAATCCCGAGTATTCGTGTTTAAAGAGTTTCAGAGTTAAGAAATTCTTTTAGGTAAAACATCTGAAGATTGTGAAGAAAAACGCCATTAAAATTAAAAATTACGCGAAATTACATTTTATTATAAACTCAAGGGTGACACTTTCAAAAGGCGAGTTTTTAATTGACTCTTTTATTACGTGTGCTGGAGTCGAAACAAAATTGTAAACTTGTATAAAAATTTATTTTACAAGTCCAACTCTAATTCAATCATCTAAAAAGTTCTTCATATACATTTATATATGC
Source organism: Pterostichus niger (assembly GCA_947425015.1). NCBI lineage: Eukaryota > Metazoa > Arthropoda > Insecta > Coleoptera > Carabidae > Pterostichus > Pterostichus niger. The sequence continues at coordinate 2,890,114 of OX380335.1, forward strand.
ACAATATCACATTACAGTCAGATTTCCGTAAGAAGAAGGTTTCAAACATTACCTGGCATGAACTAAATACAAACATATGCATCTGCGTACATTGTTTTAAAATGTATCTAGTACTTATTATTAGAATGTTTTATTTTTCTCGGAAATCCGACCGTAGTGTAAAGTTATGTTTACATAACATAATATAGTTATACGAACTAAACATTTTGTTGCACGTATACAACAAATTTAATTTGTTATATTAACAATTTTTTGGTTATTTTAACAAAATCGTTCTCTCAGGGTATATATACAGCATGTCCATGGACCGAGTTTACAAGTGGAAAAAATTCATGGTTTTGATTACTCGAAAAAAATGTCAAGGGAAGAAAAAATTTTGCTAGATTTAAAACGCGCATTTCAGTTATAAAAACTTTTAATTAATGCAAGGTTCTTTTATTATAATATATTGATCAAAAAACAGAAAAAATATTTTAACATTGGAACAATTTCTTTAATACAATGTTATGGTATGGGAGTTAATGTTACCGCTACGTATTGAAAAGTATTCAGGTATTTATGTGTCACGCATTGGTGTATAAAAGCTTATACAAAAACCAAGGTTTGATTATGACTATATTATTGGGAGGACAGAATGCCTTGATTAAAAGTTTTAATAACTAAAATATGTGTTTTAAATCAAGCAAAGATTTTTTCGTAAAATCGAAAATAAAATTTTTTCTCTTGCAAACTCAATCCCGGGATACTGTACTTATGTTCGTTTAAAACAATCAGTGCTTTTTTGAGCAAACTAATGAGACAAATATCATAAAAATGATAATGAGGAATAAGAGGCTAATTTCTCAATATTAACTAACCATATATTGAACCAGGAGTTCTCAAATAGTAACCTATATAATTTTTCGTAACACATGCACAAGAAACACGTTCTTATTCCCTAATTTTAGAGAGAGAAACGCTGATTATGTTTCTCTCCCTAGGTAGGATGTTTCTCTCCCTAGGTAGCATGTTTCTCTCTCTCTAGGGAGATGTTTCTCTCCCTAGAGACTACGATTATTATCCTAGGTAACTAGTTACGCAACCCATATTTGATATTTGTCCCGATAAGACAGTAATTTTTGTGCACTTGTTACGAAAAGTATAATATGCTTCACGGGAGGGCGCGATTATCCATTGTGTGAAGTTGGCAAACCTCGACTTCAGCTCGAGCCAACTTCACACGCAGGAATAATCGCTTGTTTCCCTTGATGCATAACATACTATTTGTCCACTATACCGAGAATTTTGTTATGTTACTAATTTTTATCTTATATAATTATAAAACTAAATTATGTCTCCTGTATTATTTGTTTATTTTTGTATACAGCACCCAGGGCCGCCTTCCTCCAGCAGTACCTACACGAGCCAGATGATCTGAACTACCACAATCAGCTTTTCAAAACTCTAACCAAAGGCAAGATGTACAACATCTACAACTTCACGATCACAGCACTTCAGATGAGAGCTTTTGCCCTGAATGAATGATTAAATTATATTGTACATTATATGTATACACACAAATCTAAACTTATATATCCATGTTATTATTCAACATATGCATGATCTAAATTTGTAATTTAACCACTCTATTGTATAGGCTCGGCTTTAACAATAAACTTATTATTATTATTATTTGTTTCTTAGACAGCCTATTTCAATCTTCCTAAATTTGATTTTAGTATGGTTGTCCGTGTATAAGAGATTGCAGAGTATTTTGTGTTTTTTCACATTATAAGATTGAATTTGACGACATAACGAGGTACTTAATTGGCCTCGTCTTTAGCTTAGTTTAAATTTAAAATTTCGTATTAAATTATAATTACTATAAGCATAAATTTATTAAGAATTTGCGGAATTTGGGTTATTTTCTCAGTTATTATTAATACATATTTGAAATTTCTTCAAATTACAATTAATTAATAATTTTAGAATATTACATTTTTCTTGCTATAAAATACCTTTGGAATTTTTAATGAAAACTGCTCTACCTATATACGATATTAAATATAGATAATAAATAAATTTTCTTGAAACTATTTTTAACTATACAAATATTATATACAATAAGAATTAAATTAGTAATATAAAATTTTATTATTGAACGTTTTGGGCTAAACATATTATCATTTTTAGTACAGTAAAAAACAAAAAGTAAAACAAATTTTTATAAAATAATAATTACAAAGCATATATTTATTATATATTAATAAATACTTTAGACACTAACTAAATATTCTTATAAAATAAATAAGCTAATTTAATTTAAGAATAGTATTTTTTATGTCTCAAATAAAATACATAGTAGTAGTAGTAGTAAAATTCTGCATCTCAATCAGCCAATAGATTTTTCTATTTTAATAACTGTAAAACTAAAGTTAAAACTTTTCAAAAATATTGCTTGAATGAATAGTTCACTAGCCATGAATTTGGAATAGTATAATGGAATTGAGTACTTACTTTTCTGTTCATAAAGGATTTAAAAGTAATAAATACTTATTATCACAATTAAAATGACAATTTATAAAAACATAATCTTACAATTTCTTGTTTTCCAACGCTACTTAGCTTACTTATTATTATTGGCCAAGTTTGATGTATTTTGTATAGACCCAAACGTAATTACACATTATATATTTTCCGGGTTTCCCTTTCTGTTGATTACGATATAATTAATACAACATGTAACTATTTACTTTTATTTATTTAAATTTAAGTTTTGATGATTAAACTGTCCACAAGAAAGGTTGATTTAATAAAACATAACCAATTCCTGTTTCTGGCACCCTTCACAATACAGTAAATAACAAGAAAGTTAAAATATGAACTTTAACATCGTTGAGTCAGAAGCCAGCATCTGAAATTTACGGGTAGATTTAAGACATGGCAGTGTCGCAGCGCCAGTGACACAAGCATCTGCGTGTTGCCGCGCCGTGCGTCATCGCGTACGTGGGCCCCGCTAAATAACCGTGTACAAAATGGCTTCATAAAGCACGCGAAAACCTCCAAAACCGCCGTATTATGTATATTAGCGTATAAAAACTAGGTGATACGCTCTCCGTGCGGATTCCAAGTGAAATTTTATTCTGAGGAGGAATCTGTGAGAAACTTTTTGTCTGTTTTGCTTCTGTCGCCATCAGATGTTTACTGTTTACTAGAATAGTTCTTAAGTTCAGGTTCTAACGTATACATTTATTTCTTACCCTATAATTACTTTAATTCTCTATAATATTCTGTCTTTAAAATTTTATAATACAGATAAAATATTTGCATATGAATGTTGGTAAAAGAGTGAAAATGAATCAGCTGATATTTCGTAGACGAGCTGCAAATTAAACGAATGGATATTATATATAAAATTTATTATGTAAGATTCTTATGAGGTTATATAAAAGGAATTATGAATGTGCATGAAATGAAAGTGGTGTGTCAAGATAGGAATGTTAGTTGCAAAATGAATCTAATAAAAAATATCCGGTATTGCACGATCATTGTTTTCACTATTTGATCAAATACACAAACACTTGAGACAAAATGAAATTAAAACGTTTCGAATTTTCGAGTCAACAAAATTATCAACACCAAGTTTTCAACATGATTAAAATAATTATTAAAATTTTAATTAATATAAATATAATTTTAAATGTAGTTTAAGTGTAACATAACGTAGGTTTTGTTTATGTCTGACATACATAGTTTTCATCATGCATCAGATTGAATGATGTGACATCATCATACATAAATTACCAAATATGGAAATTAAGTATACATTCACCATTTGCCACCGGCATTAAATGAAATGTTTCAAGAATTCGAGCTACCCTATTTAATAATAATGCTATTGGCTAGAAAGCACTAAAATAAAAATGACTACAGTGATACGAGTATCCAATAATAACAATTACTGTTATGCCTAATTATAGAAAAATGAAATATACACATATCTGTCTCAAAGAAAAAGTCTTATAATAAAAAACCAAATGCACAATTGAAATTCTTTCTTGGCATAACGAAAAACATGTTTCAATTTCTTTCTTAAAATATCCATTTGATAAAGAAATTCAGAAAAAAGAAAATAAAACAAACCAGTCCGTTATTCTCACGTTCCGTTTTTCTAAATTCATCTGTTTTAAGTTTCGGGGTCTGTATTCTTTTCAGCGCGAAGCTCTATGTTTTCAGCCGGCGGTTGAGTGAAAAACGACTGGAAGCATGTGCGAACCACCCCCCTCCCTTGGGCGCCGCAATATCACGGACATGGCACGTCGCACAAAAACGACCTGAAATTGTTTTCCATGTGGCTGACAGAATTTTAAGTGACTCGTTCAAATTCATTTATCGAAAAATATGATTTTACAATTGATTTGGATATGGTAAATGAAGTCTGGCTGCGATGAAAGGGCAAAAATCGCTCGTAAAAGTTTGAAATTTGCAGGTTTGTAAATTTTAAAATTGTTTTTATGATGAGATTCAAATGTGCTGATGTAGACGCAAAAAAATTGTTAGAAGAAAAATACTTAAAGTACTTAAAAACTTAATCCATGATAACTGGCTTAGCAATTACGTCCTATGAATAAAACACATTCTTTTCTTGTCAAATATTACAAATGCCACAAATTATAAATGTTACCTGGTAATACATAAGTTACGGATTGCATAGAAAATAAATTTAGAAATATTTCTATTTTTATGTAACTGTCAAAAAAATACATTTATATACTAATAGTTTTACTCTAATTCTTGGGTGAAAACATGTCTGACCCCAACTATAGAGTTATTAGTACATGTTTTGTTCCCATTTTAGAATCCTGAAATTCTAGAGTAATGCATAATCTTACACCAATCCTATAGCAGTGAATAAATATTCAACCGCAATTATATAGTCCGTTTGATTCAAGATTACAGTGTGGTTGTATAGGACGTATTTGATTTTGATCCTGATTGGCTGAGCAAAACATCAGAATAAAGACATGTTTACAAACAATAAAAAGCTTACATTGTAGAACAGGGGTCTCAAACATTTAACTTGTAAACACGAAATAAAAGAATATAATTTATTTTAAATACATTTATTGGCGCATTTTTATAGTGCAGTCAAATTTTATTGTATTGGTGGAGTCAACTGCGATTTGTCGAAAAGAAACACGCTAAAATGACGAATTTTGTATCAGGAGAACAGAATATTCAGGAGTACCTCAAAAAATTTCACACCAATACATACAAAGAATCACACCAACAGAGCACTTGGGACTGACGCCGGAATATGCCGTTTTGTATCCGGGCAGCAGAATGTTGAGGAGCTCTCTTGCCTGATACTTTTTGGCGGCATTTCAACGACGAATTTACATTAGAATACCAGTCATATTTTTACACAGGCCATCTTGGATTTCTATTTGGCGCTTAAACTATCATTTCTTTCATGTATTGATATGTGATGGTAATAAATAAAAGATTGTAAGTTATTTTAAATTCATTTATTGTCATTTTAAAACTGTATACAAAATATATTTATATTATATTACAATATATTACAATATAAAATGATTGACAATATTCTGCATATAAAAGACATTAATATTTATATTACAAATACAATATATGTTGGTTAACAATATTATTTTATGTTTTTATTTTTGGGGGGGTCTTCTAGTTTACGTTTACAGCTGATATCGACTCCGGGGATCTTGCGAGTAATCTAGGAGACGATGTTGACTCTGGGAACTTTGCAGAAAGTGATGAAGCTGTTGATGACATCAGAGGCTTCAAGACGAATTCCATGTTCCATGTTCGCTACGGGGACGATTTCCAATTCCGTGGGGGCTTTATAAACATAAAAACAAAGTATTATATTTTAAATTTACAATAATTATAAAGAAAATAAAATTATAAATAATATTACATCAATTTACTCACGCTCCGTCGGCTGTGCTGTTATTCTGGGATGTTTTAAGAGAAGATGGCGACTCTGGTGACGGTGTCCACGATAATAAGAGCTCAAGATGATGTTGAGGCTGCAGAAAATGATCTTAAATATCTTACCTCAAATCTAGGGTAGTAAATAAATATCTTACCTCAATTCTGAAGTAGGTAATAAATAATAAATTGTATTTAAGATATATTTTATTAAAACTATTATTACAAGTACAATATTGTTTGGGGTTGTTATTTTATTTTTGGATGAGTTCTACTTCACATGTGCAGCTGATGTCTGCTGACAACGACGACTCTGCAGAAGATGGTGACGCTGTTGGTCGTCAGCGGCTCCGAGACGAGTATTGTGCTCCAGGTGGGCTACAGAGACGATTCCAAGTCCGAGATCTTATAAACATAAAGAGATGTGAATTATAATCTAAGATGATATACAATAATTAATAAAGTAATGGGGTAGGTGGCTCAGTGGAATCGAGTTGACTTTTGGATTTGAGAACTCGGGTTTGATTCCCACCGCCGATAAACAATTTTCACCATATTAAAACTACCCCTGTGGCTTCGCCTCCACTAACATCTTTAGGTAGCGTGATTTGATGGTTGATAACCGCACTTCACGCGCAAAAATATATCACTTACCGAGATCTGCTACGGCAGAGCACCACACCCAGTAATGGGTAAAAGGCGTGATGATATATTTATTTATTTTTTATTTAATAAAATTCTGGACAATATTGTCAATAATAAAATTAATTTACTTTAATCTTATATTGATATTGCGATCAGCTAAACCTGGACTCGACTTGGAGCACATAGCTGAAGGTGACCACAAAACGTTGGCAACTTTGTTGGAAGGCCGAGGAAAATACAAGAAAAATATTGAACATTTATTATTCATACTAAATAAAACAAATTTCTAAAGAGATAAATGTGCTTCTTATTTTAATGATTTAATCTAATGTTAGCAATTTTAAATAATGATTAACTAACAAAAATAAACAGACTTTTAAATATTTGATATTTTTAATTTATATCCTTAATTTACTAATATTTTACAAAATTAAAAGTTTCGAATGTGTTTGGCCCGCTTACCATTAGCAAAAGTCTTATGTGGTCCTCATATATTTCGAGTTTAAGATCTCTGTTAAACAGTATTAAACTTAATTTTCGAGTTTTCCATGTTATAATGTTGGAAAAAGGAAAAACTACAGAAGAAAAATATTGTTTTAAAAAAGTTGTTCATTATATAATTCTCTGCAGCATTTATTTGAAATTTAACTTTGCAGATACGAATAATCACTTTAAAAGTACAATATTTAATGTAAAAATACAAATGTTGTAGTTTCTCATATGTTTATGCTAGATAGAACTCAATCAGGATGAGGAAATAAAAACATGTTTATATACATACCTTGTCCAAATCATCAGTTTACACAGATGCACATATGCGCATAAACTTCATTATGTAGTTACCTTTTCTGCTTTTCTGTAGTCTTATAAATAAATAATATAAAACACATTTATTTTTAAATTGCCGTAAAGAACAAACTAGTAAGATTTTTCAAATATCGATCATGAAATGTAATTACAAAATTAAATTTTAAATAAGTTCACATTTTCAGCGGATGTTTTATCTTGAAGTGACTTTCTCTCAATATTAAAATTTACAAAGCGTTCATAAGTTTTGCAAAGAGAAAATTATAATTTCTCAGAGACAAGCAAATCTATTTTAGCAGAAGAACTAAAGAACATGAGCATGTATTATTACAACATTAAGTAAAACATGTTAATTATTCCGTTCTTCTTCCGAGCGAATATAAAATCAACCCCCTGAGGGCTAGTTACATTAACTGAAACTCAACGTTTAAAGCCGTTTGAAATGAAAACTAAAAATTTATGTCGTATATTGTTTCTTTTAAAAAGCATGAAACTATATAAATTTTACATTTTTTGTGAAAAAAATAATTTCCCATCATTTTGAACATTTACATTATTTATTCTTATTTATATTTACTTAGGTCTTTTTTAATTTAAAGTTCAAATTTTATTGATTTATATTTTAGGTTCCTTCAGAAATTATTTTATCCTACAGTTATTTATTTTTGAACTATTTAAAAGTAACTAGCGATTATTTTATTATTTAATCTGTAAAACTAAAAATGAAAGAAAATGAAAAACTATATTTGTTGAAATGTAATTTGTGTGCGAATTTATATTTTAATTATTAGGAACAATATAAACCATAGTGTAACATAAAAATAATATGCGACTGGTAGCTAACAACAATTTTTTGTTTATTATTTATTATTATGTAAATTTATGTAAAATTATTTTAATTTTAGTTTATTATTTACGTATAGTATAAAATAATGAATTCTCTCAGTATATCTGTGAATTTATGACGAATTGGTGTTTGAATATTACAAAGAATTTTATGTAAACAACGCACAAATTGAAACACTTGTCATATTTATTGATGTAATTGGAATCTGGTCTACATACGCCCAAAACATCAAACATAAATGTTAAACATTTTATTCCATAAAATGAACTAATGTATGAGCCGTTATGGCTCACTGAATATTGACAACAGGAATGAACAACAAAATTAAAGACAAACTTCATTAGCAAAATCTCTCTACACTATATATCCTTCATCCTCAAATGACGAATTTTTTATCACAAATGTCTAAAAATATTTTATCAGTCCTTTATCCGATAATGAGCATACAGGGATGGTGATTTTACATAGTAACTGACACAGTTCTTGCTCGTTTTTAGTTTTCTATCGACAGACCAATTTTATCTGATGAAGAAGCCTTTAGGGAACGTTGACACACATGCAGCAAACATCGAAACTGCCGCTCTTCCAACTTCAATGCTTTTTCAATTTACTCCTGTTAAATATACAGACTTATTTCCTGGCAGTGAGCGGTTGAGGGAACATGTAACAGACATGTAAACATCAATTGGTCCAGAATTTAATAGAACCGTTTATTTGTTTCGTAATGATTCGATCTGTAGGGTGACCAGTCCTTGTTGAAGTCAGCTGTCATGGAAGTAGACGGAGAATCATGACCTGTATTCGTCATGAACACTGGAGTACAAGAACTTAGAGTTGACACAGACTTTTTGAGAATTGATTTCGGATTGGAATCTTGACATTCAGGAGACGTATGGACGTTAAGCAGCAATGGATCTGCAAACAAACCTGCTCGGAATTGTTTCTCATCTTCTTGTTGCTGTTTTAGTTTATCGCAAATCTCTTTCATGCTGCTGAGCTGATTATGAACATTGATGTACCCTTCAAGGAAGAGTTCCAGTTGAGCTGCGCGATCGTTGAAAGGGGACCGCCTAGAAGATGGTAAAGAGACATTGGAGGACGGCGAAAGAAGATTCTCTTTGCATTCTTCTAATCTGGATTCTAGCGCACCCACATTTAGAAGCGGTGTGGAATCAGGAGGGGTCACATCACAAGAGGATTTATTTGAAACATATAAATTATGTCTTGATGAAGCAAGACTTAAATAACTGTTAGACCGTTGGTTTAAATTTGGTGGTTGTTTACTTGTGTTTGAAAATCTTAATGAATCTTCTGAGTAGCGTCTAGATGAAATTCGACTTCCGGAACTGCTTTCTCCGCCACTGCTACCGTATCTACTTCGGGGAAGTAGAGGCGACTCACTATCACAACTTCTGTATCGAGTTCTGCTTTTCCCATAGGTTAACTTGTGTCGAGGTAATGTACAATATAAATTATGTGATGTACTGTCCATCGTATCACTAACAAATCTGTTACTTTGTTCATATTTGCTACCAGAATTTTCAAAAACGTCTGTACATTCTTCTAAGTCTGAGTGAATCATTCTTTCTATGTTTATTTCTGAAGAAACGGGTATGGTGGAATACAAACTACCGTTGTTTGGAAGAATTTGTTTTTTCATTATATGAGGCTGAAGTGTTTGAGGAATATTTGGCAAGATTCTATGAGCCTTTTCAGATGTTTCACTGATGTCAGATATACTTGATTCCCTCAAGTTATATGTACCAAATGTTGAATTCAGTGTCTTGCTGTAGGCGTCTCTAGAAAAAATAATTTCTCTGAAGTGACGGAAATAAATTAATTTTAAAAATGAGCCAAATTGATACATTGTTTGACAGTTTTATAGAAACTTATAAATGTAATAGAGTACTCACCTTGTCTCCTCTTTCGTTCGTCTGGGTATGTGAAGATCATCAGGATCCAAGTTACTATCGCAAACATTCGAATTCCAGTGACCACTATTTGGCGAGCTTATACTCCTGCCGCTCGCTGCAGCAGTCCAAAGCTTTGTGTCTCTACTTTTATTAACATTTGTAGGAGTTGGCGTTTCTAGATTATCATCATATCCTGCATCTTCATCTTCTTCTACTTCTTGATCGGTGTCCAGGCAAGGTACAACGCGATAGTCTCCGTTTCTTTTAGTAGGGCCTAAAATAGGTACATCGCCTGCAACCGAAGCCACGGGGACAGAATTGCCTCCATTGTCGCTGGGTAGTTTGCTCATTTCAATCTTCTCGTAGTTGTCTTCATGTCTTCGACCGCTTGCGGTTCTTCGGCCTTGCCAGCGGCCAGACTGACGCCGTCTCCGCACTGAACAAATACACACCGCGAGAAGAGTTAGCACGGAGACAAACACTACCGCGATGACAGCACCAGCGATCATCGCTTTACTGTTCGATAAATCCTCAGCAGGTTTCCGCGACACTGCGAGTGTGACGCTTGCTTCTACTTTCCCGGCTTTGTTCTCCGCTGAGCAAACATACACTCCCGCATCTTGAACATCGGCGGTTTGGATCGTTAAGTTACTAGAGTTATTTTGAATATGCACCACATACTGTTTCTTTCCAATCGAATAAGAAACATTTGTCCGATTCGCGATGACCCGGTTTTTAAGCAACCACCGAATGTTTGGTTCCGGAATACCGTTTATTGAGCAGGTGATGGTAACATCGTTGCCTTCTACGCCATAAGCTTTAGCGTCCATGGCTCTTATGTGAGGTACACAAGCAAACTCATCCAAGTCCAGATTTTTCCAAGATTTAGATGCAAGACGTTTGGGATATTTGCAACTCGGAGGAACTTCAAATGGAATATTCTGACGAATCATCCAGTCTCGGAATGGACGAAGTTCACATGTACAATTCCATGGATTCCCAGCCAATTCGAGGCCATGCATTTTCTCTATAGATGTGAATGTTGAGGCTTTTACTTCCGACAACTGATTACCGTCGAGCTTGAGCCATTGTAATGATTCCTCAATACCTTCAAAAGCTCTGTTTTCAATCGTTCCAATTTTGCAGCCGGAAAACTCGATACGAACTAGTTTCGGAATGTCCACAAATGCTTTGTTATTTATCCGCTGGATAGGATTTCCGTTTAGTTTTAGTTCTCGGAGCTCAGGCATTGTGTGGAACATGTACGAGGGCACGGCGTACAGAAAGTTCTGACTCATATCGAGCTCGACTAAATTAATGAGATGCCGGAAGGCATTGCGATCGATGAGCTTCAGACGGCACTTGGCCAGATATACTTTCTGCAGATTGAGGAGGCCGGCCTTGGAGAATTCGTCCTCGCGGAGGCGCATGAGGTTGTTGGAGGAGAGGTCAAGCAGTTGTGTGCCGGCGTCCAGATCTGGCGGCACGGCTGTGTAATTGGCGCCCACGCAGCTCACAGCCTCCTTGCCGCTTTTCCACTTGCACTCGCACATACGTGGACAGTCGGACAGCAGGCCCTGCGTACAGCAGCCCAGCAGCATGAGCAACACTGGTAACGTGTCCGCAGCATGCCTGCAGCCGCCTGGCGCCATGTCGTCTGCTCCCGCTCCCGCTTCTTAACAACCTCGCACCAATGCGGCTTCGGTGTCCGCATCGTCGCTCTCCATTATACCGACAATACTCTCACATGGCTCTGAAACACACAGATCAATGATTTTATTAGTATAGTTGTCATCAAAAGATCAGTCAAAAATTATACAATTTTTATCACACTCAGATACAAAATATATCTTTGTAAAAGGCTAATACGATAAAGATTTTTGTACAAAATTAAGCACGAAAAATAAATGAATAACTATATGTAAGTATATTACTAGACGTTTTATCCATTGTGGAGTATGGCACTCTACCATAACAGATCTCGGTAAGCGAAACATATCGCGCGGAAAGTTCGGATATCAATCGTCATATCACAACTCTCAGAAGATGCTAGCAGGCGGTGGGCTTCAGGGATAATTTGAATATGGTGAAAATATGCTTATTGGAATTATTATTATTATAGGAATCAAAATCAGGTTTTTAAATTTACGATTCGACGCGTTGTTATTATAATTATACTCTATGATGATTAAAAATTCATTTATAGTAAATATACAAAACTATTCATTGAAATTCAAATTATTCAGATAAAATTTTACGTATTATTATTTTTAGGAATTTAAATATTAAAATGCTAAAACACATAATTTATTAATATTTAATTTTATTAACAAAAACTGTCACATTTATTTCTATTTATGACGCTACCAAAATATTATGATGATATTAGAACATGATATAAATTTGATCTCAATTTTTTTAGAAAAACTGATGGCTTTAAGAGAGTCAATGAACTTGTTCAATAATTTTCTTTTTGTTCTTATCCAGTTATCGTCAAAGTACACATGTCACTTAGTGTCAAGGAGCATTGCGATCGTTAAATGTACGTACAGTTATTGTTGTACTAGGAAAACGTAAAGCTAGAATCAGACAAACAATATTTCTTGCCATCTTATCTGCTTAATAGTTATTTGTATAACTAAGCCGTCAAATTTGTTTTTGGTGTATCGACATTGTAAGTAGGTTATGAACGAGGTTGTACACAATAGTTTTATACAGTAAAATTTACTTAAAAAACAGTTTTGTATCTATTATCATCTTATTAAAATTTATTTTCAAGTTCAATTTTAGTATTATTGGCAGACATTGCCAATAAAACTATTTTATCTGTTGACGCTAAAGCGACGTAAGAACTTTGTATGAATAGAATCGCATACATAGTACATATTTAATAGTTATTAAGTAGATATTTCAGTGGTATCGTATCGGTCTATGGATTTGAGAACCCAACAAACTTTACATTAAAGGCTCTTCGAATTTTAGAGCAGTGATTTGACGGTTGGCAACCGCAGTTCCAACTGGATATTTTTATGAAAAGGGCTTTAAGCCCAAAGAAAAGAAAAAACAATCATTTACCAACATGATACCCACTCCTTACTTCTACTCTACAATTCTAGATAAAATATGGATCACTAAATAATCAATAAATTTATGGGTAACATTGAAGCAACTATATCTCCGTACCCATAGGGAATTGGATACATGTTTAAATGAAATTTTTACTCAAAATATTCCATAGTACCAATTCCTAATATCTTTACTACCTAATATATACCTGTATAATGGAAAATATGTGTAATAAGTAAAATTGCAGCACATCTGCATAATAATCTCTGGTATGTACAATGTACAAAATATACAGCTAAAGTAATCTAGTAATTTAAGTATGATTTAATAGATACTTTATGGTAATGGCGTTGGACGGAGTCGTAATTCATAATGAAGTATAAAATCACACGGATGATCAATCCGTGCGGATGACGGTTCGCGCAGAACAGCGCAGGTAGAAATGGATACATTTGCAGCGGCGGCGGCAACTCGGATATAAGATAAATCACTATACCGCTGTCTAAAACAGGCTCGAGCGCTCAGGCTTCCATAACGCTAAGACAAACTAGCGCCGAGGTCGGGTGGTGGCGCAGTGCACGGCTAGGCTAGGAAGCGGGAACGAATAACACTGCAATTTCCTGTTCAAGAAGCTGAAAGCCAGAGTGTTTCCACTTCCGGCGGGAGGAATTCTGTGGGAATACGAAAGGCTCTAAGCAAGGCTACTTTGCGAAACGTTATGGTAAATAAATGCTACACTATTTCTATTTTTGTCATTTTTTCTCTCTGCCGAGATTAGATGGAATGTTATTTTTCATATTCCAGCGCAGAAAAGTGAATTCGTTTAAAATTGTTTTGCAAATGAAACTATTATTATGCATTCATGTTTTTTTTTTCACCTTACATAATTTCCATGGAAAACTTTTTTCAACTTGTTACATTTCACGCCACGATTTTACATTGTATTCAAGCAATGTTATATTCTCGAAACATCACGAGGTTCCATCTAGCTTCTAGCTAGTACGATCATTTGAAATATTCCCTGAACATTTATTCATTATATTCATTCTGCATTTAATCTTCGCCAAACGCCACATAACTTTCTCTTCAATCACATTCCTAATTTCTTTCATAAGCTAGTGTCTTCCATTCGAAATCTATAATTCACTCAATAAACCTTAAATCATATCCATACATTTATTCCTAGATCATCCACGCAATGTCCATTCACAATTTCACCAATCTTTCATTCGACATATGTTCCATATGCCCAAAACATATGAATCGGTATGCTCGCACTCATATTACAGCCTTCTTCTCATAAATGTTTTCATTCTTTTTTAAGTATAAATAGTTTATGCAATTAATATTTAAAGTGTCACTTTATTATAAGAATGGATAGAAACTATGAACCGTAGGCAAGTAATACAAACTCATGACAACAATAAAAGATATTTTCAACGCGAGATGCATACACTTTTTTTTCTACTCTAAGCTTTAATAAATTATAATAATTTTACTAATTACGTTTCAAACGTTAATACATAATTATTTGTACAACTATACAGTATTGCTTTCATTGCATGTATTTTTTTGCATATTGTTTTTAGGTTGTTTTTACTGACATAAAAATTATTTTGTTATATATCAAAATTTCGATAGCTTGTTAAATTTTAAATGATCTTCAAGAAGACAAATAAATACAAATAGTGAAAACCAATAAAAATGTAGCAATTACAGTCTTTTCACTATTTTATTTTTTTCACAATTTTTTAAATAGTTTAAAAATTAATCACTTTCTACACGATTTTTTGTTTCTTCCCTGTGGTTCGAAAGAAGGCAATTCTTGCCCTAAAGGAGGAAAGTAATTGCTTTCTTCCCTTATTAAAACTATCCCTATGGCTTCCCCTACACTAACATCTTATACGGAAGAGTGCCACACTCAGTAAAAGATAAAAGGCGTGATGATATATTTATTTTATTTATGGTTGGCCGTAGATATATCGTGATTATTTTAAATTTTTTATTTAAATGACATGAAAGAATGATCGTAAGAAAAGATCATTTGAACTAAAATATCAGTTCCTTCCTTGTGTGATTCCTGCTCTCAGCAACATTTCTAGTTCGGGCATTAAATGTCACGCGTGGAGGAAATAATTCAATTTCCTCCTAGGTTCGACAAATATCTATTATTGCACGTTCTGTGATAAATATTGTCCTTTTGCACTGAAAATGAGTACATAAAGACTCACTTTTCGCACAATAATTTCTCTAAATTAAGATAGAGATAACTTCAAAATTTATAAGTGATATAATATTTCAGTCTATTAGCTAGCATGTATGAAAAAAGTACTTGACGGAAAATAATTGCAACTAGTTCGAATAAATATTTAATGAATAGTACATATTTCAAGGATTCGTGCTACATCATTTAATATAATAATGAGATGTAGCATGCAATATAGAATGAAAATTAATCAAATTAGAGTGTACATTTATAATAAAATCAATATAAATAATATAATCGTTATAGTCACAAAATTACAATCATACAAAAAAAATCAACCGTGTACTTCTGTGGGAAAAAATTGTTATTTGGCATTTCCTTAACGACATGTTATTAAAATGCACTTGTAATTAGGAACCAATACCATTCTGTGACCATTTACACGTAGACAAACTAATTGTGTTTTAATTGTGAAGTTGTTTGTATGTTCTTAATTAAACAACTAAACTGATGTCTAAATTAATCGTTGTCGTTAAATTAACCTATAAATGTCACGCTTGATAATTTATTGCAGAAGACGTTACATTTAAACTGAGAACAGAATAGCAAGAGCTAGAGCTGTTACTATTCCAAGAGTTATGTTTCGTGTAGCCACGAATTCCAAGTTTTACAAGTCCGTAGTTTCTCGCGTGTGATTATTGAACAAGAACAAGATACAAATAAATTATTAAGATTTCATATAGAATAAACTCAATATGAAGAAAAGTTATTATATTTCTGAATTTTAATTGTTTGGTTGCTTAGCAAACGTAACAAATATAGAAATAAAAATGTAAGAGCTTATAATAATTTATATTTAAAAAATAAAAACCCATTACTAGGTGTATCACTCTGCCGTATCAAACTTCGAAAAGTGATATATTTGGCGCGTGAATTGAGGATACCTGCCATCAAATCACAGAGGTATTTTTAATTTGAAATAACATTTGTCAGCTGATTGAATTTCGTGGGCCAAATTCTCGTTTTTTTTTGACCTAGCGGTCTCGACTAAAAGTGACATTCTCACCACGCAACAAAAAACACTCTCATTCTGCACACTTAATACAAAAATAACTCATTTAACTTCATAAGTTTAGAAACGGTGAATAAAAATATCATAATACATTTTGTACTGTATAAAACTTGTGATCGTTTTGACGTTTTGTTATCCAATTACAATAAAGGTTCAATAAGCCCTAAACCTTACAATGCTGCTTTCTTATGTGGGACAAGGTATAGATCTATTTCTCCACCTTTGGTGTCGCAAAGCTTCATGTCAGATGTTCTGTTTACATGTTATTGTAAATAAAAATTTGCCCGATAAAAACTAAATCTCATTTGTTATAAATAATGCAAATTTTAGTGCCTGTTAGTACAACATAAATAGAGTCATTCTACGTCATGCGCTTTACATCATAAATTGCAATTTCATTAATGTGGTTGTGGTTTAAGTGAGTAGCCGAACGCGCTAAAGCGTCAACCATATGTTCATGGTTACACTGATACTGATAAACGTACACCATGAATAATTCACCTAACATTAATATCTATGGATGTCGCGTTTCGGTTGATACAATGGTAACTATCACACATTTAGTATGTCTACTGTCTACCAGATAGATTTGTTACGGAAATTTATCCTTTACTTTACATGTTACTATCATGCCAAAAAAAATCCGGTTTAGAGCGGAATCGTAATAAGGTACTTGACTCGGGCGTGAGGTGTACAACCACCGAATTTATTTGTCTCAGAAAGTGATAAAAATTAAACATTTTAACCCGCTGTGCCGTTTATACAAGCGTCGGAACTAAAATCAAGATTTTCTCTCGTTGTTAATAACGCCGGGAGTAAAATTTTATTTTAATTCCGAGGTTATGATTATTTTACTTCCGTAAAAAATAAATACCTATTTGTATAACGTGGGAAGAAACACTTTACTACAGAGGTATACAAGCACTTTTTTGTACGACTATTTTCTCATGTCATTTGAATAAAAAATAAAATATACTTACGAATAAATAAACAAATATCTATGTTTTAAAACCAACCATAAATAACATAGGAAACTAATTATTTTCCTTTCTAGTGAGAGAATAGCCCTCTTTCGATTCGCATATAAAGAAAGAAAGTCCTACTTTCAGTTCAGGTAATAGGAAACCTAACTTCATCGTTCTTATTCATAAGAATAAGTATGACTTTTAAATACTGGGACAATATTTAACAATTTATCTGTGGTACAAAAACTGTAAAGCTCGCGTCATTCGCTAATAAAATACACGCACCACGTTCAAGGTTCATCAAATATATCCAGTAAACTCGGCAAACTCAGTTCAAATAAATAAATTATAAATGTATAAGTTTTTTGTAATGTCGACATAAAAATCTCATCTCGCCTTTTAATTTCCCAATATATTCTCATCGCGCCAAGACAAAAAATCTCGAGTCGAGAAAAATGTCATCTATGTTAGTTTGCATTACTAGTTATGGCTATGAATAAAAAGCATGATTGCCTTTAATAAATAATATATACATGTGTCTAAGGCACTTAAATTTATGTTTGTAATCCTGGCGAAGGGCTACATTTAATAAACCAAACCAAAAGAGCATTTTTATTTATTTTGTTTCTGCTTTAAAAAAATTGTATATATATCTCTCAAAATGTCAATATATCAAGAAAGATTTATGATTTAAAAGTCATAATATTTAACTGATTGGATTCAAGGGAATAAACTAGAAAAATTGTTTAACGCCAGCAACATAGAAATTACAAAGAATGAATAATGACCGTAATATTAAGTTAAAAACTATATAATTCCATAGTGAAACTTTCTCCCATTTATCAATTAAAATGTCGGAAGCGTGCACGTCATATCACAAAATAAATTTTAGCTGTTATTTTATTTTTTAATCAAATAATATTAATGTCCATCAGGTTACAGTTCACAAAGTTAATGCCACGATTTTAAAAAAGCTTTTTACATTTTTGTTTCTCTCTTTCGGTTAGGAATGCGTAAAAAGGTTTTATAATTTTAATGACAGTTCAAATCCGATGTCCGTGAAGATGAAATATTTCTAGATATTTTTTGTCTAGTGCAATGATTCTTAAATATTTTACCTGACGATACATAACATCATGCTATACGAGTATTCCGTGAAATGAGATCGGCGCCGAATCTAGATTTAGTTGATTGTAGTGGTTTAGTATTACGTATGGATAAATATGCGCCGATATTTTTTTTGGTTCTAGGTTAAATACTTTTAATCTAAATGATAGTTTTTTTCTGAGATGAAAAGCTGCAAATTTTACTTTATTCTTAAATGATTAAAGTTTATGTCTGCAGTAGAAAACATATTAATTTAGTGTGAAATGAAGAATAAGTAATAATATTATATATAAGAGTGTATGGAGTAGGTGGCTAAATAATGGTGGAGTCAGGCTGTGAGATCGATTCCCACAGCCGACAAACAATTTTAACTACATTCAAATTACCCTTGTGGCTTCTCCTCCACTACCATCTTTGGGGTTCGTAATTTAAAGCCTGGTAATTTCACGCGTATAAATATATCGTTTTCCGAGATCTTATACGGCATAGTAATGAAGAAAATGCTTGATGAAAGATTAAATAATATAATGCTCTTTATTATACATTAGGATGACCGACTGTCTATTATTAATAGAGAGCAGATTCTAAGTTAAATAAATGCACGAATTACACAAAAATAAGTTATTTGACATATTGTTTTTTTCTTTCCTAAAATTCATAATGGTCTTTTATTATTTATGAAATTTCAAACCTGCTATTTTAATAAAAACGACCGAATTACAAATACCCACATCTATTTGTTTTATTAATTCAGTCTTGCAATTAATCCTGCTCCTCAACTACAGTTTTATTCACATTGATATTTCCTTTCATACAAATAATTTGTTTTTCTCGCTTGAAATCTTTCATTCACGAAACAAACGTACAATCATATCTTGTATGGTTGGTAAATATATTTTACTTTGTATCTCATATGTTCTCGAGAACCCAATACTGAGGCAAAATAAAAATACATGCTGTAATACCTACATTAGATATTTTATTGATATTGATCTCGGTGGTGAAGTACATGAACATAAAAGGAGATTAGTTTGTTGGAATCTGCATGTAATAAGATCTGTGCGATTGTTAGAGAACTGATTTGGAACAGAAGTAAATTGACATAAAGTTTAAGTTAAACCCTAAAGTCTTTCGAAAGTTTAACCAGGAAATTTATTTTGTCAGTGTGTAGGGTCTTATTAACCGTTTCCGTCGTCTCAAAGTTGAAACGAATCGCAATAAAGTTAGGATCTTAACAATGTAAGGTCAATGTTGAAAGCGAAACACGCAAGTAAATTCCCTAGGGGCAGTAAGCAAATTGTTAGAAGAAGATTGTGCGTGCGCGTGCGAGCCGCACAAGTCGGAAGCGCTCGCATTTGTTTTGTGGGATTTCCAAAAGAGGGCAATAGTGTGACGTTTATTTGTATTCAAGTCTGGCTGACACGAGCAGAAACAACGTTCTACTGATGCGCCCTGGGAGCAGCCGTCTCGCTGCTTTAAATAAAGAGCCCTAATATTTCACTGCGACTTAAGAATTCTCATTTTAATCTACATAAAGTTGGTGCTGGTGCGTTGTACGCTTGGTGACGCTGAGTTATCCCTTTAATACCAGTCCTCGCCCAATTAAAAACTTTGATTTGGTTTCTGCTTCCCTGTCTCCATCACCCATGATTCCTGATTCACGCAAACATTTTGTTCTGTTCACCCGCGTCCTTTCCCACTCTCTTCATTATCGTTTCTATTGTCCTTTTTTCTAATCAATTATCGAGGTGAATATTAATTTTGACATTATTTAGCTTTGATTAAATTTTTCACACAGGCAGGGCCGCATTAAGGTGCAGTTCACTTTATACTCGTACAAGTTAAAAAAAATAGATAATCAGTTTACACATTTTATTTTACAAATTTAGTTAAAGTAATCCGAGAAGTAATGATATATTTTTAGTGATATATGATTGTTTACAAATTACACGGATATTCTAAAGAAAATGTAATATATATCACGAGATATAGAATTTGCCGTATCCATGGTTACGTATTTGAGAGCAATATAGGTATCAGTGTTTTCAATTTAAAATGAAACACAGGAAATACAATATTTTGATTGAATAATAATATTAGAAATAGAAATAAACAATTCCCTAACCGGTTTTATAACTAATTCATAACATTAAATATTTAGGTAGCTTTATTATTTACGAACACGTTTTCAATTTTAATTCTTAAAAATTTAATGTTTTGCCAGTGCATCCTTTAAATTGTTTAAATCCCCAGTAAAAACGTCACTGGTAAGTCGCAAAACTTAATATTTGAACATTTTTCTCAACTGCATATATTATTTACAGCTACCAAATCGTTAATAATAATGTGACACAATACAAATGTTATCTGTTTAAAATAAATGCCGTGGTACATTGACGACAAATTCGTAACCATGAATATTCACGTAATTTTCCCCTTAAATTAAAAACTCATAATACCAAATAAAATTTATATTATTGTTGTTTATAATAACAATAATATAACAATATGCATAATTTCCTTATAATGTAGAAAGTGTGACACTATTTAATTCAATATTTCGTTTCCGATTCTGTTTCTTGTTCATGGGATATTTATTTGGTAATTTATTTTGCTGGGACTATTAGCAACCGTCGATTCTAATTTAATTCGTAAATAACAGGCGACACCGAACAGCGTCTCGTAAATCTCCAACAAAACGAAATACGGATTCATAGGCCTCTGGCTTCGCTCTCGCTCGCGTTCGAACCTACGAAACAGGGAGCAGAGCTTCAACAGCGCCGCACGCGTCTCACTTCGTAATTTCATTAGCAAACGATTTAAGACACTGATTTGTCCCGTCTGTTTAATGTTACGTACTTATTTATTCTTACATCGAACATTTAGAATATTGGCTCAAATTGGCTTTCAATAAAGCGTTATTTAAATAATGGTATTTGTTGTATTGATTTCTTCTTTAATCGTTAATTTTAATTCATTAATTTTGTGGAAACAGCTATTTAAAAATTATTAGCTTTACTTGAAATCACATTTATAAATATTTGTTTTATTTACTCCTTTATATTTATAAAGATGTCCCGATATCATTTATCATTATTAGAATCTCGAGAATTATAAGAGTTGCTCGAGAGATTTTGATTCAAGCAAAAAAATTGAGTTCTTGAAAAGAAAAATGTATCTATAAAAATTCAGATACTTATGATTATTTTTACACTCATGTACAAGCAATGTTGTTATTACTTTTTATTGAATTTTACTTATATGTATGATACTTTTAGCTGAAGATAACTTATGTTTTCAATGCGAAACGTCCGACATTTACATAGAACATACTTTCAACATTGAAGGATTCCTGTAGTCTTATTACCCTATTATATATTGTTATAATATCTAGTAACTTATGGTAATTTTTAGAAAACCATGAACATGTATCAGGTTTAATTTGTAAAACAATATAATATTTTTTATTTGGAATTACAAACTTGCATTAATTACTTTGTAGATTTGAATTTGTATTTCATATTATTCATATTCATATTTTCATTCATACAAGCTCGTTTATTCTCCCTCTATAGTAGATTCCACCATGTGTGATGATCCCCAAAATCAGAAAACATATTTGAATCATACAACTGTGAATTTTATGTAGCACATGTAGATAAGTAGCTTTGTATAATTACAGTAAACTTAATAGGATTACATGGGTGAAAATACAGCAAGGCAACTTTGAACATCGCACATTTTCATGAAATTAGAGCAAACGTGAAACCTTTCACATACTTCCGGTTCCTGCATCAGCTCTGGCATTGGGAATGTAATTTGTTAACGCGGCTTATGGCAGAGCGACACCGACGCCGGCATTCCACAGGGTTGGTAACTCGTCACCCTTTGATGTGCTCAAGTCGGCGACCGATTAATCAATTACCCTTGCACCTGTGCACCCGTTGAGTTACTATCGACTCGATAGAACTATCGCTAAATCTAATACCTAGGGAGTATGAACAATGGGCACCGACAATAGATTGCCAAGATGCCAATAGCAATGGATGCATGTATGATGCTATCTCAAGACATCGTTGATGCGTAATACACTAATATAGAAAGGGATGATATGGTTTGTATGGGATTTGATTCAAGTAGTATTAGTTTTTTATTTTTATAATTCTAGCAGTGCTACACTAAAATATTTATTAGGACTTCTATGAGTCCTTTTTACACTGAAAAACTTAACATAGAATTCGTTTAAAGCTACACCGATATTAAAATTAATAGTACTTGATGATACAAACAGATGATTCCCGATTAATATCTATTTGTTAAATTTCATCATGAATAAAATAAATGCATTTATCATCACGTCTTCTTCCTATTACTATATATGGTATTCTGCTGTAGCAGATGTCGGTCAGCGATATATTTTTGCGCGTGAAGTACAGTTACCAATCGTCAAATCGCTACCAAAAATATGGTATAACTGTATTTCTGTGCAAATTTCCAACATTGAAACTAGGTTTTAAATTCAAATCTGGCTCACTTCTTTGCAGGCAGAAGAACAAAAAATTGAAGAGATGACAAGGAGATTGAATAGCCGGTCCGTAGACAGCAGACAGAGACTCACAGCCAGCTTGAAGCTTCACAGCAAGGCAAGGCAGAGTTTCCGAATTAATTCGGAATATTCAGATGAGGCGGTTTCGGCGGGATAATGCGTACCGTCCCAGGCTGATCCTGGGCGGAGCGAGCGCCACCAAATCTTCCGCCGCCGCCGCCAACGTCGCGCCGCTACTTCCCCGGGTTTAGTTTTAATTAATGTAATTACATCCAGTCGGCCATGCACCGACTTGCCGCACCGCGACCCATCATGCCGCCATTGTATGGTAAGGTGTGCATGTATGTGCGGGTGTATGTTGTATGTGTGTTTGAAATGCAAAAGTGTTTGGCTTCTCTTAACTTGGTTTGAATTCTTGTATTAACTATGTTATGGTATACTTTCATTTTGTAGGGGTGCACATTAGACTGAATTAGTAATTTTAATTAGGTAAGTTAATACCGATATTGTGTTCTAATCTCGTTGATTTCAACATAGATAATCAGAGATTAGGTTATTGATGAGGAAAGCTTCCCAAAATTGCCCTATATATTCTTTAACACTGTCATTATCTGGAAATTCATTGAAAGCTATTTAAAAAGTGTGGTTAGAAAGACATATTATTTTATACTGGCATCTTTGTACGACAGTAAAATACATAAATGTAACATAAAAATAACAGAATGAATTATTATGATCACAGGATATTAAATTTTTTTGTCATTAACTTATCGATCAGTAATAGATAATTTTGTCCCGCGTGATGGTCGCGCGGGTTGAGGGTCTGACTCGCAACCATAAGGTCGTGGGTTCGGGTCCCGCCCGTGGCGACCATACAAAGGACATATCGGCATATGATCTTAGTAGTTGGTCCGATATATAAATTTAAAAAAAATAGATAATGATTTAGTTATACGAGATAAGGAGATATTTTATTTTTATAACTGAGCCGAACAGTGTACTTTCTAGCTTACTCAAAATGTGGGAGAAGTATCCATACTTGTTACTATAATTATCTTTGTTTGTGTATCAAATTGCATTCATTTCCTGAGCATTCCTCCCCATTTATTATAAAATTAACAACTATTTATGCTAAAATGTAAACTTTAAAAAATAAAACACATAAAATATGATCTGCGTTTATTCATTTATATTTATTACATGTAATATCGGAGAAGGTACACCAGAGTTACAAAGTGTATGAAGACCATTTTTATCTAGGTTAACCGACCTCGTACTTGTCATATCACTCTAGATCCCCTTGGTACTCATTTTACTTCGAACAACGTATGTTTTAAACAAATACTTTTCGATTTATTATTTATTTTTCTTGGAATAGCTTCTCATGCCATAGTTTCAACTTTAAAATGTTTCATCTACTTCGTAGAACATAATGGAGTTTATATTTTTAAACAGTATTACTACATTGTTACTCTGTACAATAGGCACTTAACAGTACAGTATCCGGATTCAGCAAGCCAAAGTGTGGTAATCTTGGGATTAAAAAACCATAACGCTAACCAAAAACATATAAAATAATGTGTAATAATACGAGTACACTATAGTAATATATAAAAATATCAGGAAAAAAATTAATGGTAGATACTACATATACTATTTTTATTTTAAACTCGAGGGATCGGCATAAAACGATTAAATGCACCGCAATTACGTTTACAAAGGAACTCAAAATATGATCCGTCATAACTGGTTTCACAAGGTTCACACAGGGTTGTACAGCCCTATTCGTCGGTACGGTCAATCATAGGAAAAAACAATAATAATTTTAGGCCGAATACGACCCTTACAAATTTACCTATTTTGACCATCGATAAGCGATATGGGGTAGCCGCACTAATGGATTTCATTGTAGTTATATGGGACAGGGACGTTTAATCGTTTTATGCCGATCCCTCGAGTTTAAAATGAAAATAGTATACATGATATACTGATTTTGGATTAATAAGAAATTTATTTCAATTCGCAAAATCATTTGAATTTCACATGCTCCATATGTAGCTACTGTACTAAATTTAGTAACTATAATTCCATCCTCTCAAGGCACTCTACTCGTATCTGTCTACTCACCTTGGATACAACACACAGGATTCACTTTCGTTAGTTTTGCTTTCCAGTTCATGAAACAAAATCAGTCAACATTTTGTTGTTTCTTATCGCTACCTATGTTACACATCATCATTGGTCAAATTTGACATATTTTCTAGAGATTTAAACAAAGTTGTAATTATTTTCTGGTTTACAATTTCCTCTGGCGTGCAGAAAGTTTTCCCAGTTAGTAATTCGCAAGACAGCGTAGGATAAATTAATGAAGTGAAATGGTATTCTCACTCTAGAAAACATAGTAATTCTAGTCCATTATATTGTGAAAAGCTGGCATAATTAATGGCTGACAGGCAGCGGACAAGGGTTTCGTCTGCGGTCAAAATAACAATCGTATTAGGTTCAGTCGAGGCCCAGCAACGCAACGCATATTCAATGGAAAATAACACAAACAATTGCGCTGTGATCGATATACCCCACTCTCATTCAATTTCACACAGAGTATTAAACAAGCAAAAAATACTCGCTGCAACACGAGTTTATTTGTGGTATTGTAAAATGTCACTTTTGGCTTTTTGTAGGATCATTTTCCTTGATCTGTTTTCAACCAAACATACTGAAAAACACTTGAAAATTTAACCAATAAGTCTAGTTTCATTTTCGTACCCATAAACCCTATAGCATTATCTGGTATTAAAAGAAATATTAATAACAATTTTAATTATACATGATTACTTTATAGATTATCACAATTTTGGTATTCTGTCCCCAGAATAATTTACTGAAATATTTTTTTCATATTTTCTTGCCTTTTGTTTACTTATACCCGATGTTTTTATACTCGATCAAAGTTTAAGGATATATACATAATACATATAACCTAATGTACTATATAAGTATATTTTTTAAATTCAATAAATTAAGAGCGATTTACTTAAAGTATATTTTTTAGGGTCACTAATTTAATAGTAAACACTACAAATAGTCATCTATCTGATGTTGTGTAATGAATAAATTGATTGTTGTGCTACTTACAACTATAATTATTAATAATTAGAAATAACTATCAAACAAGTGCTACTAAAAATGTATACTGCACTGAATTTTGCGAATTAAAATATTTTTGTTCCGCTATCAGTACGTAAGTACCCTTAAAATTTGAGTATAAAACAAAAGAATATATAGAAAACTAACTAACAACTTCATACAAACTGTGGTTAAAAATTAACATTTTTATATTTGCAGTTTCATACGAGAGTCCACAAAAATGTAAAACTTCAATTGATTAATCTTGCATTGTTTATGAACATACTATTGTTGCCAAAGGAATTGCCATTTAGTCTACTTATAATAATAATAATAATACAAGCTTGATATAAATCAAGGGTTGATACAACATTATATATTTTATACAATAGCTGTTTTATAAAAAAGTTAGTAATTAACAAACTAATTAAAAGGAAAATACTAATAAACAAACTTGCAACAATACAAAGTATTTACATTTTCTTCCTCATAAATAACTATTATTGTTTAATAGTATGTTATGCATGAAGGGAGAGAAACAAGCGATTATTCCCGCGTGTGCCAACTCACACAAGATATATTCGCGCCCTCCCGTGAAGCATATTATACTTTTCGTAACAAGTGCACAAAAATTACTGTCTTATCGGGACAAATGGCAAATATGGGTTGCGTAACTAGTTACCTAGAAAACGCTGCAAACAGCGAATAATCGTAGTCTCTAGGGAGAGAAACATGCTACCTAGGGGAGAAAAGCAGTGTTTCTCTCTCTAAAATTAGGGAATAAGAACGTGTTTCTTGTGCATGTGTTACGAAAAATGTATTATGGCCTAGGACGAGAAGTATCATCTAGCAGCCACAATAAATATTTATGTTTAATTGAAAAGATTATCTTTTCATAAAAAAACTAACTAAAAACTATCATTTTTGATCCAATCGAATAAGAAAGAAATTACTAAATTATACACATATACTGTTTCTTTGTATATTTTGTTCATATTGTACATCATCTACGAAGAAAAGTACCCACCATTCAACTAAAGAACCCAAGACGGTTGGTTTATCTGTTATAATCAACATATTTATTCTGCTGTCAACTACACAGATTAATTCCCTTATGTTTGTTATCGCGGTTTCATAAACGAAACTCAAGTATTTTATTCCGCGCTGAAGCAAACAATTTTTATTTTCAATAAAAACGTATGAATAATTTTTTGGTAGAAGAGTTGATAACAGGTTAAGCAAATATTTATTTTGATCACAATTTCCATACAAATATTTACGAATTTTTCGTATAAAAATTTGTTGATAATATAGAACGAAGCACTGAAGTACCAGTTTACGTCGAGTTAAAGTTTTCCCTGCAGTAATCTTATTTTACACCTAGCTGCTCGGATTAATTTTATGTACTCGTATTTATGACTATAAAGGTTTATTTATCCGGTATCTATGTCAGAGTATGAAGACAAGGTACTAGCGTTTTGCGTTTACGAGTTGGAAAATACATTATCTTCTGCTTCTAAAGGTAGGTAGGTATCTAGTTGCTTTCTCCTGCAGCATGTTGTAGACATCTTCCTAATTAAAATGAGACAAACGACTTTACAAGTCACTATAGCAACGTCCAACGACCAACGTAAGAAAGATTTGTATGCTGAACTGGAATAAAACTACTCGCTACAAACAACGCATAAATAAAAGTATTTACTCTAATCTTTCTATCTCACTGCTCTAATAAGATGTTTCCAACAAACACAGTATGAAACAGGATTCTTTGTGAGTGAAACTGAGAATTTAATTAGAATATTTCTATTTGTATTAGGTGTTAAATATAAGCAATGCAACCATTACCTTTCTAATTAGGAAATTGTAATAAAAATGTTAATCTTTTTGTACAATACTACTTAATTGGTAACGTCCATTTACATTGCTAAAATAATAAATATTTGTTACAAATAAATGTCAAAATATGTCACCGTTTCCTTTGATACAGACTCGTATGTATCTGCATTCCATTTACTACTTGTTTCATTCAAGTCAGATCAGATAAATTAGATAACATGACGAAATGAACTGAACTAAACAAACTGATGCAATTATTGTGGTGGAATACTTCAAATTGAATTCCATCAGAAATAAAGTGAGCGAAGTAATAAAGTCAAATAAATTACTTTTAACTTTTAGTTGGTTGTTTTAAGTTTTTAGCTCAACTGTTTAATAACAATATTTCATTAGTCACAGCTTACCCAGCACTGGTGGTTAAAATTACTTTACACACTGTTTACGATTGTCCCCTTTGTTAGTTCAATTGTCCGTCAGTACGGTGGTGTGGATAGCGATACAGAGTTCGAATCCGGAGATCCCGAGTTCGAATCTCACTCAAGCTAAAAATTATATAAACTACCACACTGCGGCTCGGTGAGTGCGGACCCTGTACTGTAATTGGGATTAAGTTCCTGTTGTACAGCGTAATATAAATAAATAAATAAATAAAATAAGAATGGATTTTTCAATATTAATATTATTATGGGCTAGAGCAAAATGGAATCGCGTTGGCTTGAGGCTACTATTAACATCTTTGGAGGCCGTAGTCTAGCGGCTGGTAACCGCATTTTACGCATAAAATTATCAAATATATACAGGGTGTTTCACAACTTAGAGCAAAAAATTAAAGGGTATATTCTGTACGACGTGCTGATCATGAAACAAAAAGATTTTTTTTTAATTCGAAAAATTAAGGGTGTTAACCTAAAACATTTTTTGTAGTACTGCACTGGATTCACACAATTCAATTATTAGCAGTTATTTATAATACAATTTTATTTAATTAATAACTTTAACATAATCATCCACCCAGTGGTAGTGGCAACGAAAAATTTTGGACTGGGAAACATGGAAAATAGTTTTGCGATTTAAAAAAAATTCTTTTTGTTTCTTGATCAGCACGTCGTACAGAATATACCCTTTAATTTTTTGCTCTAAGTTGTGAAACACCCTGTATATATATTTTTTTTTTGGTGGTTTCAATTTTTAATTCTATATGACGTAAAGAATTAAGTTTAATCGATTTTTTAATTGTAATTAACAAAGATTTTGAATATAAATAATTAATAAAACATAAAAACAAAAATGTATAATAAAATTAACATCACTGTTCTGCAACGAATATCGGTTCCAATAGCAACGATCTGCAAAAAGTTTCGTTGACTATTCTACAAAAAGCTTTGATCTGCAACTTCACTTTCTGTCACCAAACGATGTCCGAAAAGTTTGTTTATTTCACTGATAATAAAATAATAAATTTCAATCGTTCTTCATTAATAAAAACAAGCATTCGTTTTAATGTCGTGGAAAATACATTAGTATATAAACTTCGCGAGAGAATATGTATTTCTGTCCCTTGGTACTATATTTATTCCGAAGCTGATTCTTTACTAATTAGTTAAGTAATAATTTTCCAATATATTTGAATTTTAAAACCATAAGGAAATTCATTTTCATACAGGAGACTATAAGCTCTGTAGGTGGATTGTAGCTAATTTAATTAAAAGCTTAAGCGTTGCGTCCTCTACTTCTCGTACTTGCTTTGCTTGGGCTTATATGTACCTAACCTACAATCCAAACGAGGACTACTTTCCAACTTGGACACCAGAAAGAGACACAATTCGCGATATTATGATTTTTATTTGCATAATTTTTAATACATTGTAATTTTCATATTTATGCTAATTTTATCATGTATATATACATATTAGCGTTTGCATTTTAAATTATAATCCATTTAACGAACGCAGCCGGAATTGTTATTTTATTGAGTATGTTACACGTAGAACAAATTTTCAATTTGTTTTATTGTTATATTATTTTTATTATTTATAAAGAACATCAATTTAAATTTATAATTGTATAAACATGCAAATAAATATTTTTATTAATAATACAAATTTGTTTGTTGCGAAACTTTTCTGTAAGGATTATCAGTATTTTTAATACATCTTTTATGTACTTTATGGGGGTATTTCAGTCACAAATTGAACAAATTACAAAAAATCATGGCCGTTATTCTCCATGATACTATAATATTAATTGCTAAGAGTATTAGAAACATATCTTAAAGTGAAGGAAAGATAAGTATCAATTTTAAAGAATTTCTTAAAGCAACTAACTATTTTTATAGAAGGTTAATAAATAGGATTTTTGTTAAGGAATGGCAACTAAGAAAACCTTAAATTAAGAAACTTTTAAAGAACGTTTATAAATACCGACCTATGTGTACTATTTTATTAGTAACAATGGCAATTTATAACATGCTTAAATTTAAACGTAGTTCAAATAGTTTCAGAATCAATGACCTAAAAAGATCATTAACGTAAATTTGAATACAAACTGCTCAAACCACAAAATTTAACCTTTCTACACTGAAAGTGTCAGTGTTAATGTATTTAAATTATTAAATATTATTTTGACAATGAACCCATCTATAGGTCCGAACCGGCATTAATTTTCAAAAAAATTTAAACTCAAAACATAGTTAAGTTTTTCAAATATCAAGAATTTTCTTTAATTCCTCAATACAAAGATACACTTCCAATACAAAAATAAATACTGTATCCGCAAACAAATCATAAGTACTTATTAAAACAAAATGCTAAGGAGTGAAGAAGGGTTGTTTGTATCGAAAATATTTTATCTCTTTTTAATATTCAATACAACTCTCTAGCACGTGACGTCAATTCCGTAAGCGTTTAATAGTGCAATCGACAGGAGATTAATTCTAAGAAATACGTAATGTTTGCAAAATATATAAAATTTCATCATGTTAATGAGCACTTTATAATATGTAGGACACAGTAAAATGTTGCGAAATGTCATTTAAATTGTCAAAATGTTTAAATCATTTATAAACAGAAAAAAAGTTACTAACTGTGCTGATAAATCGACTTGGAGGCTGAAATTTATTTATTTATTTTACGCTGTTCAACAGGAATTTAATCCCAATTACAGTACAGGATCCGCACTCACCGAGCCGCAGTGTGATAATTTATATAATTTTTAGTTTGAGTGCGATTCGAACTCAGGATCTCCGAATTCGAATTTGTGAAACTTTAACAAGTGTTATTTAAATATTTTATTTAAACTTACTTTCACCGAGTGTTCACAATATGGACAATAATTTTATCTTTTTTGTTTGAATTGTTACGGTAAAAAAGTAAATAAGTACCTAATAAATTATATCATACTTGTGATAAGAAATTTTCGATATTTTTCTTTTCGAGAAAATTTGTGTAGAGTATTGTAGGATATTGTTCGAAATATTAAAATAATTGGTAATTATTAACATTTACATTGATGTGTTGATTTGTACAAATTTTTATTATCATCAGTTTAATGCTTTAATAGAATCGCAAAAATGTACATATATCATTTTCATTAAATATTTTGTTTATTTTGTGCTGAAACACAAATTAAACAGAAACATTACAAAACAATTCTGGAATATACAAAATTAATTGGTCTAGTTGTAATAAAATTTATAACTGACTCATTTCTTTTGTTACTGCAGCCAACATATTGCATACTATATAATATTGCTGTTTTAATTACTTCAGAAAGAATTGATTATAACATCGTTAAAATTAACACATTTTTTAAGTGCACGGCCATTTTAGTTGTATTTTTAACATAACTTTTGTCGTTGAAACTAACAGTTTTTTGATAATATTTCCAAATAATTAAACAACGCGCTTGCTTTGTATGTTTGCCTTCAACAGAATACGTCTCAATACATTGAATTGTGTTCGAAATTAAGGCAATTCCTATTATTTTTATATCCATCAGGAATTTCTTAATAATAGTTCCGGGAGAATTTTTATAAAGAATATTCTTGAGAATATTTTTAACTTACATTACTAGTTATACTATTTTTTAAATATTAGATATCTTTTAAGGCCAGTTGCACCAATAAAACTTACATTTTAAACTTCGTCTAAATTTTAAAAGAAACTCTTAGTTACGTATAATATGATATTGTTACCCAAACATTCGATATGCTTTTATTTATGTAAACAAAGTTTAAAATTGAATTCTTGTCAGTGCAACCATTAGATTTTTTTTATATTTGTGTATTTTCAAAGCATCTGAGAATTAATTCCACTCAGAGTATCATTATTAAGTGATTTTTTCACGCATAAACCAGTAGTTTCGGATTATACAGCATCATACATAATCAGCTACAGCAAGCGATACTCTAAATCGCGCCACAACCACGGAAGCAACACCATCAGCATCAGCAGCAGCACCGGCATCAGCATCAGCAGCCATAACATAAACTCTGCGTTGTTTGGTTAGCGCTGTTTGGCGTCACACGGTGTTACACGCGACGCCAGCTCGCGTGCCGCCGATAATTACACCGTACACCGACGTGATGACGAACAGCCGCGATCATATTGTCACTGGGATCGGATACGCAAGTTAAAATATTATAACGCATTCGAATGCAACCAACCGAATTGCAGCGAGTCGCTTTGTGTTTATGCATCGGCGAATATGATTAGTTTTAATGTTAATATTCTCGAAGCACAATACCACTGAATAAAGTATGGAATTGGTGGTTAATACGAATTGGTTACTAATGTCATTAATGTTTATTAAGGTTTTATATGATTCATTATTATAAAGTTATATTTATAACAGAAAAATTCGAGTTATGTCCGGTTTGGATTAGTTGTTCGTTTTAGTTGCATATATTAAAATTAATATTGTCTTTCTGCGACTATTAAGTAATGTATTCATTACACGTTTACATTACAGCGACGGCCATTTAGATCCGATTTCAGATTTGACACTTGATCCACATTATTTGTTTATTAGACCGTATTATTTCGCTCATTTTATTCTTGGTACTAAATTAATTTTATTTCCCATTGTGTCGTATTTTCATTTTTACAGTTGTGTTATGACTCCGTAAAGTTAGACTTTACAGTACTAGATGCCATAATAAATATTACGGTATTATCATCGTAATGCTGCTAACAAATAATTTTAGACATTTAATTATAATTTTTCAAGATGTGTCTTTAAAATACGAAAATAATATTTAATGATTAAATACAACACAATATAAAATAAAAAATATTTTTTACGATATTTCAAATTGGGTTGTCTCGTCCAGACACATCTTAATCGTACCGTATTATTTACTGAACTTATAATGTAAATAATTGTTTATTTGGATTCATCTTGAACTAATGCATCGCAATGTTTCATTAGTTTGCTTAGTTTAGTTAGTTATGTAGTCTAATTTATCTGAACTGGTTTAATTGAAATGTAGTAATTACACTGAAACTCTTGGCATATGTGCAAAATTCTTGTCCTTAAATTTACATTTTTATACAAATAAAATTTTATTAAGCTGATTTTCTTATTTTAATTTATGCAAAGTTGTTAAAGTTTATAAAGAATGTAATTAATGGCTAATGACACTAACGGAATTTTAATATGAAACAGTATAAATTTATAAAAGCTAATCGAAGTTACATGCCATATAGTTTAATTGACATTACTGTCCACTGTTTTTTTATTATTTAAATCTTAAAATTTAAGTGCTGTTGATGCAACTGATCATAGCTCCTTTTCTATATTTTATTTTGAATCGAAATACACCTTAAGTATAATTTTATTTAGCTCGGTATATATAGTTAAATGTTTAATAATTAGAAAACGGAAATTAGGGATAAAATTTCTGCATAGTTCTTATTAAAATTACAATATGCAACAGATTTAAATGTAGGCCTTTAGAACCCTGAAAATGACGATTCATTTTTCATAGCAATTAAGATCACATACAAATAATATAATAACTAAATTGGTATAGTACTCTAAATTTGATTGCAAAAATATAAATTTCCATATTAGAATAAAGAATTAACAAATGTATTATGTATAAGTTTTAATAAAGACAAAGAGAAACTAAGGTTTTTGTGTGTAATAAGATGAAATTAGAGTTGATGTTCTCTGGTTCTCTAAATTATGTTTGAAGACTATACAGTTTCATTCGTTGTTGTTGTAAGTAGAGGTATAAGTACATTCATGTGATCCAGTAGAGTAAATTACAAACGCAAATAGAAGTTCCGTAGTTTGTGCTGATTCAAGATAAAATGAAGGAAATGAAAGTAGAATACAAGTTAAAGCACTCGGGATAATTTCACAATAAGTTTCAAGCGAACAGCTAAAGTTGCCAAGTTATTTCGTTATTATGAATGGGCGTTTAAAAACTTTTGTATTGTTTGCTAGTGAGATTCTCGTGTTCCTTAGCCTTTAGTAAACACAACAAAAAAACATTTCGATAAACTTTGAACTTTGGCTGAAATGAGCATGCAACTTTACACATCATAATTTTCATGTACACTACCAACCACACTACTTTAATGAAAATTAATGGGCTGCACTCGAAATTGTTGCTTTATGACGTATTTTTTCGAATTACTGTGTGCAACAAAATATTTTTAATACGTATTAATAATCAACATTTATTTTCAAATTATAAGCAGACTTATTACTACTATGGCTATTTCCTCTGATGATTATCTTTAAACGCGATTTGTCGAATAATAACCAAGCTTCACACGGAACATTACAATTTTTATAAACTAATATTTTCTGTCCTATTAATTTTTAGATAAAATTGAAAATATAAAAAATGTTCATAGAAAAAAAACTATATCTAATAAGGAAATATTTTGATCAAATATGTTTTGTTTATGAAAAGAATAATTGACTGAAAACTGAAATATATCACTTATTTGTTATTTCGTTATTTACTTAGTCTTTATTTTAAAATTAACTTACGTAACACTCAACTTGAAGCAGTCCCCAATTTAAGTTAATCAGTGTGTTCATATCTGTAAGTTATGTAGCAAATGGAATACTATTAATCAACCGTAATATTATTTAAAGTTTTCTGTTGTTGGAAAAACTAGTTTTAAATTACATTGTCGCAACTTTTCTGCAGTACAGAATTCCGGATTGGAGTGCGAATCTGATTCAACGTCTTTCAATCTGATTTAAAGTTTTTTTGCAAAGGTCAGAGTCGATGAAAATTAATAATAGAAAACAAAGGAGTAAAAAACAAGAGAACGGAAGTTCCATCATTTCATTAAACGCGAACATGGAACATATCAGGCACTTTCTCACAAGTTGGCCTGACACCGTCACAGAAAGAACGGAAGAAAATTGAATTTTACCGAGCACCGCGTCACATAAAAAGAGAAATAGTCATTTCACGAAATCAAAAGGATGATCATCGCAACACGTAGCGGGACGAAACTTCATATCCTGCGCAAAAAGAAGCGATTTCCTTCTAAGGATGCTTCAGTCTGTGCCTTGGAAACTTTTCACCGTATTTTGCCGAAAAGTCGCGATACTTGACTTGATTTTACGACGTTCGCCGGTTCTGACGTCGGTTGATAAACAGCCGCTTTATCCCGGACTGACGCGCGCGCTGCGCCACACGCCTCTTATCACCGACATGATGGCTTATTTAACCCATACAAATTTCAATTTATGGCGTTTTAAATAGAACGGAAAACACAATATACCATACTATGTACATACATTCTACCCTATAGCTTGCTTACACCACCTATCTGCTACTATTTACTCATTCAGTTATTCTGCTCTGGATCACAAACTTGCTAACATGGACATTTTGTTTTTACAGATTTTCTTATTCTAAACAAAGCAATAAAACTAACTATGTACAATTTTGTCTTTTATTCTTTCGATAAAATATCAGATAGTCCCACAAATAATCGTAACTGAGATCAAACTTGATCATACGTCACGTTGACTTCAACCTATATCCAAATCACTGATGGAAGCATCAATATCAAGCTCGTTGATGAACCCTCTACCTATACCTAATTTTTAGATGTTATACTATTTTTAAAAAAATGCTTAAAATGATAATAAACATATTTTCTTCTGTAAAGAGGATTAATTTTGAAGTTAACTAACTACAATTTTATTCCGAATTAAAATTATTTACAAAACAGAATAAGGCTGTTCCTAAATTTGGAGTTATATTCTAGTTTACGCTTCATATATCATATTAGTTTGTATTTTTACTGTCCTTAAACTTGATATCATAACTATTAGTTATTTCTATGAATTAGAAACGATGTAAAAATTAGAAATAAAATGGTATTAGTGGATAATCTGTTTTAAGAATTTACCCGAAAATAATTAGTAAATGTTCTAGCTAGATTTATGCAAACTCGACAGACTACTTAAAAAAATAGTGAACTACAACTACTAATTACTTCAACATTAAGAAGTTTTATCTATTTATTAATAATTTCTATAAAAAATAGTTCAACTATTAACTACTTTTTTCAATTATTTTCTGAATCATTTGAAAGTAATGCTAAAATTAATATTAATATCAAACAATTTTATTTAATATTATTAAATATACAATTATGAAAAATGCAAGTAAGTACTTTCCTAAAAGTCATAGTAAAAATTCACACAAACAGTTAAGAAAGTAATTTACAATAATTCGATTTCATCCGGCAGTACGATGTGGGTAGCGTTACGGTGACCTCAAGCAAAAAATATATGAACCATCACACTACGGTTCTGTAATTGGGATTAAGTTCATATTGTGCAGAATAACATAAATAAATAATTACTAATTTCTGACATAGCTCATCCGAGAGAGCATATGTATTCATAGGGCACACAAAGTAAATGAAAGAATTCTTTTAACTGGTGCTAATGATGATAGACACGTATTTATTAATAAAAAGTTCTTTTAAAAGCGTAGGTAGTCTTCAAAAATTACATTTAATATAATAGCTTAGTTCAAAAGATTCTGAATAAATGCACTTTTAGCAAACAATAGCAGTTTAAACTCATCTGAACACAAATATTAATGTTGAAATTATATATTTAAATTTTAAAAAGTAGTACTAAAGAGTGGTTAAATTACCACAAAGCAGTAATTGTGTTCAAATTACCAACTATTTTATATATTGGACCACTTACTAACGAAGCTACTCTTTTTAAAAAATAAATAACTGTAACTACTTTCTCCCAAAATTAATAAATAATTTAAGTATTTTGTAATTAATTACCGCCTAGCTCTGGTTTAATATATAGAAAGTAAAACAGACAATTGTTGCAGTAAGTCTTCCTTGTCACTTGCAGATTATATCCTACGAAGTAATTAAACTTCTAAACCTAACAACATGTTCGTACTTCGCAGAATACAAAATTCAATGTATACATGATTATGTATATATTATGTTTGTTTCACCTGACTGTAGCGACTTTACAATCAAAGCTTACAGGCTAATTAATTATGAAAGAAACGTTTGATAGCGAACAAAGAAGCTGATTCAGATTCGATTAACATCAAGTAAATTAATTTCAGTGGGGTACAGCCACGCAAAAGGAGAAAACTTATATGTTTGATGAAAAGTTTTAAAGTGCGAATACATACAATACAGATTTGATCTTGATAAACATTGTAACGTTGATGAAGTTGGTGTAGCTGCCGCTGATGGTGTTTCTGCACGAGAGCTCTAACGCGAGCGCTTAACGCAGTAACTCGGTAACTCGCACTTGCTAACATCCACCGGAACTGCGAATTCTTGAATTTAGAGCACCTGTTTAAAATATAAAGGTAAATAGAGTAATTTTGTAATGGCTCGCAAAGTTATGTGCGGGGATTTAAACTCATCTCCTCTTTATATTCTCTGCTCATTATTTCTGCATGAATGATTATTTCTATACAGGATAATGATACTGTTATTAAACATGTTTCTTAAATAGAATTCCTAAATATAAACATTATAATGAGATCTTGTCTTGACATTAAAGATGTACTCATATGTATGGACGTATTCCATTTTCTACGGGATCAGATCTAGCATATTACTTATTTGTAATTCTATTTCACATTCTTAACTTTTCTTACTACTAAATTAATGTCTGTATGATGTGGTTTCATCTGATGTAAATAAGATAGATGGCAAATGGAATACATCTTATATCAAATGGATTGCCAATTAATACAATGGTCAATGTATTTATAATAAGTTGTTGTTGAGACAAATAAATTATACATCTCTCTAGAGAACTATCAACATTGAACGAAATGGTTCGTTCAATAGTTTGATGGATACTGGCATGAATTTGTTTGTTGTGCACGATATATCTACGTTATTCATTACATTTATCAGAAAAGCAAACATAACAGTACATTTTTTCTACAATTAGAAATTGTAGCAAACAAACACTAGTTTATTTTTTGTTAATCGAAACGAGAAAATACAGTTATGTTTGTTTTAATGACATAATTATAATTAATAAATTATTTTATTGATACCTATTAAGCATACCTAACTTATATTGCTTTTATCCTACATGTTTTACATATTTATTTAATACTTTACTTAACAGAAATTTAATTCCAATTATAATATAATATTAATACAATCGTATTTCCTTTACATAATTTTCTTTTGCTTGCTAGACACAAGTTGTATAACTGGGTTATGACTAAAGCCCGGATATTTAGGCACTTAAAAACACCCAAATAAGCAGGCATATAGGCCGTTAATTACTCTAAAATAGGCGGGATTTTAGGCAGCCAAAATGTAAATAATTTGTTTAAAAAAAAACGAATCCTTTTTCTAATATTGGTACTCGTATCTACCCTTCATTAGAAAAAAATTATTTTAAACAAAATTAACGCAATCTGAAAAATATTAATAAAATAATAATGTAGGGTTCTCATTTTATTAACTATTATACAAATTCAAATTATGTAGTATACTTTGATTCACAAAATATTACGAGCTATTGCTCTATGAAATTTTCGGAAAGGGACTGTCTTCGGTCAGTCAGAACTTGCTTGTAAGCTGAAAACTTCGTTAGACATCACAAAATGTGACAGGGACATTCTTATATTTTGCCATATCGTCTAAAGTTACCTCAGCTCCATTGATTAATGGCAAAGACACAATTGAATTGCCACGTAAAATTTTGACTAAAACACGTTTTTTCTTTCGGCATTTTAAATTCACATACAAAAACTTGATTTAAGTAAGTACTTTAAATATTATAGGTTAGGTTGAAACACTATGTCGAGTGCTGAATTAGTCAATAAAAGTTAAAATAGGCAACAAAAATAGGCAAAATAGGCTGTATAAGGTAAAATAGGCACAATAACCAAAATATAGAAAAAATAGGCTCTAAGGCACGAAAAAAAAATCTTCCATTACACGGAAACATATTACCTATGTATAGAAAAACGAAATTGCCTGAAGTATATTAAAATTTGATTCTAGGCAATTGCCTAAAAATCCGGGCTTTAGTTATGACTGTCTATAGTTTTTGAATATTTGTACAAACTCCAACGTGTATCATGTATTGGATTCAAAATAACGTAATTACTAAGCAAGTTATCTAATATAACATACTATACAATACTTTCTATTGTATAAATGTAGATGAATAGAGTACGGATTACGATAAAATTTAATTGGAACATTTTTCAGTATTTCACATTTCATAATAGTTATTTGTGTATCAAAATAAGAAAAGTATCTTTTTCAAATCAGGATAAAAATAACTTTTCATCCGAGATGTACACAATAATTTTTTAAGTTGTCTATCACATAAAATAAAAATATCCAATTGATACATGTTACGTCTAGAATGCTTTGCTCTCACCTGAACAATAATGAACCACATAATGTGTAACATTATATTAAAATAATTTGTTGAACAAAAAATATAATTCGCTAGTACTGAATGATAGAAAATAGTCATCAAAAGACAACTAAATACGAAGCAAAATAAAAGGTTCGATGAGAAGCGCAACGATTAAGTTGAGACGCGTCGCGTGCGCTAAAAAGATAAATAAATTTCACCAACGAAGTCAAAGACAGGAAGCAGTTCGCTAGACACGTCAAGCGAAGATGGCAACGAGAAAGCCGGCGCCGGGAATAAACCGGGACGCGGGAATACTCCCTGTCGCCCGTCCAATTTCAAACAAGGAAGGGAAAAAAACGTTTTCTCAAACTGAGAAAATATACAAACGCAAGCGAAATAGACTTTTTTTTATTTTCTTAAATGCAACCTATTTATAATATTAGATTTTTAAATTCACCAAATGTGTTCAAATGGAAAAGATATAAATGGAATTGCATGAAGTAGAAATTGGAAAACTTGTTTATATTATTGCATTTATTCCCATAGCTCGGTTTATAAAAAAAAGCAGAAGTGCTACTGCAAACTGTTATAATATATTTAAAAGTTAAATATATCGTTTTGCAGCAACTTTAAATTACATCATTAATTACATCACTAAAAATAATCCTAAACTTTAATCTGCATACTACTTTTTATTTCCTACTATAGAAAGAGAAATAATGTAAACATTCACAATTTAACAAGTATTGAACTTAAATAACTAATGGCCAGTCGAACGAGAAATCTTAAACTTATTTTATTTAATTCAAATTACAGTACACAACTTATAGAGGAACCGGAATTAATCAGACACAGCTGAATAGTTAACACGTAAGTCAACAAGGTTTAAACCCGAATCATTATTGAAAATGGATAATAACCCTTTTGTAATTTAATATTATTTCTAAATAAATAAAATTATTATTTGCGTAAAAATTATATTATTTATTATAATAAATATTAAAAAATTATAAAATAAAATTATCCATTTTCAATAATGATATAACAACAATCACCTTTGTCACTTAAATAAATCACAAATCCATTTCAAACTAAACTTTTCTGACAGTTAAAACGTCATACATTTGTTTATCATTTTGTCTCAATTCCATGGCTATCACTATAAAGTAGAAATTCTTATAAAATATTAATGCGATTATTTCGCTTACAAAATGTGCAAAATAAAATCTGGAAACTGATTTAGATCCATAATTTCAAGCTCTACAACTTTCATTTGAAGCATTTTTGTCTAAAATCAATTGGCCACTTTTGCGCAAGGAAAAACTGATTTCCCATGTTAAACGCCTATGGCCAGGTTTTCATGTTACACCCTGTAAATGCTTCAGAACAACACTGATAACTTCTTAGAAAAATAGTCTACAATACTCGTATGAATATGTGCACAGTGATCGTGTTCTTGAATAATACGGATCTACGTGCCTCGTACCTCAATTTTTACACTCGCACATAATCTGACACTTCCGATGCTTGTTATGTAATATATTGTTGTTGACCAATTCACTAACAACCTTATAAAACTTTGAAACCATAATAAAAAAAAACTTGCTGCCAAAAAACAAGTTGTGCATAAATGTTAAGCATTTCTCCAGTTTGACGAAGACAGATAAGCGTGTTTGCCGTTGGGGGCGAAGGAGGCGGCAACAGCGGTGACAGAGGAAGGTATGTTGATGGAGTGGTCATGTAACTGGGTCAATAATCCCCCTCCACTAGGGATGGGATTGTTTCCGCACCGTGGCGAATAAACGAAGCAAGAAGCCTCAGGGACCAAACAGACTCCGTCATCAGAGGGGAATTGCGGTGGCGACCAGAAGGCCTCTAGGGCCGGACTGCCCCATGGAGAACCCGAAAACTTCATGTCACCGTCATTATTTAAATGGCTTGAGTCTGAATACAAATAAAGATAGAGAAGCAAGAAATTAGTGGAAGTGTAATTAATGTGCAAGACATGTATTTCTGCATTAGTAGGACGTATCGTCTAAGTTATATAGCGCTATCAAAGGAAAGCGAGCAACGGAAAATGTGTGAACTATAGTTCGGCAAGAAATTTCAGTGGCGACGGTACAGGAACCTTAGCGAAACATAATATGAGCATCACAATTTATAGCAAATTACATGATAAGTTAATAAACATGAAATATGAAAATATATTTAACACTGCGGTGAAACCACATAATTCGACAAGGTATACTCATTTTAAATTGATAAAAGTGAAAAGTATTTTTCGTGCTTTGTAAATTTGTCAACTTATTTATAAAGATTTGAAGCAAAAAAAAAAGAAGATGTATCCAGTGGATATAAACAATATTTGTTGGTGCTGTACAATTTCTATAGCTGACAGAAACTTTTGAATTCTAAATTAACTCCAAAATTCTAAACAATAACTTGAAAATAAAAATAAATTCTTTATGAATGTATGACAATAGGCAGAGGAAATAAAGCGAAACGTGAAATAAATGCGCAAAGATGTTTAGTATGGTAAAATTTATTAGATATACTAAACATTCGTTAAAATGTGTTTTTATTTCCACATTAACTTTACCAGTTATTGTAATTATGTTGTCATTGTTTTATTAACTAGTGTAATAATTTTTAAAATTCGGTAAAAAAATATAATTTATGCTGAAAGTTTCTCTAATCTCTAGTATAGAGAAAATATGTTAAAATATACCAAACAACAAAGTTTGTAATGAGAGATGAGCACATGCAGAAAAATAAAGAACATTTTGTGACAGCAACACTGTGTGGTTTGCATATTTTAGGATTTCAAAACGTTGCTACGTACGCCATGTAGATTTATACGCAAACATTATATTTGTCACGCGTGAAATATTGTAAAATATTCAACAAAATTGTTTTACCTGAAAAGTGAAAAATATGCATTTTTTATTTCCTTTTTAAATTTATGTATCAATAAATGATGGTGGAAACAACTTTTACAAAATATTTTCACTTTTTTCATACTTAATGTTTAGTAATCCTTAACTGGATTTGAGTAAAAATTTCTATTTCAAATCATTATTAAATAGTTGCATATATGAATAGTTATTTGCGTAATACATATAGTCAGCATCCTTTTACCGCTAAGTGTAGAATTTATTTACGTTATAAGTCTAGTAAATAAATTTTTACGGTACAACTAAGATATTTCCGTACGAGGTGACGAAGGAGCCGAGTATGGAATTTCGAAATAAGTACCGTTAAAAACTATTAATGGACGTATGACGTACAACATTTTATTTCATACTGTGTCGCATTTAATTATTAATCTATCCTACCCTTGAATGTGACATCTTAAAATATTTATAATTAAATGTCAACACCGAAACCAAGAAAATACAATAAAACCGGAAACATTATATTGTCTCAATCTTATTGTATATATAATATGTACATGCAGTTATTTCTTATATTGTTGATGATAGCTTGTAGCTTAATGCTACTATTATGGCAAATATTATTTGTTTTCATGGTTCCCAACCATATAGATGTCGCTGAGGATGAACTTCATTGCAAGTTTAAAACGTTCGATAATAAGCTTGTCTTAAATGTGAAATAAGCGTCATTTATGACCTACAAGCAAGCAATATTACTATTTAATTGTTTAAATAAAGTCACCATTATTCACATAAAACAGGGGAAACAGAAATGAAAATAAGAACAATAATACTTAAAAAAATGATAAAATAGAAGATATTGAATTATTACTATTACAAACAAAATTCAAAAGAGGAATTGTGTTCGTTTTCATCTGTGCAACATCCATTTATTGTAAGTACTGCTGAGAAAATGTATTAATATAAATATTAGCGAAAACTAATTAAAGCTGCCAATGGTAACGAAACTATTTTATGGTAGTATAAAGTATAAACAATGAAGAATTAAATTTAGAGAACGAGGAAATTAATGACGGTGATGACATAACGAAAACAGTGAAGTTGAATTTTTTATATGTTCGAATAATACAGACACCAATTTGACTGCATTTTCCATTTCCGCTCAATTCTACCTAATTTATTAAATTATAATGAAAAAACATTTTTTATAGAAAAGACGGGAAAAAAACGTGAGTGGATAATCTACTACACAGAAAACTGCAATTTGTATTGTACCGTTTGTTTCTTTGTTGTGTTGTATTTATTCTTTTTTTTCCTCCAAATTTTTTTTTGAATTTTGTATATTTACTATAAATGGAAGAGGAAAGGTTGGAGATGTTTTTAATCAGCCCTCTGTATTACACTAATATAATATCAGCAGTTTTATATATACGAGTACACACATAAATACATAATGAAGGTTTTATTTCAAAGTTGTAAATAAAACGTCTGACCGCATCATTCCTTTAGCTAAAATATTTACTACGAAACAAACTTAATTATGTAACCTGAGATGATGCATAAAATTAATGATTAGTAAAATTACAACAAAGACAAAATTAATTGTCACCCAACACTTGGTGAAACAAGGTTTAATAAAAAATATAAAGTAAACACTTGGCTTGTGAATAAAATAATAACTAAAGGATTCGTGAAGCCTAATTATTACACAAACAATTTAAACGGATTCTACTAAAAATATTGTATGCACCAAATGGGTTTGGAACACTCGCCTAGGTCTCGTGCTGCAAGATTTCCACTCGTGCAATAAAGTGACACGTTGCATAAATAACCA
The DNA here is from genome assembly GCA_947425015.1 of Pterostichus niger. Lineage (NCBI taxonomy): Eukaryota > Metazoa > Arthropoda > Insecta > Coleoptera > Carabidae > Pterostichus > Pterostichus niger. Next base: position 2,934,804 of record OX380335.1, read on the forward strand.
TTATCCAATAAAATATTAGAGGTACATTCAACAAAGTTGAAACATAAAACAAACCAGATCCAAATTCCCCTACATCAGCTAGTAAACAATGCCTTGTCTAAACTTTGAATCTCAACTATAATTTTTCCATGCACTTCAGTAATTCTTCCAGTGGCAGTAGTTTTCCCAGCCTACTAGATCACACATTCAACCATTAGCAGGAAAACAAACCCATCTTGCTGCTCGCGACAGGATGTAAATCCTTTTCTGTCAAACAGACAAACGATCAACTGGAAAATGGATGAGTTGCAGTGTTTCGTCGGTGGATTTTCCGCTCTTATCTGGCGGGAATGTGAAGCAGTGAGGCAACCGCGGTGCTATGTAACCACAGCCGCCCGCGTTGCGAATGCTGAATGCGAAAATGTTAGAATCGTCTCCGCAGGGAAAGATACAATAGGGAATTCGAATGCGCGTGGGATTATATAAGGATTCTAAAGACTATTGATACTTTGGCAATTATTGCTTTTGCTATTTTAAAACTGTCGTAAATGTATTTTGAGTATAACGAGGTATTTAATATTCTCATGTCGCCAATATTTGAGTATGTACTTGTACTTCATGATAAATTGGAAATAATAATTTATTGTACAAGTTAGAGAAACAAATAAAAATAATAAGCAATTTCAATTGTGAAAACTTGTCTTCTGTTACATTTAAAATGTAAACAGAATTTACTGAACGAAGCAAAATTACCAGATTTAAGATTAATAATGTTTCCTTTTAAAAACATAATTCCTAAAGATGGGATTTTAGTATAATATCTTGTCAGCCTGTGGATTTTAAAACCCGGCTAACAATTTTCACCGCATTAAAATTGTCTCTGTGGCTGCCCCACCACTAACATCTTTGGGGGCCGTGATTTGATATCACGCGCCACACCATATAATGGATGAAACGCGTGATGATATATAAACGCTCGTTGCTTAGGGAATGGCAACTTTTCGTTGTCAAATGACTGCTGGAAAAGCATGGTCGTATAAATATATATATTAATTTATTATATGATTAGTTGCTACTGTTAAAGACTTAAAAAGAAACATTATATGAAATAAATATATCATCAAGCCTTTCATTACTGGGTGTGGCACTCTCCCGTAGTAGATTTCGGTAAATGATATATTTCTTCGCGTGAAGTGCGGTTACCAGAACTCAAATCACGGCCGCCAAAGATGTTAGTGGAGGGGAGCTACAGAGATAGATTTTAACTGAAAATTGTTTGTCGGCTGTAGGAATCGAAACAGGGTTCTCAAGATCCACAGGCCGACTCGATACCACTGAGCCACCCCCATATAAATGAAGTTAGACAATAATTAGATATGCCGTAATAATTACATTAATTCTAAAATACGAATATAGTTTAATATTTGTTTTGGTTCAGTTGATGTGAACAAGGAATGCAAGTTGTGATTTCGTAAAGGGAAAATTTATGTTTTCACTGATAGAAATTCAATTGGAAAATATATATGCGAGAATGTGAAATGGAGCGTATCAATGTTTTTATTACAAAAAGATTTCAAAAAGCTTACAAGTACGTAACAAACACATATATACGAGTACATCATCATTTTCAAACAACAAAACAGGTACAAACAACATTTGCTATAACTTTTACTTACTTTTATATTGTTTTCACATAAGATTCCGCAAAATATGGATTATGCAATTTTCTACAATAAATATACAATAAATGTAATTATAAATTGAATATATTATTGTATTAAAATCGATTGTCAGCTTTGGACCAAAGAATGTTAGGTAAAACTATATACACAAATGTTTCAATGATTCAGTTATAACTTTAACCATCTTTAAATAAGTAATTGTTGCGACAATACCATTTTATTAAGTAATAATTTAAAAGAAACAAAAAAGAATTATATATATATATATATATATAATTTACAGTTTTAACAAAAACAAGAATCAGGAAACTAATTGAATCGATTTCGTATCTATAACAATTCTCGAAATCCCCATGCATTACATGTATATTTTATCGTATTTTGTATTTAAATTTGAAGCTTATTAGTAAGGCACAATGTGTAGTCACTTCCTTGTAATTAAAATATTTCAAAAATGAATAAATGTTTACTCCAAGTTTCAAGAGTACGAGCTATCTCATTTGATGAGACATAGAGTGAAAATTAATATAAAAATAATATGTAACCAAATATAATAATTTCCAAATAAAACGCATTTTCTAAGATTGAAAGTTTAAATTCTCGGTTCCACTTGAAGATATTTTATAAAGAAAAACAATTTAAGAAGAATATTTATTTTACAGTCTTCAGACTCGCATTTGTAATCGAAATAAACTGCGAAACTTATGAAACATCGTGTAGAGCAGAAGAACAAACAAGTTGTATGGATTGAAACCGCTGTCGAGTAATCTTTTATCTTAGCTGCTCGCAACAGGTGTCGCTTAAAATCATCATGAACTATAAAGATCGGTCATTCCCTCTGGAATGCGCCTATAAATTCACGCAAATTACAGTATTTGCCAAATTACGTTGCAAACTTTTGTTAATTAAGTCTTGTGTTCATTGAGTTCACCGTTCCGACTTTTTAACTTTCCATTAAATGGAAGTCGTTAAAGCACATGAACGAATTATTCTCCCATTTCAGTAACGCGAATTAGGTAGTATTTCATTCAGTCCGCTTGAAAGGTTAGTTTACATTGAAGCGCTCAACCTAAAAGTAGTTTCAACTAAAAATTATCGTCCCATACACTATGTTAGATGGAGTAATTATGGGTTGCGAACAAACTGCACTATGCTACTTTTTCACGATCATTTTTCACAAACTCTTCATAAACCCTTCAAGCAGAAATATTCATTGAAAATTTATTATCATTTATATTTCACTTGATGTTGAAATATAGCACAACCAATAGGAAGAGATATCCGAAAACTATCTAAATTGAATGTAATTTCTACAAAATATATAAAATTTAACCTATAATAATGAATACTCTAGATAGCGTTGGACACAGCAAAATGTTATCAGATTTTGTTTCTATCAAATATCATTTTAATTATAAATACATGTCTTCTATTGGTTATACTCGTATGTACATTTTTGTCAATTGACATTAAAAGTGTGATTTTATGGACAATTGACAGATTGTAAAGGTGCACTTTTAATTACCTGGCTGTAAACAACAAATTGAACATTTATGATTTTTGGTGAAATTCTGTGCAAATCAAAATTTTATTGAACTGTAAATCTATAAATGATGAATAAATCACAACAAAAGTCATGAGTTTTTGAAATATTTTCTACTTAACAACAAATATTGCGCGGTGGCCGAGCGTGTTAAGGCACATCTCTTAACATGCTGTGACGTCACCCGAACCAAGGTTCGTCAGTTCGAATCCGCCTGTCGACAATGTGTGATTTGTCGTAAAATATAAAAAATACAGCTACATGTATTTATCACACTCGGGCGCTATAAACTAGTCACTTATACGCCTTAAATAATGTAGCATTCGACTACGAAAACCGGCAGTACGGCAGTCTAAAAACTGCGGCTCGGTGTGTCCGGTAGGCCCAGGCCCGATTTGGGCTGTAGCGCCACAGATGATGATTGTTATAATTTTAGGATTACGGATATTTTACAGAATTTTACAATTAATTTAATAAATATAATCACAACCGCAAACTGCTTTTTTAAAATTTCGAGTAGGATTATTACTCCTACGACAATTGCCATGACTTATTATGTTTCTATTTATAGAAAGTTTAGGTACTGAACCAAATTAATTGTTCCAAGATTTGAAAAATTAATGGTGGTAAATGTTTTTAGAACCATTGGTTTGATAATTATTTCTACTATTTTAATAATTAAATTAGAATTATAAACACTCCAATAGTCCAATTGCCCATTATACAACACTAGATAAATTACTGTTTTTAAGATCGGCCAGTGCCACTTCATGAACCATGTTCTTAACTTTGCGAAATTTATAAAAACATCCAGTACCTATAAAGTGAGATTTGACTGCACGATCTCTTTCTTGAGATGCTAGTGGGCCATGATTGCATGTTAAACTCAAGAAGTTGATTGACATGCTGATAAGACAATCAAATTAGAATTTCTCATCTCGATAACATCGTATAAATATGATTTATAAACAAAGTAAAAAGGTGTGTTCATCATAAATCCAAATAGCACACGTAACGGTCGAAGAGAGAGCCAGCTAACAGCAGTAACATAACACATACATCATGTAACGTGACAACGAGTGCAGCAGTGTAGCCAACTCACTGTGCGGCGCGCCATTCACGAAACACCCATCAACAAGGCGCTACAAAGGGCGCCGAGCTCCACTTTATCAGTATTCTGGGCGGCCAGCGCCGAACACACTTACGAGTTGTGATGTGATTGATTCGAGCTCAAGGATAAAATACTCCGCGCTATTTTCGCAGCCGTGTTCTCGATGGCTCTTATCAATTGCTTTCAAATTTTACCTTGCACGGAGCAGAGCGAGCACATGGAATTTTGTTGCTGTACTGGGGATTTAGATACCTTTCAGTGCGCCACCGGTGCTATGCTTTTTTAGATTCACGTGCGCGGACTTACAATTGACAATCGTACTTTACTTTCAATTTCTGCAAATTCTTGGCTTGATACTGCGATGCATTCCTAACCAGGGACCCTGAACGATATTATTTTTGGCTTCGGTATTGTGATAACTAAAGACCGGATTTTTAGGCAATTGCCTAGATTCAAATTTTAATATACATCAGGCAATTTCGTTTTTCTATACATAAGTAATATGTTTACGTGTAATGGAAGGTTTTTTTTTCGTGCCTTCTATATTTTGGTTATTGTGCCTCTTTTACCTTATACAGCCTATTTTGCCTATTTTTGTTGCCTATTCTAACTTTTATTGAGCAGACAAGGTTTATCATCTACTTCGTTGTTTAATTCAGCACTCGACAAAGTGTTTCAACCTAACCTATAATATCTAAAGAACTTACTTTAATCAAGTTTTTGTGTGTGAATTTAAAATGCCGAAAGAAAAAACGTTTTTTAGTCAAAATTTTACGTGGCAATTCAATTGTCAATCAATGGAGCTGAGGTAACTTTAGACGATATGGCTAAATATAAGAACGCTCCTGTCACATTTTGTGAAGTCGAACGAAACAAGTTCTGACAGACCGAACACAGTCCCTTTCCGAAAATATCATAGAGCAATTGCTCGTAATATTTTGTAAATTAAAGTACACTACATAATTTGAATTTGCATAATAGTTAATAAAATGAAAACCCTACATTATTATTTTTCAGATTGCGTTAATTTATGTTTAAAATTATTTTTTTTCTAACGAAGAGTACCAATATTAGAAAAAGGGTTCGTTAATTTTTTTTAAAACAAATTATTTACATTTAGGCTGCCTAAAATACCGCCTATTTTAGAGTAATTACCGGCCTATATGCCTGCTTATTTGGGTGTTTTTAAGAGCCTAAATATCCGGGCTTTAGTGATAACCTGCTCCAAACGAAAAACAAGTTATTATCAATTAAATACATTGTACAAAAAAAAATGTATGATGTTAAAATGTTGCAATATATACTGGACTATAATTAACAAATACAAAAATAAAACATGATTAGACCATCAAAGTTCAATGAATAATGCGTTTAGTTTGGCTACACAAATATTATTTAGTTGTTATATGGTACGTTAGAAACTAGTAAGCTTCAGATTATACGGTGCATTAAAAAGAAAAAATACGCTCTTACTAAAGTAAAATCAGAAATTAAAAAAAAATAATAATAAACACTTGGCTAAGTTTCACAAAATTCAGCCTCCAAGTCACCTTATGAGGGCATCGTCAGAGGCTGGCCAGCACAGTTCAGTTAGTAACCATAGACGCGTTTCGCTCTATTTAGAGCTCATCAGTATGGTATAACTCACTTCTTCACCTAGAACAAAGTTCACGTGAAGAAGCCCTCATAAGGTGACTTGGAGGCTGAATTTTGTGAAACTTAGCCAGGTGTTTATTTTATATTTTTTTATTAAACCTAGTTTCATCAAGTGTATGGATGACAATTAATTTTGTCTTTGTTGTTATTCATAAATTTTATTTTTTAGTTATTATTTTTTGTTTATCGTTTCGTTTCTGTTTCTTTTCAGGAGCCTGTAACTGAATATAAAAGTACGATATCTACAAACGATCCATTTTCAATTTCAGTAACTTGGAAACTGAATAAAAAGAAACTAAAGTTACTGTATTTATAAACCTTCGAACAATATTCACGTTTATTTCCTATATTGGTTGTGTAATTACACTCTGTCCTGTAATAGATTAAAGTGTGTTTGTATAGGACTTATTTTATCTTGATTCTGATTGGCTAGCCAAAACATCAAAATGAAGACATGTTTAGTTACGACAGAGATAGCGCTGAACATTATTGTTTCACAATTTTGTAAATGTTGTATAATATAACAGGTAATATTAAAAACAAGAAGTGGAAAGGTGTCATGAAATTTAATATTTTATTTATCATGAGTTTTTACATTAATATGCAAGTTTATTGAAAGCTTTACCAGCCGTGAACTGAGATATTTAATGTGAAAGTCATGGTTTGAAAAATGACTTAAACTATCAAGTCATTTGACATGACATTTCAAATTTCTGTTAACGTATTTCGCAGTCGCTCATAAAGTTAAAAATAATTTTACAGTATTTTAAATTACCTTGTTAAGTGCCCATAAAAGAATAAATAGCCCCTATTCGATACGCCACTGGCCGTCGGGTGGCTACGCCACTGCCAAGTATGTCGGATGTATCGGCGTTCTCTTAACGCTGGATTTTAAATGATCTCGCGAGACCAGAATTGCCAAAATGGAAGAGTGGATTTCATAAAATATTCACGTGACACGAAAACCGCAATACGCCATCGCGTTCAACTTGCCGGCATATTTACGTTGGACAGTTTTTCGTGAATTTTACCACATTATTGGAAGGCCGAAACTGACACTAACCGTACACAGTAGGAATATTACGTATTTAATAATTCATACTTGACATTAAAGAATTTTTTGTTAGGGGTTTCACTGAAAAGTTATGTTTTAAGCTCGAAAATAACTTTCAAATTAAAATATTATTTACAATCCTTAAACGCAGAATGAAATGAACAATTCCCATATCGTCAAATAATTTTATTACTTTTATGTTCTCAACACCAATGTGACCTGACATATAAATATTCAAATGCAGTCTGATATTATAGGTATTTAATTAATCTATTCTTAAATTAAAAAAAAACTATCTGTGTTATGTATTACATTGGCATGTGGAAATATTCAATTATGAATATTAAGGGTCATTATTTTATTGGCTTACCAACATTTCCAATAAATTTACCCGTCTAACAAAAAATAAATAAAACTAACACACCAAAAAAATTATACATTATATAATTTTCATAATTTGAACTATAAATATCGATGTGCTATTATTTTGTAAATTTAATTATTTACAATCTGTGATTATCATTTTTCAGTCAAGTGTTGAAATTTACAGATGACAGATAACACGTGGAATAATTTAAGGTTACAAATGTGAGAATAAAACTTACAAATGTAACTTTGTATCGTTCTCTCCCTGTTCTCCCATTTTCTCTTACCACTTACCACTAATACGTCACAGTGACATCACATCTCCCTTCCACTAATTTAAAATTATTTTTTTCGTAAATTATAAATACTTAATCGATTTAAATAAATGGAAGTATTTTAATTTAATAGAAACATATATATAATATTATAATTTGGTCATATATCGCATTGGAGATACAAAAAGATAAAATCATTTCGGTTCGAATTAGTTCAGGGTTAAGATGGCTTGCTAGTTTGACTGTACCCCAGTCACAGGAATGAATCTGTTGAACAATTTAAGAAAATAAGGCAAACTCTTCCGTGTTGCTTACAGGACGGTGTTAAATTTATCTTACTGTTGACAACCTAATAAAAGAATAAGAAAATAAGCAACAGTACCATGTCTGCGAGATTGAGGAATCCACAAAAAAGACATTTGTCTGAAACTGTTCCAGGAGCAAGTGCTGCTTCCCACCAGGCACATGTTGGCATGCAGAGCAGAGACGGATTTAAAATATTTCTAGAGAGGAACATCACAAAATTTGATCTCTTTTTGAAAAATAAAATCATTGAGTTTATTCCTTAATTATTCTCTGCTAAACATTTCTATCTTATCTAACCACTTTCTCTTTATTCATAATTTCTTTTTTTTAAAGTACATTTGTTGTTCACACTAAAAATAATTCATTCAAGTAACAAACCTTTAATCATATCCATACGTTTATTCTTAGATATTCTGCATAATCTCACATTGTAAATTGTATCCTCAACTAAAGCAATCCTATTCTTCTAATAACATTCTTCTCAATCTTGGATTCATCATATCCCAACATATTCCAAACACGAGCCCGTCTTTTATATACGTGTACGCCTACCAAAAATGCACAAACACTTATTTATTTCTATAAACCCATAAATTTGTTATTTCGTTTGGCAATTTGGCAAAATAATAGTTATTTTTGTATTAAATGAGTGTTTTTTATTGAGTAGATTATCGTATTTACAGGTTTTCATAAAAATATTTACAGTTTTCAAACGAATTTTACACAGACACTAACAAAAATGAAATGAAAATTATTTAAAAAAAAAATTATAATGGACATATTAAAAATAATGTGTGCATAACGATTAGAAAGTGTTTTTGTCGTTTCGCCATCCCCGAACAGCAATAGATTACTTTCTGTTCTAGAAACAAATTATTTTGTGTAGACCAGAAAAATATTGTTTATAAAAACAAAATTTAATTACTATTATTTTTTTGTATAATTCGGTCGATGTAACAAGTAAGAAAAGTAAACGTTTCTGGATTCCTGTGATTGACGCCTCGTATCACAATTAGCGCCATTCCCCGGGAATATATGAGTTTTTCTATTTTTACATAATATACTATTGCTTTTTTATTTATTATAAGGTTTAGCAAACTATTCGCCTTTGACACATTACAATATAATATCTAATTTTTGTTTTATTAAAAACTGTTATCTTTTTACTAGGTATTCGTATACACACAATTTATTTTGTATTAGTTGGTAAATTTAGCATATTTTTTTTTAGTTTATGCAAATAGTTAGTAATTGAAAACTCACGATTTACGATCACTATTCCAATCTACTAACGAAATTCCTGATCCAAACAAATCATAAATATCGTATCGAAATCATAATTAAAATTTTGAATTTTTTATACAAGTTATGGTTTGTTAACCTGATTGGGAACGTTGTTAGGTGATTGAAATAACAGGCCTTAAAGCAGCTCGTGCTACCAATGTGTCATTCACGTTTTGTAGTCAGGGAAGCAAGCTATAAAATATTCGGACGCTAGGCACTCGGCAAAATCCGTCCCTGTGGCAAAATGGAGAATGGAGAATACAATTTAAAAAAATAGAACAAGCTGCTTGTCGACTGAATCATTTCCGCTTTTTTGTTAACTCACCTCATCCGCCTCTCAAACTCTGTCAGCAAACAGCGTTTGGAGTGGAGCACAGCAGAGCTCTTTGTTATGCACAGCCAACGTGGATATTACATTCTTCCAATTCCGGGCTCCACCCTTTCAGTCATTTTCCGCGCGAATATCTCAATGTCAGCGGACGAGAGTCGGCGCGTTATGTTATTCATCTATGTCTTGTCATCGATTTATTTTTCGACGTCGACGAACAGGCCACTCCGTAGAGACTTGAGAGGCTTGGGACTGACTCACTGCTTGCTTGTTGGTTAGCAACGTCGATAAACACTGTTTCAAATCTGCTTGTTTTCGTGCTACTGAGAATTGCTACAACTTCACTGCACTCCACTTGTGGTATATTGCAATATGAACTTGTTTCCAACCAACTAGATATAAATCCTTCTTTTAAAATGAGTCAACTTGTTATGATGGAATTTAATTTTGTTTATTGTTCGCATGTAACTTCCGGGAACACGCTACGCTTTCAAAACTACAATCTATAAAACATTGCACTTATTGTCTTTTTATCAAAAATAATTTTAAAATGATAGAAATCAATAGGAGTTATCCTGTGGGTTCAAACATTTTCTTCAGAACATTTAATCAAAGAACGAAATATTGTCTTCTTGAAAATATAACTGGCAATTATTTCTTCATCATGCATTTCTTACCTTACCAGTTGTACACTATGCTCTTTATATTATTTGATTACTGTACTATTTAAAAAAAATTGTATATTAATGCAATATTATTTATTAATAAAAAAAGAATTTGCTACATATAAAAAATGTAGATAATAAAATCAACAAAATCATGTTCACGTTTAATGGGCTTTACTTTTATGCATCCTATATTCTATTTTTATATTTTATAACGTCGATATCATAACAATAAATAATAGAAATCAGATTATAACTTATATGACAGAAGAAAAGTTCGAGAAATTGAAGGGCTATAAAAATAGTAGCCTACATTAGGTACAATAAAGAAGACTGGCAAATAAATGCCTTATAAATCAAATATTGAATAGTTTCGACATATATGAACGTTTTAAGCGTAAAATATCGTTTAAAACTGGGAAATATTGAATGTGCAGTCTAATATATCACCAGAGAAATTTTATTATATTTTGCCCTTCTTCTGGAGTTCTACTGCAATGCATATTCAATGTTTTCGTTTATATTGCAACGTAAGTAATGTATATTTTACATGTTTACATTTTCAAATATACATGGAATAAGAAATTACTGTCGTAAATAGCATCATTTTACTTCAAAAAATTATAACTCATTAAAATGTTTCACTAGCTAACTATAACTATTTTATCTTTCCAGTTTTATTTTCAGGATATTACGTTATATTACCATATGAATTTCATAAATAATCATTCTTCTTTATTTTAATCTTACATCTTTGGTGACCGTGAGTTGATGGCTGGTAACCACACTTCACGCGGTTCAATATATCACCTACCGAGATCTGCTACGGTGAAGTGCCACACACAGTAAAGGGTAAAATTCGTGATGATATATTTATATTTATTTATTTTATATTTTTAATATTATACATTTGTTGTTATAGTTCTAAAAATGATGTAATTCCCAAAATTGATAGTAAACGATTATATACAGGAAAAAGTATATAGAATATAAAAAGTTTTTCGTCTTTTGAAACCTACATTTCAATCATAAAATAATATTTGTCACATAACAAATATTTTCTAATTTAAAGACAAGAATAATGTATCCCAATTATTAGAGATTCAATTTGGATGCAAGGTTTTTAATCATCCCCTAAATTTATTTTTGAATTTTGAAGCCGGTTGTCAAAAGATTTTTATTTTATTATTGTCACAAAAACTGTTAGACGGAGTGTGTAGAAGTGTATGGAAGATTAAGGCGGACACGTAGAAGAATTAAATACAATATTTCCCGTCTCTTAAGCAATTTTTATATCCTGTTTGAAATTGGAAGTTATAAAATAAAAAACTATTGTCGACCGCCTAATTTATGATATGATTACAAACAGATAATAATTTACCAATCTTTAATAATTTCGGTACTTTTTTACTCGTGTATCAGTAAATTAAAAAAATTATTTTGCGAATTTTGAAAAACAATCTTTCTGTTTCATAATTAATATGTTGAGTTAATGGCTCAATAGTATCGAGTCGGTCTGTGGATCTTGAGAACCCTGGTTCGATCCCCACAGCCGACAAACAATTTTCACCAAATTAAAAATCTACCCCTGTAGTTCTCCCTCCACTAACATCTTTGGGAGTAGTGATTTGACGGCTGGTAATCGCACTTCATGCGAAGAAATATATCACTTACCGATATCTGCTAAGGCTGAGTGTCACACCCAGTAAAGGGTAAAAGGCGAGATGATATATTTATATTTATTTTATTTAGTACTAACAAATGCTATAAGCTGTGAAAAATCCTGTATAGATATTGAAATTTGTTTGACTATTGGTACACAATTCTTGGGGAAGCGCAATGTCTTTTCTGAGTTTCGAAGCAAGGCGGACGGTTCTCCGAACAAACCGCAGAAAGGAATGGTTCAAATCGAATTGATTTGTGGGTAATTAAGCTCATCGGCATTTATCTTAATCCCGCGTTCAATTTTGAGCACAGGGATGGTAATTCCGATGGCAAACATCGAAGGAAACACGGGAAGAATAATGAAGTTTTCTGATAAATGGTCAACATTAGCGATGCAGTCAGGTCTTCTGTACGTGCCTCGAATCACGAACTCATCTTTAAATTATTTCACCTGCGCCGGGACTATACAAGTGAGTTATAACCGGTTCGCATTTTTTATAGGCTGCACGAAAAAAAAACCACTTTGCTTAATAAAAATATAGAAATTATACTAGTGGTGGTGGTGGCGGCGGCGTCAGTCTATATGCAGTCACATACGTCAGAGTTAATAGTACGCGTGTCGATTTTGATCAGGATTTACGGCGCGCGCCCCGACATAAATCTTAAAGTTGAAAAGCGCTTCCAGGAGAAACTGTGATAGAGCTCGCATATTTGCCTCGTCTGACATCCTCATCCCCAATTTCGCCCGTGAAGGGAAGGTTTTCAACGCTTCAACTGACATTTCCTCGTTCTATTTTATATGTTGATTATATATCCGGAAAAAAATGTTCGATCTAAGCAACTAGTCATCTTAATTCCTTTAGAGCCTCTTGCTTTTCAAATCATCATGGTGACATTCGAAAAGCCTTCGTTCAAAAGAAATCCTTCCACTAATATATTACACGTATTTCTTCAAAAAAAAAATATATATATACATACGCCATAATCAATAGCTTGACAATCACCATGACAAACATTATCCAACGAAATAGTTTATTCTATTTATCACTAAGCACTAGGTTCACTAATAGTACTAGCAAATCTAGTAGTAGTGGGAAGAGAATGAAACGATTTATTTACGAGCCTAAAATCGCATCAATTGTTCCCTAACAATTTTTTCATTACAAATTTTCAAAATAGTTATATAGATTTAGAATTAGCTAATTTCTTCTACGTTTTTGTTTGTTTATTAAAAATTTTTTTTAATTAGACTTATAGTAATAAATTAATTAATATATGAAAATCGTAGACGTTTCAGACAAAATGTCCATTTTCAGTACAGTACAATAATATATCAAACATAATCAACATTTTTGGTAATTTGAATGAATTGTAACTATTCCATTTATGACATTATTTAGTGTCCATAAAATAGCACTTTATTATCTAATACCATAAATATCAAAATTGAATTTCTATTAATAACAACATATAAAAGTCTAAATAATTATTATATCTAATTTTTTAATTTATTCCTTTGCATTTAATGCAATTTTAGTACTTTTGTTGGAATTTTTGCGACATAATGAATACTTTCTTTCATTTTTTTTGACAAATTTGACAGTTCGATAATTTAAAAAAGAACAAAGTATGCTTTGAGATACAAGTAAATGTGTTACATTAATATATTTTAAGAAAACAAATCGCGCAGAGCAAGTTGAACATAAATCTTTGTATGCAACTCGTAAATAATCGAACTTGATGCACTTGTTACATAAATAGCTATTAAGAATGAAGTTAAAATATTTGAAGATTTTGTTGTTTATTTTAAACCGTGTTTAACATATTTAATATTTATATATTATAAAATATTTCTGTAACGCCAGTAGAATATTGAAGTATTTGCGGTAGTTTAAATAAAAACCAAGCAGGTAACATTTCTTTTGCATTCCTTCAACTTAGCTCAGTGAAGGATAAATGCGATAAAATCAAATTCCTGAGCACAAGAATTCAGGACATTCCAACCCACATCTTAAAGCAATCCTGATATCCTAACCTAAAGGATCTTTCATGTAATTGGATGATTAAGTCCTAAAGCATTTGGTGGAATCAATCCTTTATATACAAATTTATCGTTATGAATATATAATCCCTTGTAATACATCTACAAATTCATTTCCATTCATGGAAAATCACGAAATTTTGTATACAGATTAGTTGTTTCAAATTATATTCAATATTATTATTTTTCATGCATTAAACAAAGTTGTAAATTTATGTAAAGACAGTTTATTAATTATGTAGATACTTATTTTAAAATCTGATTTACTGTTTCCAGATTGGAATTAATAAAAATTAAAGCAGCCCCAAGAGAATTGCGAATACTAAATTACAAATACCTCAAGAAACACATTTGAGTTCACGGCAAAAATATGTACTACTCACTCAAATATTACAGACGTTCTAAATATGTAGGATGTTTTTATAATACGGGAAAAAAATTAAAGGTATATTATATGATCAAAGAATAAACATATTTTTTTCAAAAATTTGCAACAGTAGTATGGTTTACCCTAAGTAATGAAGTAGACATGTATCATGATTACTGTTTGTTCCATTTTAATATGAATAATTTTGAATTAATTTAACCATATTTTGAATCCAGTATATATGACTTTGATGCAAATGTCATTTTTATACCTTATTAAACATTTTATTTTAATATTACACTCGATATATTTTAAATTAATTTTGATTGAAATATTATTATTGTTAATCAAACAAATTATATATATTTTGAGGTTCAAGAATAATAGTATTATAATAAATTTAAATACATAACATCAAGCTATATCCCATCAAATAAGGTAGCACAAAAGAATAAATAATAAATTTGAGGAAATTATAGTCATTTACGTACCAAGGACATGCTAGTAGTAATTTATGCACCAAGGGTGTTAAGTAAATGATAATATACAGAGGATGACGGTTTCAAGCTCAAGGGATGAATGTCGCCCGAGGTCATTATCATCTAGTAACGTCCGTAGTGCATATTAAATTTGGTTTTTTCACTAGAATATGTATAATTAGTTTTAATTATAGTTTAATTTCACAATATAGATATTATATATATAATATCTATATTGTGAAATTAAACTATAAATTTTTGCATCCTCGAGTCAAATGAAAACCAGTGTACGTCTTACTGTTTATAAATATTGGGTCAAAAATTTGTAATAAAACTTAGGAAGTAGTCTATGACTACTTTTATCTCGACATTTGAAGCCGCTTGAATTGGATAAATTCCTTCCCAATCTCCGGCATTAACGTTTAAGGTTAATATTTTAGGGTGTTTGAAAATGTCAAGTGCACACTTCTGTAATATATTACAGTACTACTAGGTTCATATCTTTTTTGTGACAATTGACAACTGGGTAAATCATTATAGAATGCATATTATGTAAATACAATAATATTAATTTACGTTCCAAAT
The DNA here is from genome assembly GCA_947425015.1 of Pterostichus niger. Taxonomy (NCBI): domain Eukaryota; kingdom Metazoa; phylum Arthropoda; class Insecta; order Coleoptera; family Carabidae; genus Pterostichus; species Pterostichus niger. The sequence continues at coordinate 2,950,190 of OX380335.1, forward strand.
CTTGTTATATAGCATTTTACATTACAAGATAACAGTTTCTCGATTAACAACAAAGACAAAATTAATTGTGATCCAACACTTGGTGAAACTAGGTTTAATAAAAAGTATAAAATAAACACTTGGCTAAGTTTCACAAAATTCAGCCTCCAAATTTAGAGCGAAACGCGTCTATGGTTACTAACTGTGCTGGCCAGTCTCTGACGATACCCTCATAAGGTGACTTGGAGGCTGAATTTTGTGAAACTTAGCCAAGTGTTTATTTTATACTTTTTATTGTTTCTCGATTATATATTATGTACTATATCTCGTATTTAAGTTGTTAAAAAACAATAACAAGTTAGTGATAGATAAAATTAATATGCAAATAATAATGAAAAATTATTTTAATTTAATTTTAACAAAACCCCGGTGCAAGAAAAGTAATAAATTTATATTTTAATTGAGCTTGACAATTTTAGGGTTTTCTTGAGATACAAACCCAATTTAGCGCCAGATTCACATTAATTTATTTAACGCAAGTAACAATTGTAATTTCATTTCTTTATACAGTGTCAGTTATTGTAATTTAATAACGGTAGTTAAAAAAATCAGCATATATTTACACTATCTAAATATTTTTTAAAACATACTAACGAAGCTAATAATGACAATAATTAAATAAGGTAATTATGTCCTTAAAAGCGCAGGATGAAATGAGTATCAGGAGCCAAGCAATATTGGTTCCGTAGCAAATTACATCACCGCAATAGGGAAGCTGTTGGCAGTAATCTCCGTTAGTTGCACTTGCAATTATGGCGGCCGCGCTACGCAGAGGCGAAGTAATTATATTCTCAGATCAAGTCAACCACAGCAGACAGGTACAACGCGTTGCCCATTGCCATTGCCTTGTCCTTCCGTCTGTACCCTCGCCACTAGCTGCTCTAATCACTCTAAACCTAAACTGATTAATCTTGAGCAACCAGATTCATTTCGAAATGAAGTAATCGTGGCAGTAATGGTATGCTTTACGGAATTATTCCTGGGATAATATTATACTTTTCAGTTAAGCTACGCTTGAAATTTGCTGTATTATACAACTAAACATACTAAAATGTTTGTAAATACTTCAATCTAAAACGTATATTTATTAGATCATTATTATTGCAAAAGTTGTATGTTTCACATATGTATTTAACAGATAAACATTACATAAAATGAAGAAAACTCAATCAGAACATATACCTAAAGGAGAAAATGATGTATTTTCCAAATACTGCATTTTAAAAAATAAATAAATAAATAAATATATCATCACGCCTTTTACCCATTACTGAGTGTCTCACTCTGCCGTAAGCAGATCTCGGTAAGTGATATATTTTTTCGCGTGATTGCGGTTACCAGTCGTTAAATCACGACTCCCAAAGGGATAGATTTAAATTGTTGAAAATTGTTTGTCGGCTGTGGGGATCGAACGAGGATTCTCAAGATCCACAGGCCGACTCGATACCACTGAGCCACCTACCCCATTAAAAAATAAATCTACAATTGTAGTTCCTCTCAGAAGTATCCAACGAATTGGAAAAGGCCCAGACGTATCATCACTAACAGGGCAGCAGCATTCACCTTCATTATGTTTCAAAATTTCCTCAGTAAACAAAATGTACAACTTCATCATATTGCAACAAGAATGGCAGGTGATAATGATCAGGTTAAATGTGTCATGCATATGCTGTTTAATATGCTCAGAGCCACTCGAACAGTTGATACGGAAAAAACTTGGATATCGGCGATAGAAGACATTTAAGGTAATAATAATTCATTCATCAACAGGTTTCGCACCTACTAAGTTGAAATTCGGAAAGAATTATAGATTAACTGCAACTAAACAATTTTTGGGTATCACGATGACAGCAGATTGTTCTGTTCACCCTGATGAAGCCGTGACTCAAGTACGGGTACGCCTAGCACGTATTGAAAATGATCGATCTCGACAATTTAATTTATCTCGCTTTGCTGCTAACTTGTTTTTCTTAGGTGATGTAATTCCCGGTGAAGATTCACAATTAGCGGAATGTGGAAAACTGAGGCCCAAGTAAATTGGACCGTTTATTGTAAAGAAAATTTCACCTAACGAACATTATGTTCTTACAAAAATGGAAAAACGGGATACTATAGCGGTTCATGAACAACTTCGGCACTTCATGCACTTATTAATAGACAGCGTACTGAAAATAATTTTGTGGTATCTCTGGTAACTATTAAAGCAAGCGCATATTTAATATCTTTTAATTATTTTTTGATTGCACCACAGAAAATGTCAAGTTTATAATGAGAAATGGGAGTGTAATCGTAAAAAAATTAATTTAAAAAGAATTTGTTTTAAAATGTAATAAAATAACAAAAAGTATTATTTTTATTAAAATTAATAATATGAAAAATATCAGTATTTTCAAAGAATCTAAATTGACAACGACTTTGATGTATCTAGTTTAATAGATCGAAATTAGTATTAAAATTTCTACATTTTTTAAAAGTGTTAAAGCGTTACTAGCCGTGCGTAATTGGGCGTAAGTAGAAAATGTTATTAAAAACAATTTTTCATAAGCGAGCGTGATTGCAGGCAAAAATGTATCTGTACATGGCAGTAATCGTTGGTCTGCGTTGTTATTTCATAAAAACTAAATAAAGCAAAGATATCAGTAGGCATTTTATGATATGCTTGTAAAGTTAGTGTTAATACTGTTTAAAAGTCAGTAAGACCAAGACCAAACCAAGAAGAGAATGTGCACAATAAGCACACGAACATGAATCCGAAAGATGATTCATAAAAAGTTTTACTAGCTGGAGGAAATGGCATCTTTTACAAATTTATAGTCACATCCAGCAGTACGCGTTCATAAATTGTTACCAACATTTTATTACCGATGCGAAGATGACTTTCTCGATAAGAAGGCTGCGTCATAGCAAGGGCGAGGGTGAAAAAGTGAAAATCTTTCTCAGCACACGGTACATTTCTTTTTCATAAGAGCCACGTGAGGCGCGTGGTCCATTATACGAAGCTACTTCGCGTTGGTACAGACGGCTGCGCAGCTTCAAAGCCTGGCGCACACCGGCAAATTGAGCATCGCGTGTGATCTATAAGCGAGCGGAGGGTCATCGCGGATAACAGCGGATCAGAAGCTCGTCTGTGATGGCGGGATGTCACTGGCTGTTCTGTGTTTCGGTGCACGTGCGACACGTGTATTTATGAATTATGACGAGCGCGTGAGAGATATGTCAGCCTGCCGCATGTGTTATACAGGCTAGAGAATGATACTGCTATCAGTTGTTTATTTTGTCATTTGTCACGATTTATATTAATCTTAAATTGATACAAATAAATTAGTATTGATTAAATTAAGTATATAGGGTGTTTTTATACTTTTATACTAATCATAGAACAAAAAGATTTTTTTCCAAATTCGCAAAATTAAAGGTGACTTACCTTAAGTAAACAATTTTGCTACTACTAGTTTGATAGTTATTTCTAACGTTTCAATAATTATATTTATACAACTTCAGATAAACGACTGTTTATAGTGTCGGCCTGTGGCACTAAAAATGTACACTTAAAAATCATATTCGTAATTTTGTGAATTTAAATAAAAGCTTTTTGTTCTAGGATACAAACCCGGAAAATATGAGAACTATAATTTAACAAAATATGTTAAATGAGATGCCTAGAAAGTTATTGTTTTTAAATCATTTACAAACAGAGACGAAAGTACTTCTTAAATTATAGTCAGATTTTCGTAAGAAAATGCATTACATAATTAAAGTAAAGACCGTCCGGTCCTGGCTTCAAATCTGCTGACCAGTAAGTGTATATGCTGTTAAAATGCCGCAATACCTGAAATTTAATCACTCTATACTGTAATTGTGATTATGTTCCTGTTGGGCCAAGTTACAAATAAAATTAAAAGAAATTTGCATTGTGCAAAGATCTTTACTTACTTTATGCAATGTAAAAATTAGAATATTCTTCATTATACTAAAGTTAACTTTTTACTAAAATCGTGCCTAACATTTTAACTAATACAGTTAAATTTTTGAGTTATTTACTCATTAACTTAATGCTATCAAATTTATTATAATACGTTTAAATTTTGGCTTCAGAATTATGTGCATTAAAATCAAAGACTCGAACCGAAAAATGTTGGGGTTTGGTTACCGGTTTTTTAACAGTTAAATTTCAGTTTCGCTTATTGATTATGGTTATATAGGTTTCGGTTTCAGTTTTTTTAGATTAGAAACTTCGGTTTCGTTACGGTTTCGGAATTTTTCGGTTATTGTTGTTTATGGTTTCAGTTCAAAATACCTTTACAAAAACTTAATATATTTACACACACTGTAGAATTACAACATATTTTTTAAGTAACTCATTCGCAAATTTTCTAAAAATTATTTGTATTTCTAGTTTTAGCAGACATCAAAAATAATTTCTACGTACGCCACAGCCTCGATCTTTAAAACAAAAAATATTGGTTTCGATTTCCGATTACGGTTTTATAAAAAAAGTGAATATCGGTGCGGTTGTCGGTTACGGTTTCGTAACGAGTTGGGTCCCTGATTAGAATTAATTTAACTTATAAATACTACAATTTTAAGGATCAATAAAAGCGTTGTTGTTAGAAGTGCTTTTTTTATGCAAGCTACAAAAACATGATATTTCCACTTTAAAAATAAAAAGTCCCTCTCGGAAGGAGTGCCCTCCAACCGCAAGTGCAACTCGCAGTTCGCCTGCGGGATTGCTCGGATATGATTTACGACGCAAAGAGCCCGCGAAGCAATAATTGAGCAGTTTTTTACTGTCGCGATAAAAATTTTGCGCCATAGAGATAAGTGGGTACTACTGATCTTGTTTTTATTATTAACTGCATTATCATTTTAAATTCTGTAGCGAGTAAGAAAATTATGGTGCATATTTTATTCAGTTATTTGCATATATCGTTTTGAGATAAGATTCCTCGTGAATATATAAGTTGCATGAGATATGCAAGAATGCAGTGTATTGTATGTACTTCAAGAAATATTTCTGATTGCTTACTGCTTTTTAACTTTTTTACTGCACATAGAATAGCTGAATAGTTTTCAATGGTACTTTCTATTCTTTCTTTGTTATACGAGTTTATAGAGCATAAGAGATTGCGTTGATGACGTAGAAATAAAAAGATGGATTTTGTTTTGAATCTAAACAGACGGTAATTTCAAGCCCTCAAATTTTAGAGGCCCAGAAGTCAGGCAATAACACAAAATATTCACATATTTATTTATATATATATAATTTGTCATTCGTTAAGGATTAGTAAAACAACAAATTATACGTGAAATGTATTTTCTTACGGGGCACATTTTGTAATGTTAGAACTCAAAGAGCAAAACTTATTTACAACTAATCAGCTTTCAACAAGGATGAAAGCGAATGAATATATTTAATATTAGTCAAGTTCGTTGTGCTCGTTTTTCGGTTAATTACTTTAATAATTTCTTTTAGTAATGAAGAAATGTTTAATTAACGCGAGTGTAGATATATTAAAACATTTTTTTTTAGTAAAATAATAATTCAAGACAAGCTATGCGATTATACAGGTAATAAATACTTTCATCAATTATCCATCATTGACATAAATTAATAAAGTATTTGGTCAACCAAAACTTTGTATCTAAGCAAAAATAACACGAAAAACACATTTGTACATTTATAATATGCACCGCTAAAATTGTAAGTTGGCGTCGGACGTAGTATTTTAGAATAAACAACTATACTATATCTCTTTAAACTGTTTTATTTTTATTAAATTCTCATACACACGGTACTTGACAGATACACAAAAATATATAAATCAATTAACTACGACAACCAAAAATACAGTCACTTATTTAGTAACAATGTCAGTATTAAATTGCTTTTTTAACAGTTAATCCTGAAAAATCCTTCCAAGAATTCTACCAATTTCTTGAAAGTGTCAAGAGGGATGTTAGTTTTTTCTTCAATTCATTCCTAGTTTCGATCTAAGGATAACAGCGTTGGATCCAAACGGATATTTAAAAATAATGATTAACATCTAAACAAATAAGCAAATAAAGTTATGTGCTAAATTAAATTCAAGAATTTAGATGAATTCTTAATATGATATTCGTCACCTTTCATGTTTTTTAATATTTTGGATATATATTTAGCCATTTTTGAAGTTGGTACATTAATTTCTGATTCGATAAAGCGTATTGGTTTTTCAGATGTATATAATCATTGATAAAAATATTGTTCGTGAACTGGCGTGATCGTAAATTATCTTTAGATATCCGTGCGTGAATAGACATAATTAAAAATATGTTTTCGAGAGCATGCGTGCTCGTGAGCAAAAATATACTCTCGCGCTTTAGTTGAATATGTCCAGTAACTACATACCGAATGTATCACGAATAACAGATTTTTCGTAAGAATTGCTTCCCAAATTATTTTGGAGAAATAGACTTCAAATAAAAGTTGTAGATCTAGACGCTATTAAATTATAATTTTGTTAATTGTCATATTTAATTTCTGCCGTTCCAAAACAGGAATAAAATTAATTTAATAGTTGAGATGCAGAATTTTAAACTCTACCTACAACTGTTATTTTCGTCTAAAATAATTTTGTGAGCAATGCGCACGGAAAAACTATTTTCCCGTGTTAAACGCCTGTTACCCACCTTTCATGATTCATTATGAATATGTTTTCTAAATAAATTTTTAGATAAAGTGTTAAAAGTCAAAGTTGCAGAATAAATCGAAATATTTCGTCGCGGTGAAAGAATTTATTTACGAGTCGATGTGGAGAGGAAAAATATTCAACGTTAAATATACAGATATCAAAGCAAGCAAACGATTACAGTATTGATTTTTTGTCTCTAGCATCTGCTTTAAATTCCATCTACTGACACGCATAATTTTCGCAGCTTTCAAGACGCTTCGTATCGAGGTACGCACATAAAATAAGAATACTTTATTACCCGCGCAAGATACTTCAGCAACCGAGAACACGAATAAATTTTCACCTCGTACAGAATAAACTTTATAACAAGTATCAGAATGAAGACAATATTCATAACCCGCTGAAACATCGCACAGTTCCCAGCAGGGTAATGGGTAAATTGTTTCGAGGTTCAAGTTTCGATACTTGAGCACAAAGGGCGCTGTAATAATTAGCCATAAAGAGTTGTACGTACAAACGAACAAGAGTTCAGGAATGTGACTGCATGCGCAGAGGCTAAGAGCCGTAATATCACTTAATTTACTAAGTAGCAAGGTAAATTTAAATGCAGGAAAACTATTCCAATTGACTCAGCTACTTTATAAATACAAAAGGTTAGTGTAATATTATAATTTAGTCACATCACAAAATAAAAAACTTGTTCATCAATTTCATAGCAAAAAATTTAATCCTATTAGATTTTTAAAAATAGTGGCAAAAAAGTACGACAAAAATACGGTTTGCTACTAATCTAATAACTAAGTACTTAAAAAATAAATGATAATAGAACTAATTTGTCATCATAAAGTTGACTTTTTTTGTGGAACAAACGAAAAATAACTTTGTCGCTCGTCTCCAATGCCAACGCGCAAAGATATTAAACGCGCGCTTATTTCAATAGTTACCTAGGATACAAACAAAACAGAAACTTGTCATATTGACAGTTGACAGAACGAATTATTATTTTAATAATATAAGTCGCAATCGTTGTATGTATCAAATAATCGATTGAGACTACAATCAACTTGATATCAAAAACTATTATCGAGATATGAGTAAAAATTCGAAAGAAAATTGTAAAGAAATATTGTTTCTTAGTTGTTTTTGTATTTCAAACTTTCTATCTTCTGTTATTTCCAGAACGAAACTTGGTCTCCAAGATATTAGTAATGAAAGAAGGTTTATTACAGCAAGAGCTACCAATATCGTAACTTAATGGATAAATCTAAAATAAAAGTTCGTTAATTAACAAGCATGAGGCCTTGGTTTCAAATCTGGCTGAATTCAATTTATAGGGATTTGTTGTTGTGCAGAGTAACAAATAAATTAATATTTGATCTATTTTCATATTAAAACGTTGGCGGCACTCATGTGTCAATCTCGAATTGGAATTTAGTGTAGTTATATAAGGGTGATTTGATCTTGGTTTTGATTGTTTGACCAAAACATTAACATTAAACTATATCCAGCCCTGCATGTACGTTTTCTCTTAAAGTAACGGTATATACTCTTACAGAACATGCTCGCGTGACATACATTGTTCGTGTTGTTATTAAAGTTAAAGATTAATGGTACTTTGCTCCAACGATACTTAAAATTTGAATTTGATGTAAATAAAAAACCTGCACGTGTTGAATTGCTGACAAAAGTGTTTTGCTTAACGGCTCACTTTAATCCAACATTATTCATCAGAAAATTAAAGTTTTATACAAATTCCAATTAAAAATTATTTTAAGATCAAAATCAAATCTATAAAATAATGTTTACATATTAACGATATGTATTTCTTTTATGCAATCAGTCCATTATTATACTGAAAGCAGTTTAATTATAGAAGCTATTGTTAAACTGTTTTTGTAACTGTCCATTCTGTTGGTAGTACTATAGTGCCAAACATTGTTGGTACAAATTTACTAAACCTCTAATTGATAGTAACTCTTCATTCCATTATAGTGATTCTCTTCATGAGTTTCGAATGCTATCACTCGAAAATCGCCGGAACATTCAATCTTGTGTTTTTTTGTATAAACTCTTAAACAATGTTATTGATGATTCGAGTTTATTGTTTTTTGTAAATTTCAACCTACCACGTAATTGTAACCCTAGACAGAAAGTTTTATTCAACATAAAAACTGTAAGAACTAATTGCGAGTTAAAGTGTCCTATAAGGCGTATTTGTACTATTTTTAATCGGTTTGATAATGATAATATTGATATATTCAATGATTCTTTACAATCATTTAAAAACAAACTATTTGGCTTTTTCGGATATGCATAATATATTTAATTTTTCTAATTGTAAATACATATTAATATGTTTCTTTTTTTGGTATATCGCATTTATTGTTAATCAATAATTTTTGTAATTTTTTATATGCCCTCTATAATTGGGACATTGTCCTGTTGAGTGCTTATTCAATAAATAAATAAATAAAATAAATAAATGAGGTAGGTGGCTCAGTGGTATCGAGTCGGCATGTGGATCTTGAGAACCCTGGTTCGATCTCCACAGCCGACAAACAATTTTCATAATTTAAATCTACCCCTGTGGCTCCCCTTCCACTAACATCTTTAAGGGCCGTGATTTGACGGCTGGTAACTACACTTCACGCAAAGAAAATATATCATTTACCGAGATCTGCTAAACTGTAAACAGTTTATAGACATTTTATATTAATAAAACAATGACAACTGTAAATCTTGTAACTAAATTGAGAGTTTGTCATTGTAGATCAGTTTTCTAGTTACATAAGTCTTCAAAAAATTTAACTATCAAATGGATAATTGTAAATCAGCCCTAGAAGAGTGCTCTGACGAACGGCACTGGCAAAACACGCCTTCCTTCTCACGGCTATTGTGAGGCGAGGCCTCCTACGACTATTGTCTTACAGTTACAATGTGAACTGCTAATGTTGTTATCATCAATTACAGGGTGTTGTGAATTGTGCGCCTGTCAGATATGGAATCCGATGGTTTCCTCTCTGTTCTTGTTTTCCGCTGCACGACTGTGGCGTTCCAGACCCTTGTCCCCCGAGCAATACTACGCCACTGGTTATATAAAGGTACTCGACCAATTCTTCTTTATGACAAAATACACATTAGCCTGGATTAGTTTTTTGTTGGTGTCTTTTCAGTCAAAATAATGCTAATGCTGATCGTAAAAGTTGATGTGTTTATAAAAAGAACATAGTAGACAAGTAAATCATTCTTCATATTTTAGATATTTCCGTGTATGAGAATATTTTTATTGATAATTATGATGTCTACTAAATTGTTTCACGAAATATAATTGTGGATGAACTTATACTTGTGAATTATTTTCATTGTACTTAGAGCACAAAGCATTTTTAAATACATTTCTTCCATCTAAGATTAATATTTCAACAATATTCAAAATGAAAATCGTTAAATTTGACATTAATAGAAATTTTGAAGCTTACAGCGTTGTATCAAACTAACTTTCCATACTGCTTTCTTAGGTGGGGCCAACCAACGCCTACGTTATTATATAACGCCTAGAATGTCACGCTGGTTTCCAAGTAGAAATGAGGAATAAATGTCGCTTATATTTATAGAGTACTGCCATTACCGCCATTTTCACTCCAAGGAAAAGCGGTAATTTTAAAAAGAAAAATTATCAGTAACTTGCTTTTTCTTTAGCAAACATCTATTCGAACGTAAACTTACTTCACAAATACTAGCTCCGAAAGATTGTACGCCTCAATTAATAAATTTTAACCACTTTGTACTTCTTTCTTTATTTTTTTTCACTCTGTGACATTTGAAACAATCAAAATCCATGTTCCGTGTGATTTTTGCAACAAGTCAAAGTAAAAGTATAAATATTTATATAATTATGTTGCAATAAAAATTAAAATTAATTTAAAAATTGTTCGTTTTACCTTATCCCTCTACTTTCGCTAGTAAGCAACCATTTTCACTCCTATTAGTGGCTCAGTTAGTTACTGTTCTCTATAGGGATTTTGGTGATCGATATGAAATTTATCATGTCTTCTCATATAAAACTTTCGGTTGTTCCAATACATTTTTTTGACAGTGACAAATACTTAATTTTCATAGTTTTAATTCTATATACAATATTTATGTAAATAAAATCTATGTTTATATGAACATGGATCTATGCATTTCCTACAAAATAAGTATTTTTTAAATAACTGTCGGAAAAGGCACCTCTTGCGGCTAAGTGTAGCACTCAGTATTCTCCAGTTTTTTTTGTGACATTCCTGAGTTTAGGCGATGTTACAACGTAAACAATAAGATGTGAAGCCCGAAAAATATATGAACTAAAGTGTGATATGCCATGATTTTCTACAAAATATGTCAAATTTGACCAATAATAATAAGTAACCTAGGCAGCATTGAGAATAGCAAAATGATGACTAATTTTGTTTCTATAAATTTGTTATTTGAATTGTGAAAACATTTCTTCTATGTGTAGATTTTTTAACAGTTATAAATAGAAAATAAATATTTCTGATAGATAAACTGAAAGTATATGAAATTCAATCTATTCCAATTAAAAATAAATTTGTACCTAGATACAAAGAGAAGAGTAGAAATGAAACTCTTCTAATATTAATCAAAAATTTAATATCGATATCGGAAATCCAATCTAGCACGCAGAGAAACATACGTTAAATGCAATTGTAATTTACTGTTGCTTATTATTTACGTCAATAATGCAATTGCTAATGTGTGTCATGTAATTGGATTTCCGAACCATTATAGAGCATTCGATTGAGAGAGAGAGGGAGAAAGCGTAAACACGGGAAATGGCAACGCGTATGCTTGGGCTTCGCAGGAAATACGGTTATCGAATACGCACCAGCGCGACAATTCATTTTTATAACGAACAAATTAGTTCCTGATCAGCGAGATAATGTAATACTCTCTGTAGCATGATTGACAATTAAGAACTCATTTTTCAAACTAGATGATCTATTAAAAATATTTCTAACTATTTCCGATACAAATTGCCAATTAATTGTCACTAACAAGATTTACTGGATGTAATTACATTTTCTACGAATAATTCACATTTCTTTTAAAACAACTATATCAAATATCTATAAAATTATGTTACTTTTCAAACCATAATAACAAAAGAAATACCATATTTACTTACCTAAATATTTTTTACTAGATAAATCATTTATATTTAGTAGTGGCTAATCCATTTTATGAATCGGCCTGTTATAAAATATAGTTTTTCTACGACCACTAAAATATTATATGCTCATTGTATACTTGTCGTTACTATGGAGATATACTCGTAATACATCGTAACAGGGACCTGTAATTCTGTCAGGACTGAAACAGAACCGAAATGAAATTCTTAATCTCACTCCTGAAGTGAAAACAATTTAACCGAGACATAAATTTAGGTTCCTACGCGCAATTTTTTCGTTATAAATACACATTTTATGTTAATTTTTATTTAGAAGAACATGAACTAATTATAGCCAAACCAAACGTATCGTTCATCAAACATATACGATCTAACTATGTAATAATATTAACAGTTACTCAAACACAACACTAGGCCGGTAGGACTTATTCTACCAACACCTTTTTTTATTGTAAATATTAATTAACAGTAATATTGTAGTAGAAAAACCATATTGTATAGATTGCATGAAATATTGTACAATAATAATAAAATAAAATCACATTATTTTTATTAACAAATTTATAGTCCATATCTTTTAAACAAAGCATTTCCAGGCATGCCGCTATAATAGTTCTTGTAATATATTTGATGTTCTAAACTTATACTACAAGTGTGGCCGTTTAACCAAGGAATATTCTGTATCGGTAGATATAAGTGAAATCTTAAATTTGTATAAATTAAATGTATCAGCATTAAATAGTTTTAAAATTTTATTTACGAATAAGTTATTCGTACAAGGCTCTAAAAATCTGCTCTCAAAATGTATAAAACCGGCACTAAATGATATATCCGATAATGGATAAAAGGAATGATGAAATATTTTATTTTTAAATACAAATAATAATCTTGTCTATTAACAAGTAATGTTGAACAAACATAATAACCGCATTAATGTTATCGCAATTAGGTATTAAACAAATCCGCATGACTAACTGAACGGACTATACACAAAGCAAATCAATCGAAACACATTTGTCAATAAAATACAATTTAATCTCTATTCCCAGAGCTCTGCCAAAAATCCTGCTAGTGTGGGAGTGTATTTCAATTATCCAACGATGACGTATTTGGAGTATGTCAGGTATGCTTTATGTGTCTACTCCATAGGGATGGGAAGCACGTGGACTGAATTTCTGGCATCTCCAGATGCCTCGTCGTGATCCATGCTCCGAATCATATAGAAATCTATCAACGTGCACAATGATATTCATTTGTTTCATCCTATTTACGTTAGAAGGAGCTTTCTGTAAAGCTTGAGAATTATGTCCTGTTTTGTAATTCCTGAATCCATTTGTAATGTCATAAATCATGAGGGTGAATTGAGTGGGATAAAATTATGTTACGCTTTTTAAAGCACGTTACGTTTGCAAATGTGTTTCTGAATTAAAGGCCCATTGAATAGAAGACTCGGGTAATTACGTATTTTATTCTACTAAAATGTATATTTCCTTTTTAAGGTATGTGTTTCTTTTAAATTTGAATGTTAATTACTATCAGACTTAAATAGTAAGATACTTAGGTTTTACAAATGATCACATTATTTGTCAAAAAAAAGCAAACATGAACGGAAGGTGTGCTAGACAAAGTGAACCATGGTGGACAATTTAAATACACAAAGGGGACGCTATGAACGACGATAATTAACACTAAAAATTAAAATACTAGCCGACTCCTTAGTACTTTCTGTATTTAACTATTGCGATGCAATTTATGGTCCATGTTTAAATAAAACTGATGCCAAAAGAATACAGAAAGTAAAAAATAGTTGCATATGTTTCATATTGGAGAAAATGTAATTATGTTATTGAACGTTTGAATGTATTAGGATGGGCTAGATATGCAAAATAGGAGAAAGCATCATTTAGCTTGTTTAATACATCGAACTTTATGAACCATTTTTACTACATCTTACGTCGACGACAAAATTTCTTTCATAAATTACGAGTATATATATATATATATATATATATATATATATATATATATATATATATATATATATATATATATATCAATTATTTGGCTTTGTCCTATATGATAAGTTTCATATTTTCTGGTATTGCTGTTACATATACAGAACTGTGGACATTACTACAGAGGGAGAGAATGTAATTGCGATCAAAAAAACAACGTTACGTGTATTCTAGCACTTTTATTAGAAGTATTTTCCTTTGATATAATTTAGGAACATTTGAAAATACGCAATTTATTGAATAATTATAAATATAATTGAGCATTCCTACTATTCTATCTCTGGTGAATGGTTTTTAAATATTTAAGGGACAAACAACATGACGCAGTCTCTGTCCTTGTTTGACTAAAGCAAATAAAATTGTCGATCCAGTACACAAACCAGCTAAAAGCAAATTTACATGCAGATCGATTGGGCGCGTCTTCGTCTCATCTCGGATCTCGAAACCGGAACGCATCCTCTTATGAGATTGAATAACAGTTGTAAAGCCATTACATCATCTCATTGTTTGAGATAAACTGATCATCTGACTTCTTACAATAAACAAAGAGTTTGTAAAACTTACTTTATATTGGAAGCTCAACAGACGAAGTTTTTTTTATTCGAATATCCTCGAGTTACTACAACTTGAAAATAAAATAATCACGTCATATTTTAAAGCAAGACAATGAAGCAACAAATTATATACGTTGTTGTTTTCTCCACGTAGACTTAAAATGTAAATATCAGAAATAAAATGTTTTGAATTAGTTCTATGTAAATAATTGCTAAAGGTTTCACAGACAAAAATTTTGTTTTTTAAAAAATACTTTCATTAATTTTGGCTATATTACATAAATAATTAGGCTATTTTTTGTTGTTTATTTATGTTCCTTGTCAAAGATCTCTATAAATGTGATTATCACTTTAGTAGATATTAATTGTAATTTGAATTGCAAGCTTTAAGATGATACCATTAATTGATAATAATAATTGTTATTCGTAATTACTAATTAAATAGCTATGAACGCAGTTTTGTAGCAAAATCCTAGAAGTAAGAAACTGTATTATCTATCAAGAAACCAACATTAAATGAACATATAACTTAATAGTCGTAGAATAAGTACAAGATTAAAAATACTGTTAATGAAATCACAGCATATTTAAAAATGATAACCTCCTTTTATAATTCAATCTCATTCAAGGTTTGCCGTGAAACAAAAGCATCTGTATCATTGTTGCCCACATTCGCTCAGCTCTCGGGATTCTATGTCAACAACAAATTACATGTGCTTTAAAACCTATAATCAAGTGAACAAGTAATTTCTACATTCATACATTGCACCTACCATTCAATGTACATAAACAAATGTATCAACAACACATTGAAGCTGACGCCAAACAATTTGCGATTGCTACTGACAAGTTGATTTTGCATAGTCACATTCGCACTCAATTCAATTAGTTTTCACATTGTTTGATAATCGGGTGCGAAGGGCGAGGGCGGTGGTAGTGGCGTCGGTAGCGTCGGGTGAAGTCGGACATATGTTTACATTCTACGTAGACCTCGACTACGTAAACACGCGCTGACTAGGATGCTCAAATTAGCTTCAGCTAGTTATGCGACATGTTGATATGTGATACATGCTTCCAGACATATCTGCTGTGTGCAAATGTTTCTCTACTTTTCATTAATTATTGCTGTTGTAAGTATATCTACATTATTATATTAATTATGCATATACCTCAAGGCTTATTTTGCATTTCAAGCTAACTAGGTTTTAGCCTATGGGCGATAGTATTTATTACATTACTAGAATTGTAAAGTTTTACTTTCCAGACTAAAAACACTACAATAAACATGGAAATATGATACAGTATGAAATAAATAAGGTTTCTTCAGTTGCAAAAACTCACCTACCTACATATTTTGTTACTACGTAAATAATATTAATAATAATAAACTCACCGTTATTGCTGCGTTCACTGCTCAGTGAAGAATGGAGATTTCATTAGAAGATAAATAGATGGTCAGCAGGATCATAGTTGAATCTTCACATGCTCTTCACATTGTAATCTGAAAATCAAATTGTGATTACTAAATGTCGGTTACGTACAAACAAAAAAATTAGACTACATATTTTGTCAATCAATCAGCTGATTATTCATCGTATACCAAATAACTCAAAAGCAACAGAATTTTGTTGAAATGATAATTTTCAATTAAATCAAACAAGAGTTAATCTCCAATATCTGTTTTAATTTTACCAATTACGTTATCCATTTACATAAAAAAATTCGTAAATAAAACGTTTTCATCATAAATTGATGTTTGAAAATATCAACAGTTTGTTGTTTACCATGAAATTTAATTTAGATATTTTATGAGAAAAATATATGGCGTAGGTAGCTCAATGGTATCGAGTCGGTCTGTGGATCTTGAGAACCCTGGTTCGTTCCCCACAGCCGACAAACAATTTTCACCAAATTAAATCTACCCTTGTGGCTTCCCCTCCACTAACATCTTTGGAGGCCGTGATTTGACGACTGGTAACCGCACTCCACGCGAAGAAATATATCACACAACTTAAGATTTTCAATGAACATAATGCAAATGCGTGAAAAATTTGTGTGCACTTAGATAATATTTTACCTCGGCCTCCGACCTTTTTTCTGACGCACACAAAAAATAATTTTGCAGCCTAGTTACATAAATAACTATTTGTTTAAAATCAATTTTTTTTCCGACGAAACATTGCCAAATTATCAAAAAGCTATTATTTATTTATTTTATTTATTTACTTTTAATTATTCTCCAGAACAAAAGTTCTCATTATAGAATACTGTAAATCCATGAAAAATATAAAGTATAAACAAGTATAATACACAATAAAGAAGAATTCTTCAAAGGATACGAATTAAGAAATAAATACAGAAGGTAAATATTAATTAGAACATCCTTTTTCAGTTTGAAAAGAGATAACAAATTTTAAGATCAAATCTCTTACAAATTGCGGGTTGGCAATATTTATGACGCAATACTTATTATTAAAGCCCGGATATTTAGGCTCTTAAAAATACCCAAATAAGCAGGCATATAGGCCGGTAATTACTCTAAAATAGGCGGGATTTTAGGCAGCCTAAATGTAAATAATTTGTTTTAAAAAAAATAAACGAATCCTTTTTCTAATATTGATACTCGTATCTACTCTTCGTTAGAAAAAAATAACAATTTTAAACAAAAATTAATGCAATCTGAAAAATAATAATGTAGGGTTCTCATTTTATTAACTATTATGCAAATTCAAATTATGTAGTACACTTTAATTCACAAAATATTATGAGCAATTGCTCTATGAAATTTTCGGAAAGGGACTGTCTTCGGTCAGTCAGAACTTGCTTGTAAGTTGAAAACTTCGTTCGACATCACAAAATGTGACAGAGGCGTTCTTATATTTAGCCATATTGTCTAAAGTTACCTCAGCTCCATTGATTAATGGCAAAGACAATTGAATTGCCACGTCAAATTTTGACTAAAAAACTTTTTTCTTTCGGCATTTTAAATTCACACACAAAAACTTGATTAAAGTAAGTACTTTAAATATTATAGGTTAGGTTGAAATACTTTGTCGAGTGCTGAATTAGTCAACGAAGTAGATGATAAACCTTGTTTGCTCAATAAAAGTTAGAATAGGCAACAAAAATAGGCAAAATAGGCTGTATAAGGTAAAATAGGCGCAATAACCAAAATAAAGAAAAAATAGGCTCTAAGGCACGAAAAAAAAACCTTCCATTACACGTAAACATATTACCTATGTATAGAAAAACGAAATTGCCTGAAGTAGGTATATTAAAATTTGAATCTAGGCAATTGCCTAAAAATCCGGGCTTTACTTATTATTCTCTCAATGTAATATTATACCCCAATTTAAATGAAACAAATAAGTGCAGAAATTTAAAGAATTCATTGATACAGCTTCTATGGTCACATCTATTCTAGTTATTGAGAATATGCTGGTCAATATTAATTTTAACTAGTTATCATAAATATCTAATTATTTTTCAGGATCTAAATAAATTTAAACTCCGTTACCTTATATTAAATACAGGTAAACGTTGTACAATGGGAAAAAGCCGAGGTAAAACTTCCGTTTACTAATGAATAAATAAAAGGTCTTGTGTTAAAATCTCGCTAACCTCATGTTATATAACAAAAAATATGATTGTGTTTCGGGCTCGGATTGATTTAAAAAAAATCGGGTTCAGGGAAACCGTTCCGAAATTTTCAACTAAAAAAAATGTTCCGGTTAACCGTTTGATATAATGGTTAATACAGGTTCGGGTAACATTCACAGAACATCCACTCATCAGATTCATGAAATAATCAATCTTCGTCAAACATTCTCAGTTTAACCCCCGTTACCCTCGTTTCAATGACATTCATACAAGCTCGTTTATGCCTCACTTATCTTTTATCAGGCAACAAACCTTCAATCACATTCGTTATATAGGTTATTCGGTTAGAAAATAAAGATTCGGATTCGTTTTCAACTCTTTTAATATTGAAATTCAGATTCAGGCTTTTGAAAATTTTCGGTTAATTTGGGTTTCGGTTTAGATTTGATTCTCTGATTATCTCACCTTTTACATTCAACTGAATGTGTCATTTGGCTTTAGAGATTTCGCAAATGATTTTGCGCGTGAAGTACGGTTAACAACTGTCAAAGATATTATTGAAGAGAGGGCCACAGGAATAATTAATATTGGGAAAATGTATTTTGTCGGTAGAATTTTTGTTCCTAAATATAATTTAATAATGAAATTGCTAATATTGCTAAGAATATTATTTTCAGAAATCTTAGAATCCGCGCTAACATAAATTTCCATTTGAATAAAATAGTAGTCATTTGATATAACCATGTATTTCATAACAAAGTTCAAGTATGACATTTTATGTCATCGTTCCAAATGGCATTTGTTCGCGTTTACCGTCACGTGGTCCACATGGCAGCTCTCGGCTCGTAATGAGAGCATTCTGCGATGCTGGGACACGCTCAACAAGCGGAAACGGACACGGAGGAAGCTGCACAGTGCTGATGAGCCGCCCTCGCACCGCCCCCCACCATCACTTCAACCTACTTCAGACAAAAAGAACACGCGCCACGCGAGCATATTATGGAAGGGAGGAAGTATTTTGGTGCCTTTTGAATCCAGTGAACCGAACATATCGGCCTTTATCTTTACTTCTGATTATTTGAGAAGAAAGAATGAACAGCTTAAAGGATTTACGTACGGATGCAGTGCCAGAAAACGTGAAACATTGACTTTGAACTTTGATAACTGTGCTCAGCTGTGATCACTGCTGAGTGATTCTTTTGGGTGATTCTCCCTTCTAACATAAGGGGTTGATCGTGACGAAAAATGTTGGCTTAGACAGGAAAAGGAGATACGGAGCATTTTCTACAAAATGTCCTCTATGTACCATGATGTCTACTCTAAGCGAATAACAAATATTTAAACAACTTAAGTTATAGACAAAACTAGATTTGCCGCATAAAATTAGAAATGACTAACTGCAGGTCACTGTTGATTAATTATAATATGTTATTAGTTTGCGGCGTCATGTTTTAAAGTTTAGAAGGTAATATGCACTAGCGTCAATTTCTGTTAAAAGTAAATTATTTTAATTATAAGTTTATTGTAAGCGAACCATAGTCACTATGTCCCTATCCACTGAATTTATATTTGGCACTGTGCATTATGTTGGTTTCTTTTGTGGTTATCGGATAAACTGGCTGTGTACTTGAAATCTATTATACAGGGTGAGTCTGGGAAGACGCCCCCCCCTTTAACTTTTTTATTATGAGTAATAGAAAAAAATGGTTCATATGAAAGTTTTATTATTTTAAATATACTATTTGATGGCAGATGTAG
Organism: Pterostichus niger; assembly: GCA_947425015.1. Taxonomy (NCBI): domain Eukaryota; kingdom Metazoa; phylum Arthropoda; class Insecta; order Coleoptera; family Carabidae; genus Pterostichus; species Pterostichus niger. The sequence continues at coordinate 2,970,015 of OX380335.1, forward strand.
ATATTTTTTATAAAGTCAGGTTTACAAGATACGACTATCAACTTTTATTTTTTAAATAGCAATCTATAATTATTTTACTAAAATAAAAACCGCCATTTTTTTCTCTTTTCAACGGTGTATTAGTTTTTATTAATGTATCTGAAAAAATTCGAGAAAAATAAGAAAATTGAGAAATACTAGAAATAATTTTTATACAAATATTATAGGTGGCTATGTGAAAATAAACAAAATGTAACAGTGTTATACAACTTAACAAACTAAAGCAACAAATTCAATAACAAAAACAACTTAAAACAAATTATTTTCACATAGCCACCTATAATATTTGTATAAAAATTATTTCTAGTATTTCTCAATTTTCTTATTTTTCTCGAATTTTTTCAGATACATTAATAAAAACTAATACACCGTTGAAAAGAGAAAAAAATGGCGGTTTTTATTTTAGTAAAATAATTATAGGTTGCTATTTAAAAAATAAAAGTTGATAGTCGTATCTTGTAAACCTGACTTTATAAAAAATATCTACATCTGCCATCAAATAGTATATTTAAAATAATAAAACTTTCATATGAACCATTTTTTTCTATTACTCATAATAAAAAAGTTAAAGGGGGGGGCGTCTTCCCAGACTCACCCTGTATAAGAAAAACAATGTATTTTATAAAATTTTGCTGTAGTTTCCTATTAATTTTAGGCCAAATATAAAACTTGTTTTGAATTAAAAACTACACAATATAAGTCAATCACATTTCATTTTTAAAATTTGAAAAAAACAAAATTAAAAAAGAGGTTTATAGCATTATTTCAGAGTGGGATGGAACTGGCGACTTTTGTTTGTTTTTTCTTTTATTTGGCAGTAGTCTTAATATAACATTTAATTAGTCAGTATCTCATGAAAGTGAGTTGTTAGTGAAAAATCCTAATTATAACAAAACTAAATTCTGAATCATTTCATTTTGTTACAAATGAAACGAGAAATGTTAAATTATGTAAAAAATGTGAACAAAGTAGTGAGGAAAATTAAAAAATTATGAACAAACTGATAGTTAATCAAATTTTTTTGTTAAGTATAGCAGAATATTCTAATTGTAGTGTGCGCCAAATACCAAATAATTTAAATTTACATCATACATTGTTCAAAAATATTAAAAATTGAAAAATATTCCTGGCATCATGAAATTTTCGATCGAATAAACAAAAACAATTTTCGTGAAGTTATGATGGGAGAAGCTAACACAGATTGGTACTTTTAAGAAAATATCTGTGTTACATATGAAAGTACTTTCATGTTGAATGGAGAACGCAATGTATAAAATTAATAGGTAAAAAAGTATAGCAAAATAACATTGTTTTTTCTACATAACAAATTTCACTTAGACACCCGGTATAATTATTTTATTGTGTAGTTAGAATAAAATAAGAAAACGAGATATAAAAGATAAAAAACAACGTTACTAACTTTTGCAAAAAGAAGGAAATATGATAAATAATAGTAATGAACATAACTGTAAATATGAAGTAATGAAAAAAAGTGAAGAATTAAATCCAGTTCCTAAGTGCAGTAATAGCAGTTCAATAATAAATTTCGTAAACAAAAAAGCGACCTTATTAATTTTACAAATAAAAAAAATTAATAAAATCGGCACATCTAGGAAAGAAATAATAGATATTTTGTATGAACATCATATTATGATGTCTCGACTCAAACTATAATTTTTCTACATATTTGGACACCTCCTCAATAAAATCATGCGTGCTTCATTATTAGCTTATAGTAGAATGTTAACCATTCCGAAACATAGGTTTTTGATATACCTACTTATCTATATGAAAGTCAGCGAGTTTTGAACGTACGACCTTTTGCTTGTTAATTAATAAACCTATTTTTTTATCTATAGAGCTGCGATTGACTGTAACATTCAAAATATTATATTTATAATTAAAAATATCGTTTAATAGTTATTGCTAATAACATATATGATTACTCAATTACCTACGAATTCTAGAAATCGTAATATTTGAAAATTCAATATTAGGAAGATATAATTTACAATTCAAAAGGTTACGTAATCTGTATCCAGTACAGATACCACAGGTACACGTATAAATCATTGCCACCAGTCAGTCCCGCTATCACATAGGCAGTAGTCGCTAGAGTGGCCACCTGAGGTCACCAACAACAATAAGTCAACCAGGGGCTCAAGCTCCACCCTGCACACGGCCTGATCGGAAGATACACGATGAGTTATTTCACGTGACGTGGAGATTGCAATCGGACAACAAAGAGCATCACGCTGCTGTTGCTGTTGCTGTCGCTGTCGCTTCATTGCAAATCTACCACGGTAGGAATCAGAGTATGCTTCAGTGTCACTGGACTGTTGTCAACGTAGGTACGACTACAGTTGCGATAGCGTTAAATGACGATAGTGCGTGCTGCTTGATTGTAATGTGTATGTGTGGATCTTGTGTATTTTGTAACAATAAATGAGAACAAATATTTTGCTATAAAAATATTGTTTCCACTTTCACATATAAATAAATATATCATCACGCCTTTTACCCATTGCTGGGTGTGACACTCTGCCTAAGCAGATCTCGGTAAGTGATATATTTTTTCGCGTGAAGTTCGGTTACCAACCGTCAAATCACGGCCCTCAAAGATATTAGTGGAGAGGGAGCCACAGGGGTAGATTTAAATTAGTGAAAATTGTTTGTCGGCTGTGGGGATCAAACCAGGGTTCTCAAGATCCACGCCGACTCGATACCACTGAACCACCTACCCCATGATATAATAAATACTCGTAATATAAATTCCACTTGGGTTTAAACATTTTCACATCAATTTCATATTTGCCATTTAGATTTAATATCTCTACTAGGATTTTATAATTAGATATGTGATCAAATTAAAATAATTTTTTATGTGATTCTAAGAAATAAAAATATCTCAATTTTTTTTAAATCAATTAATTATTTATGGTTACGGAAAAAAATTATTAATTTATTGTGGAAGGGATATGTGACGTCACTGTGGTTACATTGTTCTGCTGTAATTTTTACAAACAAAACTGCAGATTCTAGATGGAGGTTTTATATATGAGTTGAATTATTAGTTATGCTCGTATTTTTGGTTACATGTAGTCGGAGACGATTATGTTCGTAGAACTGTGTTAATAAACTCTTGCTTGTAATTAGTCTTTTCACCAAAGTATAATCATAATAGTATAATAGTAAGAAGTATTGAATATATAGAATATTGAAAATACTTTGGACAAAGAAAGTTTCTAGCTCTTCTTAAAAATAAAAAAAATCTTACTATGAATGATTAAGTACAACGAAAAAAATTAAGAAGTTATATTATAATAGCACGGCGCGGTGGCCGACTGTGACGTCACCCGAACGAAGGTTCATCAGTTCGAATCCGCCTGTCGACAATGTGTGATTTATCGGAAAATATTTTTAAAAAACAGTTACATGTATTTATCACACTCGAGCGCTATAAACTAGTCACTTATACGCCTTAAATAATGTAGCATGCGACTATGAAAACTGGCAGTACGGCATTGAATCCAGTGGTACTATCTTCAAATGCATATGACTTCTGGTTTTCGAGAAAATGTTAAAAAACCGCTATTTGCGATTTTTTTGGCGGAAAATAGAAAAAAAATAAAAATCGCTGAAACTATGTTTATAAGTTAACTGAAGCACGAGAAAATTAATGCCGTTGAGCGCGTTTTTATATCACATTTAGTTTTCGAGATATAGCCTCGGCAAAATAGAAAAACTGAAAAATTCTAAAAATTTCACTTCTCCGGAGGCTATATCTCAAAAACTAAACAAGATATGAAAATGCGCTCAACGGCGTTGAATTCCCCGTGTCCGAATTGACTTATAAGCAAATTTTCATACAATTTTATGCAATTTAATATTGTTAATTATTTCCTAAGGGGTACCCCTTTGGTTTTTTCAGATTTTAATTCAATTTTACCAAAAATCCTTAATTGTAGGATTATTAAAACGAAAATTTACATACATATGTATTTTGACCCACTGAATCCAGTGGTGCAATCTTCAAATGCATAAGACTTCTGGTTTTCGAGAAAATGTTAAAAAACCGCTTTTTGCGATTTTTTTGGCGGAAAATAGAAAAAAATAAAAATCGCTGAAACTATGTTTATAAGTTAACTGAAGCACGAGAAAATTAATGCCGTTGAGCGTGTTTTCATATCACATTTAGTTTTTGAGATATAGCCTCGGAAAAGTAGAAAAATTGAAAAATTCTAAAAATTTCACTTTTCCGGAGGCTATATCTCAAAAACTATTTGATATTTTTATATAATGGATATATATCATTGCAAAAATATGACGATATATATCAAAATAAATATCATGATATATATCGATCGATATATATCTTCGAACCCTGCTTTCAACTCAATATTTGACACAAATAATAGAGAAGCTTGTGTAACATTCGAAATATTTTTTGCAAAGAACACTAGAAAATCCAGTCTTGAAATCACTTAACATAACTGCAAATTCAACATAACGCATTACGTCAAAATGTTTAGCGTCAGCGCTCATAGCTAGATGAACGTGAAGCGTCAAGGTTGCAGTTCAGTGGGACCTGCCGCTGTTGCCGCTGTTGCCGCCTTCGCCGTTGCTTGTCGCTTGTCTGCTGCTGCCAACGTGCTGGCACCGTAATTGAATTTTCAGCTTTAGTATGTGACATTTCAGAATGAGATTTGAGGCTGTCCGTAATGCATTATGTTGGAGAATCTGATATTCTGAATCAGTTTAGACATGCAGTGCACAACTCTCAATCTATTTTAAGCCTAAACCTAGAGTCATACAGGCAGATTCATAAAACAGATTAGCCACTAATACTATTTTACTTACAATTTTATCTCATTTTTAATTCGTAAAACTGATTAGACGCTAACTCGATTTACCTCTAATATAATTTTTAAATCTAAATGTCAAATAAAATCAAATGTGAAATTATTTAGTTTTAAAATTAACACTAATAGTTATGTGGAGTTATAAGTGGTTCAAAACAAATAAATTATAAATATAACATACATAATATTAAAGCTATATGTAAAAACTAAATCGAAAGATACGTACGAATATAAATGTATATTAAGCAAATGTATATTATGAAGTGCAAGTATATTTAAGCACTATAATTTATTTAATGTAAAATTAATACGTTATATGGGTTAGAATCGGATTGTAGATTTAGTGGGTTTGGTCAGCACAACAGATAAACAATTTTCAACACATTAAAATTACCCCTGTGGCTCCACCTTCATTAAATATATTTCAGAGTCCATGATTTGACAGCTGGTACCCGCACTTTACGCGCATATATTCTCTCGCAGTATTAATTCCCACATATATATCACTTATCACGATCTTCTTCACCAGAGTGCCAAGTGTCATACCCAGTAATGATTAAAAGGCGTGATGATATATTTATTTATTTATTTTATTTAATACGTTATATTACTCGAACTTTTATGAATTAGAAAAAGAGTTAAAATTGTACTTAAAAACTGTATTAGTGGCTAATCTATTGCACGAAACTGGGTGTTAGGTACTACCTACTTAATATAATCTTCGTTCTAGTTCTTGTTATTGTTACATGAATGTTTAATTTCAATATAAACATAAAATGGCTGTAGCAACTGAGTCTAAGTAGAACAACGAGAAAACTTCGTTGAATAAATTATTCAAATACTGTATTCCCTGTGCCGTAATAGGAAAGCAAATGAGAATCTAATTCTTACATTAGAATATTTTCTCTTTTTTTTTCATATATTACTCCATTTTACTTTGTTTGGCACTAAAAAGAGATTCGCCATTTTAAATCAATAATAATATATGCGAAATAAACAGATTTTAATAATTTAATTACAGATTATGAATATTAAAGTTATTTGCTATACTAATTCTTTTTCAATCTTCATTCCAATGTTAACTTCTCGTCCTGATATTTTAAAACTTTTCTACGACTACGATACTATTGCCCTGTTAATTTATATTTTAATAATACGTTTGCTTCAATTTCATTATTTCAATATGATAATCCTAAATTAGTATCCTCACTACGTTAACAACACTTGAGATATGATATTCATATTTCACGTGACCTATGGTAATAATAATAATCCAAAATCCATTTCAAGACCAAAATATCAACATAGAATTAAAGACTGTACAAATAATTTTCATACCGAATTATTTAAATAATTAAATCAATAAAAATATCTATAGAAAATACAAGATTTTTTTTACCTCGTGCACATATTTAAGAGTACATATTATGTGATATACTGAATACTGATTATAGAACAAAACAAAATAAAATTTCCAAAATTAAGAACATGTTTTATTAAATGCCACTAGAAACAGTCTTTTATATGATGTTGTATAATGATCAACTTCACTATTGTTGTGTTTATATAGTTTAATTATTAAACTAATGATACTAAAAATATGTATTTAAGGTAAGTCATATTTTTATTTACGCTATTTTGTTCTACAGTAACTAAATCCTAATTATAGTACAGGCTCCGCACTTACTAAGTCGCAGTTTGATAATTTATATATTTTTAGCTAGGATTCAAACTCGGGACCTCCGAAAGTATAAAGAAACCTGTAAATAATCCACACTTTTGAGTATTAGCTGTTTTTTTGAATTACTTATTTATATAAAAAATATTTCTTGAATAATAAATTGAAAATTGCTAAATGAATATTAATATTAGTCACAAATTGTTTAAATGACTAGACATATGCATATTAAGGTGGGTACAATAAATTAATATTTCATTAGCTTTCCATAAATAATAGTTTGTCCTGTTAATAACCTATCACCACGGAAAGTTTGATAATAAACTAAATTTAACTGCTGGTCAAAGGTAAATTAGGCATTCACATAAGTAGAACTAACTAACCAGAGAAGCAAGAAGCTCTGGGATACTTGCACGTAATTATTATTTAATTTGACGATGCAAGTCTCTTCACCTAATCTATCCTAACCTAACCGGACACTTGGCACAAGTCCTGCGAGAGCAAGAAGCAATTAAGCTCTAGACATGAGCTACGCGTAAACGTGGGTTTATTTTGAATTAAAACTCAAAGAAAATGAAGTTGGAAACATTTAATTAATTTGTTACGGGAAAATGACAAACGGAAAATTGTTGAGTATTTCAGAAGACAGGTGTTGTAGCTTTGCCTTGTGAATTTGTTACATTTTTTGTGTTATTCACTTAATGAATATAAAATGAAATGTTTACCTGCAGTACACAAAATGTAAAAATTTTGAGAAACATAAAATTTATTATTTTTTTAATTTAAGTAATTAATTAATATGTTGTTAACATTTATACAAAAAACTAACATTAAATCATACATGGTGCATGATGAAATATAATGCTTTTTGTAAAATTAAAATTTATATGTGAAGCAAACAAGCAAATGGAAAATTTAAAATCAATCAACTAGTTATATATTACTGTAAATGGAAAAATATTTGAAAATAAATGATATTCTACACAAACTTCTAAAATAAACATCATGGAAATGGAAAATGTTTTTGTAACTTGTTTACTTAACGTATACATAATAAGTAGTGCATGTATAATTTAAATAGTGAAGTTACAGATGTCATTTTACATTTACTTAACGAATATGTAAAGAGCTTACACAGTCAACAGTACTGAAGGGCAAAAATGTTAAACTAATTTAACCTTATGTCAAATGGCTTAATAATTTAAATATAATAGATCTTACTATCATTAATTTCATAAATATCTATTTTCTTCCGTCACATTTCTTTTACTTGCCTTGTGATAATAGTAACTTAAGCGCGAAGTTATGTTAACACATGTATATAATATGTTTCTTTTATAATAACAATAATATCTTGATTAAAAAATATCAGTATTCAGGTACCTAGTTCAAGACCAATTAGGCATTAACGTAGCATAACAATATATCAATCATTTCATTGCGTAATAGTTATTTACATTGCAAGAGCGTTATACAGAAATTTACAGGCGAGCATAGAAAGGTAACTGTTATCTGTGTGAGCCTGTAAATGTCAGTTAACGGTCGAGCATTGTACAATGTTTTATGTGCATTTGAATCGCAATATATGTATATTTAATCAAATTAATTGCAATAGTATAACGTAATAACTAAAATGTTCAATCAAGGTAGATTTCGAAAATCTGACAGATTTTGTTTAATCAAAAAATATTTAAGTGTCAAACGTTTAAAATTAGATATGTTGTCATGATAACCAATGTCAACAGCCCGTTATAAATTGTACACGGGCTAGCACGTTATAAGTCTCGTAACCCCTAGAGACAGAGTTAAGTAAACAGTTCATTACGATTCAAATGTACGTAAACTAAATAACGACATTTTTTTTTATATGTCTAGTACCAATGAGTATTATGCTTAATAGTCACTGCTAGTACTGCATACGATGACGGACGAAAGTACATGTAGTGGAATGATTGATTTTTCTTCTTCCGAAAATATGACTATATATTATATCTTTATTAAAATACAGTTACAAAATGTCAAATTATGGTGGATGAGGAATGACAAAATTCAATATGATGCGGTGAAAATGTAAGTTATCGGCTGTAGTATTCAAACTTGGGTTTTTATTGAAAAAAACAGAAAAATTATAAAAAGTTTTCTGTGCATTATTGAACGGACTCGATCAACTTCCCTCGCGAAGTGACCTATCTAATTTCGTCGAAACTTTATTCCTGAACTTTCCGACTCACTGACTTGACACAAAAACGATAATATAATAAGATTTGATCAGATTTCAGATACCGCATTCAAGTTTCAATTTTCAAGGCACTGTATTCATATTAATATCACTGGTAAAGGTGGAACTGACCAATCGAATGGTTCCGAACGCATCAAAAGTTTCCGAGTTTGACAGAGCGGGTTCACCAAGTTGCTGGCAACTGTACGGAGCTCGAACTGTCAACGGCAGCTATCCATCCTTGGGAAATCTTCGAAGCGACTCCGGCGGGCACGCGGTCTTTGAAGAAGACGAAGAGCAACGTGCTAGTATGAATGCATGTAAATGTCATGGTACTTGATTAATATGCCTTGGAGGATATATAATGTATGCACGCACAACCAGTGGCGGAGGGTTTTCATCTTTGTTGACGGGACACACAAATTATGCTGAGACTATTTTGGGAAATGAGGTTTCCACTATTATTTAGTCCCTGATTACTTTTCAGGAAAAGGCTTTAAATAAAAGCGGTTAGAAAATAAATTCTGTATCTAAATCAATTATAATCTAGTTTTAAAAGAATTCTGTACCGAAAAGATGGATTGCATGTACGTGTCCATATCAACTTTTGTAGTTCATTTCTTTCACAGTTTGATCATTTATATATGGAAAATAATATTCTTTGTTCCATTCTGTATTTAAAATATCTTTTAAAAATCATTACCATGGCTGATAATGAGGTGTCAAGTTTATCTAAAGGTAAAAATAAATGTCAGCCATCATTTTCTGTTAAATGTAAAAAAATTACACATCCAAAATTTAGAACATGAAAAATTCAGTAAGAAGTCCTCCGCGCAGCAATACTTCTACACGCTGAGACATAGATTCCACAAGATGTCGAATAGCATTTTGCGACATTTCATTTCATGCCATTTCAAATTATGTCCATAATTGTACTAAATTTTATACTTGTCTTTGAGTACGCTGCACAGATCTGCCTATAACATTCCACACATGTAGGATTGGTGATAAATCTGGAGAATATGTAGACCAAAGGAGCATTGGTATTGTGCTTATCAATGATGGTCAGTACTTTTCTCGGGAGTTATGATCTTATGTTGACTTGCTAGAATACGGCTGCTGGATAGAGAAGAATATGTGGATCCGGTATCAGAATCTCAGAAATGTATTCCTGACTATTTAAAGGAAATTAGACGTGTTTTCCAATTATAAGAAATGTCTGCCATATTCTGTCTTGAGCACGGCGTCATTTTAAGGGGGTATCACACGGCATGTATCAACAACCGAATTCAGCAACTTTTGCTATCAGAAATACATATGTGAAGTTACAACGATCTTAGGGAATAACAAAATAATATGTTGGTATACTGTTTGACATACATACGTACGTACGTACGTACGTACAGACGGCATGACGAAATTAGTCAAAATGGATTCAGGGAGGGCCAAAATACCTATTTCCGTTGAAATCTAAGAACCGAAAATTTTCGCGATTACAATACTTCCTTTACTTCGTACAAGGAAGTAAAAATCAGTTGCTGCTGTTATTGCAACTTTCTTTTCTATTTTTCAATACAATTTCAGTTTGTGTCAAATTAATTGAAATACCACAAAAATTGTTAGAGATTTGTATTATTACTATTTTAAATTGATACCCACAAGCAAAAAACAATTTTCTCCACGTTAAAACTACCCCTGTGGAAAATATATCTTGCATCCTACGACAATCTAACGTCTTATTACATGCCTCAGTCTTCGATCGCGCGTGCATCAGAAAACATCGAGATGTCTATACCTTCCCTTATGACGCAATATACTATAACATTCTTAAGTCCAAATCCTGACTCCCTGTTATAATTTAAAGAATAATATATATTTTTTACTCTCAATAAGATAAATGAAAAAATAAATAAACGAAAAGACGAACCAATGACCACTTATTAATAAAAAGTTTTATGTTTGATCTTCTCCACTTACTCTAGAAAGTCAAACTAAATTTTCAACATTATGTATAAATAGAATAGACACCCAGTATACCATGAATTGCTCTGTCTCTACGCCCCTGCAAGTCTTGATGCATCCAGGGGTGTGAGATGCTCTCTTTACGAGCTCAAAGGCAAAAGACCCAACTCCCGCTGTCACTTGCAGTGTAGATAAACAGGTAGCGCAAGACAAATCATGCACATGCATCATACTAATGACTGACAAAGTAGGAATCACGTCGCATGTCACGTCTTTCCGTCATGATCCTAACCTCAACTTGACCACGCATCACCATCCGACGATATGGAGATAATTGGAAAAACAATAATTTTCTATACTGTTCAAAAATAAGACATCTGATGATCGAAAGAAAAATATGTCGAGATAAATATAGGCAGATTTTTGTAAACCCGTTATCGCACGGTCATTATTTTTACTGTTTGGTAAAGCTTTAGTGTTACAAATAGTAAAACATGATGAAATATTGTTTTAAATTCAAGAACTAATAATAACAATAAACAAATAAAATGCAAAATTTATCTCAAGTATAGCACTAGATCTTTAGATTTTATCGATAAATTTTTATTTTGCCCAAAATTTGTTTGCTTGGCGACAAGTACAAGAACAAACTACATGATAAGTTAATATCTAATAAGTAAAATAACGGAATTGATCAGTTTACGCGAGGAATTTTACTAGAAGCAAAAATATAAGTGCTTAAAAATAAAAATATATCTAGAGAAAATCTGAGGTTGCGTGCTATTTGATAAGATAAAATAATAATATATTAATTCACAAGGAGTAATTTAGTGCATGGTTCGTAACCTGGACGCAATGAGTGCTGCAATTGGCGAGGAAATATAAATTTGTTACTGAAATAATTTTTTTTTTACTACCGACTACTGTTTCAAACATTAAATAAAAATCATAGGTTTTATTGTTCTCTGGATCAAATAATTTTTGCATTTCTGAGCTACAATTGTTAATATATATAATTACGTAAACAACAAGCATTTCATTATTTTTGTGAATTTAAATGATATTTGACACAAACACAGAATATGGTATACATATAAAGCATATTTTGTCAACAAGCCTGACCGAGAGAGTAGGACAAGACCAAATAAATAGACAAACGAAATTTGAATAAAAATAAAATATATTGAAACAAAAAATTAAATAGTAAAAATTACAAAATTCTTTAGAAATGAATATTAAAATCAACAAGATTGAACTACGTTGGCAAACGACAACGTATGAACAGAATATTATTTACATAAGTTACTAAATTACATGACAAGACTACATCTTGCACATCAAACAAGACACGACTTTTCTCAACCAAAGCTAAAGAAACACTTAGTAATTGTTGTTTTCCAACAATAATGACAGCTATTAATAGACATTAAACACGAGTAGCATATACTATTTTTTCTACGATCAAATCCAATATGCAAAATTATTAATTAAATTTCATCTTTTATTGTAAAAAAAAAACTTATTATTTTATTCAACAAAAAAATCTCTGTTTTAATAATTATCATTAAAGTACAGATAATACATATTATATTATAATAGAAAAAATAATTTTGTATAACATTAACAGAATATAAATACATTTATTTTATTTTATCACCAGATGTCATATTGTAATTTGTCATTCTTGGATAATCTTCGTGTGTAATGTTTAGTGTAGTAGATCTTATTTGTTACGTGTAAAGTATATTTCCCAGTCAAATCATGGTCACCAAAGATGTCATTTAAGGAGAAGCCAGAAAGGTAATTTTGTAGTATGAGATACGTAATACGTAATTGAGAGAAACTAAATAAAAAACGATCAAATTTTGTAACGTAATTGTCGAGCCATTTGACATGGAGAACACCAGTCGTCATTTTCTATTTTCTACTCAATTTTTTTTTGTAAAAAAGTGTTTTGTTAACGGTAGATCTCGTTTCTAACGTCAAGTTCTGCGAAATCAGTCAAGTCGGCTGGTTGCACGTCGCATGAACATGCCATGAAAAGCTCTTTCCTACCAGCGCTGCACGCTGCACAGTTACACGGTGCACAGCGGAACTAATTATTATGCAAACGACTAAATGCACGTTAAGTTGTGGGGATGGCAGATGCATGCAACCTAGGTTGATATTTTCTACACTGGCGTACTCGTGTAATGACTGTACTACACTGAGCACTAAGACACTGAGGTTTGCTTTCTCTGCGATAGGATGTCTTAAGGAAGACAGAAGACAAATCAGAGATAGAGAACCCACATTTATTTTCATGCAGGTTTTACTGTACGAGTTTATTTTAAACAAAATTCAAAATAATGAGTGTACTTATTTGACAGGAAACTTTAAATTTAAAGAAAATTATTTAACTATAAATAGACATTGTATTCATAAGTTTTTATTGTGGATATATATCTTCTTTTAAATTAAAATAAAGCAATTTTTCGTATACATCCTTTGCTTTTTTTGTGATACAATAATAATTTTTTGTATCAGATATTCAAATTGCTCTTCTTCCGTTAAAAATGATGCCATTATCCTCTTAAACTATTTAAAATGTCCAGCTTTCTTTGAATTGTTTCACAGCTTTGCACAATTCTTTGTTACAATTAATTAAATTACGTAAAGAGTAAACTTTTAATAAAACTATAAATTTAAAAAAAATTATGTCAAAATCGGGTGATCTAGGAGGCTAATAATTTTTGATTAAGAATCAGGACATAAAAATAACAATACATTTAAAATTTTAAACACTTTTTAACCCATACCTTATTTACAAACATTTTAATTATTGCCTGTGATACGAGCACAGTATACCGATCTTTTGAATTTGTCTCTTCGAAAGTCGATGAGCTAAAAACCGTTTTAAAAAAATATAAAATACAGTACTTATTTAATATTTTGGAATATAAAATAAGTGAAATATTTATGTATACTGAAATGATAGTAATAAAATTGTTAATTACGAATGGAAAGCACACTTCCTATGAAAGTGGATTATTACAAGTAACAGTAAGTGAATCCACATACACATTATCGGTATTTATTAACAAGTTGGGTATTTCATGTACGAGTATATCATTATTAGGATTATAAATGGTGTTCATTTGAATCACAAATAAGCCCACTCACTCTATGCCTTACATTATATAAATGAAAAGTGCACATCGTAATAATTGAAATAAGAATAATGAAGCTAGTATATATGATGAATCACGATTGTTTATTATAAACAATTTATTTGCTATACAGGGTGATTCACAACTTAGAGCAAAAAATTAAAGGGTATATTCTGATCATGAAACAAAAAGATTTTTTTAAAATTCGAAAAATTAAGGTTTGTTAACCTAAAACATTTTTTGTAGTATTCAGGGTTCGAAGATATATATCGATCGATATATATTATGATATTTATTTTGATATATATCGTCATATTTTTGCAATGATATATATCCATTATATAAAAATATCAAATAGTTTTTGAGATATAGCCTCCGGAGAAGTGAAATTTTTCGAATTTTTCAGTTTTTCTACTTTTCCGAGGCTATATCTCAAAAACTAAATGTGATATGAAAACGCGCTCAACGGCATTAATTTTCTCGTGCTTCAGTTAACTTATAAACATAGTTTCAGCGATTTTTATTTTTTTTCAATTTTCCGCCAAAAAAATCGCAAAAAGCTGTTTTTTAACATTTTCTCGAAAACCAGAAGTCATATGCATTTGAAGATTGCACCACTGGATTCAGTGGGTAAAAATACATATGTATGTAAATTTTCGTTTTAATAATCCTACGATTAAGGATTTTTGGTAAAATTGAATTAAAATCTGAAAAAACCAAAGGGGTAACCCTTAGGAAATAATTAAAAATATTAAATTGCATAAAATTGTATGAAAATTTGCTTATAAGTCAATTCGGACACGGGGAATTCAACGCCGTTGAGCGCATTTCCATATCTTGTTTAGTTTTTGAGATATAGCCTCCGGAGAAGTGAAATTTTTCGAATTTTTCAGTTTTTCTAAATGTGTACAAAAACTAAAATTAAAAAATAAATATCCAAAAAGTGATATTTATCTGATATATATCCTATATATCAGATATTTTGATATTTATTATAAATATCATGATATTTACGAACCCTGGTAGTATTGCACTGGATTCGCTTTCCTATTAAACACAAACAATGAAGTAGGTATCAACTACGAAAGAATAATTACACAATTCAATTATTAGCAGTTATTTATAATAGAATTTTATTTAATTAATAACTTTAACATAATCATCCACCCAATGGCAGTGGCAACGAAAAATTTTGGACTGGGAAACATGGAAAATAGTTTTGCGATTTAAAAAAAAAATCTTTTTGTTTCATGATCAGCACGTCGTACAGAATATAGCCTTTAATTTTTTGCTCTAAGTTGTGAAACACCCTGTATAATAGATATATTTGTAGTGTTTATAATTTTAACTGAATTGTTACTTTATTAGACATAACTCTCAAGCAAGTGGCATTAAAAAATGTGTATTTCATGTGAAGTGCTCAATTTTGCGAATTAATTTTTTTTTATTCGAGATCAGTACATCATGTAGTATCTGCGGTCTAATTTTTATCTTGAAATGGAGAAAGCTATTTTCCATAAATGCATAATTCAAATGAAATGCAAAAGGTAAAAGAGTACAAGTAAATTGCAAAATTTGACCTCGAAAAGTCGAGATGTCGGTAGCCGAGCCCAGCTTTAAATCAAGACGAGACCATAAGATTTGAGATATAATCGAGACCGAAACGATATTGACTTTAAGTATTAGTGTTATGAGGTCGCTATTTTATAAAAAATATACTATTATGAATAATGCAAACATTTCTAAACCAATATGATTATCTAAATAAATATTTATAAATAAACGCGCCGTGCGTCACAATTTCAATCAATTCCATGAACATTCTGTTGTTTAATGTAAAAAAATGATTGGGTGGCATTACAGTTGCAGTGGAAAAATGGAATCTGAAAGAAAACCAATTATAACAAAAACCTCGTTTGGACAAAACGAAGTAGACGTGAAATAAAAAAAATGTTACGCTCGATAAATAAACCATTGCAAGAACTGGTAGGAGCCGAAGTACGAGGATTTGAGCAGCGACAAAGTTACACTTTGTCGCAAAGAGTAAACTCTTATAGAGCGATATTAATTTTAAAAATAAACGCAAAATTCATTCCGGTTAAAACGCTTTAATTCGCCGTCAGGTTTCCACAAATGCTACAATAAAACAGAAGTGTTTGTTTGAGAAAATGGAATTAGAAAGTTTGTTCGGCGACATAAATGAATTCAATGTTTTCCTTTTTCCGAAATTTACAGGAGAGAGAAATCGGCTACTTCAGCAGCAAACGAATTTCCCGTAAAGTGTTCTTGTTCTTGACATTTTAAATTTGTACAACGTCACTTATTGTATTCTTATAATTAACTACAAATTCATTCCATTTACTTCTCTTAATACCGTTTCTTTTTGAATTTTCAATTTATTTCCTGCTCATGAACATGTACAAATAACAAGTTTTTATGTTTGTATGTATAATTATGGAGTTTGACTGATTTATGCTAAGTTTCTGCATTCATCTAAATTAAATAATAATTAAATTGTTTGTACATGCACTGTGCATGGATTCCCATAAAGAAAATTATACAAGAGAGTTGAATATTTAAAATTTTGAGTTTAAGTTCTTAAATTTACATATATTTGACATAAAAGTAAACCAACGAGCAGAAAACTCTCGAGCGCTTTGATCAAAAGGAAATTGCTTTTTATTCACATATTATGTGCAAAGTGGTAAATATAAAATGAAAACACTATAACATATAATTTATTACTTACTTTTCTGTTTATAACTAATTTAAAAGCAATAAATATCTGTTAACATTTTGCTGTTTTCAATATTATGTATGGCCAGTTGCACCGGTGTTACTTAAATTTGAAATTTTTATTAAATGAATAATATGATGTCAAAATGAATTGTCAAATGGATAACTAAAGATTTCCGTCAAACTTTAGATGCTTTAAGTGATCCTTAAAATTTAAGTGAAGGCGGTACACCTGGCTATGAGAGACTTAGATTACTCATTTTCAAGATTTAACAATATTTTAAGACGAAATTAAATATTAATTCACGTATTTTTCGGGCTTTACGTTCCATTGAATGCCAAAGTGACACTTACACTATGATCATAAGTTCTCTTTAGACAACATTTTGACAAGCAATACACATACACATACATACATAACATCACGCTATATCCCATTAAATGGGGCAGCACGAACCCCTGAAACATTCAAAGAGCATCAGTTCACATCAACATTCTCATGTTTCTTAACGACACAAACTATAATTTTGCTACGAGTATTGTTTCTGTAAGTGTTTATTTTGTGGTATGAAGTATGAAAATATGTGATATCTTTATAAAAATAAGGTGGAAGGCTAACTCTGGGCTGAACCTCGCTCTTAATACTAGAGGTCAGTAGATTGACGTCACATGCAGAAGAGATGTAGTGAATAATAGAAAGAGGTAAAATATTAACAATTCAAACTTACTCCCTCGTGCTCATAAGTTCACATTTTTGACATTTGTCAACAGCTCAACAGTTTTTTGTTTTGTTTTAATGATTAATTATTTTTGTTCTTCATTTATTTATTTATGCTCCTCTGTACAACAGGAACTTCATTTCAATTACAGTACAGGATCCGAACTCACCGAGCCACAGTGTGGTTTATTTGTAGCTTCAATGAAATTCGAATGCGGGATCTTCTGATTCGAATGCAGAACAAATACTTGTTTATGGCTTCTTTATAATTTGTACCGAAAACGATTTCTGTAGCTTGGCGCTTTAAACATATTTGATTATATGGTGATAATCTATTAACTTCGTAAAGTGTCTACAGCAAAAATATATTTATATAAGTTTAAAAAAAAACATATTGTAGGGTCCAATGAAGAACAAGTGGTAAATTAGTAACTGAATCACCCTGAAATGCCACAGCGAAGAACAAACCACAGTTGTTGCATATACAAAACTACTCTTTCTTTTGAGCTGAACAAAAAATGGTAAGTAATTACAAAACCACAGAAGCATGCAATGAACATGATACATACTAGTCATTGCGCAGTAATTGTCTCAACGCTAAAATATTAATCCAACAGTAGTTGCAACCGTAAGCCAATAATTACGACGAGCCTGGTCGCCAGCCGTGTTAATAAGGAACAAGGGCTGCCCTGCAAAACGCTGCCCAATACTAAAACCATTTACGCAAACGAAACACACAAAAACACTCGAGCCCCACAATCGAGTAAACACGAACAGATGTATTCATAACACAGCGCAAAACAACGCCAAGAGAAACATGCGAACAGAGATAGAACGAGAGAGAATTGTGGATCATGAAACTGGACACTTCCCACTTCGGCCACTCTGATTACGAACATTATTAGCGTTCCTCAAATTTTAAATGTAATTTGAGGACAACATCGAAGAATTGTAAATAAATGTCAAATATTGCTAATAACAACAAAGACAAAATTAATTGTCCTCCAACACTTGGTGAAACAAGGTTTAATAAAAAATATAAAGTAAACACTTGGCTATGTTTCACAAAATTCAGCCTCCAGTTAGTGTTAGAGATCTTATTCTCTGCTGGCATAGTTCATCGTCACCAGCTTCCTCACATGAACTTTGTTCTAGGTGAAGAAGTGAGTTATACCATACTGATGAGCTCTAAGAAGAGCGAAACGCGTCTATGGTTACTAACTGTGCTGGCCAGCCTCTGACGATTCCACAGAACTTCTCATGTCATCTTACCAGTTTGTTAGAGATCTTAATCTCTGCTGGCATAGTTCTTCGTCACCAGCTTCCTCACATGAACTTTGTTCTAGGTGAAGAAGTGAGTTATACCATACTGATGAGCTCTAATAAGAGCGAAACGCGTCTATGGTTACTAACTGTGCTGGCCAGCCTCTGACGATGCCCTCATAAGGTGACTTGGAGGCTGAATTTAGTGAAACATAGCCAAGTGTTTACTTTATATTTTTTATCAAATATTGCTGTCAACAATTTGTTTCGGTATTTTTTACTTCCTTGTACGAAGTAAAGGAAGTATTGTAATCGCGAAAATTTTCGGTTCTCAGATTTCAACGGAAATAGGTATTTTGGCCCTCCCTGAATCCATTTTGACTAATTTCGTCGTGCCGTCTGTACGTACGTACGTATCTCGCATAACTCAAAAACGGTAAGCCATAGAAAGTTAAAATTTGGTATTTAGGACTGTTATAACATCTAGTTGTGCACCTCCCTTTTTGGTCATTATACAACTACCGGAAGTGGTACTTTACTTGAAGCCTATAATAGATTTTCATGAAAAACTATATTCAAATATAATTTAAAACTTTCCAAATTTGGTATATAAGACTACTATATCAATGGAAATAACATAATACATTTTGGTTAAAATACACTAACCGGAAGTGGCACATTACATGAAGCTGTTAAAAGTTTTCCTTGAAAAAAAATGGTATTATTTTAATTTTTGAAATAAATGCTGCAAATAAAAGTTTTAGAGAATTAAATTCTGCGTCTAGCACAATAAGAATTTTTAAATTAGCTTTTTGCATAAACGAGATATCTAAATTTAAATATTATATATTTTTAGATTTGAAAAAAAAATTAAGATTGCTATGGATTAGAACAAAAAATAAAAAATTTAATGTCAAATATGTGCAATTAAAAAATATCTATAGTTTAAGACGCGTACAAGGACGTCATGTGGTGTCCACATCAGATATTTTACTAAAGCGACACTTAATATGCAACAGGCAAAAACTTCATTTTTATTTCATACTAAAATTATTAAAGTTATTTATAAAATAACATAAGGTTGGAGTTAAAATCTTTAAATTTACAATTTATTCGTTTTAAAATACTATTATCTCCACTCAACTACTAGAGTTAGTTTTTGAACTAAATAATTTATTTAATAGCTACTGTTTTATGAATTATAATTAGTGGTTAATGTCGGGATATTTAATTCTCGTATACCAATAATGTTTCATCAAGTAACCGAGCGAATATAGCAACTATTTTGTTTTCAATATAACAAGTTGTAGTTATGTATATAAATGTCATGTATTTTCATGTCTGATATTTTGTGATAAATAAATCGTACTAATAAAAGTTACATCTGTCTACGATCCTCTATTTAATACTATAGTTAATGCTAAACTCAAGTTAATATCTAATCACTTTTATGAATTAAAAAAATAATTAAAATTGAAACTAAAAATGGTATTAACAATAACATTTATGACCAAATCCACCCGTGTTTTTCAAATATTATGCGTAACTTTAATAAAACAATATAAGATCAAGAAATAATTTCAAATGAATTAATAAACATTGGTGTCAACATTGCGATACGATATTTTCTTATTTAAGTGATAGTTAATATTTAATGGAAAGAGGTGCAACTGACCATTACTGGAATAGATCACTTATTTGTGTTGGTATATTTCACCATTACTGCTAGATTGAAGTAATGAAATATTTCTAGATCAATTATTTTGTTCATGTCAGTTCGACTGTTGTTTTTATTTGAATTGAATAGAGAAACAAAGTAACAAATGGAATACAAGTAATAGCAAAGCAATATTTGATCGTGTTTTAATCGTCCCGATTACGAAATCAAGGAAAACGATACAGTACATTCCGGTGAATCGTGGTACTATTTGGAACAAATTTTGAACAACGGGAATTTGCTTTGCTTATGAGAGAAATGTCATTTAATTGGGACAATGAATTTAAGTTCAAAATATGTATGCCAAAGAGTACAAATTGCATCATAACTACTTGATTTATGACAATGTTTAGTATCTATAAAATGGAACATTATTGGACTAAGGATCAGTTGTACAATGCTCAGTTAAGTATCTATAACTAATAAAGAATTTAACCCCTAAGCCTTAATAAATGAACCAAATCTAGATACATATTTCGAGAACTGTGTTCTCATTCTCAGTCTACTGAGGATGAGAATCTAGTTCTCGAAATACGTATATAGATATGATTCATTTATTAAGGTTTAGGGGTTAAATTATTTATTAGTTAGTTCTTAGCCTTAGATTTCTTACATTTATTTTACGTATCTATAGTTATGTAACTTTCTCTCAAGTTACCACCCTGTTAAAAATACACGTGAATTGTGTGTCTAACCTGTCGTCGTACAACAATTTTTTCACTAACTAGTTGTTAGTTACTAACAGTACTGTAACCATGATTTGTACAACCAGCCCTAAAACGACAGAAAGCAAAATTGGACTTCTGTCAATGTCAAAATATATAATTGAAAATAAATATTATAACTAAATAATTAATTAATTGTTATGTATTTGAGGCAATTTCTTTTACTTCTTTTGGATTCGTTTAAATTTTTTCTTTTCTGTTTTTAATAACTTAATAAATAATTTGAACCGCCATTTTCTCAAAATGCTATTTTCTGAATATAGGTAATACAATTTGCTTCTAAGGCACAGATATGAAATATTTTTTGTGTATATTTTATGTATTATCTGATAAATATCTAGATAATTATAATATATCTTTTATTTATTATTGAAATAATTTCTTCAATTGTTATTTATTTCAATCGATTGCAGCAGGGTTCGTAAATATCATGATATTTATAATAAATATCAAAATATCTGATATATAGGATATATATCAGATAAATATCACTTTT
The DNA here is from genome assembly GCA_947425015.1 of Pterostichus niger. NCBI lineage: Eukaryota > Metazoa > Arthropoda > Insecta > Coleoptera > Carabidae > Pterostichus > Pterostichus niger. Next base: position 2,991,578 of record OX380335.1, read on the forward strand.
TGGATATTTATTTTTTAATTTTAGTTTTTGTACACATTTAGAAAAACTGAAACATTCGAAAAATTTCACTTTTCCGGAGGCTATATCTCAAAAACTAAACAAGATATGGAAATGCGCTCAACGGCGTTGAATTCCCCGTGTCCGAATTGACTTATAAGCAAATTTTCATACAATTTTATGCAATTTAATATTTTTAATTATTTCCTAAGGGGTACCCCTTTGGTTTTTTCAGATTTTAATTCAATTTTCCCAAAAATCCTTAATCGTAGGATTATTAAAACGAAAATTTACATACATATGTATTTTGACCCACTGAATCCAGTGGTGCAATCTTCAAATGCATATGACTTCTGGTTTTCGAGAAAATGTTAAAAAGCCGCTTTTTGCGATTTTTTTGGCGGAAAATTGAAAAAAATAAAAATTGCTGAAACTATGTTTATAAGTTAACTGAAGCACGAGAAAATTAATGCCGTTGAGCGCGTTTTCATATCACATTTAGTTTTCGAGATATAGCCTCGTAAAAGTAGAAAAACTGAAACATTCGAAAAATTTCACTTTTCCGGAGGCTATATCTCAAAAACTAAACAAGATATGGAAATGCGCTCAACGGCGTTGAATTCCCCGTGTCCGAATTGACTTATAAGCAAATTTTCATACAATTTTATGCAATTTAATATTTTTAATTATTTCCTAAGGGGTACCCCTTTGGTTTTTTCAGATTTTAGTTCAATTTTACCAAAAATCCGTAATCGTAGGATTATTAAAACGAAAATTTACATACATATGTATTTTGACCCACTGAATCCAGTGGTGCAATCTACAAATGCATATGACTTCTGGTTTTCGAGAAAATGTTAAAAAACCGCTTTTTGCGATTTTTTTGGCGGAAAATTGAAAAAAAATAAAAATCGCTGAAACTATGTTTATGAGTTAACTGAAGCACGAGAAAATTAATGCCGTTGAGCGCGTTTTCATATCACATTTAGTTTTTGAGATATAGCCTCGGAAAAGTAGAAAAATTGAAAAATACGAAAAATTTCACTTTTCCGGAGGCTATATCACAAAAACTATTTCATATTTTTATATAATGGATATATATCATTGCAAAAATATGACGATATATATCAAAATAAATATCATGATATATATCGATCGATATATATCTTCGAACCCTGGATTGCAGTAATTGATTTAACAGCTAGGGTTTTTTTATTGAAAAGGTTCAGGGAGAACGGCAGAGATGGGAAAGACCGAAGTGAAATGGGCACGCATCCACGTCCAGCAAAGCGGCAAGTGTAGATAATTGTGATGGAATTTCAGTCGAAACGACGCCAACTTCAAGCCCGAGGGTTCGGCCTGAATAAAGGGCGGAATTTATCATTACCTTTGCTAAGTAAGCGACGGAGAATGCTTAATATCTGATCACAGTTGGAGTGGTACCGAGCGGCCTACGTAACCTGAATTTTAATGTCTCCTGCGGTGGAGCTGTCGTTGCTTTCCGCCTACGTTCGTGTTTCCTCGCCATTGATACGCTTCAGGATCCTGGATCCTGGATCCAGTCTCAGCCCCAAGTGGCCTGAAAACGTAGCGAAGCCCGTAAATAAATAGTAAACAAAAAGTGTGCGCTTGGCGATGCTTCGATGCTCGGCTGTTCTATTTACGTTGAAGAAGCCGATGAAAAAATTGATGGGAACAGCGAAGCTATTTGTCCAACTCGAAGCGTTCAAAAATCAACATCATTTGTACCGTTCAAAGCTGTCTTTTTAGATTATAATTATTACTTATGCTTTACTACTTCACATAATAAATATATCCCATGTAAGACTACATTTCTTATGAACAGTATTATAAAACATAACATTATTTTTCATCTAAATAATCTATTCTTCTTTAATCTTAAGTTCCGGCCGCACCAAGGCATTTGTATAAGTATATTTATTAAAAAATATTAAATAAACACTTGGCTATGTCTCACAAAATTCAGCCTCCAAGTCACCTTATGAGGGCATCGTCAGAGGCTGGCCAGCACAGTTTGTGAGACATAGCCAAGTGTTTATTTAATATTTTTTATTAAACCTAGTTTCACCAAGTGTATGGATGACAATTAATTTTGTCTTTGTTGTTAAGTATATTTATTTATACAACGTGTACATTTTAATTTGTACATTATTGATATTTCCAGATCTATAAGGGACATAGAGTTTAATCAAATTAGCAACAATTTTTATTTCTAACTAAAGAAATTTTTCAACAAGAGGTTTTTAATATATTTTTATTACCTTATTCGATACAGATTTTTAAAAATGTATTTGTTTTACGAAGTTCTTGAATATATGCTAAAATCAGCATATACAAATGGATGAGTAGCAAGTATTAGCAAGTGTGAAATTTGTCAAAATGAATGAACATTTGTATGCGGGATATGTATTCCGTACAACGAAACTTTTAAATATATATTTAGTTACGTTAACTCCAGCACTGCCAATGAATTACATAATTTGTTGAAGAATAATAAATAAAATAAACAAGTTGATGTTCAAACTAGAATTAGATAAATCAGTTCCTTTCACTGATTACAAACACTAATTCGATTTAAATTCTTGCGAGAAACAAGTGAACGATGCGGGTTGGCCGGAAGTGGTCCGTGCTCGTCGCGCCGCACATCCATCACGTACGCCATGACGCCGCCGCCGCTGCCTCTGCCGTCCCAACCAACCGCACCATCAATTGATTTTTACCCATTAAGCCGGCGCAACCCTTGCACAGCGGTCAAGTGTGCGGAGAAATAAACATTCAATTGCAATTCAACCACAGTGAAAACATTTGTTACTTAATGATCTCTTGCTGCTTCTATTTCCAGTAGCACTATCTCTGGCATTGTCGCCAGTATGCTACACCTATTTGCGGAATAGAATCACTGTCATCTGTCAAGTAAAAATTATGATTTTATTTATTTATTTATGTTACGTTGTACAACAGACACTTAATCCCAATTACAGTACAGGGTCCGCACTCACCGAGCCGCATTGTAGTAGTTCATATAATTTTTAGCGAATTCCGTATTGCTATCCACACCACCGTACTGACAGACAATTATATAATATCATAAAGTAACGCATATTTTATTGTACCAGGTAGTACATAAATGATGTAAATTATAATCTACTGCAAAATTTCTTAGACCATAATATTAAATAGGCGATTTGAAAAATAACGCCTACATAATTTTATTAGGCTTGATCTCACTACTCTATTTAGTTTAAATATTATATATTTTTGTATGATAGTGAAATAATTTCGTTACAACAAATGAAATACACTTCTTTAAAAATAAAAAACATCTTATAGAAATAAAATAAATAGTATGTAAATTTGAAATGACAGTATAATAAAATTATGGCAATAGCACAAACAATGCCGGCGCAAGAAAATGTATTCGTGTCGCAATAGTATATTACATAACGAGTTAAGTAACGAATGTATAAAAGCCACTTTTTTATAGAGTTTTGTATATTATCAGTCTTACAAGAACCGGCATAATTTGAAATATTTTTAATCTCAAATTAGTTATTATAAATATGAATGTGAAATCAAGGAGACGTTTTCAGAAAAAAATAACAAACTGTATATGTATCGGCGACATTTTGTAACCATGTTTTTGACTTGTCCAAAATAGCTGACAACCCGGTAATGAAATTTTGTCGGGTTGTTTACAAAAAAAAATTCCGCGGACTGGATTGCGCGCGTAAATGTCAACTTTTTTGCAAGTTGCGTGAAAAGTGACATTTTCATTTCTTTTTAAATGATTTTAAATTCTATCTCAAGCGTTTTATAATGGTTAAAATATTGTGTGCACCTCAAGCAGAAATTGTACACTTATTAGCTTTTATAGATTTATAGATTTACACCAACCAACAAAAATGCTTTAACCAGTTCTAACCTCAAATGCCAAAAGTGAATTTCTAAGAGCATTCTATTCACAGTATCATCATCTTTATTTATGATTATCATACCATGTATTTGAAGTGGTACCGACCTTAATTATTATATAAATTAAAGTTTCCAATTTTGGGTGTTTATTAATTTACCGTCCGTAGAAATACCATAGATCAGATCGGCTTCATCAACATTTACGCTGAGTTCCGTGGATACTGATATAGGATTCCTATTTGTATGACTATTAACAATCGATTATTTTCAATTCTGCACGTGAGTACTTTGAAAGTGACGTAAGTATTCTTATCTTAAGTTCTCCAATTAATTAAGTACGTAATTTTAGATATTGCGGAAATGAATTATTTTATCTAAAGTTAGTACTATTTAAAAAAAATGTTTCGATTATATATAGGATGAACTTGACCTGTAAACAAAAATTGGTTAAAATCGGTTGAAAACTGCAGGAGTTAGAGAGACAATTAAAATCGAGTGACCGACGACCGAGTGAACGACATACGAGTCCATACCGGGAGTTTTTCTTATCAGTAAACATAGGGATATATCATTACCATAGTTACAGTTAAAAAGTTTGACAGCAATACATTAGAGCGTTTATTTTAAAAGTAAACATAGGGAAGATAATATTTTCAGCAATGCATTGAAGTGTAAAAGTCTACAGTCTAAAAGAAACATTTTAAGTTTAAACAAATTAAATGAATTTGAATTACTTTAAATTACATTAACTAAACGTTAAGTATAAATTTAGAACCTCAAAACAATCCAAAAGTTCTTTTGTGTAGAGGTTTGTTCGCAAATTCTTCGTTTAAGAGCTCGTACATACAAATAATGAGAATTTTGGGTTGAACCAGTTCAAAAATAGAAAATTATTAAAATATGGTTCTATATAATTCAGACCACGATAAATCGAATGGCGCAAAGCGCAGCTTCATATCTTTTTTAGTTTTTGAGTTACAGCGATTTTTGACTTTTTTTAAGCTCAACTTTGAAAGCCCATAACTCAAAAACTAAAAGAGATATTGAAATGCGGTTTGAACGAGTGTATTTCTCGTGCGCTACTTAACTTGTACAGGTATTTTGAAAATATTAAAAAAAATTCATTTTTTTCAAAATCTTTCTTTTTCAATATTTCAAAATCTTGAAAAGATAATGGAAATCTGAAAACACCAGTGAATTTCTGTCGTAAAAATACATAAGTATGCAAATTTTTACAACAAAATTCGCACGGATAAATTTTTTATTAAAAAAAAACGAAAAATGGCAAAAAATCGTAAAAATCTTAAGGCTAATCCCTTAAGAAATTTTCAAAAAACGGCAATTTTCAATTTTTTGTAATAAAAAATGTATCCGTTCGAATTTTCTTCTGCAAATTTGCATACCTATGTATTTTCACGCGAGGAATTCACTGGTGTTTTCAGATTTTCATTATCTTTTCAACTTTTTGAAATATCGACAAAAGAAAATTTCGAAAAAAATTGAAAAATTTTCAAAATTTTCAAAATACCGGTACAAATTAAGTAGCGCACGAGAAATACACTCATTCAAACCGCATTTCAATATCTCTTTTAGTTTGATGAGCTAATATTGTTTGCGCCTTACTAAGAATATTGTCATTATTGTCCAGCAAGTACAATCTTCGATTATTGTAAACAGTTATATAATTGAATAATTTTGTAAACAATTAACGTGAAATAATGTTACACAGTACAAATCCTTTTTAACTTGACCAGACTGTCTGTGGCATTCACCTAATTCGCAAGTGGCTTGGGCCGAGTCGGATTGTAAGTATATAAATGTCGCAGTCCATCTAGTCCTCTAATAATCTACACTCCCTTGTGTAGAATTCTTATAACCTTGTCGTTCGTCGTCGAGCAACGAGCAAGCAAGCAGCGAAGAGGTAACTAACCACCAACGAACACCGCCGAGCCGCAGAACTTATATTTGCTGTTCATTAGTGACCGCCTTGCCGTTTTAAACGACTGAAGAGAGAAGTAGAAAGAAATTTACATTTTTATACAATTGCTACTGGTAACCTCGCCCTCAGAAATTTAATAAATCCAATTTTACCGACTCTTAGCTCTGAAATATGATTTTCATTTCATACGAAGAGCGAAAATTTTCTGGTTATATTTAAAATCTGTGATAAGCGCTTGAAAACTCCCGGCAGGACAGCGGAAAAATTCCGCATGATGAAAACTTTGCTGCGAAGTAATTTCACTCTACAGATAAACTTTCGTTTTTTGTATCGTTGTTTTACTACACTCCCCCAACTTTCAAGTTAGCTATAATTAGTTAATTAATTTTTTATGGTCTCATGCCTTCAACTCATACAAGAAATTAAGATAACGCCCTGTTTTAATAACTATTTCAATTTAAAGGAAAACTACTAAAACTAAAGCAAATATATATGCAAATATGTCAGCTGAGTTCAGTGTTCCGTGGCAAGACGTCGGACTGTTGAGATTACTTTTTGTTTTTACATTATTTATAAAATCTCTAAAACATAATATCTGATGAAAAAAAAATTATTCCACATATAAAGATTTTACTTATCGGAAATGTGAAAAATTCGGTATCTGGATATTAAACCCTACAATCTCCATCCATATATACCAAAAAAAAATCAGTTTCCGGATAATCCAATATTCGAACAAACCGGATTCCGGATATTCCAATATTTAGACAAATCGGTGGACGTGGTATTTACATTAAATAGACAAATAAATAATATATTGAATATTGTTAAATATGTATTTAAAGGATAGAAATCCAATAATAATTCGAGTAATCAAAACATGATCCACAAATATAAACTATTTATTAAAATTTAAAACTCAACTAAGATATAATTTTTTAAGAATAAAGAACGTAGACACTTGATGTAGTTTCACAAAATTATTTATTAACAAAGTTGATCGATTTCGGCTTATTAATCATAGCGGCTTAAATGTCCTCAATGACCAGTTGGATTTGTTTCATTTCATACTATTAAGATCTTTGCAAATGAACTTTACCGTTAATCACTGTAAACTGTGTGTAACTTGTATTTTAATCAGTCAACGTTCTGAAGATGGCCTAATAAGCCGTAATCGATCAACTTTTTTAATAAATAATTTTGTGATAGTACATCAAGTGTCTACGTTACTTATTCTTATTCATAATGTTTCACCAAGTGCCAACGGCTCATACTTTTGATATTAATATAATTTTTTATTTAAAAAAAAATTATTATATTAAATATATAGAAAGAAATAAAATGTAAACTAAAATATAGGTTTACTTCAAATTTTGATGCAAAAATATTAATTTATTAGCATTTTCTACTTCTATATATTAGAAATATATCAGATTTGGATACTGGTTTTAAGGGGTTCCGGTTACTGCCGGATTCTAGTTGAAGCTAGAATCAGATTTTAAACGAATATTTCTCACGATTGAAAAAATACCGGTTATTTGAAATTCCAAAAATTCGGATATCTGAAATCCATTGACAGCCCTACTCATTAAAATTAGTAAAATATGACATATTTTGTAGAGTTCTAGATAAAATTTCACGTAAGTCTATATATTTTCCGAGCTTAATTTCTAGTTGGTAGCTTTGTACAAAAGCATGATTTTTAATACAACGATTAAATTATTAAATGTTACGTTGACAAATTATTAAAATAAAAATAGTGATATATGAAAATAATTTTTTTTAGCGTAAATTAGATAAACCGCGAAATCTGATTTGTAATTCCTCCGAGATAGTAATCTCATTAAATAGCGAGGCATATTGCGCCTCATTACAAATGGAATATCGCAGCGCCAGTCGCAAATGCGCATATGAGATTTGTGGGAAACCTATTGAAACAAATTTTAAATTGAAATTAAAATTTCATCAATTTATTTATTTAAAAATACTAATTGAATTTTTATTGAAACAAATTTTATTTATAATTAAATGTATTTTATGTAGTGTTTGTATTTATAATGCTTTAATTTTTTCCATCATTTAAACTTTTCCTTTCAAATTTTTATATTTATTTTAGATTTTTTAATTTGGATGCATAAATATTAATTTATAATATGTTAATTAAGATAGCTATTTCCATCTAAATATATTGAAATATAGTAAAAGTAAGCAGGATAAATCAAAAATTATTTTTATATATTATTACACTATTTAAAGTGTTTATTTAGTTTTTGATGTTAATTATTCAATGTAATTCAGAACTTCAGGTACTAACATACTGCTCACGATATGAAACTTTTTTTCTCTATTATCTTGGCGAATAGCTTTCCTGCTACATTTAGGAGGGTAATATATCTATAGTTTTTACATACTTTACTATCCCCTTTCTTAATGATTGGTTCAATTATTCCAATTTGCCAATCTGATGGTACCCCCAGTTTTTCTGTTGCATTGAAAGTATCTAGTAAGCAGTCTTGTCCTTTTTTACCAATATATTTCTGCGATGATACAGTCGTGCCCTGGTGCCTTTCCTGCTTTGGTTTTCCTTAATGCCGTTAAGAATTCCTCCTGGTGCCTCTTCTTTATCCTGTATTGTGGCTTTTTGTGTTTTCTGTAAATTTAGATCATCCTTCAGTAGTTCTTTGAAGTACTCTCCCCATCGATTCATAATCTGGGTTTAATTTTTTTAAATAATTCCTTTCTTATCTTTTCCGTTAGATAGAACATATTCTTTCTCTTTTCGCATAGATTTAATAGTCCCAAAAAAAAAAGTTTCTGGTTCTCAATGTATGCTTCCTTTAACCTGTGTCCAAATTTAACCCATTAGGTCTCTTTCACTTCCTTTACACGTATTTTAACTGTAGTTCCCCCGGTTTTATATTTTTCACAGTTTTCTGTATTCTTGTTACTAAGGTATCTTTTCCAAGCTCCTTTTTTCCTTTTTATTATGGTTTTTATATCTGTTGTCCACCATAGGGTCCTTTGTGTATTTATTACTTAGTTTCACTGTACCACACGTTTCTTGAGCTGCTTGTATTATACTTCTTTTAAATTTACTTTCTTATTTAAATAAAAATGACAATTTCACTTTTTCTTGGTGAAACTGGCTATAATTGAGTATATAGATCAACACAAATTCTGGTTCAAATTGAAAATTTATATAAAATAATTAAATTCGCGCAGACTCAATTTTATTAAAATAAATAAAAATGAAAAAGATATATATTTTTGCTTGTATTTGTCATATGCCTACGCATTTCGAAAACAATAAAATGATAATATGAATAACTTTTCGCGTCTATCGTGTGACAAATTAAATGATCCGCATACATCTATCTTTTGAATAATTTAATAATAAAGCTCGTTGCTTTATGCTATTCGGGCTGGAAATGGAATATTACAACTGTATACGACAATGAACCTGTATTTTCTATTAGACGATCGCAGGAACCAGCAACTGCGACGGCAGAGAGCCAAAAATCATTACAGCAAAAGGCATTCGCTCTTCATTTAAAAGGCATCAGCTTTTATTGTCGACGTTTAGAACTGTTTAATAATGAACTTGGAAACTAATGACAATTTTTATTTACTCCGCTAATAATTTCATAACATTTTCTCAAATATAATACAGTCAAAGAACTTTTTATAATACTGTTGAGTTAAATATAATGAATAGGTAGACTATATTTAAACTTACCAAACTGCGGTTCGGTGAGTCTGGTCTTGTACTATAATTGATATTATGTTTCTGTTTTAGAGAGTAGCATAAATAAATAATTAAAAAAATAGTTTTTTATTCGGGTACTTTCTGTTATAAATGAATAAAACTTTAACTGTATTAACTTATAATTAAAGCTAACACTTTTATGCAAATGCATATTCTGTTTGCTAACACTTATTTCAAATACAACTAATATAGTAAAATATAGCTTATATTTTCTATTTTATATTACCTAAATAAATATAAATATATCATCACGCCTTTTACCCATTACTGAGTGTGGCACTCTGCCGAAGCAGATTTCGGTAAATGATATAATTCTTCGCGTGAAGTGCGGTTACTAGTCGTCGAATCACGGCCCCCAAAGATGTTAGTGGAGAGGCAGCCACAGGGGTAGATTTAAATTGGTGATAATTTTTTTGTCGGCTGTGGAGATCGAACCACGGTTCTCAAGATCCACAGGCAGACTCGATACTACTGATCCACCTACCCCATAGAATTTATAAATCCTGAATATATACCACATGGGGTACCAAAACATATGGGCGTTAAGTTTTAAATAAATTATTATAATGGCCAATTGTGTAAATTAAGTAAAACAATATATAATCGAGAAACAATATAAAATGAATTAATAAATATTGCTATCAACAATTAGATTCGATATTCTTTTACTTAAATGACACTTAATATTTATAGAACGGCGGTGCAACTAGCCATTAGTAATTACTTTTCTTCATATACCTGGTCAAGAAATTATTCATTATTAGTTAATTATATTTTTTTATATTTTGCTCTAGAGAAATGGGTTGATAATCACAAACGTGAGTTTTCCACATTTTCGTGTTGAGGAGGCCTCAGAGGGAAATAAACTCAGGTTTGGCGTTTCGCGGGGACAACACTACTAACAATGTTGGCGACAGCGTCTCATAAATAAATCAATCTTGTACGATGCTGTTAAAAATTAACATAATCATCAACCTGCAAATTGCATTTATTAAAACTTTTGTTTTTTACAGAAAAGGTCGAAATTTAAATAGAAAAACTTTTGAAGTAGTGAACAAGGTACGAACATAGCATACAGGGTATTTCATAAAAATATTAACACTTATCTAAACTATATTTAGCAGTTTCAACATTATTTTATTTGACGGCTGGTAACCGCACTTCACGCGAAAAAATATATCACTTACCGAGAGTTTTCAATCAGTCATTGTACAGACATAAAATTCCGTTACTAGGGAGAAAATACTACCACTAAAGTAAAATTCTATTACGAAGTAAATTTTAATTTGCCACAAAATTATTTTATTAAATTCTCTTACCAAAATGCACACAAATTCTTAGATTTACTAGAGTTAAAAAAAAATTCAGGTCCACAAGTTTATTTGGATTGTACCAAAATTACTTTCATTAAGTAATACCTGGGGATTCGGAATTTTCCGTTCGGTTGTTCTCGTGAAACTAAAACATTACGTATAAAAAAAAATCGATGAAATCAGGAGCTCTACTTATTTATTTATTTATTTATTTATAATAATCCACCCAACAGGACAAAAGTCCCAATTATAGGGGGATGGAAACAAAATATTATACAAAATATTACGATGAAATATAAAATTTATTATGTAAAATATATTTCTGTAATATAATCTGACAGTTGAAAAGATAATTTGACAAGAAGCTTCTTCAACTACTAACAGACAATCAAGTAAATAATTAAGTAAAGAATTTTCAGAAGAATATTGACAACTTCAACGTAATCTCTCTCGCTGTCATACGTTTCTAAATTATTTTCTATTCTTATATTTTCCGTATCTTTTATTTGATGATTTTTCTTTAAATTAATATAAAAGTATTTAACAGCAGGAAAAGTACGCTGTTATGTTTAAAGGTGAATTGTCCCGTAGATATAATGATGCTCGCAATGTGAGAAATAGAGAAATATTAATCTCGCCTCAATTTTAGATTAGCAGTATCAATCTCACTCTCGTTTTCGCATGATATTTGTTATATCTCGACTCGTTCCCGCGCGAGAGCCTCGCGAGAATCTCGCTAAATAATAAAATTAAATACATCTATTTAATTCATTTTACTTTTGTCTCAAAGAACTAAAATTTTAAAAATACTAGTGACAGAAATACTAATTATCTATATGGTTTTTTATGTAATTTTATAAAGCAATATAAAGCAAGGCGAAATGTGAAAGTAATCTCACCTCATCGTGCATCACAACGTAGATGAGTAAATAACTAAAACATAAAATAAATCAAACTCAATATGATTTTAAACATTTTTTTAAAGACATAATTTAGAAATTTTAAGCTACTTATAATCATAATATTACTGCCTAATTAATCTACTTTCTAAACAGTATCAGTTTCATTATTTTGTTATTCATAAAACAAATTTTGCAAAACAAACTAAAAAGTATAAAATTTTGCAAGTAAAATGAAAGGCAATTAGAGCAAAAATGTTCCCGATGAAGCTAAAGTTTGCAATGAAAACTTTCATTAACCTTATCTTTCACGCACTTCGCTCGAATTCTCTTTGTTCGTCGTTTAAATTGAATAAAGTCATTTGAATCCATTCAAATGGAAATAAGCGTTGATTTCTAAACCAAATTCAATAAATATTCGTGTATTGTCGGTTAAAGTTTGTAACACGATAATTTGCCTTTGACACTATTGTTTTCATATTATGAAACTTATGTACCTAACACCGTGGACTTAATTAAATGATAACAGCGTTATATAAAATTTTCACAACAGTTTTAATGCGAAAACTTTGTGGTAGAAGAGACTATCTTTTATTTTTATTCATATTTGCTTTAAATTAAATGTTCATTGATTATTTCCAAAAACACTTGAAACGTTTCATTATACTAATATACTTAAAAATTAAGGTTCTGCCACAAATAGGGATACAGAATTAATCGTTGATCTAAAAAGCAGGTTTGAATCAATAGTGCATAATCTGAGATGCAAGAAATTGTGTGCCAACGTAATCATTATTTAAATTAATATTGATGATAACACATAATTGTTAGAATAGAACCACAGTCCGACTCGATACTACTGAGCCACCTATTTCATAAAAACTGTTTTATACTTATAAATACAATTAGATAATCAAGAAATCGGTAACTTTTTAAAGATTTATTCACAACAAATATTTGTTTCTTTTAGGAGTTTTAGTGGACATTTCCAATTGCTAATAACAGAACTTAAAATAAATTAAGAAACATTTTGGATAGAATCGCGCATGCAAATGTGAACTTTAATGCCTTTTACACAATAAAAAATTACTTGCAAATATTCTACAATTTTTATTTTCTTAAATGCATTTGTCGGTTCGTACCAATGAAGTCACTTCTCGTATAAAATAATGAAGATGAGAAATATGGTTGTTTCCATCTTATAATTGAAAGACAAGACGAGAATATAATGAAAAATTTGTTGTCTCCTCAATATGACTAGAAGGAAAGTATGAAATTGGAATTTAAAATAATTAAGTTCTTGAAGTTGGAATAGTAAAATTACGAGAAACTAAGGCTCCGATATTGTGTATCTGATATTTGATAATCCTGGCTGTCTGCGCGCTTAATATAAAGCATCATTGCGTCATTAGATATTAAAAAACAAAACAAAAATAAAGGATATTAATATTCAAGAATCTCATAATAAATTCGAGTCGTCGGCCCAAAGAGCGCTTCCACTGTGTTCCGTTTCGGCGTAGAATTAATTTCAAGACGGCTCCATTTTAATAATTTATCGCCAGCTGTATCTAAGCTACGTGCTCAATACGTGTTTTCGCGTCGCGTTTTTCTGCGGATGACAACTACAGATGGGCGTACTTATCGTCACCGTTTACGTTGACAATTCCCAGCCCCTATGAGCAACACGAGACAGGCTGCTTGACGCACTGCCGCCATAAATTAAAACGCGTCAGAAAAGTGTGAAGCAAAAGTAAAATGAAATGGGCATTTCTGAAACCATTTATTTTTTTCCTTGCGCGGTAAATGTTATCACGCTCTGTTTAGTCGGCATCGCTCGACATCGGTCGAGGATTCGACGTTCTGTGTTCGGCGCAGGAGGAAATGTCCGCTCGTGAATCTAGTTGGCCGGGACAGCTCGTGACGCGAGAGAAAACAAACTGTGAAAGCTTTTGTGTTGTTGCTTTCGATAACATCGTGTTTCATGCGAACTTGACGATAAAACTATCTACTGATATCGAACACTTTTCTATAGCTTTTTCACTCGTCGGCATCGATTCTTCACTCTCAGTATATTACGCCTATCATGCACAGATGCCTTTCATTTACAGGAAGACTTTTTTAATAATAAACATAGATATTATATTTCCATAGTTACAACGTTACAAAATCAACAATGTTTTAAACATATCAATAAACAAATTGTTGTATACAATGAAATAAAATATTAATTTATTTAGAATCTAATTAAGCCAATAAAAAATATTCTCTTGACGATTGGAAATTTGGCTTTAAAAGTAATTTACAAATATTCCTGTTTAAAACAATAATGAACAATGTTTCGATCCTTAGTTTGTGATCATACCAAAGCTAAATTACAAAACTAATGAAAGTTCAGTGGAAGTCAAAAATATATTTTAATAAAAAAGTTTAAAATATCCAAGGGCAATAATCAATTTCAGAGTCACAAAAAGACGTCTATACCTGCCTTATTTGTAAAAAAATAGTTATTTGAACATCTAATAATGACAACAATATTTTATATCACGACTTGAGTGAAAAAAAGATGCTTTCATTACGTATTTGCATATTGATATTAAATTAATTTTATGGAAGTAAAAAATACATATTATTTGAACTGTTCAAAAGTATGTAGTCTCCTAAAGAATTTTTCGTTAAAAATAAAAACGACTTCAATGTTGAATTTACAAAAAAAATATATATTCTAATAAAAAACTATTTAATTAATCTTGAAACTTTAATATGATTACCATGTGTATTTGCGATTTTATTTAGCAAGCAGGAATATATTAACACTTGAAGTAAATGTTTGACATTATTAATAAATTTTCATTTATTTATTCTTCAGTGTTCGTTCTTATTTACGAAATACAATTTCTAGGTGTTCTTGACATTGATTAAGTATTTCGATTAAGTGTACAATTCAATTCTATGCAAAACTTTAAATTATTAATTTAACTTTTAATGAAAATGCACAAAAATGTTTCTCATTTTATTACAAATTAATTCAAACTTTGTTTCCGTGTTTTAAGTTGACACAAAAGCAAACAGGATGTTTTACTTTTACAAACATAATTGGAATTAAATGAACTCAATCCTTAAATATAAATTAAGAACGAAACAAACTTTCCAGACATATTTATATTTTTACTTGTTAAACATTTGTCCATATTTGAAATCTGACATGAATTGTGGGGTTCCACTAAACTTTAGCCCAAGGACTTCCACTATTGTAAATTAGCTTTGTGATAACTACCGATAGTACAGACACCGATCTCTTTGAGAGTCGACGAGCTAAAAACCCTAATTAAAACACAAAGAAACTAAAGCTTGATTATTTCGTACGATAAATTCATCAAAGTTTGAACTCTGAAACACTCACGCAATAGAAATAAATCAAAACCAACTAAAATCAAAGATACAACCGAGTTGAATGCCTACTTCTCCACAATAGCATTTAAGTTGAGTGGACAGTAACAACAGGCAAATACTATTCGTACTTCTCTGGTATCCGGAGCGCAAGTTACCCGTTGCGAGTAACGCCGAAACGGCTGATTGCCTACAATGGCCGTTCAAAGGCCCAAGGAACTCGGTGTGCCAGAACAAACACGTCGAAATGTAGATAGTAACGCAAATTATCGCTATCGCTTTTGGCTGGTCGTTCGAGTCGCTAGTTTGCTGGCGAACGGGAAAAGCAAAGTGGTAGCAAACAGGTTGGTTTCGCGACGTTCAACAAGGGATGATATTTACATATTTTAGTAAGATGTAAACAAAAATATTGCATTCGCAATTGGTACATTCCAGTATAACCGCTGATGACTAAATTTGGTACTAAATATTGCTATAACAACAAAGACAAAATTAATTGTCATCCATACACTTGGTGAAACTAGGTTTAATAAAAAATATTAAATAAACACTTGACTAAGTCTCACAAAATTCAGCCTCCAAGTCACCTTATGAGGGCATCGTCAGAGGCTGGCCAGCACAGTTAGTAACCAAATATTACTATCTTTCTGCTGTCAAATTTACACAATTTATTGTGTTTTCAAATCGTGCGTTTCATTAAGTTGTTATTATTATTATAGTCTCGGATTATCAGTATTCCGCTGTTTTGCAATCACAACACTGGCTAGATTCTAGATCATCACTTCATCTATTTTTTAAATAATACGTGATATTGTGTTCTTCAAAATATCTTTTTGTATTCACGCCACCAAAACGGAGCAAATAAGTAAATAAAAATTAATAAAATGTATAAGATGTAATAAATGGTAATAAATTTTTAATTTTAATCATTAAATAGTTATTATACAGATTATTTTCAGTCGAATCTAAATTTAGTGGTCACAACTGAACGTATTGTTGGTAACTGCTAGATAACAGCAGCTAGTGAAATAAATCCTCATTAGATGAGTTAGCAAACTTTCGACCACTGTCAATTTTATAAACATGACAGTTCAAAATTTTCAGTATAATACAAATATGAAATGAAAACATATAAACTTAGTAACACCGCATAAATACGTGAGAAAAACAATGTAATAAGTTTGTTTAGTGTATATTAAAAACTATTTTTATTACTATAAATAATTTGAAGATAAGCTCAAAAATATTTCTAAAACTTTAGTCCATTTATAATCTTATCAATATTATCCGTGTCTATAATAAAACTATAAAAATAACTAAAAGTAGAAAAATATATTTATAAATATCAAAGAATTGTATATTTATTACATATCATTTTAAAAGTGTGTTATAGAATTGTGTTTTATTTGAGATTATTTCTACCTTACTTAGCCGACAGTTGACCGTTCAATTTCGATACTTCTCTTCAACCGCTAGAAGTTGACGTTAACAAACACTAGTTAGATACTAGTTATTATAGTGAGAAAGAAAATAGTCATTTAAAATTGTCAAAGCATAAAGTAAATTTTGATTTCGATAAATTAGAAAATAATTCTCTAGTTTCGCTGTATTTTTTTTCTATTTATTCTTATTCTCTTGTTATATTATTACTAAAACTCTTCCGAAAGTATTAATTACACTTCGCAAAATTTATATGCATACCTAGAATCCGCTCCGCATGCAAATAGAGAAAGAGAACGTACATCATATTTTATACTGAACACTAATCTCGCCAGTAATATTATAAAGGAAATATTAAATTTTTCATTATTGACGTTGAATAAATATTTCAATTCAATTAGCTTATGATTATTTTTTAAGTTTAATAATAGAAAAAAATTATCATGTGTATCGGGAAATGATATGAAGTATTAAAGTTAGACAATTTTGTATTTTCATTTAATTAATTGAGGTATCATAAAAAAAATGATTTTAAATTATTCATTATTGTCGTTGAATAAATATTTCAATTCAATTAGCTTATGATATTTTTTTTAGTTTAATAATAGAAAAAAATGATCATGTGTATCAGGAAATGATATGAAGTATTAAGTTCGACAATTTTGTATTTTCATTTAATTAATTGAGGTATCCTCAAAAAAAAGGAAAGCAAAGTGCTTTTTTATATTATATTGATCAGTAAAGAGATTGTATTGGAGACAATACTATGAATGAATTGTTTTTCTGGAAAAAGATAAAAGACTACGTAGACGGATAAAAAAGAAACAACAATTAAAAACAGAGACTGTAGGATAGATACTACATCGTTATACAGGGTGTTTCACAATTTAGAGCAAAAAATTAAAGGGTATATTCTGTACGACGTGCTGATCATGAAACAAAAAGAATTTTTTTTAATCGCAAAACTATTTTCCATGTTTCCCAGTCCAAAATTTTTTGTTGCCACTGCCACTGGGTGGATGATTATGTGAAAGTTATTAATTAAATAAAATTCTATTATAACTGCTAATAATTGAATTGTGTAATTATTCTTTCGTAGTTGATACCTACTTCATTGTTTGTGTTTAATAGGAAAGCGAATCCAGTGCAGTACTACAAAAAATGTTTTAGGTTAACAACCCTTAATTTTTCGAATTTAAAAAAAAATCTTTTTGATTCATGATCAGCACGTCGTACAGAATATACCCTTTAATTTTTTGCTCTTAGTTGTGAAACACCCTGTATATGAACTTTTGACCTTTTGTTATAATTTTATTGTTATAGATAATTAGAAATTTAAAAGGAAATTAATTAAAAGTTACGTCTTAATTAGACTTTTGTTACATAAATAATTTGCTAACTCAAAATCAATTGTATGCCTTCGTCCTAATGCCCTGATTCATTAAACCACAGCATGTAATATATTTATTTATTTAATTAATTATTTTGAAATTAAAAATAATAACCCGAAAGATATTATATTGAATGATTGAAAAATATTTGTTTCTTGAATTTCAGGCTAAAGGTATAAGTAATAAAAAGTGTACAACTTTTATTTACATTTTAATGCTACATTTCGGTGAAGGTTGTGGCCACAACAAGCTAAATTTTACATTATGTTTTATAATTTATTAAAATTTAATTTCAAAAAAAAATTTATGAATTTGAAACATATTGAGGTTTCAAATAAAATTACATTCCTATTATACTTTTTCATAAAGTATAATGTAATGCAACATTTTAAATATACTCTTAACGAATAAAAGAATATTTTTAAAATTAGTATTTTTTTCAAATAAATACTTTAATAAAGGAAAGATTCTTTATTTTTACATAAATGGATACATTTATTACATTTATTTACGGAATTTATTAAGCATTTAGTGTAATATAAATAAGACATGATACAAGTTTCATATTTCATATTTGTCTCGGAGACCAGACATTGGATCGTCCTGTAAGAAAAGATCGAATTATATTTCACCGTTTTCTTTTGAAATTACCTAATTATCTGATTTATTCATGTAAATTTGGAAATTGACAATTAACGAGTTTAAATATTTTTCCGTCCCGAGTTTGTGTCATTTATATACATGTTTATATTACAGATATCAAAATTGCAAATGTCAATAAAGCCTCAACATATTGATCTGAAAATATGAACGAATTACTCAAGCTTTTAAAAGGCGGTGCCTCTGACAAGAGACTTAACCTGTTTCTTCTTCTCAGCTTTAATATATATATATATATATATACATATGTAGACTGACCCAAAGTCCAAGTCAATACATATTGGAACCATTTACAGTGTATACCTATTTTGATTTAGGCATTAGACTGTTTCAAGACAGGTATAATGAAATTTTATAGCTTATTTCTGAGGTAATTTTGAGTACAAAATATTATATGAATATAGTCCCTGTTCCTTTTGGTTACCAAAATACACGAGATCAAAGTTTTGTAAACAACAGCAAATTTTAAAACAAATATCAAATTGAACAAATTAGGAAAAATAAAACACGATAAGTCCAACAAAACATATAAATTAATTATATTAAACATGGAAAGCAACAGAACATGGAACAAAACAATAACACAAAATGGCATAAGAAAAAATTTTACGTATAACGAACGTTACAATTATTACGAAACACATATACAAAAATTAAGGTTTAATTTTGTTACCTTGTTTTATTTTTTAGAAGTATCTCGATAACATCATTATAAAATTTGATAAAACTTTGAACTCTTGTATAAATGACATTTTGAACTTAAAATAATCTCAGGATTAAGCTATTAAATTTTATTGCACAAGTACTAAAACACCCTGTAGTATGTATGTAGGTCAAAGATAGATCTACGGTATAAATGTGGTCATTGTTTTTAGTTCATACTTGCAGTTTAATGTCACCTTAACTTGCTATTTATCCTGAATTTTATTTGATTTATTTTGTTTATAATCCACTAACTTCAGAAGTTGAAAGGATGAAAAATTTCTAAGGTAAACTATTCATCTTGAGATTGAATAAAATATGTCGTATTAAAATTTCAACTGTCATGTAAGCATTTATGCAGAATAATCTCTAGCCGACGTTTGAGCGGCACTGGTTGAATCTATTTCAATAGTTAGCAAAACGAGTGCCAAGTAAGCTCAATCTGTCATAGAGAGGACAAAGGATAACAAGTGTTCGAGAGCCTAGGGCCGGCAAGCCAACCACAGAGCCTCTCCTCTTCTGCTTCTACTCCTGCTCTAGGCTACAATGACGCTATTACTTTATCCGACGTCGAGCGTCGGGCAAGGCATCGTTTAATCTCTCGCGCATGTCGCTTACGTCACACAAAGCCTCTTTTGATTGCAATTAAGCCGCATATACATATTTACCTTGCGTTTATTGCTCTATGTAAACATATATCTTCCTGCGAGGGATTCTGATGTCCGTTGAATGAATATTACTTAACTGTATTTTAATATGCTGTTTGAAGAAATTAGTGACAAAATACTAATAAAAAATGGATTGTGTTTAATGTTTGGGGAAAAGATTTGAAGGGTGCGGAATATTGACATTATGAGGAATCAGATATGATTCGTAATAATATCATACGATAGTCAACAATTATTGTATTTGGTTGTCGCAACAAATATTTACTATTTGGCGAAAGACTTACATCGTTATTATTACTTAACGAACTTTTAGTTACAAAAATTATATTGAATATAAAAAATAAATTCACTGCTGGGTGTAACACTCTACCATAGCAGATCTCTGTAAGTTATATGTGTATGAAGTGTGGTTAGTTTTTGTCGGCTGTGAGATTCGAACCAGTGTTTTCAAATCCACACTCCGCCTCGATATCACTGAACCACCTACCCCATAGAAACTATTTTATATTTAAGAATATGATTCTGTCACCAATGAATCGGTGACCTTGTTTAAAATTGATTCTCAACAAATTTGTTTTTTTTTTCAGCCGTTTGAGAGTCAGTTTTCCACTTTCGAATAAAGTTCTCGATAACTATCGCCAGGAAAACTTTAAAAATATTTAGTAAACTAAAATGTGTGTATAGGCAAGATTATTGATACCTACTACTTTCCTCTCCAATACGAGTAAACTATTCAACTTTTTCAATGTGATATAATTAGAGAACATTTTAAAAATAGCATTGAAAAACGCTATGGTGCATCCTTTAATTCAGCACCCTGTATATACCTATATATTGTGTGATTTTAATTGTTACATTTTGCACCTTTGTTTTTGCCAGAGTGCTACCCAAAAAAGGATGATTATTATTATTATTATTACCATTTATGTTGTATTTTTATATATGTTGCTGATAGTAATTGGGAACTTTATCCGGAGATGGAAAAACCAGCCTTGAGTGTAAGTTTTCAATAGCTAATAGCAAAACTTATAATAAATTAGTAGTGTGAAAAAGATGAACATTTCAGATAGAATCGCATATGTAAATGTAAATTTTTCTGAATTAGACAAAAAGTTAGTTTCATTTTCGTTTAGCAAATATTCTAGATATTATTAAAAACATAAATAACTTTCGAAATACCTAAAATTATGTACTTCTCAGCTAATCGATGACCTTACGATGAGAATACTTCCATCACTGGATTTCTTCTTGTAGACATATTTTTACTGATCAGACAAATTCCTCTACAAACGACCAAACGACAACCACATATAAATTCTCCTGTATCTACATATTTTGTCTGCGGGGACAGAATGGAAAGGAGGTTGCGAACGTGGGGAACTAGAACGTTCCGCTTAGCGTATGCATGACAAGCGCGAGCACGAGCGTCACGAGCGTCTACCTGCGTTTGTCCGCACGTACGGAAACGGATTTGCCTCTGAGCCCAGCGCGGTTCCTCTGCAAAGAACCTATAATTCTTATCGTCAAATTACTTCCGGCTATAATTCAAACACGCGGATTTTCTTTTACTTCGGCTTGTCTCTTTTGCTTTGTGCTCATATTTCACTCAAATTCCTTCTTTGTTTCCGTTTAAGGGTGTGTTGCAAGCTAGCTCGTGTATGTGCGTGTAGCTGGAGGCAACCTGTGAATGTTTTGTTACGTGAAAACAGAATTTCTGGCAGCCGTTTACCCCTAAACTACGGTTATATTATAGTTTTGAAATCAGAAAATTGACTTAAATTAAGTTTATTGCAGATCTGATCCAACAAAATATAGAATATACAAAATACTTGTTTCTTCATAAATGTGAATATGAATATATAATTAAAATTTAAATATAAAACAGTGTTCATAAAGTTTCAAAATTTAGAAGAATATCTAAAAACGTAAAAGAAATTGCATTATATGCAACGGAATTAATTACCTAATTAGATTTACTTCTTATTAACCAATTTTTATATTTTATCGTATTTGTCCAATAAAGTCGTTTTTATGGACACTAAACTGTCTCATAAATCAAGGACTTATGGTGCAATCGAACCAATCTACTATTTCATTAGGATCACACAAAAACCTACTTGCACAAAAACAAATAGTTTTTTTAACGAACTTCAAGCCGATTATTTCACCTTATATCATTTGTGCAAAGATTGAACAATTTAATTTTGCAGTTACTTTTAAATCAAATGTGATTGGATTCACATTTTGTTCTAATAATTTACTATTACGAGTAGTACTTAGTGGCACAAATTTTTGCAATAAGAGTAAGTAAAACAAACATTTTTTCATAAAGTTACAACCTTGTTAAAAGAATTCTCATGTTCAAATCTCATTCACTTCAGCTTACTCGTATTTAGAAAAGTATTTAACTATGTTTTAGTGATTCAGATTCCATTAGAAGCTATAAATAATTGAATTAAGTTTCTTTTGTGCAGGGCAACAAGTAAATAAATATGTTCTGTAAAACATAATGTAACTGATCCGCACTATAGCCAAATAGTGAACAGCGTTAACGAAAGAATCGGACAAGATAATTAAATGAAATCAAGACAATGTGTCGTGTAAAAATA
The DNA here is from genome assembly GCA_947425015.1 of Pterostichus niger. Taxonomy (NCBI): domain Eukaryota; kingdom Metazoa; phylum Arthropoda; class Insecta; order Coleoptera; family Carabidae; genus Pterostichus; species Pterostichus niger. Next base: position 3,014,282 of record OX380335.1, read on the forward strand.
TAATACATTCAAAACATAAAAATAAATTAAAAATTTTATAGAATTACTTATAAATGAATGTTAAAGTAACTAAACAGTTTAAAAGACGATGACAAATAAGAACAACGTATAAACTTAAGTTACTACAAGGTCAAACTACGTCTTGCCAATCCAAAAGCCAAGCTACCACTAATTATTTGCTGTTGTTTTGTTTGACAAGCAGTCAAGGGATAAGAGAGTGGAATCGTTGCGTTGGTTCAAGAGGACTGTTTCTATGCACGAGTTTACATTAAAAACCCCAGACGCTTGTAAGGGATGAAATACAAAGGTCAGATTTATCTCAGATCAACGCACAGCTAATAAATAATTTACCCAAATATAACGGCTAACAAGCACGATAATTCAGAGAAGTCATACACTCGATAAATAATGATCGAAGAATACTAAAATTATTACAGACATATGACTAATAAATTTGATAACCAAAACTCGGTCAACTTTTAAAAAGATACATAAAATAATATTTAATTTGTCTGTATCTTTTGAAACTGAGTTGATAGTGAAAAATCCTAATTCTACCAAATTGGGTAAATGGCTCAGTGAACTCCAAGTTCAATTCTCGCAACCAACAAACTTTACTCCACATTAAATCACCCCTGTGGCTCCCTATTCACTAATATCTTTGGGGATCGTAACTTCAAAACTGGTAAATGTACTTAACGCAAAATATGTCACTTACTGAAATCTGTAATGGTAGCGTATCACACCCAGTAATGGATACAAGACTTGATGGTATCTTCATTTTAGATAAACATTTATTTTCTGGGAATTTAAACATTAAAAATATAAATTTAACTTAATGGAGGCACAATTTTGAACATTCCCTTTAACATTACATTTAATTTAAAAATTCTCATCTTTTAAAAAATAATTACTTAAAGAACAACAGTTACAGCAAAAGAAGCATGAAAAATAAACCCGTTGAACACATCTGAGCTTTGCTAACTTGCAACACGGCTACACGATCCAGTGATGTTATCCCAGTCTGGTGACATAATTAAGCCGAAGACAGATGAGTGTCGCTATGTGGAGTGTCCAGGTCCCTGGTGGCCATGGTGCCCAGACACGAGCACGGGAGCACGGAACATTGGATTCCGGCAGGTGCGCAGCTGCTGCACGGAGATTATACGTGTATTTATTGCACGCTGTATTTCTTTCCGAAAGACTAAAGTACAAAGTACACGGTATAATAATAATAAGTAAGCCAATGGCGCGACGGTTTTAGCTATATTACTCACTTTAATGAAATAGAGGCTGAGTTATTTTTGTAATACGCATGTGTAAATATTAATTTACGTAAAAAGTTTTTCAGGAAATTGTGATAAAATTAGCAAGTATAATTAAATCATTTTTATATAAAAAAAATTAAACAATACATACATACATAACATCACGCTATATCCCATTAAATGGGGTAACACGAACCCGTCAACATTCTCATCCTGACACACGATACTCGTTTCGACCACATTAACACTTCCTCCATACGAACTCTTTCTTTCCTCACAACCAAAATCCATCATCACGCAACAAACATCCATCTATTCAACTCAATTATAATTAGATATCAAATAAGTATTTATGTAGCAAGCGCATTATGTAAATGATAATGCACAGAGAGCGACGGTCTTCAGCTCGAAGGTCCTTGTCCCAAAGAATGGATGTCAGTAGTGTATACAAAATTTTATTTAATACTAGAATATGTAGAATTAATTTTTCTTTATTATTTTGATTATTGTAATGGGTATAAGAGTATTAATCAGCTATCGCATTGTGTTGTCAACGATGTTGTTTCTTTATTGTGTTTATTCGTTTTAAACGTCAATTGCGTTACGTGTTTTATTTTTGGAGATGATGAAAGAATAATTTTAATGAGAACGAAGAAGACAACGTTGATATTTCTCGTATTAATTGTTTGCTACTGTTAAAACAAAGTCAGAAGGATATATTTCAAAGAAAAGTTTTGACAGATAAGGTTATGACAGTGTTTTCCTGACATATTTTTGCCTGTACATCATATTTTTTAGCATCAACTTATGTTCAAATGAAAAATAAAACTCTTTATTATACAGCAACTGATATAATTTAGAATTTACCTCGTATATATGAAAACCAATAGAATTTTAAATTTGTTTGAAAATAAACCAATGAAATGAAAGCTATTTTTGATAATGTTCCACTAATGAAATTCATAAGTGATAATTTTTCACTGACATTAAATTTTCTTGGTTACCAATTAAATAAATGCTATTTTCATAAATGTCAAGTGAAAAAAATATATCGAAATGATAAATTCTCGATGGGAATAGTTTCTACATAAGAAATTTTGCTTGTAAAATTCTCATGCTAAATATATTTCCATGACAACTCATAATTCATGACAAAATATTATCGGCAATTATTATTAGTTATGATAATCATTAGTTATAATATCCTAAAGGCATCGATAATATAAAATAGTTTTATCAAATTCTGACGCAATGGATGGAAAATTGTTACCTAAAAGCAATAGTTTGAGAAAATTGCAGTAAAATTATAAGTTATTTATCAGGGCTCGAGAAATATTTCGACAGAAATAAATAATTTTGTAATTATTCTGTCAATTGAAATATTATTTTCATATATCTTGGAAGTGATATTTAAAAACAATTATAATTAAATGCCAAACATTGTGTGTTACCTAGCAACCTAATAACATGGGATAATTTCCCATGGGAAATTATCAGTTTAATCTTGTTTTGATTGGTTATTTTTGTACATGAGATGAGAAACAACTGCATTTTATTGGTTAATTATTTCATCAACAAATTTTCAAAATTCCAAATTCGTTTGATAATAGAAAAGAATTCTATCATAATTCGAAAGCATGTTGCTTGGTAATAGCTAGACACTTAACATCCAGAGGATAAAATCGAAGTAAAACTTACGTTTTTGAATTAAAAACCAATATTTCAACATATATCCAAAAATACGATTGTGTTTTAATAGTTCGGATCCCACTATAGGTTGCAGGCCTCCTGTCCTGTAATTAGGATTAAGTTCCTGTTGTGCAAAGTAACATATACACTCATATTTCGTTTCATTTTGTTCATCATTTACAGATATACGGATCTACAAAATTTATGAAATACGTAAATTGATGAGAGCAACTGATATGAAAAAATCGTCAAACTGATGGTAATGAGATTTTGCCTATTGTCAAAGTACTCGAATCGTTTTATCTCGAAGCAGCCAAGTTTTAGTGAAAGAAAATTAAATGTTGGCCTGAAAAAAAACTAAACTTCGATTGGTATTTATTTCGACAATTTACCGAGAGAGCAAATTATTATATGTCGTTTCCAAGATAATGATGGTAGATTGTTCACTAGCAAAAAATTCTTCCCTGTTAGAAAATAAACGAATTTAATTGGATATCTGTTTCAAATAAAAGTTTCATAATAATCAGCAGAATTTAAATAACATGTAATTTTTCATCAGGAATCTACGTAATATTAGTTTTTTAAAAGTTTAGCAATTTCCTTTATCAAAAGAAAATGTCTTCAGCATCGTAAAATAACGAGTTAACAAATCAGCAAACAAAACCATTTTGAGACTATCGCGATGAATATAACGGACTTCATAAATCAGAAAATGGGTGCAGTTATTTTATCGCGGCTCTCGATTCGGTTCATTAATATCAATTAAAGAGTGGGGATAGCGCCCTACACCCTCGCACTCAGCAGTTTCTTTTGCGAAGCGCCCGTTGCTGGCATTCTCGCAATTTAGTGCTGGGATTCCTTAAAGTTTTAAATTAATTCGCTTCTGTCAAAAAATTTAATTACGAGTATGAGACACCAAAGACAAACTACTAAAGTTTCGAAAGTTTGTCATTTAATTTTGGTAAATAAATAAATAAAAACAGATTGAGTATGAGATATTTTCAGTAGTAAATGTTGAAAGATTATATTATTTCGAAGTTTTAAAAGTACACCCCTCTTCTATTAGGTAATATACAATAATATATGAACAAGGTATTTAAATATTAATGCAAAATTAGATAAACATTATACAAAGTGTCTCAAATAAGATATCGAAAAATGTAAGATCGAATGAGACAAAAGTTGCTTCATTAATATTCCAATTTAAAAACTAAATAATTGTGAATTTTTTTTAAATATAATATTAATTCCTAAATAATGGTAGAAACATAAAAAATCTAAAAATGTGTATATATGCAATTCACTTCAGACGAGTAGCCTTCGAGAGAATGAGATAAATATAGAGTATCAGGTAAAGTAAATTAAAGACTAACTAATCTATACATAATCGTCTGCTAGTAATGATGATCTAAGCCTAATTAATCTAGTCAAAATTAATAATAAAATAGTTATTCAATACCTTACAACGCATAATCGCTGACACTTGTAGTCTATCTCATTCTCTCGCAAAGCTGAATCCTATTTATGAATATGTTTGTCTCTTTTTGGTGTCGCTTTTTCGTTTCATCGAATTTTCAAATCACAACGGCGCTAAAAAAGGTTCACTTCCATAAAAGTTATAAATATTGAAACCTTATTTACACTAGAGAATAAATATATTTTTTCAGTTGCCAATTTTTTAAATATAATATAAAGTAACATTTTTTTAAATGTAATAAGTAGTTGAAAATTACATATTTATAAGGTTTTCTTTAATTGATATCAAATTTGCTAAATTCAATTAATTTGCTCAAGTAAAACAAGTATGGTGAAGGATAAATAAGTTATTTAAATAATTTTGTTGAACTACTATTATCAGCATCCTTGAAAAGAAGAAAAAATATCCCATAGGTACTTAAATTTGTAATTCTCAACTATTCATTCCATTTTTTTTAAATGTCATATTTTAAGCAGCAAAAAAAATTATCTAATTGAAAGAGAGTTTGAATATCTTCTAGTTATATTTGAAATTTTTCTCTATCTATTATTATTTAGGAATGAAATTATGATTTTTTAAATCGTAACAACTTTTGTCTAATTTCTTTAATTTAGATTTAGTTATAATTTTCGTTGTAGTCTCTTGTCATTAGTTGCATATTTTTGCAATGAAAACATTTACATAAGCATTTACATTTGGCAGTGAGTATTGTCAGCATCTCGGGCATTATGCTTTGTAAATTCTTGCACAGGTAGTAATAGAACTCTCAAACTCTCTGCTGTCAATGGTAGCGCGTGAGAGCGCTCACGTGTGCGCGTGAGTGCGTGTCATTTTCAGCAGACCCGGTGAGGGCCGAGGGCCACCAGGGCTGTGCTGTTCGTGAGGCGTTATGCTAAGGAGGGTTCTGCCCAGCCCTGCTCTCTAAATGGGGCTTATTTACTGGAAGGCGCGAGCACATTCGGGCCACTAACTTTGAATATATGCGACCACTAACACGAAGGCCGAGCGCGCCCTCTCGATCCTTGTACTCGTGTTGAGAGCAACACACCCCGATACCCGCCTCGGGAATGTTTGTGTGGATGTAGACGGCAACTGTGAGTGGATTCGTATAAGCGATTCTTTACCTTCAATTCACAAATATTGCGAGTATTTCACTCAAAAGGTCTATATGTCCAACATTCACGAAATGAATACACACACACACACATCTTAATGTTCATGATTATTATTTGTTATTCTGTACAACAGGAGTGATCTATACGGTGTCTATATTATCGGCAATTTAAAAAAAATGTGAGCCGTCATGGGACGCCTGGCAGATGTGAAACATCGTGTGTGTACAAGTAATATGCATAAAAGATAATATTATTACAGGAATTAAATATAGCCTAATGAAAAAATGAAGTATTACGAATTTCTTACAGAAAATTCTACTTACTGATGACTTGGTAGTATGCCATAGTGTAGTTTCACTTTCTTTGCACAAGGTGCAAGGTGCAAGCGTCGCCACGCCAACAATTCGGTTTACAAGTGAGCCTATAGATGTTTCACATCAAAACTTCAACTTTACGATGACAAATGAGAGCGTAATTGTCATCTTTTCATAGCAATCGTAGAAAAAGATTTTTTTGGGAAGATTATAGTTTTATAAATGATTGGGAAGATTTTTGGAAAGATAAGTCTTATAAATGATTTGTGAAACTTTTCGGGAAGAAAATAATTTTAAAGACCTCTTTACGAAACTGGCATTCTTCGAAATGATTGATTGCGTGAACATCTTAAAAATAAATAAATTAAATATTTGGTAGTAAATCTTCGCCAAACATTCATACTAATTTCTTTTAATAAAAACTATATTCTAATACAAACAAATAATGCATCTACCTTTTGGCTGGCGTGTACTAAGTCCTATCCATTCCTCTCTGAAAAGTTCCAGGCTCGTACCACTATAAATTCACTTCACATCCAGTATACACTAACACTTACACTATATTGCCCTTATATTTCACTAAAAAATCACTGATTTTACAATATTTTTACTTGAGACACAAATAAAACACGACATTTTAAACAAAATTCGTTCGTAGACTGACGATTAAAGTCGCTAGGCATGTACGTAACAAGTTAGAACATAATTTCAATTAATAGCTAAAGACCGATTTCATGCCATTCTAGGCTTTAACAACTAGGCTCTAAAGAATATATTTGATTGTTATAGCGTGGCGACCCGTCGCCACGCCAACAATTCGGTTTACAAGTGAGCCTATAGATGTTTCACATCAAAAAAAATTAAAATGTAGTTTTTTCATGATCGTTTTTATCAGGATAAAAGTAAGACATTTGATCTCTAGGGAAATAATGTGAACATTATTCGTCTAGAGAATTTATATTCTTTGGGAAGTTCAGCTGTCAAATATATGTAAAATACAATATAATACAATGGCTCAGTGGTAACGAGTCGGCCTGTGCATCTGGAAAACCCTGGTTCGATCCCCACAGCCGACAAACAATTTTCACCAATTTAAATCTACTCTTGTGGCTCCCCCTCCACTAATATCTTTAGGGGCCGTGATTTGACGAGATCTGCTTAGACAGAGTGCCACACACAGTAATGGGTAAAAGGCGTGATGATATATTTATTTATTTGAAAAAAATCAAAAAGCATTAGCTGCATCAACAAATTCTTGGTATTCTTCCGAGGGTGTTTCGCTGTATTCCAATTTAGAAATTTAATATAATATGACATAAACAAGTTTGTTTATGTCATAATGAAGTTTCATTACATACATTTTTGCTGTTGCCGAGGAATTTTATGTCAAAAATTACAAATAATACGTTAAAATAATATGAACAACTATAATTTAAAATATTTTTTTTCGTTTTTAATCTTAGGTCGTGAAAAATATAGTATACGAGTATACGAATACACCTAAGCAGAGAATGCTATTTTTCCCGCAGTGTTTTGTAGCACTTGGGCTACGGCGTCTGGTTACAATTTACACCTCATGAAAATGTATGTACATATTTCTTTGCCTAGATGTATAACATACTATTAAATCAGTTATCAACAGCACAGTAAGTTTACTTTAAAGGCTTTCTTGCATTTGTTACTTTTACATATATAGTAATCTCCTTTCGATCAAAGCGCTTATTGTTTTTCATCCAATTAAATTAATTTGTTTTAATTTATTTATAAAATATAGTAGTATCGAAAAGTACTGCAAAAAGTGCTAACATAATTTATTGCAGAATAGGAATTTAGTCATAGGTACATAATTTCCATAGTTATAAAATTTAAAATTTCATTTATATGTATATCTCTTCCTAAATGATTAATAACTATTATTCACGTCAAATTATTATTCTTCCTGAAACGGCCTGTAAATGGCATAGATATTTTTTAATTTACATTTTCATTTTCCATTTATAAAATAATAATAGTTTTATGAATAGCCTAACTTCGGTTTTGTTAAATTTATTGTGCTAGTTTGGAAGTTGTTTCTATAGGTATTAAAAATGTATACAAACTTACTGAAACTAACAGACAATGAGCATACATACCATTCACTAAATATACTCGATGACATGAATGCTTTATTAATATTGTTTAAACTAGATCAATTTTTAAAACAAAAAATATGTATCAACTATATTTCAATATTTAAATTTGGTATCTAGAATTAGCTTGTTTTCATTGCAAGTTTTTAAATATTTATTTGTAAGTTAATTCTGTCAATGTTTCATAATTGGTTTTGAAGTACAGAGAATCCATATAAAAGATAATATCTTCAATTTTGCCGAACACAAGAAAAAATATTCACGTGACTACGTGGATTGAAGCCATTAAAAGTGCAGAAATAAATTTTCTTGAAATAAAATTACTTTAAGAAACAATTACAATGTTAAACAACAATATTGTCAAGGATTCAGTACCAAACTTTGTCGTACTGTTGAAATATGTATTTTTTTATAACTCAATTGCTAGTTAATAATAGTTATTTTTTCGCGACCACCCAGAAAAATAATCCTTCTTAATCACTTTTTAAATACAAAAATCCGTCTTTACTGATCTAGACTGGAAAGTACAACTTAATAGATTGATAAAACTTTACTAATCCGTAAATTATAATACCGAAAATCTGAAAATTATTGTCTTCATGATGACCAGTTTATTTATTTTGCTTAAATATTATCCATTTTTCAAATCATAAATACCGAAAAAAAATATGAATTAAACACACCCTGCAAATGTTTACATTTAGCTCTCAAGCTTTCGAAGCTCACTTACGGCTCGCTCTGGAATATGCTTGTTTATCTAGCAAAGTATCACTTCAGATCTCAGTATATAAATAACTATTAGTAACAAAAACATTAAATTTAAATTTTAAAAAACTGCTTTCAATATTTTTTGGACTGTGTAAATTTGTTCTCATTTTGACGCCTTGTTAGCCAATCAAATCAAGGTCAAAGACGTTATATACCTTCGGTAGGATATAAAGCAGGGTTCGAAGATATATATCGATCGATATATATCATGATATTTATTTTGATATATATCGTCATATTTTTGCAATGATATATATCCATTATATAAAAATATCAAATAGTTTTTGAGATATAGCCTCCGGAGAAGTGAAATTTTTCGAATTTTTCAGTTTTTCTACTTTTCCGAGGCTATATCTCAAAAACTAAATGTGATATGAAAACGCGCTCAACGGCATTAATTTTCTCGTGCTTCAGTTAACTTATAAACATAGTTTCAGCGATTTTTATTTTTTTCAATTTTCCGCCAAAAAATCGCAAAAAGCGGTTTTTTAACATTTTCTCGAAAACCAGATGTCATATGCATTTGAAGATAGTTCCACTGGATTCAGTATGTCAAAATACATATGTATGTAAATTTTCGTTTTAATAATCCTACGGTTAAGGATTTTTGGGAAAATTGAATTAAAATCTGAAAAAACCCTTAGGAAATAATTAAAAATATTAAATTGCTTAAAATTGTGTGAAAATTTGCTTATAAGTCAATTCGGACACGGGGAATTCAACGCCGTTGAGCGCATTTCCATATCTTGTTTAGTTTTTGAGATATAGCCTCCGGAAAAGTGAAATTTTTCGAATTTTTCAGTTTTTCTACTTTTACGAGGCTATATCTCGAAAACTAAATGTGATATGAAAACGCGGTCAACGGCATTAATTTTCTCGTGCTTCAGTTAACTTATAAACATAGTTTCAGCGATTTTTATTTTTTTCAATTTTCCGCCAAAAAAATCGCAAAAAGCGGTTTTTAAACATTTTTTCGAAAACCAGAAGTCATATGCATTTGAAGATTGCACCACTGGATTCAGTGGGTCAAAATACATATGTATGTAAATTTTCGTTTTAATAATCCTACGGTTAAGGATTTTTGGGAAAATTGAATTAAAATCTGAAAAAACCAAAGGGGTACCCCTTAGGAAATAATTAAAAATATTAAATTGCTTAAAATTGTGTGAAAATTTGCTTATAAGTCAATTCGGACACGGGGAATTCAACGCCGTAGAGCGCATTTCCATATCTTGTTTAGTTTTTGAGATATAGCGTCCGGAAAAGTGAAATTTTTCGAATTTTTCAGTTTTTCTAAATGTGTACAAAAACTAAAATTAAAAAATAAATATCCAAAAAGAGATATTTATCCTATATATCAGATATTTTGATATTTATTATAAATATCATGATATTTATGAACCCTGATATAAAGTGAGTAAATTCATTTGATATTCGGCATAAAACAGTTACTTTTACTGACCTTGACAGCTTATTATCAGCCCATGATAATGGTTTTTAAAAGTAGTTGCAAAATGAAGCACATTGTACTTACAGAAAACAATTTCATAAGTTGTCAAAGTGTCAAATATTGAGAGAGAAATGTAAATATCATGTGTGATTTTAATCAATCCGATAACAAAGTAATTTGTATCATGTCTTCTCCACAAGGAAATGTGTAAAACTTTTCGTATCCTCAATTTCTGCGCTCGTATATTTCGCACAATCATCCAGGTTGAAGTGACACTCTTATAGAAACGCAGTACTGTGTATTTGTAGCGTTGGCCGCATTCGGGCGTGGCGCTGCGAGCACTGCCGTACACCTGCAAAGCCAGTAATGAAGCGGAATGAAGTGGTTGATTTTCCGTGATTCTTTTTGACGTTACGCTCGCGTGCGCCTTACCTAATGAGGTCCGCCACCCGCGGGCAGTCACAGAATCTCCGCCGCGGTCTCGCTGCCCGGCGTTCGGGCGCTTATCGCGTATCGCGTCATTTCCAAACGAAGATTGTTAGCGAGCTCAGCCGCTCACGAACTTCTAGCCTATGTTAGGCTACGTTCACGTTCTCTGTCCGTGTCGACTCTTTGACAATATAATTATATTTCCAACTAGGAAAAATATAGTTTTAAATCATGTATTTTGTTCGTTTCAGAGAGAAAAATACTGAACATGAAAATTAGACAGGAATTAACATTGATATGTATAAATAATATAATTTATTAAATACGTTTCATTTACAGGCCGAATGTAATTGATATTTTCAATTAACAATGACATATCCAAAAAAATATAATTAATTATATAATTTAATTATTTGTAATTAATAACTGCCCATTTCTGATCTGTTGTACACATTGATGTGAAGAATTCCACCCATTACGATATACAGGGTGAGTCTGGGAAGACGCCCCCCCCCCCCTTTAACTTTTTATTATGAGTAATAGAAAAAAATGGTTCATATGAAAGTTTTATTATTTTAAATATACTATTTGATGGCAGATGTAGATATTTTTTATAAAGTCAGGTTTACAAGATACGACTATCAACTTTTATTTTTTAAATAGCAACCTATAATTATTTTACTAAAATAAAAACCGCCATTTTTTTCTCTTTTCAACGGTGTATTAGTTTTTATAATGTATCTGAAAAAATTCGAGAAAAATAAGAAAATTGAGAAATACTAGAAATAATTTTTATACAAATATTATAGGTGGCTATGTGAAAATAATTTGTTTTAAGTTGTTTTTATTGTTAAGTTGTATAACACTGTTACATTTTGTTTATTTTCACATAGCCACCTATAATATGTATAACTGAATTAACTATAAATTTGGATACAATATAAATGAATTCAATCAACACAGAAAAACAATTTATCTTTGCGCATTACACCTCTAATTACTTTAAAGGAAATTATTTAAATCAAGAAGATTTGAGAAGTTATAAAATAACAATTTAATACCAGCCATAAAATTAAAGCAAAAGGTAAATGTCGTTTGACAGATGTCAGTTATTTATTTTGTAATTAATCAAACTGAATTTAATTTAATAAATTATATCAAAACACAAGTTTATTTTTGAGAAAATTACTGTGTTTGAATAGTAATATGTAATACAAAATAAGCGCGCATGACTATTATTATTTTGAGTTTATCTTTCATTAGATAGTAAAAGTCAAACAGAAATCATTTTCTAACATAAATTAAGAAAATCGAATCAAATATTTAACTGTTTCACAGAAATGGCCTTATGAACAAACTACCACTGACTAATAATTATTATTATTATGTAACTTATTTATAAAATAAGTTTTGTCGATAAAATAGGGTATTATAGTAACATCAATTGGCTGATAAAAACGCCATAATGAAAAGATGTTTACATAACATAAAAATCTTGCAAAAGTGACAGCAGGGTACATCGTATATCAAGTAAACTTATACAATTTATTAAGTCAGTTAACTTTACTTATTCTTTTCTTTGTTCTTATTATAGATTATAATAATTTGAAATGTATCTCAAATAGAGGCTACTGGCCGCCCCCGCCATTTTTGTCGGTTTATAAATAAAAATTTTAAATAATAGTCATTTGTATATAAAGGGAAGCAAGTGAAGCTTTCTTCCAGAAGGTAGAAAAATTCGTAGGAAAACCAAATCATAAATAATAGGTTTTATAAATTTATTTTTGTTCATTCAAATTTATTATGCAATGAACAACATATTTCAAAAATATTATTGAACCCAACAAAACAGAAACTACTAATTAAACCCAATAATTATCAATTTCAAACATCACTTGCAGTAAATATTAATTTTGGATGTACGTAATATCAGATATTAGCAATTTCATAATGAATATATAACAGTTTAAAAGTATTATTAATTGCAAATTTGCAATTTTCCAACAAATTATATATTTATTTATTTTAAAATATCTACTGTTCATTAATTATTATCATATAATTGTTTACAATTCTCTGTTATTAACAATGGTCTTGCATTTTATAACATGTTATCAATAAATTATTATTATTATAGCTGCTTTATATATTTTCATTGGTTAAAAGTCTTTTACATTAAAGTATTCATTTTATCTATGAAAACTCATGTCTCAAAATTATACGTCTACGGCCCATCTACCTGTGCATGAGTACTGATTTTAAATAACATCTTTTTTTGGGGTTCTGTTACTTGGGTTTAATATTAGTAGGCCACCACATGGACATTTAACAAAAGAATTAAAGAGATAAACAAAGACAAAATTTACATTTTTTAAATGTAGATCCTATCAATGTTATTCATTTACTAAGTAACATAAAAAGAACAAATGTGTCTAGACTTCAAAGAAAAATGTCAAAAATTTTAATTATTAATCGCACTTCAATTATCTGCTAAGACAGCGTGCCACAGCCAGTAATGAACAAAAGGTGTGATGATATATTTATTTATTTAAAATTTACCCTTTGGGTTAAAGATATTTGTGAGGTATGTCAAAATGCTACAAGATGAATTCTGAAATTCCTGTGAAAATTTCAAATCGATTCACCAAGTCGTTAAAAAGTTATTGCCGTTTTAAAAAACTGTAATTTTACATATGATCTTATGAAGATTCGTTGACCGAACAGATTAAATTTATTTTCATTAGCAAATAAAAGCTACCGCGCATTCCAAACTTTCATAATATGTAACTTGAACTCTTAAGAATTTAATTTTGCAAAGGTTTGTTTAAATTCACTACCTAAAGTATATAAGAAAGGGTGACAAAACTGTAATTATTATTATTTATAATTGTCTCAAATAAATGCTATTTTAATGTTTTAATTATTAGTTAAGCGGACTTAAATAGTTGACAGTTGGAAGAGAATCGATCTAGTAGAGGTCACAAGAGTAATAATTTAAAGTTAAAACTCAAGAATTTCCTGGAACAAGAGAAGGCTGCATATCAATAATACAATTCTAACAACCAAGAGAAAACAGTTTTAAAAGTGAAGAATTCGGGTTCGAATTGTTTGGAACGAATTACAAAAACGTAGTATTTTACAAAAGATAAAAATGTCATGATTTATAAATATTGTTAAATAAAAAAATACGTGAAATAAATCTAACTATGTCTAAAAACAAAACGAAGAGAAAGAAGAAGGAACAACAATAGCTGTTACATCGAATAAATAATATGAATATATTTTTAAAATGTAATAAAATTAAAAGAAATGATTATTAAATGATATAAACTAATTAAAACTAAGGGTTATGTGCCTGTTTCATAACAATAGCAATAATTAGGTTGCATTGCGATAACGAAATTGCTTTGAAAATAAATGGCACCTTTTAAATAAGAACGAATATACGTAGCACAAAGGAAAAAATCCATATCAGACACGCATTATCACTTGTCCATTTACAGCGAACAGAAACATTGTGTTTTTGCGCCGCCTTTCGTCAAGCAAACGAACGAGCGATGAACAAAGGAAAAACGAATAAAAGAAATAGAAAAAAGTGTAGCAAACAAAGACTTAGCGGCTGGATTTACGAAAGAACAAGATGACAAATTTCCTATGTTCAAAAAAGAAACAAATGTAACCAATAAAAAGTTGACAGTGGCTCGTAATCAGAGAGACGTTCTGATTCCTTCCTGGAAATACGACGAGCGACATTGAATTCCGCAGATAAATGCCTATTTCCTTTTATAAAGTATCGGTAAAGGAATTAGGTAGGTCTTATTGCCTCACACCAATCAAATTTCGTTTTATAATCCACAAACCAACGAAAACGTGATAGAGCTGACACATAAAAAAGATTCGAAACGTATGAATGTCATCAAATAAAAAGATCTCATTATTTTTTACTAAAATCAGTTATAATACTGTATTTTCAAAAAATACTTGAACATTTTGAATTGTATGCCAAACGTTCCTAAATTATTATTTTTTTAAAATGTTCAATCAAATGTATTTCGAGTAGATAATATTTTTTCCTACATTAAAAAGAAATAACTAATACTTACAATTATTCAATTTGCAATATGGAATATATTTCCGTAACTCTGGACGCTATTTTTGTTTTATATAACGAGTGTTTACTTTTTTATGTATCACAGAAAATACAATAATACAATTTTAATATGTTGGTAATTTCTCGCCTATTAACTTTAGAACAAAAATATTCAAAATGAAAAACTGCTTCTAATGATTTCAAAATTATTGATAATTTACATATTTTTCACAAAATAAACGCAAAATGAAATTTACAATTTAAAATTATTTACATAATGCCATGGAAAACTAAATATGCAATCAATGTTCTGTATTATGACTACAATTTCTGCACAATCTATTTACACTACCAGCTTCATTAAAATATGTCATTAATTAAATACTAGTCAACTAAGAATGAATAGGGCGATTCGAATATAAGGCGCTAAATAGATCTATAACTTGTCTACTTGAATTACCAGCAAAATACTATTTCAAACACTGATTTTTTTCTTCTACATTAAATATTTTCACATCAATTAACGAAATTTTATCTGTCAAAGTGAAACAATTATATGTTTTGTTTTTCTTGGCATTCTATAAGTAACTTTGAATTGTAAATTTTATTTTGTCTATTAATTTTGGTTCTGAAATTAATAGGCTAGAAATTACCACCATATGAAAATTCTTATAATCCATAAAACAGTAGACTCCCAAACAGTTTATTTCATACTTCAAACAGTTTTTATTATTTTCTGTTTGACCCAGTTTAAATTATTGATTTTATTAAATACGAATAAACATTTAATTCCTGTTCAAATATGTAAAATACATTTACCTGTGGGAAAGAGCAGCTCCCAATTTGTTGTTATTTACATTTTTGTTTTGTTTAACAAAAAAAACACTCACACACGCTTCAGGACACTCGAGAGACTGAGCGGGTATCTTTATGTTTCAAAGTTGGGACATTGAGAAGAGTTTTTATATCTTTCTGTTCTCAATAATTTATGAAATCTACAAAAAGTATATTTCAAAATAAAAACTGTTAGGAGACATATTTTTATTTTAAATATAAAATATTTTAGTGCTTGAATAATACGTATATACGTTCAATATATTTTCATTTTAAACTTTTATATGCTCAAGATTTTGTAATTTTATGAAAATTAATTATTTTTCTACAGTAAACAAAACAGAATTTGCAACAAAATTCATTTGATTCTGATTATAAATTTATAAATATTAATACATATACCGAGTTTATACTTGGTTATGTGTTTCAAACTTTATTATATATTTATATATGAATTGGAATTGTATAGAAGGTACAATGATTATGAACAAAAACCATTGTATATATATAAATATAAATATATATATATATATATATATATATATATATATATATATATATATATATATATAAGTATATATATATATATATATACTACTGGGCGTAGTATCCTGCCGTGGTAGGATCAGGGCCCCTAAAGATGTTAGCGGTTGCCACAGGGATAGATTTTTAATTTGGTGAAAATTGTTTGTCGGTTGTGGGAATCGAATCCGGGTTCTCAAATCCATAGGCCGACTCAATACCACTGAGCCATCTACGTACTCGAATGGCCGGTTTTATAAACGTCAAATTAATTCACATCCAAAGTAAATAAAATGTATTTATTCAAATGACAGTCAAGTGTTTGACCGTAATGTTATATATGTCATAAAATAAATAAAATTGATTCAAATTTGTTAATTAAAATAAATTTACTATGAAACTAAATTGATTCTGTCCTTTATAAAATCGAACATTACTTAGGGACGGTTTTGTAAAGGATAGAATAAAGTTACTTCCAAAGTAAATAAAATGTATACTTGTTGAAGTGTACATTTTTTGTGCCACTGGACGACGCTACAAATAGTCAGTTATTTGTTGAATAAATGATCTATTGTTGTGTCTAAAACTATAATTTAATTATTACTGTATTAAAAATCAATCAATAATACTAGAAATATGTAACTATGATAAACCACCCTTAATTTTACAAACACAAACATCCCCTGTACATCAAAACCTAGAATAGACAAAGATCTGACAATTAAATTTTCTCGTACTTTTCTGTTTCAGCAAAATATCTTTATTGCTTTAAATTAACGAATAATTTCTTTATGGTATTTTTAAAAATTCTTCCGGGAGGTACATACCAAAAACTAGGCAAGATGCCAAGATACGTTCAACAGCATTGAATTCCTTGTATTTTAATTGACTTATAATTAAATTTTTCAGATATTTAAATTTTTCTTAAAAAATTCGTTCTCATTCAAATATTTTCGCTGAATATACGGGCTGAGTTTTTTAAAGCAACCAATCAATATTGCTGGTTAACTAATAACTCTATAAAAAAAATGATGTGGCAGGGGAAATTAAAGTAATATAAGTATATATGGAGCAGGTGGCTGAGTGGTATCGAGTTGGCCTGTGAAAACCCTGGTTCGATCCCCACAGTCGACAAACAATTTTCACCAAATTAAATCCTAACCCTATGGGTTCCCCTGAACTAACATCTTTGGGAGTCGTGATTTGATGACCGGTAACCTTCACGCGAAGAAATATATCATGTACCGAGATCTGCTACGGTAGAGTGCCACACCCAGTAATTTGTAAAATTATGGAACAGAAACAAAAGAAACATTTATCTGTCAAACATATATTTAAAATCTGATTTTATAAAATCTAACTTTTTCTACTTTTATATAATTTTTCGACAGAATATTATTTTTCCTATTAATAGCAGTATGCGAACATTTGTAAATCTCTTTCTTACCTCATGTCTACATAGTTGCAATTGGTCCTGTAACATAGTTTCAAGACTCTTTGTTTCATGTTTATATTTCTACACTTTCTTGACATTTTGCAAAGTTTTACCCAGTGAAGTTTCTGCTTGAGTGACGAATTCTTTTCAACAAAGTGTGGAATCTAATAGTTCTAAGTTGAAATATCCGTGTGTACGTCCTAGTGGAAATGTAAAATTTTCGCGCTTAAGCAAACTTAAATCCCTGACACTGTACCTGAATTGTAAAGAGTTTTATTTGCCTTGTTTGTTCTATATGTGCTTTGTGCTTGAAAATGTGAAGAATACGTTGAAATTTTCTGCTGAAATTGCCTTTACGTATTCTTTATATTTTTAAATTAAATTTAAATTGGAATTTTAAAATTATTGTTACATATAAATTTAAAATTCCTACAGTCTGTACGTAAAATATAGTCAAATATGTAAAACTGGCAATGTTTCACAATCCCAATAATGTTAGTATTTGAAAACTATATTTGCATAAAAATTCATCCATCGTGTATTTGATTTTGTATCGCTGTCTCCTGAGTTTTGATGTTACTAGACGAACGGTTGTTCTTGATATTTACATTATTTCATTTTTCCATATTATGTTTATTTGTTGTTTGTCCAACAGTAAATTGTCAACATTGTGAACCATCCTCACGATTCTCGTATTTACTTTGAACCTTTGAAGACTAGCTTCGTTCCGCTAAATTTATACAAATACCTATCCGTATTCTCATACCAATTTCAAATGTATTTAAGTACATTCTTAATATATGACAGAATTATTTCAAAATCAATTTTTATAATTCATTATGTGATTAAAGATTATTTATAATTTTGACAGCAATAAATTCTTAGAAGAAATAAAAACATTGTAAAATAAGAAAATGATTAAAATATTTAGACATTATTTCAAAATACATTGTATTTTGATCGAATGAATGTTACCCTTTTTACTTCCTTGTACGAAGTAAAGGAAGTATTGCTTCGCGAAAATTTTCGGTTCTCAGATTTCAGTGGAAATACGCATTTAGGCCCTCCCTGAGTCCATTTTGACTAATTTCGTCATGACGTCTGTACGTACGTACGTACGTACGTATGTATCTCGCATAACTCAAAAACGATAAGCCGTAGAAAATTTAAATTTTATATTTAGGACTGTTATAACATCTAGTTGTGCACCTCCCTTTTTGGTTATTATATAACTTCCGGAAGTGGTACTTTACTTGAAGCCTATAATAGATTTTCATGAAAAACTATATTCAAATATAATTTAAAACTTTCCAAATTTGGTATATAAGACTACTATATCAATGGAAATAATATAATAGATTTTTGTTAAAATAGACTAACCGGAAGTGACACATTACATGAAGCTGCTAACAGTTTTCCTTGAAAAAAATGGTATTATTTAAATTTTAGAAATAAATGCTTCAAATAAAAGTTTTAGAGAATTAAATTCTGCGTCTAGCACATTAAGAATTTTTAAATTAGCCTTTTGCATAAGCGAGATATCTAAATTTAAATAGTATATATTTTGTGTTTTTTTTTTAAATTAAGTTTGCTATGGATTAGAACAAAAAATAAAAAATAAAAGATTTTATGTCAAATATGTGCAATTAAAATAATATCTATAGTTTAATACGCGTACAAGGAAGTCATGTGGTGTCCACATCAGATATTTCGTACTTTATTTGCAGATTGATCCAAAACTAAATGATATCAAATGTTAAGAAATAGAAAACATGTTTCCATAGTTCAATTAAAGGGCTAGAATTGTAATATCAGTAAAATAGTACAAAAATTCGTTAACATTTTGCTATTTTCAATCCTACCTAGGTTACTCATTTTCACTTGTTCAAATTTTATATGTTTTATAGAGCTTATAGTTTATACTTTATTACAATAAAAATACGGTTGTCAGCAGATGTCTCTACAATTGTTCGTAGTCTGTTTTAATATATAATATAATGATGTTCCATCATTCCGTTTCGGAACATAGGGGCCGGGCACACCGAGCCGCAGTTTTTACACTGCTGTACTGCTGGTTTCTTTTCATCATCATCTGTGGCGCTACAGCCCAAATTGGCCCGGGGCTTACCGGACACACCGATCCGCAGTTTTTACACTGCCGTACTGCCGGTTTTCGTAGTGAAATGCTACATTATTTAAGACGTATAAGTGACTAGCTTATAGCGCCCGAGTGTGATAAATACATGTAACTGTATTTTATATTTAACGACAAATCACACATTGTCGGCAGGCGAATTCGAACTGACGAACCTTGGTTCGGGTGACGTCACAGTATGTTAAAGAGATGTGCATTAACACGCTCGGCCACCGCGCCTGCTTTAATAATAAATAAAGGGAAATTAAATAAATTTTGACAGTTAAAAATAATGACAATATTATACTGATGTTGACAAAATATCCTATGTTTTATAACAATTACATTATACATGATTTTTGGTTGTCCGCTAGATCGAAGCTGTCTTTTTTTATTTTTAAATGCATTGCCGTTAGAAGATTATGCTTCCGTGTCTATTTTTGACACTGATCGCCTAGACAAAAGACAGATGAAATTCACAAATTTCGTATTAATTTTGTCTTCGTTTTGACGTTTATTTGGGTCATTCTTAATCATGGAAATATACTTCCTAGAATACCAACACCACATTTTAGCGAAATCGAACTATAGTTAACTGTAATTGGGATTAAATTTCTGTTGTTCAGAGTAACATAAATAAATAAATAAATAAATATTTTCCAGGCTTCACTTCTCGTTGGTTTCCTTAATGTAATCCTCTTGAAAATTATAAATATACCGGATTAGATTTTTTGCAAGATCGTGTTACGGCTCTAAATATAAACTATCGATTGGACGGATACAGTTCAGTAAACTTTGGTAGGTTAGGTTACATTCCTGTAAAGTAATTTACTTATAGCCACCAATTATGTAACAAAAGCTAATCCTACAGAAATGCTCTTTGACGAGCAGTCGCAGAATAAATAAATTACTGCCATCAATGGAAAGCACCAAACATTCTTTTACTATCTAGCTTTGTGGTTTGTTTTAGCTAAACCTACTCTTTTTACTCACTGGAACAAATTCAAGAACTGAAAATAATAAATGAAAAATAATTACTTAATTAAAGAAGACTAAATTAGCGGATAGTAACAATCAGGTTTAGAAGACGGATTATTCACTAATTTTTAATCATAGGTTGGTAGCAAGAGGTCTTTTTAATGTTTATTTTAGCTAAACCAGTGGGTATGTATACTAAGATTCAAATAATTTATTACAAGCTTGAAAATAAAATACATTTAATTTTATAAACTTTTATACCAACATACCAAAGTACCTAAGAGAATATATCAAAATTCGTAATGAAATGTTTTCCTTTCCTAATTTCTGATATTGTGGTACTGGTTTTCCAAATTTTGTTCAGACTTAGTAAAAAGGTTGCGAAAGACTTTATTTGTAATTTTGAAAACTACTGAGCTCAGTTGAAATGTAGATTTGACAACTTTGTCTATAATGAAGTTGACATTAATAATATAATTTATTTTGCACAAAATTTACCCAAAAGTTATTTTTTGTCACATGTGCACTGAAATTAAAATCTTTTTCAGGTGGTTTCATTATCGGCCCGTTTCTGGCCGGTAAAAATTTTGTAGTCCTAAAACTGACTGGTAAAAATTGTATAATTGCATAATGATAATTATATCACAAAACAAGACACGCATTAAAAAAGAGTCGTTTCAATGCACTTGTGACAAAAGTTCTGTATGTTGCTAGACTGGAACGTCTATTTTAACTTGTATAAAGTTGGCAACTCGTTAAAACATAGCTCATTTATTTTTTTCACATGATTGTTCATAGCTAATATCAAAAATGAGTCTTATATTGTCCATAACAATGGAAAATTATTGTGATGTTCTTTCGTCAATATTTTCGTTGTACGATTTATTCTAAAATAAATACTACCAGCTTATTATTATAAAATTTGGGTTTAACGCGCGTGAATTACATTGATTGATTTAAATTTTTCATAAAACTTCTGGGCTATTAAAAGCTTCATACAGTTTAATGGTTTTATTCAAGCTAGGTTGGTTTCTTAAAAGAGTTTTGATATTGATGGTAAATGGAATTTTTTATGAATTGTTGTAGTTTAATGGACAATTAAAATACTTAATAGATTCCTGGAAAATCGATTATTCGGTTGTGTTTCTGACTTGAAATTAACAAAGGTTTCAGAATTTTCTACAATTAATCAAATTTTTTACCTACTAATTTCTTTTTCATTCTAGGATTATGAAAATAATTCAATTTGATCTAGGAATTTTTAACAACATAGTAAACAGAATTAAATTGAAAAATTCCAATATTAAAAGTTTAATTCAAAAATAAATTAAATTTAGAAGCATATTATATTTTTCATAAAGTTTAAATATCAGTTAAAACAGGAAAAATCAATACGGCAAACATAATTTTTATGCTCGCATATATCACTACTGATGATGTTTTAGTGAATATAACAATGAGCTATTTTAATTTGTTTATCATTGAAACTGTTATTTTATTAATATTGGCACAATATATTACCAAAGTTGTTAATCGTTTTTATATTCGTTTCAAAATATCATAATTATTATATCCGGTTGTAGTTATGCCATTTGATGGTTCAAACTGTACTAAATATAATTATTATTTTTGCTGTTGAGAAAATCTTCGCCGCTTTCATTTTGACGACTATTATTTGAGTGACAAATTAGCCTGACAATTATTTCGTAGCAATATAAAAAATAGGAAATTCTTATTTTTAATTTATTAATATTCTTAGTTTATTTTTAAGGAATGAATTTTACATTTAAGTGTTGTTGTAGCAAATTCAAGAAATCCATATTAACAGGCAGATTATAAAACAGATTAGTTTAAAATACTATTTTTAGTTTCAATTTTAACTAAGTTTTTAATTCTTAAAAATACATGATTATTATGACAACAAGTGTTAAAACGGCAAAAATACAACCTAAATTATAATTTTATGGAAAGTTTTCCTTTTTAAAAAAATTAGTTTTATACCTTGCCGTGGCTAAAAACACAATTGAAAAATCTAGAATGAAATTCTTGAGCGTCAAATTTTTGCAATATTTTAAATTGTCACTTGATCTTTCTCATCAAATAGTTGTTAAATATTATTATGGGATAGGTGGCTCAGTGGTATCGAATCAGACTGTGGACTTGAGAGCCCGGATTCGAAAAACTACACCTGTGGCTTTCCCTCCACCAACATATTTGAAGGCCGTGATTTTACGTCTGGTAACCACATTTCACACGGACAAATATATAACTTACCGAGATCTGCAAAATGTTTCGGATAATTGAAAATTCTATATTTAAGTAGTATATTTTTTCCATTTGGGGCCTTTGCTATTGTATTCACTAGGTATGAGAAAGAATTTTAGAGAAAACTCTGAAATTGGTCTAAAATAAAAAACTCGAAAAGTAAAAATTAAAAAAATCGTTTTCAATTTGCTTATTATAAGTGAACTCGGTTACGAGAAATTCAATGTCTTTGAGCACATCTTTATATCTTGTTCAGTTTGTAAGATATGAACTCTTTCTTTAAATTTTACCTCTTCGGATTTTTTATATTTATATCTCAAAAATTATATGAGATATGAAGACAAGCTAAGAAGTAGCTAAGTTTCTCTTGTAAACAGTTTCGTCGGGATATCATGTTGTAAGAAGGCAAGTACGATCAAGACTTTTTTCGTGGTGTAGATATGAATAGAACAGCATTGTCAGCATTCGGGAGAACAGAGAAATACGAGAGCATAGCTATACAGGAAGTAGTCTGGAGTAGTAGTGATTTCCGCGATGGGACGGAACTTAATCGAGCATCGAGGGATTAATGCGGTTGCGTTCTTCCCAACAAGTGGCGTTCCGGCTTTGCGTAATCATTTATAAGGCGAACGCCAGCGGTAACAAGGTATAACATTTCGTAACTGGGCGGACGAGTATTTGCGGATTTTAAGCTGCCGACATTCGGGATTTATCGGAACCGTTTTAACCCTTCACGGAACCGGTTCACCGGCGTTCGTAATTAAGCCACACTAATCTCCTACCATTCTGGATTTCGTTTCCGCTCTCTTCACTCTTCGTCGCGACGCTGCTGACACTATAATGGGAACCTAAACAAGAGATGCATTCCAAATACACTTATGTAATCACTAACAAACAAACATTCATTATTTATTCACTGCCTGCTCTTACTCCTAGCAGATGCAACTATAGCGTCATGACGTTTTAAGTTCTTCTAAGTTATATTCTATACGAACAAAATTTCAAAAGTTTCTAATTTAATACACATCAAACTACAAATTTTACAGCTATTGAATGTGTAAATGGCAAACGTAATAGTTATTAGGTAGCAAGTGAGTCGAGTTATCATTTTTGTAACAACATTTTTATATTTATTTATTTTGTAACATTCACAATATACATACAAGGTGTAATATAAGTAATAAATATTACTATTATTTCCAGAAATAATAATTTAATCTAAATAATTACAAAAACGTTTCGAGGGTATATGATTGCAGATATTCTGACAAATTAGATATTTTTTATCCAGTCATTTTTTCACAGTGATCCCGGATGAAGGAATATAAACAGAAACATATAAAAAATAATTATACTTTATTACAATAAAATTGAGAAAATTCGTGTTGAATAAATGAAATTTTACAGATTTTTACCGGAAATGGATTTTGGAATCTAAGTAGATAGTATCAATTGTTTAAAATTTCAAATTTATATTTTTATCTCTTTTAATACCAACGATAAATTGAAGTCCAAAAAATATATAAACTAAAATGTAATTTCATCTGAATCGGTACAAAATATACCTATCAAATTTTACCAATGATAATGTGTAATCGATATAACATTGGAAACAATAAAATGTTGATAGATTTTGTTTCTATGAAATATTATTTAAATAATTGCAACATGTCTTTTATTGTTTTTTTTTATGATACAAAAATCGGGACAGAAATAAAAAAATACTTTTAGGCAAATAAAGTGCACTTTATTCCCCTAGGCAGTTTATATTAATTTGACACGACTATCCATAACGCCAGCCATCGGGACTGGGACGAAAATCTTTCATTCAAAATTTAATCATACCCAAGAAAAACTCAATTTATAATTTATAAAACGTCAAAACAAAGTGCTCTGTTTTGATGAAAATGAATTTGAAATGAATTTTATAACAAGTTTGCAATTGAATCTTGACTTCTTTTATTTCTTAAATACTGTTTGCATCAGGAGAGCTTAAAGTATGAGCAAAATAACCGTAATGATATTTCTGTTGCAGAAACGTAAATTAAACTTGATATTCAACGAAACTATAACTCAAGTTTATTATTACTTCGTCGTTCTGTAATACAAGAAAAAAGTTTTCTATATACAATTTTAAGCTAATATACAAAATATGACTGGAAATACATTTTAATGAAAATATATCGTTAGAGAAACATATTCTTTTATAATAAATATAGTTGTATAAGCTTTATGAAATACAATATTTAAATGAAATTTTTAATGTTGTACCTATATCAGTAGATATTTTACATATATTTACTAGCTGAACTGTGAAAATTATGTAAATTCCCTAGACAAATAATGTACAATTATGCCTCTAGGGAGTTTACATTATTATTATTAAATATTATTTCGGCAGTTCAGCTGACAAATATATTTAAAATGCAATAGAGTACAATGATACAAATAAAAAATCTAAAAACATCTGCAGAAGCTACATCAACAATTTCTTGGGTGTTTTCCGAGAGTCTTCGCTGTATGCTTGATATACGACCTTAGAAATATAATGTAATTTCATATAAACAAACTTGTTCTCATACATTTTCACTGTTGACAAGGAATTTAACTTTTATGTCAAAGACTAGTAATAATTTTAAAATTAATAAATATCAAACTAAAATATAAATAAATTATTATTTTTTCGTTTTTAATCTTATTTGATCATGCAAAAAATTGTATATATACCTCGGAAGAGAATGCTATTTTTACCTCAATGATTTATAGCTCTCGGGCTTCGCCCTCTGGTTACAAATTACAGATGTATAATATAATATTAAATCAGTTATTAACAGAACAAGTAAGTGCATATTATATTGTTATACTTTAGAGGTTTACTCGTATTTGTTAATTTTGCATATAAAGCAACCTCCTTTCGATCAATACGCCTGTTGTTTTACTTTTTATTGGTTTATTTATAGGTACAAAATTAGAAATTTCATTTAAATATTGTATTTCACAAAGCTCATACAACTATGTTTATCATAAAAGAAATAGAAAACTCTTTTCACGTGTTATAGAAAAGCAAAGTAAAAATAAATTTGAATTACAGTTTCGTTGAATATCAAGTTTAATTTACGTTTCTGCAACAGAAATATCATTCCGGTTATTTTGCTCTTACTGATAAAAGTTGAATTTGTTTCACTTAACTTGTTTTTAATGATAAAATTTCCCCGATGCAAAAAGTATTTTAGATATAAAAGCAGTCAAGATTCAATTGCAAACTTGTTATAAAAATGATTTGAAATTCAGTTTCATCAAAGCTAAGCACTTTGTTGTGACATTTTGTAAATTATAAATTGAGTTTTTCTTGGGCATGATTAATTTTCTGAATTAAAGATTTTCGTCCCAGTCACGATGGCTGGCGTTATGGATAGTCGTGTTTTATTCCAGCATCGTGCTAAATTAATGAACACATTTTGAAACTCGCCTCGTTAATATAATATAATGAGCATGGAGATCATTCGTTAACCATCGTACTTGTTAATTATGCTTGATTAAAACAGACTCCTCTGGTTTATTCATCTTTTTCTTTCTAGCAAATAAAAATATTGCAGTTTCGACTATTCAAATTCAAACTTCGTAGAGGCAGAATAAAGTTGATTACTCAGCAAATATTCCTTGATATTGTACTCGTACCTATTGAATTAGCTAATATAGTTTTTTAATAACGCAGCCATACGTTAAATGTCATTTCAAAATGATAACCTCTAACATTTTTATAACAATTTGGAAGTATTTACAACGACAGATAATTATTTTATAATATTATTATTAAAATAACTTAATGATAAGGTCAATATAAAACGAAATAACAATTTGGTAAGGTAATCTCGGTAATGGATATGTACCTCTGAGGCTCCCCCTCCACTAACATCTTCGGGGGCCGTGAATTATCGGCTGGTAACCGCACTTCACGTGAAGAAATATATCACTTACCGAAATCTGCTTACGGCAGAGTGCCACGCCCAGTAATAGATAAAAAGCGTGATGATATATTTATTTTTTTAAAAAGAGTGAAAGGAAGGAATTACAAAATTCAGTTTATTTCTACGTTAATAATTTTTATTTTTGCCTGCTCATATCAGCAATGAACTACATAATTAAATAAAAGATGTAGGCCTGAGACAGAGTTTAATTATTTTCGCAATTTTAATTTGAAGTAATTTTCTGTAAAGTAATTAGTAAAGTAATGGCAGTAAAAACTAAAACCTTTTATTATTTATAGTATCTAGAAAATGGATAAATATAAGATTTTCTTATGTTTCTTTTTTCTACGATAAAAGCACCGAGTTCCAAATGTTTAGAATTAAAAGTAAATCCAATAACTCCAAATTTATTCATATATGTACATTGAAATAGGTTTAAAATAAATAACGATTTAAAAAATATATATTCGTACCAAATGATATACAAATTTAGATAAAATCAGAAAATTGTGTAAAATGTTGTTAGTCATCTTAGCCTTGATTAGGTTTTAACATGTTGTTATCTAGCAATATAACTTAACATCACTTTATGCATCCAGGTCTTGGAACAATATTTAATTTTTAAAGAATTAAATCAAGAAAAAGTTCAATTTTATTAAATTTGAAAATATTTTAATTTAATTTAATGTGTTATGTCCTATGTTATATTTAAATAAAAAGTATTTATTTTAAAAGTTAAACTATTTTTCTTAATACTTAATACTTTTTTGGTAAAAACTAGATATTTTTAAGGATATTTTTCTTTCAAGAAAAAAAAATCTATACTTATCCACTTTGTAGAAATAAGTTAAACAAAATGTTTTAATTGATTTAGATGCAGAATTTAATTAAATTAATTTAAACTTTATTATGTAAATTTTAAAAGAAATTGTAGTGGAAAATGTATTTCCCCTGCCGAATTTTGTTTGAGATACCATTTACTTACTTTCTTTTCCAGATCCGGGAAATAATGACATAAACATCACCGTATGTAACATAATTTGTACATTCTAAAAAGTGTGAAATGAATAAATCTGTTATTTTGTATACCATTATAAATTTATGTTTTCTATTTGTCGGCAAGAACATTAAATTAAAAATGCATAATTTCTGTTTAATTGCAAATAGAGAAATTGGAATAATTTTATTTGCATGCATTACATACATCGACCGTTCTAGAAAGTGCATTACATAATTTTGCATATTTCGATTGAGTCTGTACTGAGTGATTGATGTTAATTGATGACGTTTGATGTTGAAACTTCAGCAGGGGAAATATAAAATGGCTTGTAATTCAGAAATCAAACAACGCAGTGTCGTTCACAAAGCTGTATATTTAAATATTTAAAAAAAATACCGATCATCTTTATACAAAAATTTAGTTCGTCATTGGCCACTTGGGCAGTCATATATTTTCGCAGGGATGAAGTATCTTTATTTTCATCTATTCGTAAAAACTGGTACTTTTCATTTCATAATGTAAAAAGCTTAATAATTGTTATTGTAATTAATGTAATGTAGATGTTAACTACGTTTAGAAATGCTAATTTTAATCCGATGCTTAGGTAAAAGATAACATCGCATTTCATATCCTGGCAAAGGTATTTAATATTGTAATGAAAAATTATCAATGTACGTAATTTGATAACAAATTCTAAGTTGTGAAGCGTGATCAAATTAAGTTTCCGTGTCGACTATGCTAGATCCCTAAGAATAAAGAAAAGAGAACGATAAGGGTTTCAGTAACCCAACAGTTTTCATGAACCAACGAGAAATAACACAAAAGCAAAGGTTAGTGAAAGAAAGGCTATTTTAAGTTAAAACATCCCGCAGTGGGTAGTGTTACGGATACGGATATGGTATCCCGGTATCCGAACCGAAGCGATCTTTAACGTCTTTCGCAGCGAGAGAGCAGGCGTCAGCCGACAGCGTACATAAAGTTGTAGCCTTTAATGAATCCATGTGTAAATGTTTTGTTTCGTCGCAAAACCAACAAAGGCCGAGCGAGGGTGGAAATTAGCAACATTCGTGCGAGAAGCGAGAGGCGTGAGGCGACCTCACTGTGCAAATTACTAAACAATTTCAAACGAGCAACATAAAACATGTTTGTCACGTAGAGAGCGCGTTGTCAAACT
Organism: Pterostichus niger; assembly: GCA_947425015.1. Lineage (NCBI taxonomy): Eukaryota > Metazoa > Arthropoda > Insecta > Coleoptera > Carabidae > Pterostichus > Pterostichus niger. Next base: position 3,043,321 of record OX380335.1, read on the forward strand.
TCTGTATAATAACGACTGCGTCGCGATAAAAGCGCCAACAAAACACATTTACATTTCAGTGGAGGTGGGATGATCTGCGAGAGCGATGACGACGGCCTGTTCGTTAGCATGCCCCGCGCGAGATTACCCGGTAATGACGGCTCATCTGCGCCAGCCGCCGCCAACCGCCGCCGCCACGCAACACCTTGCGGCGAGGCGATTTGCGCCGCTAAGTTTCCGACCCTGGGGAACGCCCGTGCCACGTTATTGCCGCGTCTTCAACCACATATGCTGGGGCATCAGCTTCACCACTCACTGCTGACTTCACCAGGCTCCAACATGTGATATATAACTTATACTCAAATATATTCTATCTACAAATTCTTGCAGTTTCACCAACCCGATTCTTTATATATTGAAAACTATGTTGGACACGGTACGATATTTCCTTGATTGATTTTTGTACGTATTATGTCATATGTAGACTTGTAAACTTTTACCATTGGTTAAATAATTTTATGAATACGATTATAAGTCTATGGCTAAGTTTTTCAAATTCCACTACACATAAATATAAAAAACTTGTCAGGCTATTATCGGAATAATAAATTTAAATGAAGCCTCTCAACACCTTTATTCTCCCTTGTTTCTGCGCCCCTGGGACATAAAATTCTATATAAGCATACGAGAAAGTAGGTATAATACATTTTCTGTTCACAGTTCATCCAAAAGTAAATCAATTGAAATCATCACATTCAAAGAAATATTTGTGACAAAAATACGTCATATTTTGAAGTATCAATAGAGCACGGAAGAAGTATGCAAGCTTTCCTGGAAATATGATATCACATCGAGTTTTTTCAGCGACTGCGGCAAAGCTTTGAAAAAATGAATAAATAAATGTGGTGGTGCGAGCAAACGCAGGGAAACCGACGGTGGTGGCGTTGGCGGTATGAGATGCTGGAAGCTCGACAAGCAGCAGCTGCGAAGTTCCCGTCCCTATTTCTCACAAACGTGGAAAGTTCAAATGCACCATGTGCAGTATGCATTCTGTTTTGGATTTCACTGCTTTTTCTCGCAGAATTCATAATTGTCGCCAGATGGTCGTTCCGCATATTTGAACTTACAATTTGCAATTTTCATTACACTGGAATATTTTTCAAATACACAAATACAACTTAGTTGAGATAATTTAGAACGTACGTATTCGAGGTCGGCAAAAATATTCGCTATCCAAATCTGATCTGATCCGAAGTCGGACATAATTAGAAAAATAAAGTTTCTAATATATTTTTTTGTTAAACAAACAAAAATATCGCATCGAAATCATAGCTTGAGAATTAAATTTTATATTTAAGCTTATAACTAGAGATGGGCGAATATCAAATTTCTCGAATTCGAATATCGAATACGAATATTAATCAGTTCTCGAATATTCGAGGTACCTGAATATTCGAATACTCCTAAAAGTTAATTTATGTATTATTAATAATGATTTAATTATGTCCTCTTCATTATTTGAATGAAATTGTTAAGATAAAATAAAATTAAAACAAAAAGTACAAACAAAAAAGAAAAAGACGAAAACTTCAAATTTAAGGTGAAACGTACGGGCTGATGTTGGCGAAAAACAAATTTGAAATATGGTACGTCTTCATGGTTTTGAAATAAAATATCTTTGTTAACTTCAAAGTATTTTAAGTTTATGTACAAATGATAAAGAAAAATATAATAAAAAATTTAGATCAACATATGGCGCGATATTCGAGGTATTCGAATGTTCGCTATACTGACGTTAATATTCGAAAATCTCGAATATCGAATAATGTTAATATTCGCGGCATTCGACTTTTCGCGGATGATATTCGCCCATGTCTACTTATAACCTAAAATCTGAAGTTAAGTTTAATAATTGGCCATACTCAACTAGCGATAGCATAACTTTATTGATGGATCTCTTTTAATTTTTAGTAGAATTTATAACAAATCCGTAGTAATTAAAATAAATCATAATTTAATTCAAAGTAAATTTAATTGAAACATTTTTCTAAAATATTATAAATTCATATGTTTGCAGTTGTTGTAGATTTGTATTGGTCTAGCAGTTATTTCATATGGAATAAATAATAACATATATGAATGTAAGTCAAAAAACCTAATTAAAATGGAACAACAACAGGCCTAACGAAGTTGCTAATAACTTATTCTGTCAAATAAAAAATATCGTATTAGCAATCATATTTCAAATTATGAAAATTTTATTAAGTCATTTTTTATGTACTTTTTTGTTAGACTTATAAATTTATTAGAAACTTTGTTAGGAGAAATATCGGCGTTAACACCGATCAGAGGTCTAAAAAAATGGATACACACTGTCAGTCAATTGTTCAAATATATAACAATAAATGAAAAAAAAGATCTCCAAAATTTAATACAAAAAAGAAAGGCAAGTTTGCATGAGTGATGAGTGCTTTTATTAAGTTAATGATTTACGGCCTACAGAATACTGAAAGAAATATGAAAGCAAAATTATATGCACTTGTGTCATTAATGAAGAAGATATTATTTATGCTCAAGTAAATTTCGTTGGAAAAAGATTTGGGACGTAACAAAAACCCATGGGAACTCTGCGAAACGAGGCGAAAGAGAAAAGAAACAATGAAACTGAGCAACACGGAAGAAACGAAGCAGACGCGATGTTGAGTAAAAAGTTCGATCTTCATTACGACAAACTGAGAGATGGGTACATGGATGCGAAACTTTCGGATGCAATGTCTTTCAGATTCAGTGCGGTTAATAAGTAGTACTAACTTTAAATTTGCTTTTTTTATACACAAATAAACACTTTCATAAAAATAAAGATGCCTGGGAAACATATTCAAATTTCGTTGATAAGACAAAAGAAATAAAAAGAAGGACACTATAAATATAACAATTTTAACTAAATTTTACTGTGGAATAGGAAAAGTAAAATAACAAGGAAAATATCCATTTTTAAAACATAGATAATATATTTTGTAAATTAGTATCCAGTAATTATATGTCTTCTATTTACAACATATAATATGTTCTTGAATCTTTAAATACTATTTTTTCATATTAATATTTTCAACATTTAATGCAATTCACATTTATCAACTATCTATTATTTAGGTCCTTTCTCAAGATTTTGTTGTTATCTACATGAAAAATATTGTTATTGGTTGTAATACTGATTTTGACATTAAACTTATTGCATGATGTATAATTCAAATATAAATGGAGCAGAGAGTAAAAGACCTCACAACAACGAAGTGAGGTCGCAGAAGAAAAAGGAAGGTAGGTCGTCGTGTCGACGATAACAAGACTGAATATTCAGTTTTCGGTAATTTCCTTTTTGTGTTCGGCTTGTTTACGGCCAACCGTGTTTTATTCAACTGAAAGTATTGAATTTCCTGACGGCGTAACGACCTGACCGAAATAACAAAACGTGCCAATTTTCAGCACTTATATTCTCGTAAAATCTAATTAAAATCCACCACTAAACACGAACAACAATTTCATAACGGACAAACTTATAATTTTCCGTAAGAAATTTCAAGATACTTATTTCTAGAACACGCCTGTGCGCCTATGCTTGTGCCATAACCTTTTGTTCACGATCGCGTGATCAGCCGTTATCATTAATACAATCCGACGGTGTCAGTGCTTCTCAAACATTCCAGCTAAACTACAACATCGAAATCGATAATACTTTCTTATATGGGCATTCTGTTACTTTTATACAGTACATACACTATACAATTTTTTATTTTTGCTGTTGCTATTGGCAACAGTCTGCAAACTACTCGTATTTTATATTTGGCTACTACATAACTACTTGATTTATATCACCATTTAGTGTCCATAAAATTGCACTTTATTGGACTAGTACGATAAAATAGCAAAATTAGACACCTGTTAAAGTAAAAAAAAATTATATCTAATTCAATCATTTACAACCTTTGCATTTAATGCAACTTCTTTATTTTACTGTCAATGCCAATAAATTTAAGATAAATAATTACATATACCTAATAATTGAATTAATTCCTTTGCATTTAATACATCTTCTTTTATTTTTTTTTAGGATACTCTTAAGTCTTCATTCGGAATGAATACATTTTTCCACATTTTTTGATAAATAAATAGCTATAGCAGATCACAAATGTCGAAATTTACACTCAAACCATCTCAGCTGACTTACAAGCCCATTCATATAACAACATTTTTCAAAATCTCACCATACACTTCCTCAATTTATATAAATTATACTCACTGGCATTTGTTACTATGATTTTCATATATAAAAGATAACGAACCAGGGTTCACAGCAATAAGGGGTTTGTATGAAATTTGCAGTCTACAGGATTCAGTTTATACCTTGAGACATATTCATAATCTTACAATAAGTTTGAAATATAAACACGAGTCGACTTAAAAAACAAAATATCCAAAAATATATAGATTTTTAAGCTTTTCTCCTCCTGAACCGACTACTGCATCAACGGTTAAAGGTGAAATCGATATTGCGTGTGTTACTTTTTGATAAGTTGTATGATATTTAATATATTGTAAATGTTAACCATGAAAAACGCAGTTTTGCAAATATACAGCTTCCACTAAGAAAGAAAGCACAAATATACATAAATTTTTAGATGAAATGGACATGGGTGGTCTTTTTAAAATTGTGCTTTAAATAATAAGGTATACTTAAGTCATACAGTAATACATAAAAAAATGATGAAAGTCTTTCTTGTTTGGATCAGGTAGGATAAAGATTACTTTGTAAAATTATTACAATAAGCGAAAAGATTTATTTTTGAAAATGAACCTTGTCGGCCACATAGGGGTTAGATGGTTTAGAACTCGAACCCGACGGCATATTGCTACGGCACTGATCTCGCACCGCCAAAAGTTACATTTTAAACTTGGTTTAAATAATTGAATATTTGACAGCAATTATTAAAAATGACAAGTAATTTCGCTTTGGTTTTATTATATTTAGCAGGCGTGGTGGCCGAGCGTGTTAAGGCACATCTCTTAGCATACTGTGACGTCACCCGAGCCAAGGTTCGTCAGTTCGAATCCGCCTGCCGACAATGTGTGATTTGTCGTAAAATATAAAAAATACAGCTACATGTATTTATCACACTCGGGCGCTATAAGCTAGTCACTTATACGCCTTAAATAATCTGACAAAAGAAACCGGCAGTACGGCAGTGTTAAAACTGCGGCTCGGTGTGCCCGGCCCCTATGTTCCGAAACGGAATGATGGGACTCATTATTATTTATTATATTAAATCTGTTATGAAAATCCCAGGATTTACCTCTCATAACCAATTTTACAATGATATTTTTTCATACTCCAATTTTAAATTTCTCTTTTCGAAAGAATGAATTTTTTATCTGATAAAAATATTTACTGCTTGAATATTTCAAGTAATTTGATCATTAATATCACGGTAAACAGAAAATATTAAATGAATAAATAATTACATATTTGCACAAATATTTGGTGTATTCAACATGTACTCGTAGCACAGGTATATTTATAGATAGCTACTCCATTGATTAATATTATAAATCGATAGCGAAACAGTATTCTGAGATGATATCGAGTACGGAGTTCATTTTATAACTTTGCATAATAAGTACGGTAATTTCGGTTAGTACCGCATAATGACGCTGCGAACGGCAGAAGACTGCAGGCCGGTGATAAGGCAGACTGAATCGACTTTGATATACACTTGAAATATGCGGTCGGAGCGTACTCATTACTTCTGCTGACTGCTAAAAGATTTGCTGCTATCAGAAACCGATAAAAATAAATTCGTATTCATTATGCGACTGACTTGTCTACTTCTATAGAATAATATCATCGTAAAAACTTGCAAAATAAATTATTTACTAGAATACTTACATAAATCTTGCGAGAATTTATTCAAAGTACCGGAACAGTGAAAATGAACGTAAATTGTTTTTATTTAATAAGAACACGTCAGTAAGGCGTCGTACAGGATTCGTAAGCTGTTTCAAACTATCTACTCATCCTGTAATTGAATACTTTCCTAACATTTTACGTAAATAACTATTCATAATTATATACCTTTAATATAACCATAACCATTAAAAATAAAACAAAAACACAAACCTCCTTACATACATACATACATACATACATAACATCACGCTATATCCCATTAAATGGGGTAGCACGAACCCGTCAACATTCTCATCCTGACACACGATACTCCTTTCGACCACATTAACACTTCCTCCATACGAACTCTTTTTTTTCTCACAACCAAAATACATCATCACGCAACAAACATTCATCCATTCGCTCCTGTACATCTGTTTCGTAAATCTTCACTTACGCCCACTTCTCTAACGACGAATCTATAAGAAATGAAGGCAGCATTTCCTGCGCTTGTTTAAAAATACATTTAATACAATTGCAGTTACACACTGTACAGTAAAAACTCCTTACAAGAAACATAAAAACAATAAACAAATTAAACAACAAAACAAAAAGTACTGTTACTTTCATTATGGAAAGTGACTAAATTTATAGAGGAAAATAAATATTTTCCTGTAAATAAATGTGCAGGCCTGGATGCCAATGATACATTTTCATAAATTGTATGGTTTAATTGGGGTAAGGCCACTCTAAAATTAAAAAAAAAAAATATTTTTTTTATTTGCTTAAATTATAGTTTAAAACCTTAAGAATAAGGGACAATTAATTTAAATGTCGCGCGGAAGTATTTCAGAGCGAAAAAAGCATATATCTATTAGTACTAGTATATATATATATATATATATATGACTCGAAACTTTAAACACATTTTTTTCGAAATCATATTTTCAAAATCGGGCGAAAAGAAATCTGAAATACTGAATCTTTTTATTTCTTATTCTAGATATAAAAAACTCAAAAACTACGGGGGCTTTTTTTAAAAAGTGCTTCAATCGTTTTTATGGTCGTTTTTATACAGAAATTTAGTCCCAAATAATGAACTTTTTTTTCAAACAGCGCCATTTTGTTAAAAATCAAAATTTTCGTAGTTCCGTAGTTTTTTAGAGTATACATCAGAGATTTAGAAAACATATCCCTTTTTGTTCAAGGTCCATTGCTGTTCCCGGAATGTTTTCGCCCGATTTGCCCTACGCGCCGAAAGGAGTCGCCATTTTTTTTAATTCCTGACTACAATTTTGAATATTATCTTTAAAAAAAATTGAAATAAAGGTTAAAGAGCGCTAAATAAAGATCCAAAAACAATTCTTAAGCAGCACGTTTAGATTTCGTTAAAAAAAATCTAGAAAATGACCCTATTTTTCCTTGTCTAGAGTGGCCTTACCCCTTAAGTTATGATTTAGTGTCATCTGTGCAGCTTTGGTTTAGATAAACTAGGCTTTGTTAAATGTTATATTTAAACCGCAATGGCACAAACAGCCATTACAGTTCTAGAGATCCCAACGCTAGCTAGTCAAAAAAAGTACTCTATATTAAAAATAATAATTTTAAAAAAATCCATACAACGGTATATCATTCTTCGATGTATTATCGCCAAATCGTCTTGTGTACCGCATCACATGCCGCTGATGTTAGTTGGAGTAGTAGCAACCATGCGCCTAATTCGGGCCGCGAAGTGTTCGTTGCCATTGACGCGCGGCGGGTGTAAGTAATTCAGGTGGCAGGTTCCCGTCGGCTGGGGCGATTAGAGTACATTCCACGGCCACTTCCGGTCGTTGCGCAAAGCGCCCTGGTTCGCAGCTGGTGAAGACTGCGCTGTTCCCATTATCCATGGACACAAGTTCACAAGCAAGCACAGCGTACACCTTACACGCATACACACAAACAGAGGCGTCGACTTTACAAAATTTTGTGGGGTAAAATTTCATTCATTAATTTTATATATTTAAGAATAAAAACTATTACACAATATCAACATCATTTTTTTAAAGAATAATATCAAAACTATGAGATGTTGGCACTTGGTGAAACATTATGAATAAGAATAAAGAACGTATTCATAGCGGCTTAAATGTCCTCAATGACCAGTTGATTTGTTTCATTCGGATAGTATTAAGATCTTTGTAAATGAACTTTACCGTTAATCACTGTACTATATAAACTGTGTGTAACTTGTATTTTAATCAGTCAACGTTCTGAAGATGGCCTAATAAGCCGAAATCGATCAACTTGTTAATAAATAATTTTGTGAAACTACATCAAGTGTCTACGTTCTTTATTCTTATTTTTTTTAAGTGTAACGCAAGTTGAATTATACCACTAACTTGTATAATATCTAAAAGTAGCATTGAATGACTGCGGCTAGATTTTGTAATTGTTCGGATGGACTTCATACCGTGTATCAAATTCTGGAGATAAGATTTATACGTTTGATATATTACAATATAAATTTGTTTATATCAGTGAGCAGAAAAATTCAAAACAAACATATATAAAATACAAAATAAATCTGCAAACTGACAAAAATAAAGAGTGCAAAACTTATTCCGCGCTACAAACATATTTGTAGACACCAGCCATTATACGAGTACAATAGGCCTCCAGGTCAATGTATGTAAGCCTGAGAATAAGAAAACTATAGAGGGAGTATGTGTGTAAACGAAAAACACAGCGGGGATTTCATCCACCATCTTACTCGATTCATGTTACATATGTATGATTGTTTATAAGTGAATTACTATTTTTTAAATTTATAGTATGTAGCATAGTGAACAGTGTTTTAATATATATTTATAATTTTCCTTGTCCTTTCATTTAAAATATAGAGTCGACTAATATGGAGGCGACTTAAATCTCCTTCCGTTCCAACACTTCAATAACATTACCCATACATGCCATTTCATGCTCCCCCTACCCTGTATTCTTCACCCTGAGATGTAGACAGATAGGCTATGCGGGTTTCAGGTAGTATTCATTTCAGTGAACCATACCTAGTCCCATTTGATTACAACAATGGAAGCTGACAAAAATGAAAAATCACAACAATGAGAGATTACAACAAAGACAAATTTTAATTTTAACAAACATATAATCAATGGCTGGTAGCAGGTAACATAAGCTCTGTTTTTGAGTGTTTTAAGAGCACGGTTTAAACATGTTAGACATAGCTAAAACACCCAAAAACACAGCTCTTAGAACAGGCAAAAACAGAGCTTGTGCTACCAGCCAATAAGTTTAACATGTACATATTCATTGTTGCGCTAACTGAATTCATCAACACAAATCTTTGGCATATATGTAGTTTGAACAGCAACTTGTACTACAATGAAAGCTAATAATTACAAATTTAATATTTTAGTTTCAAATTTATATTAGACTAACATTTTTTTTGTAACTATGTACTTCATATAACGACGCCAATGCTCATACACACAACAGTGTTTTTATTTGATTAACATCGGCCTCCAGACTTGACCGAACACTACCCACCCCCGACGGATGTTTTGTATGTGGTGACTGGTGACGATGTCGGTGTGACAGAAGATCGATGTGATTTCACTGAAATCATTTACAATTTACACTCTCTATTCATACAAGTTCAATGCCGGCACTAGGAAATAAAATTAGTGAGATCTTTTTATAGACCGTTACAATTTGAAATGGGACTCTTTGCAGACCGTTGCTATCGACAACGATCTGCAATAGTATATTAATAAACAAGTGTTACAATGACTCTTATTATGAGTACAATATGCAGAGTACTAATATTACAATTGAAATTTATAACATGTCACAGTCAATTACGTTTATTTTAAAATTGGTATTAAATATAATAATAATAAAATTTCAAGATGGTCACACTGACAAATTTAATTTTTTAACATTTGTTAGATCAAATTCATAATTATATAGCTTTTATATTGTTTTTTCATACGCCCTCTGTAATTGGGACTTTGTCCTGTAGAGAGCTTTATAAATAAATAAATAAATAAAAAATAAAACTCCTTTTAATTTTTTAAAAAGAAGTGTTTTGCAATTTAATGTTATTTTTTTTTTAAATATTGTAATAATTTAATACGATCTGAATAATGACAGTTGAACTGATATATTTATGTTTGACATTTTTATAACTTGACAACTTTACCAAATTAACCCCAAAAATTGTACAAATCTAAAGACGGAAAAAAAGATTTAATTACGTGTTGTACACATATTACATTGATTTCACGGAGATAAAAATTAAAAAATATTTTACCAGACGTTAAAATTTCCATAGCATACTTAATAAAAGTAAAATTTAATCAATGAGTATGTACCATTTACTTTTTTAATTATTTTTACATTTCTTCACAATTTTTGAAATAGTTGAAGAACATGTTATTTTTTATACTATTTTAAGTTTACAAAATACGACTTTCATGATACAAAATAACTATAAATGTAAATTTTTTACATATTTGTTTTGTCTGTATTATTTTCCTAGTTTCCTATACTCAAAATTTTCTATGATTTACAATTAATAATGATTCATTTTAATTTCCGATCATATAAAAAATATTGTGTATATCTCTAGCTGAAAGAATCTTTGCAGCAAAACAGATACTTTTAAATATTTTATTAATCCTTTTTTTCGTATCTTAACCCAGCATTATATAACAATGTGTCGAATTTAGTTCTGCATTCTGATTAACTTGTCATCTATACAGTTTCTTCCATTCCATATAATTGATCTGTCTATATTTAGCTTTTCCTATTTTGAAATATTAAAATTGGTAAATTTCATATTGTCAAGTGTTATGTATCTTTAGTTAAGTTCTTATTCATTACCCTGCGTTCAAGGAATTGTTGAAACAGCGTCGCGGTAAGTAAAATCATAATAAGCCTATATTTATCTATTAAAAATTGTCAGGACCCACAGAAATACCTACTTATATGTACGTTATATTTCTTTAAAACATATCAATTCCAACAAGTAACCTCATTTAAAAATCATAAGCAAATATTTAAATAAGTAAAGAATGATGCGGTAAGCGGCATCGAAACATGAAATGATCCTATATCAAAATAAAATATCCAAAACAGGGACAGGTTTTCAGCAGTATGAATATTTGATAAAGTTCAAATCCGCGGAAACTGCAGGGCAGTGAGAGTAATTCAACCTGATAGCAAACGCAGCGACGGACGGTCACCCGGACGACCGTGGCGCTGCGGGAACCGTCTCACCGCCATTCCATTGACATGCCACCGTCGTCGACGACGAATACAAATACGAGGGAGCAGAATTTTTTTCTCATAACCCGGATTTCGAAGAGGAAGGAAAAATAACAGTATGTAATAGCACGAGATATGACGAGGGACAGTGTTTGCTTTCGGACAATAATTTCCGGTATCATATGAGAGAAACTTGTCTTTGGAAAGCAAATATAAATAGCGAGCGCGTACCTCTTTTAAATATCTTAGCAAATAATTGTTTTAATTCGGACCCTCATGTTCATTCTTTTCGCTGTGATATCAACACAGGCTATTATTAATGTTTATTGTTACGATACAAAAACATTTAATATAATTTAATAGCATCAACTAAAAAAATTCAGCCTCCGACGATGCCCTCATAAGGTGACCCGGAGGCTGAATTTTGTGAGACTTTGCCTAGAGTTTGATTTAATATTTTTTATTATACCTAGTCTCACCAAGTACATGAATGACAATTAATTTTGTCTTTGTTGTTATTTAAATTGCTATTGCTTAGCTTTTCATTTTTTCGGTAGATGGCATTAATGGTTCGACAGAACTTCTCATGTCATCTTACCGTTTGTTAGAGATCTTATTCTCTGCTAGCACAGTTCTTCGTCACCAGCTTCTTCACATGAACTTTGTTCTAGGTGAAGAAGTGAGTTATACCATGCTGATGAGCTCTAACAAGAGCGAAACGCGTCCATGGTTACTAACTGTGCTGGCCGGCCTCCGACGATGCCCTCATAAGGTGACTCGGAGGCTGAATTTTGGTGAGACTTTGCCTAGAGTTTGATTTAATATTTTTTTTTAAATAAGAGTCGGCGAGCTTAAAACATTGATTTCAATCGTTGGTATTTCATTCTTATACGAATTTAAGAAATATGGTAAAATAGTTTTTAACAAAATTGCGTCAAAATCTGTATAAATATTTTAAAATAAAAATAAATAAATATATCATCACGCCATTTACCCATTACTGGGTGTGGCACTCTGCCTAAGCAGATCTCGGTAAGTGATATATTTTTTCGCGTGAAGTACGGTTACCAGCCATCAAATCACAGCCCTCAAAGATATTAATGGAGAAGGAGCCACAGGGGTAGATTTAAATTGGTGAAAATTGTTGGTCGGCTGTGGGGTCGAACCAGGGTTCTCAAGATCCACAGACCGACTCGATACCACTGAGCCACCTACCCTATATTTTATTATGAAAAATATAGAAGTAGTAATAATTTATGACTTGAAACTTTTTTAAAGAATAAAAATTTTAAAATTACATTTTACTTGGTTAAATTTAGAAGAAAAAGGTGAATGAAATATCTTTACACTTAAGTTATTATACCGGGCCGAGAGTTCTTATCAATATTTCTTTCACTTGAAGACGTAAAACGAAGGGACTGTCAAAACTCAAGTGAGTCTGTCGCCGTGTTATTACTTCTTGTTCGGTGTTACTAAAAATACATTCTTTTTTCGTGACACTTGCCTCAATGTATAAATGTCGAGAAACACAAAAAGTATATATAACACATAACAAGGATTCTGTCAAATATCACAAGAACAAAACTTTTTGACTTCTTTATTATTGTTCTTATTATTTATGTTTTCGAGAAAAAACAGCATACAATTTGAATACTTTCAAAACAAATTTAATGTACACATGTTTTCAAACTTTTTATCAAGTCTAGTGTGTACATTAATAATGAATAATGTACGATTAGAATTATAGATACAAATATCAAAGTGGATTTATGAAACATTCTGGAATATACAAATTATTTACTTGTAGTTAAATTGTGATAAAACTGCAAAAAATAGTAATATTAAAATATTGATATTTGCATGTACTTTGAAAGAAGAACAAATTAGATTTGATACAAATGACAAATGAAAATAAGCCAAATAATGACAATTTTATTAGGAAATAATTTACGCAAACAAGTAATTTTCTTTTAACGATCTCATCTCGTTTATGATTAAGTAAAGAACGATAAATAAACGTTTCCGGACTTTAATTATCCTATTAGCATCAAATCGTTTAACCGAAGAACTGAAATACAGTTTAGGTTAAGAATTTATTTGAAAAACTCAAGTAGTTATCTTCTGGGAATGAAAAAGTACGCGAAATAAGGAGTTTAGGAGATGCGTCCGTCGTTCGGCGTTCAGTTTGCGAAGATAAATGAAATGATTATATCTCCGCTCGTAGAGTGCTTTACATCTCCTTGATCGATTCACGAGCGAGTGAAGTAACGACGAACAGCGAGCAACACAGCGTGTTGCAATATTGAATTATTTATCAGCTGTGCCAAGTAATTCTACTTGGGAATGAAATTTGTTTTTAATTTTGTCTAATCCAATCATTTTTTGTTTGCAAAATTAATACAAGATTAAATTGAAATCGATAAGGGTTTTGTGAGTGCTGTTTAAACTTCGTTTATCCACGGCTCGAGATGCAAACGAGATGTTGTATTTCGTGGCGATTTACTGGATTTGCTTCGCTCAAGGCTGGGCGTTCACCGAATTTTCCATTAAAATGCATACGAATCTAATAGGTGTTCTAATTTTTTCTCATGACTTGCTCAACCAGTAAATTACAAATACATACTCTGTATTTATTAACTCTATGGGCTAAATAAATACAAATGGCCACTGTGTACAACTGTTGCGCACCAATAAAAAATCTAAATAATTTGAAAATTTAATAAGTTTAGGTAATGTAATTTATTTACTTATTTAACAAAAACAGAAACAAAGTTTTAGCCCTTCGGGACCGTCTGTTTTTCTGTGGTGGTACTTTACGTATTAAATGTCATTTTTATAATCAATTATGAGTCATGTGAACTCAATATTTATATTTTAATTTTAGTAATTACTGTTCTTCACATGTATTTAAAATTATTAACATGTTATTCTCTATAAGAAATGAACCGATAATGATTTCAAAAAATAATTTTAAATTAAATTTTAGTTATTTCGTATTTTGTGAAAAACATTATTGCAAATAACTTAATTTCAGCATATTACGTTTCAGTAGGGTCTAAAACGTATTGATTCATAAAAGATTAGAAATCTAGAAAAATCACCATCACATTTTACAGACTGTTTTAAAAAAGTGTTAACGTGTGTACTTCATTATTGATCTGATAAAAATATTATAGAATAGAAAATGTCTTGCTTCTTTTACAACCCATATAACAATTATGAAATCATATTTATAAAATACTAAATATTCAATAATAATATTTTTTAATTTGTTAACAAGAGTAACGTAACTAATTTATTAGAAATTGACAAAAAATTTAATTGGAAGAAATGTTTATAATCATCCCCTAAATTTATTTTTGGAATATAAATGCGATCGTCAGAAGTTTTATCAATTGAAACACGTAGGAAATTAAAATTGCTTAAGAGATGGGACAAAATGAATGTAATTACACAAAACAACAAAAATTATTATTATAACACTTCTCCGTGCCCATCTTCTTCTTTCATACACTTCTTGCATTCGGCCTCTAACATTTTTTGGGACATTTTTTTAATTGCTTTGGCGTAATATTATTCTATTCTTGGCGATTTCTTCTAATTGGCTGTTGTTGTATACTTGGTCGATTATAAAAAAAACTCTACTTTTTAAATATGCCTACCAGAAAAATGCAGAGCGTTAAAGCCGGCTTACATGCAGCTAAAAATTGTAAGACGCAGTTCGCAGAAATATATTGAAAAAAGCTATCAAAAAATTTATAAAATAAAAAATTTTGAATTCCGCTTTCAGATCTATTAATATAGCGGTTGATTACAAACATTTCTTCAAAATAGAATATTTCTCAATCTCTAATAATTTGGATACTTTATTCTTGTCAGCAAATTTAAAAAATGTTATTGAACACCTGGTATGTAATAAACATGATTGATATACAGGGTGTTTCACAACTTAGAGCAAAAAATTAAAGGGTATATTCTGTACGACGTGCTGATCATGAAACAAAAAGAATTTTTTTTTAAATTCGTAAAATTAAGGGTTGTTAACCTAAAACATTTTTTGTAGTACTGCACTGTATTCGCTTTCCTATTAAACACAAACAATGAAGTAGGTATCAACTACGAAAGAATAATTACACAATTCAATTATTAGCAGTTATTTATAATAGAATTTTATTTAATTAATAACTTTAACATAATCATCCACCCAGTGGCAGTGGCAACGAAAAATTTTGGACTGAGAAACATGGAAAATAGTTTTGCGATTTAAAAAAAAAATTCTTTTTGTTTCGTGATCAGCACGTCGTACAGAATATACCAGGGTTCGTAAATATCATGATATTTATAATAAATATCAAAATATCTGATATATAGGATATATATCAGATAAATATCACTTTTTGGATATTTATTTTTTAATTTTAGTTTTTGTACACATTTATTATCACAATAGGAAATACAAAATAAATTATTACTCCTAAATAAAAAATTAACATAGGTAATGAAAAAAAGTAAATATACATTGAATGGATACACAAATATTATATAGTACTAAGAATAGTAAGAATATTTAAATAATCCTATATCCTAAATAGGGGCAAATCATCATCTTCTGATGAACTCCCTGAACATAGCGTTGCAGATAGACTCACTTGGCCAAATCCAATCTAAATTAGTTTTTTTTTGTAGTTTCTTTTTGGTTTAAATATTTAAACATAAAAACTAATCTTTGTCGTTACCGAGACAATTACGTAATTGATATTGGACAATGCCAAGTGGAGAAATATCGTTCCAGCCCTGCTGTGGCTGCTACAGCAGTGTGTAACTGTTCAATGTGTGATTTGTCGTAAAATATAAAAAATACAGTTACATGTATTTATCACACTCGGGCGCTATAAATTAGTCACTTATTCGCCTTAAATACTGTAGCATTTGACTACGAAAACCGGCAGTACGGCAGTGTAAAAACTGCGGCTCGGTGTGTCCGGTAGGCCCAAGCCCGATTTGGGCTATAGTGCCATCAGAAGAAGAACTGTTCACATAGTTCAATAAATGTACTTTTATTTGGCCACTCTCATTGATAGTTACACTTTTCCACCATATTAAAGGATTTGTATTTCTATAATGAGTACCAAATAAAAATTTTGGAAATGGTTCAGACTTTGCCGTTAATGACATCACAAATGACACACAATTTGGATTTATGTCGTTGATGTGAAGTTAGTCAAAAGCTAGTAAAGGAAGAATTATCTTTAGAATATAATTTTAACAGAATTAATGAAAGTAATAATGAGAGGTATACTGTATTTATTATAGACTATTTGATATTTTTATATAATGGATATATATCTTCGAACCCGGTTTATAAGTTAACTGAAGCACGAGAAAATTAATGCCGTTGAGCGCGTTTTCATATTACATTTAGTTTTCGAGATATAGCCTCGGAAAAGTAGAAAAACTGAAAAATTCGAAAAATTTCACTTCTCCGGAGGCTATATCTCAAAAACTAAACAAGATATGGAAATGCGCTCAACGGCGTTGAATTCCCCGTGTCCGAATTGACTTGTAAGCAAATTTTCATACAATTTTATGCAATTTAATATTTTTAATTATTTCCTAAGGGGTACCCCTTTGGTTTTTTCAGATTTTAATTCAATTTTACCAAAAATCCTTAATCGTAGGATTATTAAAACGAAAATTTACATACATATGTATTTTGACCCACTGAATCCAGTGGTGCAATCTTCAAATGCTTATGACTTCTGGTTTTCGAGAAAATGTTAAAAAACCGCTTTTTGCGATTTTTATGGCGGAAAATAGAAAAAAAATAAAAATCGCTGAAACTATGTTTATAAGTTAACTGAAGCACGAGAAAATTAATGCCGTTGAGCGCGTTTTCATATCACATTTAGTTTTTTAGATATAGCCTCGGAAAAGTATAAAAACTGAAAAATTCGAAAAATTTCACTTTTCCGGAGGCTATATCTCAAAAACTATTTGATATTTTTATATAATGGATATATATCATTGCAAAAATATGACGATATATATCAAAATAAATATCATGATATATATCGATCGATATATATCTTCGAACCCTGGAATATACCCTTTAATTTTTTGCTCTAAGTTGTGAAACACCCTGTACACATTTTAGAAAAGCTATAATTTTTTGTCATATTAATAATAAACTCTTTTCCCTTATGTAAACATGTACGGCATAGTATTATATGATTTTCTACTATATCAATCTATAGGTATATTACCTTACAAATATGCATTCGTAGGTACGCCAAATGAGATATAATGATATTATACCTATTTGTTCGTATAGCTTGTAGTTCATAAATCGTCGTCAATTACTATTACAACAAGACTCTAATATTCCTACAAGAACAAAAATACAGTAATGGTTATTATTAGCCCAGCAACATACCGTAACATCAAAGCACCAACTCAAAGGACAAGTTAACCGTTATATAGCGAGTATCTAAAAAGAACAAACGAATTATGGCAGCACTTGAGACAGAGTCACCCACACACGCTCACATCTTAGCAGGACGACGCACTCTCGTCTCTCTCGTCTCTCGTCGTCGCCAAAGTGCAATTAAACCAGCGACTCGCGTACAATCATTTCGCCGGGCGTCGCGATGCTTTACACTTACCACACCGTGGCTGATTATTGCGTTTATAGCACGTCGCTTTGTTGGAATGTTTCTTTTTGTGTTCATTGTTTGTTTTTTTTGCTCTACCGCCCATTATGGTTACGGACAAGGTTGTTACGGTAGTTTTGCTAAGGTTTTTTTTTATGGGGGTATGTGGAAAAACGGTTCGTACTGCCAAGTGATTTATGTGGGCGATACTTATATTAGACAGCATCGACATTATAATTTTAAGTATCTAAGGACGAGCTATTTTCTTGTAAAAATACAATGGGCAATAATTCAGTGGCATTTTAACTAATATACCTACGAGTAAAACGATATCGTTTTCGCTATTTATTTTTACATAATCGCATTTAACCTGAGTCACCAATATTAATCTATCAGTCTGTTAGTCTGTCGGCTATTTTGTGACAGAATTTCTGCCTGCTTAGATTTCAACATCCTGCTCAAATTGCAATATTAATGAAGCTATGTACAGTTTGACATTAGGGTACATACTTTATGATATATTAAAGGATGACAGCTGCTTTAATAATTATGCTTTTGTATTATTATTTACAATACTTATAGCTATGTATATATGAAATTGAAAGCAATGACAAATAAGTGGTAGGTAAAAATTAAATTGTAGAAAATGTCACCCAAAATTATTATTATTGAATTTACTTAAAACAAGTTTAATACGGAAATATACCTTATAAATAAATGTTACTCCTATCCTGTTCTAAATTAATATTTATTATATGCTCTTCACATAAACACTGTTTGCTTTGCTTACATGGAGAAAATGTCACTGTATGAAAGAGTAAATAATTACTAATGCAACAAATTTAATGTCTAAAAACTGGAATTGTCGTTAATAGCAATTAAGAATCGGATAAAATAAGTCACTTGATATTTAGTTAATGTTTCGGTTAATATTTATCGATCTTTGGAACTTAAAAATAGAATATACATTGTTACAAAATTGTTTAAATAACTTTTCAATTTTTTTTTCTTTCAAATGTTAAAAGGTTATCTCAACAATTTTGTAAGAACAAGTGACACGATAAAATTTAGGAGTTAATAGCAATGTAATATAAAATAGTATTGTGCAAAAAATCACAAGGACAGAATTGCGTATATAAATATTAACTTTTTGGGCAATTGTAAATGTCAAATGATAAATTTGAATATTGAATTTTTTGGCAAATCTAAATGATAATTGATAGGTACTTGGATAATATTGTTCGTTGTAACTTCCTCAAATGTCAAAAATAACTGTAAGGATTTAGTTTTAATTTTAAAGGAAACTGGTCAATGTCATGATTTTGTATAAGGTTTATGTTAGAGGTTAAATACGCATGTAACGATTTGTGCGAATACAAGCACGCACATATAAACTTGAACGCTGCACGTATTTATAACGCTATGGCACGTAATACGTCTATTTAATTTCAGTCGCGTAGGTACAACTCAACTACAAGAGAATTTATCGTTCCTCCTTACATATATTATCCTTGCATGTCCTTCCGTTGCTATTGTACCGGCGCTGTCTCACAGCCTGTTGAGTTGTGGCCATTATCCGCTAGGAGATGTTCTATTCGTTGTTTCCTACCCTTGCCGTTCCTTTCTCAGCCCCCTACGCTCACCCACTAAAATACCCGCGTTTTGAGATTTTGTGGCAGGGATTAGTCAGTGAGAACATCCGGTGAACTGTGTTAAACTCACTAATGGCAATGGTAGGTTACCTCACTCTAACACGCCATTTAGCTATCCTGATAGTTTTCAGCATTCAAATAAAACTCATACGGAAAAATTCTAAACACACTTCCGGAGTAGTGGCAGTTGACTACCAATTACCCAAGTATAGAAAAACACTATTTAATTTAAGATTTTGTAATGCTTTAAACTTGCCTCCATTTTACTAATGCTACTTTTTACATTTTGTCCAAAGCTGTCTTCTTTCCTTTGTTTCAAGTTTACCTAAATTATATAAGTTATAATTTAAATATAATACAAACATTTAAAAAACTGTTACTAGACAAAAATATACTAATCATATTCTTATTCAGAATAATGCAAATGTTAACAATTATCGTAATATCTATTTATAAGTGCGATAAGCAATTGAAAATATGCATTTCAATATACAAAATATTAAGAAAACGCAGTGAGTGATTATTTTACGTGAACAATTGAATAACCAATATCGTTTGCACATTTATGTGATCCCACTATTAGTTTATTTGAGATTAATATTAATAATAGAGATGGGCGAATATCATCCGCGAATAGTCGAATGCCGCGAATATTGACAATATTCGATATTCGAGATTTTCGAATATTAACGTCAGTATAGCGAACATTCGAATACCTCGAATATCGCGCTATATGTTGACCTCAATTTTTGACTATGTTTTTCTTTATCATTTGTACATAAACTTAAAGCTATTACAATACTAATAACAAAGATATTATATTTCAAATTTGTTTTTCGCCAACATCAGCCCATACGTTTCACCTTAAATTTGAAGTTTTCGTCTTTCTTTTTTGTTTGTACTTTTTATTTTTATTTTATTTTATCTTAACAATTTCATTCAAATAATGAAAAAGACATAATTAAATAATTATTAATAATAAATAAATTAACTTTTAGGAGTATTCGAATATTCGAGTACCTCGAATATTCGAGATCTGATTAATATTCGTATTCGATATTCGAATTCGAGAAATTTGATATTCGCCCATCTCTAATTAATAATAATAAATTCTAATTACATAGCACAACTGGTATAAGCAATATCCTGAAAATATCTAGGACAAAATCCCTTTTACCGTATGTATCTCAGGTATTTAGTAGAAAACATTAGTATTCTAGTTCTGGGATGAACACGCACGCGGCAGCAGCAAGGCAAGGCATCCCAACTTGCCCCCGTGCATTAGCGTAAATTAGCAACCGCGAACGCGTACTATTCCCAAGCGCTTTTGCATGGGTTAAATTAAATCTCGCTTTACAACTAACGCCGAATTAAATTCTAATAACGTATTTTAAAAGGCGACTCACCAGTCACCAACAGCAACTTCCTCGGACTCCGACTCCTGGAACGATTCTGAGGAAAGAAAATGATTTGTTAGAACCGTGAGGTAGTTAAAAACTTACTGCTTAACTATTTCAATTAACAAAGTTTCTATTCTGTTACATACTACCTTGCAATACAAAATACGTTGAAGATAAAGTATGTGCAACAAAATAAATAATTTTACTTAATAAAGTATTTCTATAACTAATTATTTTATAATTGTTAGTCGGAAAGTGTAATTAAAACTAAATTTGTTTTCCTATAGTTCTACAATCCATGTATATTATTATATGAATTGGAAAACAAAATAGAAATTTTAATAACCTTTGCTTTATGATAAACATTCGTACTTCATAAACTGTATAATTGCATTTGAAAACAAAAGCAAAATACTAAAACCAGTTAATTTACATTCATATAATACAAATTCATTTGGGATTCGCAACTTATTCAAAGCTATTCAAAATCAAAATTATAGAATTGCTCACAGTGAAAATTTGCATTTAACGGATTCTAACTTTATTTTCAATTGGTGTACGCAAATTATATTTTCACATATACGTATTATTTCATAAAATAATAACAGAATAAAATACTTTTTCACTATTGATCAAGTAAGTGATATTTATTCTACTGTTTGCAAGAAGTAAATTCAACTTACTTTGCTAGGAAAGTAAGTAATTCTTCTTATTCTGTGCTTATGTCTAGTATATTACCAATTTCATTTAAATTCACAAAAATAATAAAATCATTGTAATTGTAGTATACAAACGCAAAAACTATTTCAATATTGGAAAGGAATATATGGCTTTAGTTTCCTTGAATACTATTATTTATTTATTGGACGTTTCGATGGTAAACCCATCATCTTCAGCATTTATTAACACAAAATTATTTTTCCAATCCTAATAAATATCTAGTTTCTTAATACAAATGTATATCACCCATCCTGATGAACCAAAACTATAATCCAAAAGCGTCATTTCCTAACAATCAGTTCTTTCATATTGTTACATATTTATTTATTCAAATTCCTATTTTAGATGCAATAAATTTAGAAAATAATCCTACCTTTCTACGGCTTAATAAATAAAGCAACAGAAGAACTGTTTTTCATTAACTTTAATTTCTGTTCAACAAACTAGTAAAATAAGTAAATTTTAACTGAATTAATCATAATTAAAATTTGCAAGGTCAGCAGTAAAAAACGCTAAAACCAAAAACAACTCTATAAAATAAAACGAATGAAGGAGAATCTGCTTGAGGCTGGCGGATACAGCGAAAACCCATATACATAGAAAATAAATTCAGCACTGAGAAGTTCAGAAGCTTATAATCAAATCAAGCAGCGTAACGCAAAGTTTCCGGAATCGCTAAAGACCGAAGATCCTCCCTTTTCAGATCGACTTTCCGCGGTTTTTTGCTCGCTGAATGCCAACAGTGTACATGCAAATCATTAGAAATGCATTAAGAGAGTCTTATCTTTCTTCTTATAACTTTACAGGGATGAATTTTCACTCGGTACTATAAATTGTTACTGGATTGTGGAATCACTGAGCTTTCGAATATTTTAAAAGAACCACAGTAGGGAACATCGTTATGAAATATAACCAAATACTGGAATATATATAAAAGATACCAGTTATAATTTCACAGGATTTCTTAGTTCAATTCATCTATTGAACTCTGTTATTAACCACGAGCATAAAGTATAAATATTATGATAATTAAAAACAGATTACAATTTGTTCTGTTTCATTGTGTTAATTTTGTGGTTACAATTTCATAATGCATATAAATAATTGGTAATTTATTACCACAAAAATCATCTAATCGGTATAGGAAGGTTTATGAACTTTTCATAATCTGCTGCGATAAAAATGACACAAGTAGGTACTTTTTTACAATTTTCACAATATTAGGTTTCTTGACTTTTAGGTACCTTTAATAATAGGTATGTCTGCAGCCTACCGTAAATATGAATTACTCAATATGACAGTACAAGACGTTCAAGATCGAGATGATTTAATAATTGTTACCATTCCTGATATAAACACCAACAATCCTCATACTTGTACAACAGAACTTACGTGGATAAATCTTATTAAAAAATATTAAAATTATAAGTTAGGAAAACTAAACAGTACCAAAAACACTGATTAATTTTCCAAAAATATTGTTTAATTTTGTCTAATGTCATTTATAATTGTCATCATTTTTTTCTAAATCTAAATTGTACAACACAAAAATTTTAAAAAATCTATCAGACAAAAGATTATTGAACAGTTTTTTTCCAGAAAATTATGAGCTGTTAACAATTATCGTAATATTTATTGCAATTTTAATAGACAAACAAAACTTATATTTTATTCATATTGTGTTGGATTCGCCCATACACTTAGCTACAGAAATAAGGGACAAAATAGTGGGCATTTATATAATTATAATTATAGTATTATGTATAACAATATTAATATATTGTGGCATTGCATGAAAGGAGGAAAAAATTAGAATAAATTCAAATTTGAATCACAGGCGACCGTGCGTTGGTTAAAGCATATGACAGGAATTCATAAAGTCCCAAGTTCAAATCCTGACGGTATCCTAATTTTTATCTCTATAATTAATTTGAAATAAGGAGCAAAATAGTGAGCATTTATATAATGATGTACAATATTCGTACAACGACTTTTACAGTTTTAGTCTAGCCTTCTCGCTACCTCTTTCATTTTACATTTACAAAACCCTAGTTGGTCTGAAATAAATACACAATCATCTTAAACACTAAGTAGCAAATATTATTGCCATCATGCTGCACGTATCAAACGCATATATTTCCAGAGGAGTTAACCTTGCGCGTATGTAGATGTAGACATCTTCTACATGCATACCTGAACAAATATTTAACTTTACCCAATATCCCTTAACATTCAACTCCGGCTTATCATTATCCTCTGCAACATTTCGGCTGATCATTAGTAAGACATGCATGTAACAATTTCATTGGAAGGCCGCGGTAAACCTTGGGAACACGGTGTTCAGGACCGGCTGCAGGGGGCGTCAATGCATTAACCACAACACCAACACCGCCCATCCCCGCACTAACGATAATGATGCCCGTAAACACCGACACAGCCACCGGTACTAGTTTCCAGGGGTGTAGCCAAAGTTCATAACTTACCCCAGTTACCCATTCATGTGCAATCATAAAATGTGACTTATATTTGTTCTTTTAAATCAGCTCAGATACATCCCATCATTTGATTAACTAAACTGTATTTAAAAAATTGATTTACCTATTTAAGCGGATTTTTTTCAAGCTGTTTCAAAATCTTTCAGTAGTAGAAAAAAGTGGATGAAGCAAATTAGTGAAAGAAATTATTGATTATTATCGATTATTATCGATTGTTTTGAGAACCCGTATTCGATTCCCGCAGGAGCTGGTAACCGTACTTCACGTGCAAAATATATCACTTTCTGAGATCTGCAATGGCCGAGTACTACGCTCAGTAATGGCAAAAGGCCTGATAGAATCAATTGACATTAAAAATGTGATTTTAATGATAATTGACAGGTTTTAAATTCCTACTTTGAAAACAATAAATTTGACATTAATGATTTCATTTATTACATATAATTATAACCGCATGCCGCTTCTTAAATCTCAGGTGGGGTTAAAGTACCTTCGATAGTTTCCGTTATTTATTTATTTAAATATTTATTTATTTAAGTTACGCTGTACAACAGGAACTTAATCCCAATTACAGTATAGGGTCCGCACTCACCGAGCCGCAGTGTGATAGTTCATATAATTTTTAGCTTCAGTCAGATTCGAACTAGGAATCTCCGGATTCGATTTCCGTATCGCTATCCACACCACCGTACTGACCGGTATATTGTAAATTTCATACAGTGATTGAAAACATTTATAAAAAGCAGACAATTACGAAATTATGAACATCAAATTTGTTTTTACAAACATTCGCTTAACAAATGCACAACATAATAGACAACAATGATAATCATAAAATGGATATCAATTGTAGACAATAGACAAAACATTATATATTCAACACATAAAAATGCAGGTTACTCAATTCAGTGATAATCAACAAAGTAGTTGATCATGAAATATAAAAAGTTATAACAGATAATAGGAGTGAATTTTTTTCTACAATATGATGACTAGCCTCCCATTGAAAAATATCGGCAACCCGACTCTGAGTACACACTACAGCGGCGTTGGCACAAAAGCGTTCAGTTTCGGCCGGTGTTTAGATGGACTGAAAACGAAACAATTTATATGGTAATTTATAAACGCAGTGCGGAAGAGAGGCGAACGCATGAAAACGATATTAATACCGTCACACACATGGAATTCTGATTGGGCCTCGCGCCCCTTGATATTCCATAATGGCGTTCAGCGAAGATAACGTTCGTGTTTCGTAATTGACGGCTGATTAGGAATATATTGCTGCGTAATATGATAATGATTTCACGCTTGAAACGTGACTAATTAAATTGGATTTTTCAAGCGAGACAAGTGCTGATTCTAAAATTGCGGACATTAAAACTAGATCCACATGAACCGTTGACAACGACGACGTTCTGTAATATGATTGGTTAAAACTTGACGGTTCGAACATTTACAGCGTCAATAAAATATTTACCATTGTTAACATATATTATACACCATTTTTACACCTTAGATCTATGGGGTAGGTGGCTCAGTAGTATCGACAAACAATTTTCACCACGTTAAAACTACCCCTGTGGCTCCTTCTCCACTCACATATTTAGGGGCCGTGATTTGACGGCTTGTAATCACACTTCACGCGACGAAATATATCACTTACCGAGATCGGTTACGGCAGGCACAGTGCCACACCCAGTAATAGGTAAAAAGCGTGATGATATATTTATTTTAGATATATATTAGACCTAAACAGTTCCAATCTGTAGTGATCTGACTTTGACTCAGATCTACTTGTTACTTACTATAAATACATGGTTAAACTATCATACTAATGGGGCAACTTTTGTCTAATTTAACCAACCTCGTAGCTCTTACGATTCTCTAAATCCCAATGCATCGGCATCTTAATTATATCAAATCGTCTTTATTTATATTAGAAGTAATTATTAATAAATTGTTGTTAATTAGTCATTTTTATATTTGTTATATGGGGTAGGTGGCTCACTAGTATTGAGTCGGCCTGTGGATTTTAAGAATCCTGGTTCGATCCCACAGCCGACAAACAATTTTCACAAAATTAAAATTTACCCCTGTGGCACCCTCTCCACTAATATCTTTGAGGGCCGTGATTTGACGACTGGTAACCGTATTCTATGTGAAGAAATATATCACTTACCGATATGTATATATATTTCAACTGTCTTAGATATATTTTGGAATCTGCAAAGAGTAGGGTGGTTACCAGCCGTCAAGTCACGGCCCACATAGATGTCACAGAAGTAGTTTTAATGTAGTGAAAATTGTTTGTCGACTGTGGGAATCGAACCTGGATTCTCAAATTCACAGGCCGGCTCGATACCACTGAGCCAGCTACCCTATATTAAATTTCATGCTAATATGAAATGAAATTAGTTTACATGTAATGGTTCCTGTGCACTGAAAACTGCGTAATAACTTTCCCTATACGCTACAGTATTAATAATAATTACTTGTTGAAACCACAACGAAGACATCGTAGCATGCACGACGCGTATTCCTCCACCAATACACAACAGTTCAAACTTAACCTAATTATGTTAATTTAATTTAGTTTCCATTAACATGTTAACTTCAACAACAGCACAATATCGAAATCACCAAGTTTGGAATGACTTTGATTAAAAGTCAACTAAGCAGAGACATACGTCAACGAAACTAATCCCCAACAAATCGAATATTCTAATTGTATTATGTTAATGTACGCACTTTGCTTTTAAAGAGATTATATCCTTATTAAAATCATGAAGATTTATAATTTATTAAACGAGATCTAAGTATCTTAAGATCCATTGTTAGAAGGATGAAGCGTTTAAATTAAAACCAATGACTTTCCAAATTTGTAAATATCTGCTTCGATGAAACTTTACAACAATTTTGATCCGGGACAAATGTGCTATCACAATATTAAATAAAAACACTTATTCTGGTTACAATACCCATATCTGGAACCCATCTCCCACATATCAAGGTGAACATAGATGCATCAAGTGTTTGGAATGTGAAATTTTACAGCATGGTATTTCAAATAGCGCGAACATAAAATCTTGTTGAAATTGTAAAAATATTCAACAGAACTTCTCATGTCATTATTACTGAGTGGTTAGGAATCTTATTCTCTGCTGGCACAGTTCATCGTCACACAGCTCCTTCACGTGAACTTGTTCTAGGTGAAGGAGTGGGTTATAACATACTGATGAGCTGTCATAAGAGCGAAACGCGTCTATGGTTACTAACTGTGCTGGCCAGCCTCTAACGAAGACCTAATAAGTCACTAGGAATGTGTTGACTTTAAATGTTGCAAGTAGTAGGATGTAGTATCGTTCCGTTGGTTTAAAGATAACCATTCTCATGCATAAGTGAACATAAAAGATCCAGACGCTTTTAAAAATGAACTGCAGAAGTCAAATCCATCCAAGATTAACGTACAGCTGCAAATTTTAAATATTTTATTCATTTATCCTGTAATATATTATATTTTTAAACAATTTAATCGTCCGCCTTTTATTTATTTAATTCACCATTTGGCCAATGTTTAAGTATCAACAAATTCGTTACAGTTGACGTAGACATTTGTTTCATAAAAATTAAATTAAACTACAAATTATTTATTTTTAATCTCAGTGTGAAATCGTGTACCAATTAATAACTTACTCTATTTAAGTTTTTTTATTTCAGTTAAATTTTTTAATAATGTTGTACATTGTACCTCTACTTTATACATAAAGCAATGTTTCTCCGTAGTATATAAATTCAAATTACCTTAATTAGAAGTTTAATGTATAATTTATTGCGCGCATTTCACTTGAAGTTCATGGCAACTTCCTGCTCCTAGACCTAGGCTTGTTTCAAGCTTCACTCGTTTACATGGAAATATCAAATCGTTTATTATGTTGAATTTATTTGAAATTTTCACTATACGTATAATTGGATAATATTTACGGTAAACTCTTAACGCTGCGTTCACAGCTAATTAGAGAGGGATTAGTAGGATGCGCTCACTCAAGATTTAGGAATTCAATTATATGAATTAATAATAAATTATAATGAAACAAATTCGACCGTATGTAAATATTGTATTGTTTTAATTGTTTTCATAATTGTTCATATTAGTTATCAAACTTTTCAAGTGCGTGTGTGGATGATGCTAGTTAATAAGTACATACAAATTTGTAAAAATCAGTTTTCCACAATAACTGAATTTTTACATTTGTTATTTTGTTGATCGGCAGGTGACTGATTAAACTTTCTAAATTTTGTTTGGTTCTTAACTATGGGGTAAGTGGCTCAGTGGTATCGAGTCGGCCTGTGGATCTTGAGCACCCTGGTTCGATCACCAACTTAAATCTACCCCTCCACTAACATCTTTGGGAGCTGTGATTTGACGGCTGATAACCGCACTTCACGCGAAAAAATATATCACTTACCGAGATCTGTTTAGGCAGAGTGCCACACCCAGTAATAGATAAAAGGCGTGATGATATATTTATTTATTTATTTATAATTACTTCATACAAATTATTTGAAAGTGTTATTAAGTAAAAAACAAAGCAATCAAGACAATCACGGGTCCCAAAGATATTAGTGGAGGGGGAGCCACAAGGGTAGATTTAAATTGGTGAAAATTGTTTGTCGGCTGTGGGAATTGAACCAAGGTTCTCAAGATCCACAGGCCAACTCGATACCACTGAGCCACCTACCCTATAATTAATTAATTAATTAAGTAATTATAAAACTGAGAAATTCCCGATTAAATTGACTTTATAATCGTACCTTTCCAATAAATCGCAATAGACCAAGATTAAAAGAATCTGCAAGGCTGACAACCAAATCCGTTTTGTTAAAACAAATTCAGCTTCAGTATTCTGAGTTTAGCCATCAGCCACTTAACGTGTTCCTAGCCTATTATGTTCGTTAGCAGAGCGCTTTGTTTCACTATAATCCTTAAAACTAACTGCGACATTCTATTTAGAGTTAATCCTTCAATGGAATTAATACAAATGCTGGCATTGCTGGTCGAGCTAATGACCCACACGTAGGCAAGGGAAAAGGCCCGCGTCAAAAATGAAACATGGGGCATACATCATGTCAAGCTCAACCATGAATCAGTTTAAAACCGGACTTGTATCACTGCCGGAATTAAATTTGAAATGTGTTTGTTAACTAAATGCTACCAAATACAACTCTTTTCTATATGCTATGTTGGAAAATTATGTTGTAATTATTTACTAATCAAAAATCAATCTCAAATTACATTCATTCGAACTACAATTCAATACTTTTATTAATTTAGTTTTCGTCACTTTCATTTGAAACATTCTCTAAAATAGTTTTTTCAAATAAATATATCAAACTTATATTTGAAAAATGAAAAATATATATATTATCTTTAATTCCGTATAGACAAGTAATTTATCAAAGTAAAAGCAATAAGTATATTGATGCTAAGTAATAAAAACTGAATTACCCGAATCTATTGACTGATCTATTACGATCTGATCTCGTACTAGTTATCATGTTTGAAACAGAAAATAAAGTATATGTAACAGAAAATACAAATATTTAGTTTGAAATGATAATATTTTTATTACATATTTAATAATATATTAATGAGGGTATTGTTAAGCTTTACGCTGTATTCCAAGACTTGTAATCGACTTTATATAAAATAATAATACCATATTAAAATAAAATAAATAAATATACCATCACGCCTTTTATCCATTACTGAAGTGCGGTTACCAGCCGTCAAATCACAGCTCCAAAGATGTTAGTGAAGGGAGAGCCATAGATGTAGTTTTAATGTGGTGAAAATTATTTGTCGGCTGTGGAAATCGAACCAGGATTCTCAGAACCAAAGGCCGACTCGATACCCGGTATTGAATGCAATAAATCGACAGATATTAAATTTATAATTCATATAACTTAAATAAAATAATGTTAAACATTAATAATATTATAATATCAAAAGTATGAGCCGTTGGCACTTGGTGAAACATTATGAATAAGAATAAAGCACGTAGACACTTGATGTAGTTTCATCAGTCAACGTTCTGAAGATGGCCTAATAAGCCGAAATCGATCAACTTGTTAATAAATAATTTTGTGAAACTACATCAAGTGTCTACGTTCTTTATTCTTATTAATAATATTATCTTCTGCCATTAGTATCTGGCTTATTTTAGAAATAACGTCTGTCATTGACATAGTGCAAAATGCATGCAAATTTTGTCAAAAACAAATACTATAAAGGCAGAAACGTGCGATTTTCAGACTTAGAATTTGTTTGTTTCAAACTGGAGCGAAGAAAATCTTGCAATTTATATTTGAATAAATATATAAAATTGAGATTAGCTTGAGTTAAAATCGAATATAATGGCTTGGGTGTATGGAGCATGAGTTCTACAGATTTAGCATTTGCTAGATGTGCGAGTGAAATGAGCTTCAACAAGATTGCGTTGTATTACAATAACTGATAAAATACAATTTTGCATTTGAAATTTTTTGCGTTTTCTGAATATTATAGTCTGCGGGTGACACATGTATTTAAATGATAAATATTATGAACTACTACACTACGGTAGGGTTGTGCATTTGACCAGTCAAATATTTTTCGGTCAATTGACCGGTCAAATAGTCGATTGACCAAGAAACATTTAATAAAAATCACAATTAAAATTGTAATTTATCTATATAGTACTGTTTACTACATCCAATATTACTAAAAATGAAAAACCAACAACAACAAATAAACAAAACCACATCAAATTCAAAATAAAGTAAAAGACGTAATGAAATGAAATAATATGTATTTATTTTATTTGTAAAGTAAAGTAAGCAAATTCTCCAGAACCCAGAATACCAAACTAGATATATTCATGTAATAATAGTAAGTAGCTATTTCTATTGAACAACAGATCCTTTAATATAACCATTTGTGTTTATGGTTATTGAATAAATAATATTTTGAGTATACAGGCTGTTCCATTACTACTATTTAAAACATAATTAAACACATTTCACATCAAATATTCGTACTTTTGTAGATTGCAGTTGTCGAAACTGTAATTGCTATGAATACTTATTTATTTTACTTTTA
The DNA here is from genome assembly GCA_947425015.1 of Pterostichus niger. Classification (NCBI taxonomy): domain Eukaryota; kingdom Metazoa; phylum Arthropoda; class Insecta; order Coleoptera; family Carabidae; genus Pterostichus; species Pterostichus niger. The sequence continues at coordinate 3,074,564 of OX380335.1, forward strand.
TTCGATTTTGTGGATCAAGTCATGCAAAGTGTAATTTTTATGATCTTTGAAGAAAGGATATATTTATTTATTTGTTTCAATAGAACAGAAAAAATGCATGCACATTTATGTTCGTTATGCATATTGAACCATTTGCAAACCCCAGAGCATAATTTCCACAGTTTGGTAAAACGACAAGTGGGTCGGAGGAATACATTACCAGCGGAATTATTTGCGTTAAGAGACAATTACTTTCGAAACAGCAAATTTGCAAATTACTTTAAATCTCAATGCAATATCCCGTGCGCTCAAGAAATGGCAACGCTCCAAACAAAAAGAGATTACACTCAAGTTTCTATGCACATTAACCTAATTCTTATGTTTGTAGTTACAATTACAATAGTTGGCTGGCATTCAACATGAGGCTTGTTAAAATTGCAGAAAAGTGCAAAACAAGTGATTTAAATAAAACAAGGAATGCTTGATTAGTGGCAGTTGTGAAGGATCTACATTTTCATTGTTTGCTTATAATTACGGAGAAATTATAGTCATTTATTCGCATTGCTTGCGGAAACGGTGACATGATTAAGTTGTTCAGCAGCTACGAACATTGATAACATTCCGCGTGCAAATGGCTTATTATTTATCTTCAAACTGTTCAAACTATGCGGATATTGTTTACTTGCTAACATTAAATTAAATGACTTATTCCATAAAGTAAAGCGAAGAAACTGCTGTCAACTAGTGAATACAAACATTTTATAATATTATCTTGATTTAGAAGATCTTTAGACGTTGTAATATATATATATATATATATATATATATATATATATATATATATATATATATATATATATATATATATATATATATATATATATATATACATATACAGGGTGTTTCACAACATAGAGCAAAAAATTAAAGAGAATATTCTGTACGACGTGCTGATCATGAAACAAAAAGATTTTTTTTTAAATTCGAAAAATTCAGGGATGTGAACCTAAAACATTTTTTGTAGTACTGCACTGGATTCGCTTTCCTATTAAACACAAACAATAAAGTAGGTATCAACTACGAAAGAATAATTACACAATTCAATTATCAGCAGTTATTTATAATAGAATTTTATTTAATTAATAACTTTAACATAATCATCCACCCAGTGGCAGTGGCAAGGAAAAATTTTGGACTGGGAAACATAGAAAATAGTTTTGCGATTTAAAAAAAATTCCTTTTGTTTCATGATCAGCACGTCGTACAGAATATACCCATTAATTTTTTGCTCTAAGTTGTGAAATACCCTGTATATATCGAGGAACGAAACAAAGACAATAGCGGCAAACATAGATCATAGAAAAGAACGAATAGTAAGAATTATGGCACCAACATATTGAAATTATCGGGAATATAGAAAAGATACGTGAAACTAACACCTTGGCTATATGCTGTGCTATAGAAACACCATAGTGCGCACTATTCTCCATTGGGAACAACAACAACAAGAAGAATTTTAATGTTTAATATTTGTATAAATGTGATAAAGTAATAAGTTGTAATCAAATTAAATTATGGTTAAGATTGAGAAAAACTCTTCATCCCGCACAAAGTATATAAGCAATAAATAGAAAAGTTTGTTTTTGTGAATCTGTGTATTTTTGTTCGAAAACAATGTTGTTTGTACCACGTTGTAACCATTAGTATATCATTAGAGCACTACGAGTATAAATAATTAATATAAAAATACAATGCTTCCATAAAAAATACCTTGTAAAATCAATAATGACATATGACATACTATATTTTATTTAGTAAAATCTATAAAATTTATTAGCAATAAATATGTTTTTTTACGATAGGTACTGACAGAAAGTATAAATTTCTTGTCTTAAGCAAATGAAGCCAAAAGAATAATTAATCATATTCAATTTTTTTATTTATGTATTTCTGATAGAGTAGTGAAAAGATTGATGTGAATAATGTGTCATTCTTTCCTCAGGTGCTTTATTTGAATGAAACAGTACATTAGGGAAGAAATGTCTCCTTTGATACACACGCATTCGTATATAATATCACTTATTACATATGTTGTCATTGTACAGGTATTAAATATTTTTAATAAAGGGCAATGTGCAAGAACATCTCACATAATACATTTTACATTAAAAATAATATTTGGTAGGTAGCTCAATGGTATCGCGTCAGCATGTGGATATTAAGAACCCTAGTTCGATCCCTACAGCCGACAAACAATTTTCACCAAATTAAGTCTACCCCTGTGGCTCACCCTCCACTAACATCTTTGGAGACCGTGCTTTTACGGCTGGTAAACGCACTTTACGCGAAGAAAATATATCACTTACCAAGATCTGCTACGGCAGAGTGCCACACTCAGTAATGGGTAAAAGGCGTGATGATATATTTATGTTATTTTACATTAAAAAATGATAGGCCACATATTATTTACGGCCTTTAACGTTAATGTAAACCGAAGCAGAAGAGCGGGATTCTTGAACGTACAAAAGAATATATCTCTACCCGTATGCAGAACTATCCTAAGTCCAATTTCTGTATGTTTTGAGCCTATGTGCTGATAAGATAGCTAAGACAATATTTTTTAATGCATAAATATCCTTTATGCTAAATGTGATATAAAATATAAATTTTTGCGTCATTCTAAACAATCCTAAATACATGTTGAACATGCTGTATGAGTAAATACTAGCCTATCTCACTTGTATAGTTAGTTAGGATAATTTTGCACAAAATGTCTACGAAGTTAACATGACAGATTGGGACTTACAATAGTATAACATAACCTATAAATAATGAATACGAAGTGATCCGTCGTATTTAACATTTTAAATTTTACAATAAAAACTAACATTATTTGATTGTAAAATTTAAATTGTTCACTGTTAAATTATACTAAAATTTTGCTTGAAAATGGCTCAAATAATTGTCTAAAAACGTCGCCTTCAACGATAATAAAAAAGGATTTAAAATTAATATTTAAATACTAGCCTATCTCACTTGTATAGTTAGTTAGGATAATTTTGCACAAAATGTCTACGAAGTTAACATGACAGATTGGGACTTACAATAGTATAACATAACCTATAAATAATGAATAAGAAGTGATCCGTCGTATTTAACATTTTAAATTTTACAATAAAAACTAACATTATTTGATTGTAAAATTTAAATTGTTCACTGTTAAATTATACTAAAATTTTGCTTGAAAATGGCTCAAATAATTGTCTAAAAACGTCGCCTTCAACGATAATAAAAAAGGATTTAAAATTAATATTTAACTTTACCTTTCTACAAGTTATTAAAGTCTGAAATCCATATAATAACAAATTTTCAAAATATAAGTTTTTGTAATTTTGTTTTATAATTATTGTTATTATATATTACTCAAAATTAATACGCAAATGCAAAATTAAATTTAGTTGAAAATAAAAAAGATATTCGCAAACGAAATGTTCATGATGCATTATCTCCAATGTAATGCATATGTACTTAGAATAGTTCTGCATACAGGTAGCGATATGTATGGTGGAAACAGAGATCATTGAAAAGAATTAATATAAAGAATTATAGCACCAACATATTGAAATGATCGGAAATGCGCAAAACTAACAACTCAACCATATGCAAATGCAATAGAAACATCATACTTTGCTCCACTGGGAGCAACAACAACAACAAGATGAAGAAGAAACAGTGCCAGATCTGAACCAATTTTATTGTTTCATATTTTTATAAATGTTTATAAAACTATTTTGCATCTGTACAACATTTTAGAACTAATTATAGTCGAAATAAAAAAAAAAAACAATTTATAAAATAAGTAAATTAAACTTTATGTTGTCTCATAATCCCAATAAAAACTACATACGAGTATAATCTCATAATTATATGGTATTTTGAATTTTAAATTCAATTTCACATGACAGAAATAATGGTTGAGGTAAGTCATGGCACAGTTCCACACCCAGTAATGGGTAAAAGGCGTGATAATATATTTATTTATTTATAATATGAGGTAAGTGTGTGTAATGAGAACAAAACTTACAAGTCCCACTTTGTAGCTTTCTCTCACAGTATGCCAATATTTCTCTGGCCACTTGTATTCAATAGTACGTCATAGTGACGTCACATACCCCTTCTACGAATTTTAGAGTTTTGATCAGTCAATCAGAATTAAAATCTAATACATCCTATACAGTCAGAACTTGCCGAGCGGACTATAGTTATCCTATGTATATTTATTTTGTGTTGTTAATAATAAGTTTAGTTGATTAGAACTTACATTCGCAAATATGAAATAATTTTCTCTAGACTTACCAGAATATTGATAAAACAACACTCGTACATTGTCAGTATAATACACAACACTACCACGATCACTAAGTTTCTGTTTTGAACTACACTTTTTTATACTTGTAATAATTCTTAGTTATATTAATTCACTATTAAAATTAAACCACGATACGAAACACAAAATCACTGGTACACACTCTGCAAACATCCACACTCAACTAACACTTCAAGGTTGTTTTATTCTACACAAATTACTAGAAGAGACCACCTGTCAGATCATTCCAACTAGTTAATTAATCTTGAATGTGCCTGCAATCGTGCAGTTAATAAAATAAAATATACAGTCTCTTTCATATACTAATACATATATTTTGTTGTAGTATTATTTACATTTTGTCTTTTGAAATTATACTAGGCATCCAATTTGGGGACCAATTTTTTTATCACAATTCTGAAAGAAAATAGTACTTAACATGTCAATTCATAAAGATAATTTATAGACTTATACTTCTACTTTTATTTTGAACTGAAATTATTGATATTAGAGATATTTACAAAGTAAAATAATTTGCTTTGAACATTTAGAATAATTGTATGCGTTTAAGCGTGATATTAGGTTGTATTTTATCCATTGTCATAATTATATTTTTTCGTCATTAGAAACGGAGTTAAAACAGGAACTAAAATAGTATTAGCATTTTTATGCACCTACATGTAAATTTCTAAGAGAAAATATATTGTTAACATTTTATGTCCCGGATTAAACAGACAAAAATATAAATTTAAAACAATATACGATATAAATGTATAAACTATGCTGAAATAATAAATATGGTTGGGATTTAAATTTTGCAAAAACAATTCACCGTTTAAGGTGTCTATTATTTTGCATAAGTCCCGAACGTTTCTATGATTATCATGCCTTATCGGGATTTTCATTTTTATACACGATCCCGCATTCGAGACTGTAACCATTTCAATTCAAACTATAGCGACATTCTATTTTTTCGTATATAAATTATATAGAATTAAATTTTGTATTTTTGATCTGGTTCAACAAAAAATTAACGATTTCTGCATGAATATTTCAATATCTCGTAAACTTTGCAAGCATACTTTTGGAGAAAAGTGTTGTACTCAATGTCATAGTTTGATACAATATTACTGATACTATAGAAAATACAATTTTAGAAATAAAAGAATAATATGAAAATGTGAAAATCATCTGGTCAGCGGATGTCGTGCACGTAAGTTTTTTCATTAGCAAAGAATGATTGATATGAAAGGTTTGGCCGGCAGATTATAATGAGATGCTGGCAATTCCGGCTACGATTTCTATCAAAGGCGTTTGACTGAGTTAAGTTTTAAACTGGAAACAAACAAATTTGAAAGTTGCCACAAAAGACGCAGCAGGGAGAAAGGAGTTCGGAAGAAGTTTCGTGCAGAAGGGACGAGTATACTTGGCAGTTTTGATTACAGAAAGCGACTCGGTTCGGTTGTAAACGTGTGTCTCCTGTGTTTTGTCGAGACAAGAGCGCTCTTCCTCTACTGTGTCTTTGCTCTTCTAGTCCTCGTCTCAACTTCAGTTAACTTTTCGTTACTCTACAAAACACGTGTTACTTGGTGACGAACAAACTTATATATCTACTTTATTTTTACAAATAGAAAACTGTCAACCTGAGCACAATTAAAAATAAGGAAAATCAACTTAGTCTAAGAAATTTATTTATTAAATAAAAATCAATAATGCACCACCGTTTCACCAACCTTATCAGAAGAATATTTGATAACTGAAAAATTAGTAATATTACATATGATATAAATGAGATAGATAGATCATAGCATGCCATGGCGAGAATGACTGCCGTCTCTATGGTTTTTGATTATTTAATCACTAGTATATTTATGATATCTAAAATCCATTTCCGGTAAAAATCTATAAAACTGCATTTGTTCAACAAAAATTTTCCCAATTTTTTTCAAATAAAGTTATTTTATTATATCTTTGTATAGAAAAAATTATTCATTCGAATGGGATAAAAAAAAGCCATTAAATAATTTCACAGAACTAAAACCAAAAACTGTTCTAATGATTATGAGTTCTAAAAACTTGTATAACAGTTCTTTCAATGTTATTTCATTTTATCTTTGCCTCTTATTATAACTGTCTTAATTTTTTTTTTCAGTTTCAATCTCTCAAAAAATATATAAAACCTACCAGTCCAGCGTCACAAAAAAATTAAATCCTAAATGCAGCTCCGCTGATCGAGTTATTAATTATTAAATATTTGTAAATTAACTGCGTTTCCGACTCTGTTGGATTTGCTTATTAATTCATTCAGCCGACAATTAAACTTTGAACGATTAAAAATGTTAAATTAACCCATAATAGTATATTATGCAAAAAGTTTATAATGGTAGCTATTAACATACGAGTATAAAGTTCATTCGATTATATTATTTATTTACATTAAGGGAAGCTGACGGTTACCCAATAAAGAGCTTCCACATTTTGACAATACATTAACAAATATACAACAGAGACCAAATATTATTTACAGAGTTACTATTATGTAATTAGAGAAAAGAAATAAGATAATAAAGGGACACAAAAAATAGTAATAAATAAAAATAGTGATAAAGAAATTTGATTATATTTATTAATAGCCATTATCCTCGAATGGCAGAACTAAATTGAGCTTTCAAAATTATTTAAATAAATGTCAGCCTTGAATGTAAAAAAAAACTATTTTCTGGACAAGGTAAGTGAAATATTTAGGCGTGAGAAATGCGGTTACTAGTCCTCAAATTACGGCCGCCAAAGACATTAGTGGTGAGGCAGTCACAGGGGTAATTTTAATGTGATGAAAATTGTTTGTTGGTTGTGGGAATCGAACCCGAGTTCTTAAATCCACAGTCCACCTTGATACGTATCTTGTAAATATCAAATATTTTTAGTAATTTAAAATGTGCAGGGACATCTCATCACATAATACGTATTACATTAAAAAAAATGTAAATGTGGAATAACATCCATAACGCCAACATATTATAAATACATTATATTTGCAAATTATTCATTTGCGATTTATACGGACAATCCTGTCAACACATTTAGCAAAACATAATCTGTTTCCATGGGCGTCGACTTGCGTTTGTTATTGGAGTACGGCCACTGAATAAAGTTTTATTCATTTAAGATTCAACCGCAGTCATCTCATTCATTTATTTTTACATGATTTATCACTAAACCAATAGAAAATAATCCCTCGGGCGATTTGATCGGCTAGGAAATATTAATAGAGGTATTTAATTTAAAATATTACCTGTTTTATAATATTTTCAATATCAACATTTAATTTTAATTTAACAGTTATTTTTTACCGGCAGTTTAAATTTTTACCAATGGAAACAATTGTATTCATTTTATTAGTGTCGTCTATTCTATCCAAATTAAAATGTTAACTTTTTAATTATTATTATTATTTTATTTTAATAAACGAAGTCAATTACAATTACAAAATACGTCCACTAATTTAATTAAATAGCAATTTGAATATTTTTATTTTAATCTATTTTTAAAATTATTAGGCTCCTATTTTTCTTGTTTCGCTAATAAATTTACAAAATTTATATAAATCTAATATAGCTCATATATGGATGTGTTACATTCAATATTAAGAATTCTAACGTGGTATCTGTTGTAGAATAAAATGAGGTAGAAAGTATAGGAATATTGCAATATATGCATGCGTATAAAACTGAGTAAATATATACAATTTACATTTTAAAATTAATATTTGTTATTATTATTTTTGTTTTATTACAAAATAATATTATGACCAAAATTAAGATACGATATATATATTTTTAAAAGTCATTGGATAAGAAACCCCTATTTTAAAAAGACACAGGCCGAATTAGTACTTTAAAAGTATTAAGTAAATTATTATAAAGCCGCAAAATATTGAACCCTTTCTGACGCCACCTATGTCTGCGTCGAGTATATCGACTGACAATATTGACGTATACATGAACAAAATTAAAATTACAGGGAGTACATTCAAAAATCCATTAAAAATGTATTTTATTTTGCATGCATTATGAATTAACGATGTTGTTGTTTTTATTGCTGTGCAGTAACTAATTGATTTTATTTACTAATGTTGCTATGTGTCATTGAGTAAATATTACTGTGTTATAAATAGATAATTCTTAATTATATTAATTATTATAATTGAAATTGTGGTTAGCATCTTTGAGAAATTAAACTATTTTTTTCAGCGTATTCTATATCATCATGTTTACAAAGTATAAATAAAATTAAAATAAATTTTATATTATAAAAAAACAATTTAGTTCCGTCTATTAAAGATTTACAATATTTAATTATATATCCGATTTTTATTTGTACCTATTTGATCATCTAAGCTATAAAAATTAGAACTAATCTATAATAAATATTGAAGCAACAGATTGATTTTACATATTGAGATATGCTACATTTATTCGCTGAAACTTTTGATGTACAGAAGACTGACGGAACAGGGAAGCAAACGAGAATAAACAAATGAAGATTAAATATAAGCATACCATCAAAATTAATGAACAAATATTGAGAACTCTTTTAATCTATGTACATATTTATTTAAACATTGTTTGATATTTTGATTTATTCAAAGTACCAGAACATGTTCTAAATAACTATTCAAATTTCATTTTGTTTAACTTTGAATAATTTTATGTTATACAGAATGTCTATTTTATTTCTATTGCATAGGCAATCGCTTCTTCTCTATACATTTTAGACTAGAATTGCAAATTAAAAATAAATGTTTATAATTAAAAACTATATTCAATAAATAGCTATAATATAAATTAATAACTAAATAAAATTAATAAATATATCATTACGCCTTTTACCCATTACTGGGTATAGCACTCTGCCATAGCAGATCTCGGTAAGTGATATATTTCTACGTGTGAAGTGCGATTAGTGAAGGGGGAACCACAAGGGTAGATTTAAATTGGTGAAAATAGATTGTGGATCGAACCTGGGTTCTCAGGGATCCACAGGCCGACTCGATACCATTGAGCCCCTATAAATTAATTAATTAATTAATGATAGGTAATATTGAAGTACTTTTGTAATTAAGTATATTTTGCATACTTTTCTAGTTTTCTCAGATCTAGTATTGTCATGTACAATTTGTTATCATAATTGTTTACCAGACGCCTTTGATTTTCTGTTTGTTAGGAAACAATTCAACTTATGCTACCATTTCAATGACCAAGGTTTCAGTTTATTTAAGTACAACAACAAATGAGAAAAATAGTTCATATCTGAATAATACATTGAAACAATTTTGATACCATTCAGTCATTTTACATTTAATTAACTCAACTCATAGATGATGTTTCCTGATTTTAATTAACAGATGGAAGTGAACCGTAGCAAAATATTAATTAAATAGATTTTGTCTATTATTAGTGATTAACTGTATAACGAAGCTTTGATTATTCATATTTCCGAGCAGCTGTCCATTAGAAACCATTGCAGGTACAGAGCACTTCGTAAATAAACCGGCTGAAAATGAGATAATTGGTGGCAGCGAATGATCACGCGCTCACAAAATCAAATGTAACTGTCAGATGAACCAGATACGTAAAGTTTGACAACCGCTGTCTCGGCGCCTCCATGTTTTATGTATTTGACGTTGTTCAGAGGCGGGGCACAGGGACAGGGTACAGGGCAGGACCAGGAGTTCCGGCCAGCGAGAGCAGTGGAGCGAAGCCGGATAGTCGACTGGCGGACTGGATGGCAGCCGGTGAATACTGCATGAGCCCTGTTGCTGTAATCTTACGGTAATTTGCGCAATTTCGGTGGAAAATCGCCGCAACCCGGGATCTGACAGTGATTTAACACAGAGGAATTTAACTCATTGTTTCATTTTTTACATTTGGAAAAGATTCTGAAAACTCATATTTAAAAAAAAAAGACTTGTTAATGCAGTAGGTTTTTATTGGAGTCTCCCTTTAAAAAATGTGATTATATATTTAATATTTTACTTTTATAAATTTGTTATGAACATTTTAAATAAATAATGTTTAGTTTTTATTGAGATATTTCAATTTAGTTCTTTTTTCTAGTAAAAAAATCATCGGTAGGACGCCGCTGGCAAGGGACGGCTGAGCTGATCACAGCGAAGACGTCAACGGGTGTATTTATGGTCGGAAACGTTCTTCCAATTTACGCCTGGGATGATGAATGCCGCGCGCTATGATTTCTGGTGCGTGTGGCTGAGGACTAAATTTCACGTAAAAAGCAAATAAATTTTTGGGCGCCCGAGGAAAATGGACGAAAACGAAAACTCAGAAGATGGATGCTCCAGTCAAGTAATGAATATTACTTAAGTTTGTACATGAATATATTTTGCATCGTAAATTTTAGCCCTCACATGAAAAGCAACGGATTTAATAATGATATATCGGCGGAAGAGTTAGGTAGTACTACTTATCAGTTGCGGATTTATTTATTCAAGTTCTATCCATTTTACTTTATACATCTTGTACAAAGTTGGAATATGGTTTTACATCGAGAAATTCTGTTCAATTGAAGTTGAAATGTGTGAATTTATATGCGTATGTTTTACAAACAGACAAGACAGCCTACATTCGCTAGAAGGAGAGATTGAAGATAAACCAAAGAATTAGGCCAGCAAAATTCAATCATTTCAATTTTAATCATGACTTTTGGTATCATTTTTCATTGCCTCTGGCCTACTTACAGCCCTTCCGCGATCCTGTTCAATTGAACGGAAGATAATATGGCCACCCTTAAGCCGTTTCATAATGATTCCTAAAGTAAAATAGACCATAGAATTAGATTTGAAGAAATTGAAGTAAGATAATCGTAAATTAAGTTTGCAGCACTTTGAAAGATGAAAATAGGCTGGAAAGTGATGTTCGTTCATCTGTCCGACGCTGTATCAGACAAATGGTCACTAAATAACGGTCGCAGGTCGCATTTGACAAAGTCGAGTTGATCCGGATGATTCTTATCTTCTATCAATTGATTACACTGAACCTTTTATTGACATCCATGGTTCGGTATAGCAGCACAGGGAACGGAGAATGCTTTCCAAAGCACGTTACCAGATATTTCTGACAACCTTATAACTAAACGAAATGTGGGGGTAGATAATTTGAAAATCGTAAAACGAGCGGAAAATATCCGGAAAATTAATGAAATTTCTGTGTTCCCGCCGCATCAGAGATGGAACGTTGAACACGGCACGTGAAACATGAGACAGATGTGTATATCAGCATCATACGTTGTACTCACACAAAATAATCCAACATTCGGACTATAAGACTCAAACATAACTTCATGAAACAAAATATAATAGATCAAAGTTATATAAATAAATAAGTAAATATATCATCACGCCTTTTACCCATTTCTGGGTGTAGCACTCTGCCTAAGCACATCTCGGTAAGTGATATATTTTTTCGCGTGAAGTGCGGTTACCAGCCGTCAAATCACGGCCCCAAAGGTATTAGTGGAGGAGGTGCCACAGGGGTAGACTTAAATTGGTGAAAATTGTTTGTCGGCTGTGGGGATCGAACCAGGGTTCTCAAGATCCACTGGCCGACTCGATACCACTGAGCCATCTACCCCATATACCTAATAATAATCTTTATAACATTAATTTACCGATTACTGTTATAAACATTAAATAAAAATCACGGATTGATTTCCTAAAATCATTTATCAATGTAGCGATAGCATTTCTAAGCTACAATTGTCGATAAATTAAATTATATAAACATCAATAATAATTATATTAGTTTTTTGAATTAAATTATGTCGATAAAATACTAGACATACAGAATATGAAAATTTACTTACTGCAAACAGAAAAGTAAATGTCTCTCACTTCATCCGTAGTAAAAAAAGTTGCCATGAAAAGGAGTAAAAGTTAATTTATATGTCATTAAAACCTTGACAAAAACAATACATTTTCATGCGTTGTGCCGTTGCTAAAAGCAATAGGACGAGAATGTGCTCTCTCTGTCATTTCCAATAAACACGGAAGAAAAAGAATATTTTAATTCCATTACTAATAAAAGAAAAAATAAAACAAATTTTAATATTTGCTATTAATTTCAATTCATTTTATTCATAATTATAAGTATTTGTTTTAAATACTAGATTCGTGCAATAATACATCTTATGAGGGAAATTATTTTTCCCTCGGTAATATCGATTCGTCTTTTTTTCAGTATTACACTTCAGGAAAAAAAAACATGTACCTACATGTCTCCCTTCGTGTATACATGTAATATACTATATTCGGCCTAGAGCTTTTAGTTTTTCGTTTACGTTACCTAACAACCAATACTATTTGTATCTGAGTAATATAAATAAATAAATATATAAATATATTGTAACGCCTTTTACCTTTTACTAGGTATAGCATTCTGCCGAAGCAGATCTCGGTAAGTGATATATTTATGCACGTGAAATACGGACATCAGCCGTCAAATTACGGTCCTAAATAAGGTAGTAAAAGGGGGAGCCAAAGAAATAGTTTTAATGTGATGAAAATTGTTTGTCGGCTACGGGACTCGAACCCGAGTTTTTAAATCGACAGTTCAACTGGATACCACTGAGCTACCTACTCCATCTAAGATTATATTTTAGTAAAATTTTTATGACACGCCCTAAAAACTATTTATATTCTTGATACAAAAATAACTATTATATTAAGTTACTAATAGCGATTGTCAACAGTTTTATTAACAATGTCGGCTAAAACTGCTAAAATACAATCATGACTAATATCTTCACGCATAAAAATGTATAACTTATCGAAAACTGTTATTACTAAAGCCCGGATTTTTAGGCAATTGCCTAGATTCAAATGTTAATAGACTTCAGGCAATTTGGTTTTTCTATACATAGGTAATATGTTTACGTGTAATGGAAGGTTTTTTTTTCGTGCCTGAAAGCCTATTTTTCCTATATTTTGGTTTTTGTGCCTATTTTACCTTATACAGCCTATTTTGCCTATTTTTGTTGCTTATTTCAACTTATATTGAGCAGACAAGGCTTATCAACGCCATCTATCATCTATTTCATTGATTAATTCAACACTCGGCAAAGTGTTCCATCCTAATCTATAATATTTAAAGTACTTACTTTGTCTTTAATCAAGTTTTAGTCAAAATTTTATGTGGCAATTCAATTGCTCCTTTGCCATTAATCAATGAAAGTTACCACTTTAGACGACATAGCTAAATATAAGAACGGCCCTGTTACATTTTGTGATGTCGAACGAAGTTTTCAGCTTACAAGCAAGTTCTGACTGACCGAAGACAGTCCCTTTCCGAAAATTCCATTCAGCAGTTGCTCGTAATATTTTGCGAATCAAAGTATACTACATAATTTGAATTTATATAATAGTTAATAAAATAAGAACCCTAAATATTTTTTTAGATTGCGTTAATTTTTGTTTAAAATGAATATTTTTTTCTAATGAAAAGTACGAGTACCAAATTTAGAAAAAGAATTAGTGTATAATTTTTATTAAAGAAACTATTTATATTTAGGCTGCCTAAAATCCCGCCTATTTTAGAGTAATTACCGGCCTATATGCCTGCTTATTTAGGTGTTTTTAAGTGCCTAAATATCCGGGCTTTAGTTATTACTTCTTCTTCTTCTTCTTCTTCAGCTCTCTAACCCCAGTTGGGTTTTGGCTTCCGGGCACACCGAGCTGCAGTTTTTACACTGCCGTACTGCCGGTTTCTTTAGTCAGATTATTTAAGGCGTATAAGTGACTAGCTTATAGCGCCCGAGTGTGATAAATACATGAAACTGTATTTTTATATTTTACGACAAATCACACATTGTCGGCAGGCGGATTCGAACCGACGAACCTTGGTTCGGGTGACGTCACAGCATGCTAAGAGATGTGCCTTAACACGCTCGGCCACCGCGCCTACTTTAGTTATTACTATCTTTTAAATTTTTGTCGGAACTTTCACGATTACCTAGACCATTTTACCTTGGTCCCATAAAAATCTGAATCCTGCATTAGTCAATTCTGAATTTTGGTAATATTATCTATACATTTGCTATACGTACCAGTACACATATTGCATTCAAGAATCATGCATTTGAAATTTGAAACTTGTTTGGTCATTCAAACTAACTTTCATGTTCAACTAACTTTCTGATGTACAGGACCTGCGAATGACACGAAATCCAACATGCAGATATGTACTATTTACTAAACTTTGATTAATATGTTCGTCAAATATCAATCTCGTAGTTGATCTGCATTTTCATTCATGTGAATCACTAACTAAAACTTATAGGTACCTATATTATAATCATAAATTTGTTATGAAACCAGAAGTTTAAATAATAGTTATTTGTTTTACTGGTTCCAGGATATTAAACCTATGTTTACATGCATAAAAGTAGACTGGTAAGTAAGTAATAACTGTATTCTGTACGGTAATATTATCATACTGATTTGGCACAACAGTCAAGAAAATCAAAATAAAACGCAATGATAATATAACACTATTAATACAAACGAAACTCAAAACAACAATAATACAAAGATTACTTCTCCTGCTTATCATAGTATATATTAATTGTACAGTCTTTCAAATTAGAGATAACCACGTTATGACGTTTAAATAAAAACATTATTTATAAATATGATACAAAACAATTGTAATCACGGCGTTAAATAAAAACATACAGACCACAGACTTACTTGATCACCTTCTAAAATAAAAGACAATGACGTTATTCATAAAAGAATTTCAAAAAATAATATTTATTAATAACGTTAACGTGTTTATATTCTGAAACTAGTAAACTATTGAACAATTGAATTATATAAAGAAAAAGTAGGGATACCGCCGTCGTGCATCAAACTTCAAAATCTTCAAAGAAAGGTAAACAAGTTATTGAAACATAATTGTGATGAGAAAACCAAATATAATATATTTGTATTAATTACAAATCATCCATATAAGATAAAAATTAAAGTATTGCACGCAACGTTATTCAAAATCTTGTTTACTTTAATTACGACACTCTTTCCAATTACAACAGTGTAATGGGAAAACAGTCTTTTATAACAGTGTTCGGTAATTGACATATGTGATATACGGTTTCCAGCTAACGCATTATGGCATCTAGGGTGGAAACAGAGGGTGAAATATAGATGAAAATGTGCGCAAAAATTTCCGAAAATTTATATAGCATGTTACACCGGCTTTATGAACATTGCTATAAAAATAGCTGGAGTAGATTACACATGTACGAGATGAAAGTACATAAAAAACATTTTACGCGCGTGCATACCGTCAAACTGTGCAACTAAGATAAATTTACTAGCGCGGTATATGCATTCTTTCATTAATTTGTTTGATGAAAATATTTACTCTACGACTTCAACTATCATAAACATTTAATTTTAGTTTCAATGTATTCAATGTATTATTTAAACCATACGTAAGCTTCATTCTAAGTTTTTATTTTTCACAATACACAAATATGATGAACTTTTTATCATAAATGCCCAACTATAAATATATTCGTACTACTTTTAAAATAATAAATACACCTATGTACTAAGTTTACATGCAGTTTTGAAATTGATTTCAAATCATTTTATGTTTTGGAAACAATACAGGTTTAAATTTACTCAAACCAAAAACAAATTTGGATTTGACTTGAACACTAGTTTTAAAGCCACTTAATTATTGTTAACTCGTCGACACTTAAAGCTATCATCTGCAAAAATTTATTTATATATATATATATATATATTTATTACTATTACACTGCCCTACAGGACGAGCCCAATAAAAGGACAGGAACAAAAATATACAAATATACAAATACATAAGTGCCTAAAAAATGAAAAAAGAAAATTAACAAAGAGTTACAGAGTATTATAATAAAAATATAACCAAAATTAATATAAATGATTTAGATTATTAACAAAAATTTTTGTGTCATAAATATCTAATTGTGACTGTACAGAGTTATAAAGTTTACATGCGTTAAATATTGGTGACTTATATAGCGAGTTTGTATGAACATTAGGGAAGTAGAAAGTGTTTGAAGGCCGTGTGTTGAAGGCTGGGTAATGGAAATTAATGCAGTTTAGTAAAGCTGGATCATCAATATAGTTATGTATTAATTTGAATAGGAATATCAGAGAATAAAAGGAACGTCTCATGGAAAGTGATTTAAAATTAAAAATATTTAGTAGAGTATGGTAGGATACATCATAACTAGGGTAACTGTTCATTATTTATATATATATATATATATATATGTAAGAGGAAACCTGAATATTGGCAGTCTAAGATGTTATACAGAGTGTACATTCCATCATTTACTAAAAATTTTAATATAAACTATAATAGTAACAACAAGAATCTATTTAAAACACAATTCACAGACTTGAAGGAATGATTGGGGAGGAACAAAAAAAAATCATGAAAAATTAAATTGTAGTCTTACTACTTTCAAAAATTAAATAATGTCTAGTAACTTGTGTCTATTATTGAAAATAAAAGGTATTTATTTTAAAATTAGAATAATAAAAAAAAAAATTTTAATTTTTAAAAATAAGTACTTGTTTTCTTATGTCAATTCGGATATAAATTCATTTGCAATCTTGTCAAGATGACACCGTAAGATTCCGGTGTGTATTTAGAATTTCTACAGCATTTAACCTGCTCTGACCCATTGTACTTCTCAGTCCTCATATGATAATCTGAAGAAAAACATTTCAGCAGTACAAATTGATACCGTTCTAAACAAAAGTAATCTAATAAAAGAGTCCAATCCTGGTAATAGGTCTTTTAAAAAATAATCTTCTTTGAATAAAACTGTCAATATTTTGTCGAGAATTTTTATAGTTTATAACCATATTATTATTCGGACACCGGATGTTATACAATGATACAACTAGTCTAATATTTCACTTAAAATTCTGGTAATATAAACCTACATATTTTTAAATCAAATAGGAATAGGGATAATAAAAAACATGATTAGTATTATTTGAACTATTTTATATTATTGCCTCTCTATATGCCTGACATAATCAATTGTATACATTAGTTAAAAAACATATACCATTATTTATTAGTAAATTTTATCACCAGATGTCACCAGATGTCATGTCGCAAAGTTTAAAACACATATAGCTAAGATTGATTTTCATTCTACAGAAACTACCCGCATGTCACAAACTTTTCAGTGGATACCTACTAACAAAACATTATTGTAAGTACTAGTAAATATGTTCTAAGCTCTAGAACAATGTTGGCATAGCCAGTAATAAGTGAACATTCATCAAACTACATTTGATTCGTATAAGTCTGTTTCGTTATTCATACCAGGTGCGAGCGAGTGTGCAGAACTTACAGTTCCATGGGCACAAACTTATGAATTTAACGCGTGCGTGAGCGAGATAGCGACGAACAGCCAGGCAAGGACAGAGCATAACCTCTGTCTGCCAACTAATGGATATTCCTATCGCAGTGTCTCTCTCTAGCGACTACAAAAGCACCACAAAGTAGACATAAAACTTTATATCTTTCCTTGTTTATTTTCATTTAATATGTGCTATGGTTTGTAGCTGAGACACCGGGATATACTGGATACTTGGTGGCTTTAGCGTTCCACTTCATGATTTATGGATGAGTGAATGGATTTTTGATTATATCTGCTTACGTTTTAAAATATTTTCAGTGTAAAAATTGCTAGCCAGAAATGTCGCACGACGCACTTGATGTTATTGAAGAATAAGCAAAAATATTTTATTTTTTATTCACCTACCGCAAATCTCTACACATTTCTGAACCAAGTTTCAATTTATTGTTGCACACAAACATAAAGATTTTTCTACTTTTTAACAAAACTTCAACTTTTATCAGATTTGTGAGGACATTTATTAAATACATATTTGCTGTTATTTGTAACCCTGCACAATAGGAACTTATATCTTATAGTAGAATTTTAACCATTCAGGCATAAACGTAATTTTTCTATTCCCATATTTTAATTTACTTATTAAATATGTATTATCAGTCCTTACACAGGGTGGCGATTCAAGTAACATTGATAAATTCCCTGACTTTTCCCTGACTAAGTAAAAAAATTCCCTGACTTCTAGAATATTGACTTATTTATGAATTTATGGTTACATTTCATATATTATATCATATATTGTAATATAATTGTTTTTTTTTTATTAAATTTATAGTAAAAGCAAAATCAATTTGTCTTTCTAAACAGGCAAAGACACAACCTTAAATATTGCATACAGAAAAAACATAGCGCGGTAGAAACGTTAGACAAAACAAAACAGTTTTCAATTAGTAAACATCCTTCGGTTATATTTTCATAGATGGCGGTTCTCACTCTTAAGAAGCAATAAAGGGTATTTGTTGCCAATAAAGGTATACTATCTATCTAATAAAGGGTATTCTGCCAATAAAATCTAAAAATATCTAAATACATTTTGAAATAAAAGTTTGTAGTTATTTTTATAAAATTAAATTAAAAAATTTAAAGAACAAAAAACTTTTTTCCCTGACATGGAATAAAATTCCCTGACTTTTCCCTGACTTTTCCAGAAATATAAAATTCCCTGACTTTTCCCGGTTTTCCAGGTTAGTCGCCATCCTGTTACAATATTTAATAATGAAAACATTTCCACGTATTTCTAATACTTGTATGTCTGAACAATTAAATAAGGAGAAAATAACACATTCTTTATTTGAAATGTAAGTTTTATCGGAAAATAATTGTTACATCAAACTCATAACAGATTCCAGAAATTTTCAAACTTAAATTGAAATCTAGAAACAACTCTGTTCAAGTTTCAGATATTGTACACTTGTGCAACAACTTTTTCTTTACAAGAAAAATAATTTATATTTTCCTTTTTGTAATAATCTCAATCAATTACATTTAAAGTTCATGCTGCCGTAATATTTTATTATCTCAATATTTTATTGAAATATAAATTAAGTTGCATCTGCTGAAACCTAATTATTGCTCTATTTATTCCTTTCATAACTAGGTTACGGGAGTGGTTTGGAGTGTAGCCTGGAGCTGAAGCACGGAGCGGTAGAGCAATGGTTTATTTATTTTTTAAATAAAATTAACAAGTTTTTTTTTTAAATTACTTTATATTATTTTTTTAATTTGTTATTTGGTAGCACTGTTTCTTTCGCTATTCATGTAGAATGTAGCAACTATAAAGAATCTTTTTTTTTATTTTGGAGATTAGTAAATTCGAACCACTTTCTTAATAACAGTTACGTTAATATAAATAATCAAAATGATTGAAAATTACATAAAAATGCTAGGATAAATTATTTTATAAATCTATTAAATAATCGATCGATAAATACATACATACATAACATCACGCTATATCCCATTAAATGGGGTAGCACGAACCCGTCAACATTCTCATCCTGACACACGATACTCGTTTACATTAACACTTCCTCCATACGAACTCTTTCTTTTCTCACAACCAAAATCCATCATCACGCAACAAACATTCATCCATTCGCTCCTGTACACCTGTTTCGTAAATCTTCACTTACGCCCACTTCTCTCACAACGAAAATACATTTAACACAATTGCAGTTACACACTGTATAGTATAAACTGAAAATGAAGTAAAAAAAAGATGAGGAAGGAAGGGAGTATCTCCCTGCGCTCGTTTTTGAAACTGAATTAAATAATCGATCGATTACAGACAATAATCCAGTTGCAGAATAGAAATATAGCCAGAAAAAAATTGACTGGAATTAGTGTACGAGTTTTTTATCTAATTTAACCGTAGTCGAAATTTGTTTAGTTCCGGAGGACTTCTAAATCTGAGCACACCGTATATTCACAATCCGCACGAATGAGCTTCCACAGCGCATAAATTCAACCGATATTTCAATCGAATACATTCAAGCGTGAGACAGGATGCCAATACGTGTCCAGTTGTAGCCGAGTAGCGGGCTGGGGTACACTGGCAATGGCAACAGTCACTTTCAACTCCTATGTCCAACCACCTTCACCAGATTCTGCAAGATGTTTAGAGATATCTTACTTCTTACACTGAATAAAACAAGAATATATTCGAGAAACATTATTCTATCTAATATCACATTTCTCGAGATATTTCTAAACAAACAATATTTCATAATAATATAAGTATTTTTTTAAAGGATGAAAGATTGCAGACTGTTTTGGTAAACATTTTTGTATGACTATTTGATAGTTATCTATTTCTAATATATTAATAATTAAATTATAATATAAACAGTACAACTATCAATATATATAGTCCGTCAGTACGGTGGTGTGAATAGCGATACGGAATTCGAATCCGGAGATCCCGAGTTCGAATCGCACTCAAGCTAAAAATTATATAAACTACCACACTGCGGCTCGGTGAGTGCGGACCCTGTACTGTAATTGGGATTAAATTCCTGTTGTACAGTGTAACATAAATAAATATTCATTATACATCAGATACATACTGTTTGTTGTATCAGTCACTAAAAATGTACACTTAAAAATATATGGTCTTAATTTTGTGAATTTAAAAAAATATGTATTTTTATTCTATGATCAGTATGTCATAAAATATATAATCTTTTTTTCCCAAATTATAAATACACCCTAAATACGAGTATGTCATTTTTTGTATCATCACGCCTTTTACCCATTACTGGGTGTGGCACTCTGCCGTAGCAAATCTCCATGAGTGAAGTTCGTTTACTAGCCGTAAAGTTACGGCTTCCAAAGATGTTAGTGGAAAGGAAGTCACAAAGATAGTTTTAATGTGGTGAAAATTGGCGACTGTGGAAATTGAATGCGGATTCACATATCAACAGGCCAACTCAATACCACTGAGCGACCTACACCATAAGCACACCTGTGATTAAAAAAAAATATAGATATTATATAAAATACATTAAATTAGCTTTACAATTATACCAAACAATTATAATTTCATAGAATTTAATAATTATTATAAAGAAAAAAATGTACATAAGTGTGATCTACCCCAGACATATAATTTGTAAGAGAGAGTTCTTACATTGAACACATCCTGTTATAAAACGATAAACTTTGATCTGTCACTTAAGTTAAAAAGTATTAGGAAGGATTACTGTGGGGATATATCTTGCAAACTTGAAACAGCCGATAGCAAAATGACGAAAATTAATTTCACGTCGTTGCTCTTACGAGCGCGCGAGGAAGAGCCGAGGGCGCTTTGCGAGTCATTGAAGGTTCCAAGAGTGAGATGACTTAAGCAACGTCCACACTATGTGAACGAACACGAACAACCACAACAAAAGCAAACGAACGTCCATGAACACACGCAATAAATAAAGTTTATTTTTACAATGTAAATAGTCGAATAATTAACAAACGCTAAAATAAAAACTATTATATACTATTGCTTGATTGTAATCGTTGTTGTTTAGTCGATTTTGTTCGTTTCGTGTGTATCGGGCTATACCATTGTTTACTGGGGAAAATTAATAAGAGTTGCGTAAATATTGAATGCAACGAAAAATAACCAATTCTGACAAGCCGCCATTTTGATGACAAATGAGTTGACTTCTTGTTTCCTGCAGTCACTGATTTGTCTGAATTTTCTGGCAGAGTATAATATGTTTTCCGCTATTTTACTTGAAGTAAAACATTTTTTTTAATATTTTAGTAACGAGGAGAAATTCAGTATGCATTTGTCTTTACAAATCATCTGATACTGAAAATAGGGCATATAGTTATATTTTCGTAAGGAATTTAACTAGTATTATAGTTTAGCAATTTTTAATTGTATCATATTCTATTTAACTAGCATTTTCTATCCCCGGAATTAAACCGTATGCATGTTAGATTAAGTTCGAATATTTAAGTAATGCGAACATATAACACGTCGACGATATAAGAAGTACAAGAAAAAGTATTTAGGTTCATATAGACTAAGTAGGGGTATCCTGACTATTTACTTTGTCTATAAATAAAATTTTCTGCCACATTTAATTAGAACAATTTTCTTCGAACATAATTTACATACATTTGACAGTGAAAAAATGTGGTGTAATATCCAAAAAATAAAAACAAATATATCATCATGCCGTGTACCCATTATTGGGTGTGGCACTCTGCTCAAATAGATCTCGATACGTGATATATTTATGCGCGTGAAGTACGATTACCAGCCGTCGAATTATGAGCCCGAAGATATTAGTAAAGAAGGATTTACAATGTGTTGAAATTTACTTGTGGACTGTACAAATCGAACCCGGGTTCTCAAATACACAGTCCGAGTCGTTACCACCGGGCCACCGACCTCAAATGTTCAAAATAATTTTAATTATTATATTTTGCTCATTTAATAGTCTCATTATAGCTACAAATACAAAATATAAGCAAAAGCCTTGTCAATGGCCTGTGACCATAGTCGAATTTTAAGAAAGGAATTATAAAATATAATTAACTTAAACATTATGTTGTACCCATAATAGTAATAGTAATCAAAATTACATATATGATTATTTATTTTTTCGTAAATTATAAATATTTCGTCGATTAAAAAAAGGGTAAACTACTTTTCATGTTATATCAAAGACACAATAATGAAATAGTTTCAGTTTCAGCTTACAATGGAATCAGATGAAATTTCAAACAACACAAAAGCAGCTATATACACGTATTAACACTGCTTTTGTAAAAAAAAGAAAAGCAACTATCTACCATACTATTTCTTTTGCATTTGAATTTGAATACTTTTCTACGTATTATTATATTCTTGATCGTCCCTCATAATTTTTGTTGGTTTCACTTGAATAAATTCCAAGAAACTGAAACTAAACACATTTTATTGTTTCAGTATCGAATCAGTTGCTTATATCAATAAATAATGTGAAATGATTTGAAACTGAAACAAAAATATAGAACAAGATCTATGTCGTGAAATATATTTTAAATGAATTTGTTTCATTTTAATGTCACATGAAAAATGTTTCATTAATGTACGGATTTAATATTTAACCGGCGTATTGTAATTTTATTAAACATGTTTAATGTTTTTTTTGTGTCCGATATCCCTAGGGTTAAGAATCGTTGTTTTGTAGTATTTATCACTATTCCCAATCAATGTATTTTCACTCTACTACTAACAAGAAAGCAAATAAGTATTTCTACTGAAGCAAGATACAGAATTAAATTCATGAATTCGTAACAGAAACAGAATTGGGAAATGGAACATCAGTGTATAGTGTCGACATCCGAGCATCGTTCGTCGCAAGGTCCGCTTGAAGATTCGGGCATTGCGATGTTGGTCGTCACATTGATACGACGTGACAGCACAGATGTAACATTTGCCAGGATACCTCGGCCCATCGCGCCCGTGCGAAATGCAAGCTGAGCCCGCCAAGCACCCGGTAGCCCTCGACCCACACCGCTAAAAATAGGCCTCGGGAAATTGTCGGCAAACATGCGAATTGTAACAGTGTGTTTGCACGTGAGCTTTTCAGCGCGCCCTTGGCCCTTGCCCTAACTCAAGAACATTTCAAATAATGACTGACGTACTGGCAACCACTCCAATAAATTGAGTGGTTTTATTCATTTCTTGTCCACTTTTGTTTTCAAAGTAATTACGACTATACTATTGTTTGTAGTAAATTTAGTCAAGTCATAATTTATTTATTGACTTGTAAATTTCGTCATAAGATTTCTAATCTCATAATTCCGAATTCTAATCACAGCATAAATTGCACAATAACTTTATGTATCGTAAAATTTTAAATATTGTATATTGCAACAAAGACAAAATTAATTGTCATCCAACACTTGGTGAAACAAGGTTTAATAAAAAGTATAAAATAAACACTTGGCTATGTTTCACAAAATTCAGCCTCCAAGTCACCTTATGAGGGCATCGTCAGAGGCTGGCCAGCACAATTGGCATGATCTGTTTCACAGAACTTCTCATGTCATCTTACCTGTTGTTAGAGATGTTATTCTCTGCTGGCACAGTTCTTCGTCACCAGCTTCTTCATGTGAACTTTGTTCTAGGTGAAGAAGTGAGTTATACCATACTGATGAACTCTATTAAGAGCGAAACGCGTCTATGGTTACTAACTGTGCTGGCCAGCCTCTGACGATGACCTCATAAGGTGACTTGGAGGCTGAATTTTGTGAAACATAGCCAAGTTTTTATTTTATACTTTTTAATATTGTATATTGACTTTTGGGGGTGATTTGACAGCTGATAACCGCACTTCATGCGAAGAAATATATCACTTACCGAGATCTGCTTACGGCAGAGTGCCACACCCAGTAATGGGTAAAAGGCGTGATGATATATTTATTTAAAAGTTAACAACATACGTTAAAATTTTTAATACATTTGTCAAAATAATTTTTAATTTTAGTATCTATAAAATCAATCTAATATTAATATGCAAAAATACGTGTACAACAGTAATAAAAGTATATGTTTTTACTTATTTGATTGATACACTGCTGCTTCGCTGTCGTACATCGAACTTCAATTTGATGCTTACATTACTAGTTATTCAAATAACTATTACAATATTACAAAATAATTCATATGTTACATTATCAAAACACTAAATGATCGGTTCTTGAATTATGTCACACTGGACGCTAAAACAGTAGGTACTGCAAAAAAACAATTGTTGAAATCCACAGTGTACATTACATTACCTTTATTAGTATAAAAATGCTTATTTTTATCAGATTAAATCAAGTCTTGAGGTGCCAACGTGAGATCTAATAAGTGCATATTTTACACTAATATATAAAGAAGAATGAAATTAGAAAACCCAAAGCGGTATTTCTGTAGGTAAGTCGGATATCCGAGTGATATTGATGGACCTCTGCCAATTTATCAATAAAAGTAGCAATCTATTATCACCAGCGGCAGCGAATACAAAAAGTCTTTTGTTAAAATATATTTCTCACAACGTTATACGTCCACATTCATGTCGCTGTAAAATTTATTATTTCGCATATCATTCCTAGCACGCATCTGTCTGAAAACGAATCAACGAATGTCTGAAAAAGTTTGTATCTAGTTATCATTTGACGGTGGCCATTCCAGCGAATACCGTTAACGAAATATTCACAAAATTCAGGCGGCTAGCAACGGCGCAGCGCACTGATTAACTGGGTTCGGCCATGCAATGTATAATTCGCATTACGTACGAATACATAGAGAATAAAACGCGCGGCGGGAATACGTAATTGCACAGCTTGTGAATTGATTTTTCTGTTTTGTTCCGCGCTGCTGTTTTGAGTTATTGTTTCATAAACGGAAGACGCGTGCAGTTATTTGCCGTGATTTATAGTGATGTACATTTCGAATGAGACACAGATTATGTTCGGACACGAACGGTATTTACAAATATTTGAGGTTAGCTTTTTTGAATTGTCCACTGTTATATTTTCGACCTTACAAAACAATGTTTTATTGGCTTAACCTTTAACGAACGGATCGAAATACATTTTTTGTTCATTAACTCTAATATAAAGAAAATAAATAATTCGTGATATCTTTTTACCCATTTCTGAGGGTACAACGAGTACCTATGTAATAATTAATATTAAATACCAATTTCAACTTTCAACAGCATATCATACAGTAATTATTTGTATATCTAGGGAAGAAAATGAGACATTTCTTCCCAAGCCGAAGGCGAGGGTTCTAAAGTACCTGATGGAAGAATAATACTTTCTTCACGAGGTATACCTAATATATTTTGAAAATTAAATTAATTAGTGGTTATTCTTTTGACAGATGTCACCTGAATGTCACTAATATTAAATCATACCATTGATTTTTTGCCACTAATATGACTTTACATTTCTTCCTTAAAAAAGAAAATTGATCTTGTTTTTTTCTCACTGTTTATCAATTTTGTATATTAGTGTAAATAAATATGATAAAGAATAAATTCATGGTTTATATGATATGTTATTTCGTCCGTTGAAGTTTAACATAAAACAGGCAATCGTAGCAAGGACAAGCAATCGTTTTTATTTTCTTTTTATTGCGAATCAATCAAATAGAAAAAAAAATCAACTAGAATTTATTTATACTCGTAATACATATACTCCCCAACTGGGTAATCGAAGCAACATACTAAAATAAAAAATTAATGTATTGAAAATGTAAACAAAATTAGTTTTATGCCAGTGAACTGTGAAATAAATTTTGAGCCCTGATGAAATTTGAGAAAAAGATTGTAATGATATTATTTATTTTACTGTCACTGTCAGCTGTTTGATATTCATCGAAGCGGAAATTTTTGGCCAACCCTTGTGCATGTTATTTCGTATTAATTTTATAATTAGTTTGAATGTTTGGTATACACAGACTTGTTAATTATTGTTGAATATTCCAACTCGTTATATGAATATTATTTTAATGAGTGTCCATTTTGTATATTTATTGAAATTATTTTTATAAATTAAAATTATATCACAAATTTTGTAACTAACGCGAAATGACGCACGGAAAATATCTGAACTACAGTGTAAGTTCGTCTGAGTCTTTGCGAAATATATCAAATTTAACTAATGATAATAAGTCACCTAAATAAAGTTAGAAACAATAAAATATTGCCAGATTTTATTTCTATGTAGAAAAATGTAATTTGCATTCTACCTCCTTATTTGAATTATGAAAACATGTCGTCTATTGTTTTTAAATCTGTTATAGACAGAAATGTAAGTAATGCATTACATATTATACTATTCTTTAATATTAGATTTTGCAAATAAAGTATGAACCAAAATTAGTTCCTGTTGGTTTGTCTGTATTTACATTTATACCATACAAGTAAATAAAACATATGAGTCTTCGAATGTAAGTGTTAACGTGGCGCAATCAATAATTAAAACCTCAAGAAAGAATAAAATTTGTCGAAAATTAACGTGATCCAAGCGAAGTGTTAGGAGTCAGTCTTTATTATTTTCGTAGTTCCTTTTATAGACTCGTCCGTCGTCGTTGCCAAGTCCCTTGATCAGAGCATAGCTCTAAAAGAGGGCGGAAAATTTATAGGTCATAAAATTTTATTGCAACCGAAAGCGATTATTGAACAGCAAACGGAAATTTAGGGTTAACGCTTCAAGTTGGCGAGAGTGATTACAGACGCTCGCGATTTGACAGTTACTACAAACGCGTCATTTTTAAACGTCAACTGGAAATTGGTTCAAGCCAGGAAGAAAAAAGCGATAGATATATTTTCAGCAAATGCTTACCGCCACTGCCGGTGAAATGAACGAGTGATTGATTTTCTCCAACTCTTTTTATTGCTAAATTTCTTTACAAAATCAATTTAATTTATAAATTGATGATCTTACGTGTTACAAATGATACACTCACCACTTACGATGAATGATTGCACTGTTGCATCAAAACAAAATAACAAATAATATAGGTATTTTAAAAATAATGATGAATGTAGCATCAAACGAATTACCTTATTATTTTCTTTAAAAATATTTAAAATGTAAATGTCAGAAACAATTCACCGGATTTCTACTTTTTTATATAAGAAATATAATGGTTAAATTTTAATATGGCGATAGTTTCTTTCCTATTAATTTCAAAACAACCTGATTCAAAGAGTACCATTGGCAATAATAACGGTCTGCAAAGAGTATCGTTGGCAATAGCAACGGTCTTCAAGGAGCCTTGTTCAATTTCTGTTACTATATGACGTTCGAAAAATCTACCTTTTTAATCGTAAAAAATAGTTATTTGTGTATTAAGAGCGTAAAGTGATTCTTTGTTACTCGAGCACGGTAATTGCAGCGCGAGCCGAAGGCGAGAGCTGCAATAGTGCAATAGTGCAAGACACTTTACGCTCGTGATACACACATAATTTTTTCTACGATTGCATCTTAAAGTTATTAAAAAACGTAGGTATACGTCTAAAACTAAATTCGTTTTGTTAACTGTCAATATGACAAGTTTCTGTTTTGTTTGTATCCCTGGTAACTATTGAAATAATCTTTTTCGCGCGTTGCCATTGGAAACGCGCGAATTTAACGTCTTTTTCGCGTGTTCCACAGAAAACGTCAACTTTACGATGACAAATGAGAGCGTAATTGTCATCTCTTCATAGCAATCGTAGAAAAATATTATTTTCTTACTTATTTCTCGGGGTTTTCAAAAACTCATCATTTACAAATATCCGGTTACAAGTAAATAAGCAAGTAACGTACATTTCACAAAAATATACATTACGTATAAAATATATCATCCATTTAATCTGCATAATAGCATAAATAACCTCAGTACAGTACAAAAAACTCTGAATTAAATATTTATGTATGTATATAACAGTTGGTTGTTTATTATTTCTGTGTAGTGAGTACTTAATACCGTCATTGCAGATAAATGATAAATACTGATTTTATTTGCTCCTCATTCTATGACTTTTAGAAATCGTACACAAATTCGTATTTATAATATAAAAAACCTTCAAAACTCATACTTTTTAAATACATACACTGCTACATTTCCGAGTTACTTTCACTAAACATCCTCGTCAAGTTTATAAATTTGTATTTCTCAAAACCGATAGAAATCTTATATTTACAAATAGTTGTTAACATTTTATAGGTACGTGTTGTTCCGAATGATTATTAAAAATCAGTTATTTTGGATTAATAATAAAACTAAACGAAATAACAAAACAAAAAGCAAAAACTAAATTCATATGCATAAATGTCAATGTGGAAATGAAATTATCCCATTTTACAATTAACAGCCCCACAACAATAAAAACAAAATAAAAAAGTTTATTAACTGCTTTGTACGAATTTGGTGCATTACGTTTTACAGGTGTTTACAATTTACTAAAACCATTATGCAAATTTAATCCACAGAGTTTTCATGCAGCACTGGTTTAACATTTTCATTTTCATTTTAACGAGTATTTCTCACAATTAACTACTTTTATATAACCGCTGAATTTTATCTCTTAACATATATTTCATTAGAAAACTAACCTTGAAATATATTTCTGCAATTCACCCGCAGATTTATATCTAGGGCCTGTCTCACCATTACTTCATACAGATTACAGAAAAGTAGAAATGAATTTCATTTGCCACTATTGTACTGTTTGTTACATTGCAACGCTATGAAATTATGGTTAAACAGCATAATACTGCAAAATAAAGCGAAACAAATCAGAATTATTTTTTGTTATAATTAGAATTTTTACCTATCAACTCAGTTTCGAAAGATACAGACTAAACATTATCTTAAGTAAAATTAAATTAAAAAACACTAGGTTAGTTTCAAATAATGTAAAGTTTATTTTACAATACGTATTTCAGTCGACTAGACCATCATCAGGTGAACAAGATATGAATGAATTTGTACATTAGAGTAAGACTTATAAATAGTATACACAAGAATTCTGACACAAGAAGTGGGAGATACATGATTGAAAACAGATGTAAGTACAATTAGTTTGGGAAAAATACATTTATGACCATAATTGGAAGAAAATAAGATAAGATCTTTAATCTCTTTACAACTAGGTTTAAAATGTAATTTCCATCCAAATAATTATAGTTACCTCTTCGGTCTGATCTTATCTTATTTTCTTCCAACTATGGTCATAAATGTATTTTTCCCAAACTAATTGTACTTACACCTGTTTTCAATCATGTATCTCCCACTTCTTGTGTCAGAATTCTTGTGTATACTATTTATAAGTCTTACTCTAATGTACAAATTCATTCATATCTTGTTCACCTGATGATGGTCTAGTCGACCGAAATACGTATTGTAAAATAAACTTTACATTATTTGAAACTAACCTAGTGTTTTTTAATTTAATTTTACTTAAGATAATGTTTCAACGAGAACCGACAGTTAAATCTATCGAATTTATTATCTTAAGTATCTTTTGAAAAGTTGACTTACCAGACTCAGATTTATCATTGGATATCTTTGTACATCATCCCTTGCAAGCGTCTGGACTTTTATGTTAATTCCACCCTCTTAACCCTTGTCAGCAAGTCCCATGAAAAACAACAATTAGTGGTAGCTTAGCTTTGAAAATAAAATAAATAAATATATCATCACGCCTTTTACCCATTACTGGGTGTGGCACTCTCCTGAAGCAGATGTCGGTAAGTGATATATTTCTTCACGTGAAATGCGTTTACCAGCCGTAAAATCACGGTCCCCAAAGATGTTAGTGGAGGGGGAGCCACAGGGGTAGATTTAAATTGGTGAAAATTGTTTGTCGGCTGTGGGCATCGAACCAGGGTACTCATGATCATAGCTTTAGATACAATTGAATTAAAGCATTTATTTTCGCCGTTTCGTTATTGTTGCTCTTATTGCTTATAGCTGCGCCAACATAAACATACTTTTAGACATTGGTGAAACAAGTGAAGTAAAGAAAGAAGAAGTTGTAAAATCTCTGAGTAAAAAATGAAGTCGCACCAGAAAATTTGATACATTCAGTGCCGGATTAACACTAGGCAGGGCCCTATGCAATCGCAAACGAGGGGCTCTGATCTTCTATTTTTTGGCTTATCTTTTCCTAATATAGTTTTAATTTTGTTTTCATATTTGGCATATTTTCATTAGAAACCGATCTCCAACATTCATTATATTTGAATGGGTAAATATTGTACCACGAGCAAGAGCTGGGCGAATAAGTTAATCACTTTTCATAATTTAAGGTTTAATAAGACATATTCACAACAGGCGCGGTGGCCGAGCGTGTTAAGGCACATCTCTTAACATACTGTGACGTCACCCGAGCCAAGGTTCGTCAGTTCGAATCCGCCTGTCGACAATGTGTGATTTGTCGTAAAATATAAAATACAGCTACATATATTTATCACACTCGGGCGTTATAAGCTAGTCACTTATACGCCTTAAATAATGTAGCATTCGACTACGAAAACCAGCAGTACGGCAGTGTAAAAACTGCGGCTCGCTGTGTCCGGTAGGCCCGATTTGGGCTCTAGCGCCACAGATGATGATGATGATGTTTGACTTTTTAGTTTGAAAGCCTAAGCAAAATTATTATACAAAATACGTAGTTGTAGTTCTCCAGACAGTGGTGGTGAAGCTGAAGCTAACCAACTAAAAATAAGTTAGAGTTTGGCTCCCATGGATTGCGCTCTAATTTATTACTAAATTCTAATATTTGCAGAAATTCACAATGAACAATATCTGTTCTACATTTCGAATTCATAATTATATAATAACAACCTGTAACTAAGTAATTGTAATATTGCAAATGACATTTTAACTGAAATTATATCATATCTGAATAAACATACACATTATATTAAAAACCCTTTATTATGGGACTGTAAATATAATGATATTCAATTATCGCCTAGCTCGTGTCATTCAATACTAACTATTATTATAACAATAATATCAATATTAAACACGCAATAGGATACATGAATTATTGTATATTATGTATGAGTTCAGAATAAAAGATTATTCTAACACATATTATATCTACATATAAATTCAAATATTAAATTCAATTTTAATATCTATATTTAGCTTCTCATTAAATATTAATAACTGTCAAAAATTATTGTAAACTTAAAACACTGACCAGTCAAAATTTAAATATTAAATTAAATTAAAGCTTTCTGAATAATAAAATATTTATCAAAGGACGATATATACGAGTACATTGTGTCCGGGAAAACTAGAGCCATATGGGATTTTTTATTAATAATATTAGAGAAAAACTCCAGAAGAGAAAAAAGTTGCTATTTTATGAGAAAATAACATTATAATGTTTACAGAAGAGTTCATAAAATCGGATTGAGCTGAACATAAACAAATGTGAAGTACCCTAAATATTAGAAATGGGAAGAAATTATATGAGAAAAAGTAAAATTAAATATTAAACATGTGTGCAAAAATAAATAATATTTAAAAAATTTATAAAAATAACGAATATATATATATATATATAAATTTATTTATTTATGTTACGCTGTACAACAGGATTTTAATCCCAATTACAGTACAGGGTCCGCACTCACCGAGCCGCAGTGAGATAGTTTATATAATTTTAGCTTGAGTGCGACTCGAACTCGGGATCTCCCGATTCGAATTCCGTATCGCTATCCACACCACCGTACTGACGGACAATATATGTATATAAGTAAATATATGTATATAAGTAAACATTTAAAGAATTATCATTGAACTTGAATTAAATTAGGTATTAATTTTAATATTTAATAATTTTTATTCAATATTGTTATCTACAAGTCTAATGTTACAAAAGATATTACCTCTATATACCATTATTGTTTTTGCGTTATCATCGTACATCAATATATATTTTTTTTTTTGCAATAATTTTGAAATACTCTATATATCATTTACTACTTTTCTTTAAACTAATTCAAAACATTTTAAGGCAGAAAATATACGAAGCTATGGTTATAAACCGACTAACCAACGAATTTGTTACATTTTTCATATTATAAAAATAATATGATTTTTATTCGGAACGAACATAATTTCATACACGATTACAATATCGTACAAACACTGAATACAAATAAATTATACAGTATATAAGGAAATATGTCTCTCAAATTCCTGTCAACCATTTGAATAATAAATACCATATTTGATCGGTTGCTGACGCACTATTGCGTCGATTCTCTGTCCTGCATAACAATGTCTCCTGTCGTCACATCACGCGGTGCACACTTTGACGATGACGCTGACGATGACGATGCCGATGAGTGAGCTGAGTGCTTTGTGAGAAATTCCTGAATAATGCATCGCGATCCTGCGAACCATTTCGAACGTACGAACGTACTTGCGAAAGCAACGATTTCATAAATACGTACCATGCAAATGGAGCAGTGAAGATAATTGCAATGTCAATAATGCAACTGTAGCATCCGTCCACGAACCAGCGGCGTATACAAAAAAAGGGCTACGGGGTCTTTACAGATCTATAGAAATAAACTATTGCTACACTAATTTTTCATAGTTTAGACAAATGTGGTAGGTGGTTCAGTGGTATCGAGTCGGCCTGTGGATCTTGAGAACCCTGGCTCGATTCCCACAGCCGACAAACAATTTTCACCAAATTAAATCTACTCCTGTGGCTCCCCTTCCACTAACATCTTTGGGAGCCGTGATTTGCCAGTTGGTAACTGCACTTCGCGCGAAGAAATATATCACTTACCGAGATCTGCTAGCGCAGAGTGCCACACCCGGTAATGGGTAAAAGGCGTGATGCTATTTATTTATTTATTTTATTTTTAACATGGTTTCTTAGACACCAACATATGTAGAGATTTTGTCTAATATCAAATTGCTTGAGCCGTTGCATTTATTTCTAATCACGTGTGCGAAAACTGTCAATCAAAACAAAATTCCTATGAAAACTTATCACATATGTCATTAGACTGCTAAAAAGGAACAGTCAAAATAGTGTAAACTCCATAGAGGAATAATGTGCATATTATTTCCTTAGAGATAAAATGTTTTACTTCTGTTCCGATTTTTATCACAAAATTATATATTAATTATGAAAGCAGTATTTTTAACGAAAAATTGTTTCAAGTGATACAACTTTCAAATATTTTACAAATCCTGTAAGGTCTGATTTATAACCATATACTATAACCATATCTGTAACCGTAACATATTGTCATATTTTTGCTTCAGTTGATAAAGACATAATTTACATTTGATTTTGATATTTATATGTTTATTTGCCACGTATCTAGCGCTTATTTATTTTACAAATACATTACCTACATTTCCTATTTCTTTTGTAAAATTACTTCCTCTTCGTTTTCATTTACATCGCGTTCAATACCAACAAATTCAACAAGAAATCTTGTTATGGTATTAAGAATTCGTATCTCATTAGCAGTGAAAGGAAGCCTTACACATCAAGCA
This sequence comes from Pterostichus niger, assembly GCA_947425015.1. NCBI lineage: Eukaryota > Metazoa > Arthropoda > Insecta > Coleoptera > Carabidae > Pterostichus > Pterostichus niger. The sequence goes on from OX380335.1 coordinate 3,108,934, forward strand.
GTGGTATACTAATGGGGGCAGAAGGGGCGGTGTCTTACCTCGGGGGACTAGCAGCTCTTTTTTCATAAACTGCTTCGTACAAACACAGCCTCGTACAAACTTCTAAAAGAACGGATTTAGTAAAAATTCAAACAAAAATATGGTGGTTTTTTTTTTTTAATTTTTACCAAATAACTCTGCCTTTACGCATATAAATATATCACTTATCACTTGCAATGGCAGAATAATTTGTAAATATAGGTTTTTTGTATATTGATTATAACAGTCATCTGTTATAGAAGACCACTTAAATATACATTTTTTGTAGACAAATATAAGTATACTATTAAAAAAAAATTACAGTTTTATTTGTGTCTTCATTTAGATAAGAAAACGGTATATTTTTTACGGAACAGAAAAAGAAATAAAATAAATATATCATCACGCCTTTTACCCATTACTGGGTGTGGCACTCTGCCAGAGCAGATCTCGGTAAGTGATATATTTCTTCGTGGTTACCAGTCGTCAAATCGCGGATCCCAAAGAAGTTAGTGGAGGGGGAACCACAGGGATAGATTTAATTGTTTGTCAGCTGTAGGGATCGAACTAGGGTTTTCAAGATCCACAATCCGACTCGATACCACTGAGCCACCTACCCCATAAAACAAAAATAAACGGAATGAAATCTAAATCCAAATGTGATAACTAAAGCCCGGATATTTTGGCTCTTAAAAACACCAAAATAAGCAGGCATATAGGCCGGTAAGTACTCTAAAATAATCATTTTAAACAAAAATTAACGCAATCTGGAAAATAATAATGTAGGTAAAGAAAAACGAAATTGCCTGAAGTATATTAAAATTTGAATAAAATAAATATAATAAATATATCATCAGAGCAGATCTCGGTAAGTGATATATTTCTTCGTGGTTACCAGCCGTCAAATCGCGGCTCCCAAAGATGTTAGTGGAGGGGGAACCACAGGGATAGATTTAATTTGGTAACACTTGTTTGTCAGCTGTAGGGATCGAACCAGGGTTTTCCAAATCCACAATCCGACTCGATACCACTGAACCACCTACCCCATAAAACAAAAAGAAACGGAACGAAATCTCATTCCAGAAGTGATAACGATATAACCAAAATATATATATTCTGGTTTCGTTCTCAATACATAATATAAGATGAATTTAAAGAATTTGAATGAAGTACGTCGTTTATGTTCATATCTAAAAGCTACCACACTACTAACTAATATATGTATAGCCAAACCAAACCTTTCGTTCATCAAACATTGACGACCTAATCATGTTATCAGTTTATTGCTTAAACACAACACTAGGTCGATAGGATTAACCTAGGAACGTTTTTTTTGTAAAGTGTAATTAATTTGAACAGGCGCGGTGGCCGAGCGTGTTAAGGCACATCTCTTAACATACTGTGACGTCACCCGAGCCAAGGTTCGTCAGTTCGAATCCGCCTGTCGACAATGTGTGATTTGTCGCAAATAATAAAAAATACAGCTACTTGTATTTATCACACTCGGGCGCTATAAGCTAGTCACTTATACGCCTTAAATAATGTAGCATTCGACTACGAAAACCGGCAGTACGGCAGTATAAAAACTTCGGCTCGGTGTGTCCGGTAGGCCCAGGCCCGACTTGGACTGTAGCGCCACAGATGATGATGAATTAATTTGTAATAAATGAAATTGTTAAAATAAATTAATTATTTTATGCGGTATGTGGCTCAGTGATATCGAGTTGGCCTGTGGATTTAAAAACCTTGGTTCGATTCCAATAGGCAACAAACAAGTTTTAGTACGTTAAAACTACTCCTGTGGTACCCCCTCCGTTAACATCTTTGGGGGCCGTGAATTTATGACTGGTAACCGCACTTCACACGAAGAAATATATCACTGACCGATATCTGATACGACAGAGTGCCACACCCAGTAATGGATAAAATGCGTGATGATATATATATATATTAATGATATTTTTTTTATTGGAACGTAATAACCGTTTCGGAACAAAATTTGTTTTTCGTTTGAACCTGAACGAAATATTTTTAAACAGAATCGATATTAACCGAAATAGTAATTATTTTTATAGGAACTAAACCAAAACGACACAAAAAAACTCATTTGATTCCAGGTCCCTGATAATTAGTATATTACATAACGAGAATCAAAAACGCGCGAGTGTACAAATTAAAACACGAGGCGCAAAACACCGAGTGATTCAAGTACCTACACGATTACTGTTTCACATTACGTATACTACTTTTCAAACGACCACAAAATATTTCTAAAAAATCTGATGTGGACACCACATGACTTCCTTGTACACGTATTAAACTATAGATATTTTTTTAATTGCACATATTTGACATTAAATCTTTTATTTTTTGTTCTAATCCATAGCAAACTTAATTTAAAAAAAAATCAAAAAATATATAATATTTAAATTTAGATATCTCGTTTATGCAAAAAGCTAATTTAAAAATTCTTAATGTGCTAGACGCAGAATTTAATTCTCTAAAACTTTTATTTGCAGCATTCCTTTCTAAAATTAAAATAATACCATTTTTTTCAAGGAAAACTGTTAGCAGCTTCATGTAATGTGCCACTTTCGGTTAGTCTATTTTAACCAAAATCTATTATGTTATTTCCATTGATATAGTAGTCTTATATACCAAATTTGGAAAGTTTTAAATTATATTTGAATATAGTTTTTCATGAAAATCTATTATAGGCTTCAAGTAAAGTACCACTTCCGGTAGTTGTATAATGACCAAAAAGGGAGGTGCACAACTAGATGTTATAACAGTCCTAAATATAAAGTTTCAATTTTCTACGGCTTACCGTTTTTGAGTTATGCGAGATACGTACGTACGTACAGACGGCATGACGAAATTAGTCAAAATGGATTCAGGGAGGGCCAAAACACCTATTTCCGTTGAAATCTGAGAACCGAAAATTTTCGCGATTACAATACTTCCTTTACTTCGTACAAGGAAGTAAAAAGAGTACTGTTTTTACTTTTTAATAAATGAAGCATTCTTGAAAGTGTTGACATTTGAGATATTAGCTGTGCCACAAAATACTAAATAATACTAATATATGAGTAAATATTATAAGTATTAATTTTAAACAATAAAGATTTATGTGTGTTAATATCTATAAAAACTTTGATTTATTATAACAATACATCATTTATTTAATTAGTTTTTTATTGGGACATCATCTATTATCAATCAGTAGAATTTGAACTATTATAAGTGTGTCTTATAACAATATATTACTATATGTTATTATCAACTATCCGCGGTAGCTTAGAATTTCAGCAAGAACCCTCGCTTCTTTCCTCATGTAAAAGTCTGCTACTGATCATAAAGCTTCTTCATCAACACCTCCAAACTTGGAGTATGACACCCCAAACACTAGTTTCCATTCCCGTTCAGCATGACACGTGCCAATTCGCTTATGAAAAACCGGGGTTTGTTCAGCGAACCATGTTTAAACACAACCTCGTGCTTCGCCATCGCCTCACCTCGCTTCACCTCACCACACACATGCACGTCGCATGCCGGATATTGATCAATACATGAGACGGACAGGTATTCATCCATCAAATATCGCAAGAGGAAGAGGTAGCTGGTAACGAACTGGCTACTACTCCTGTTTCGAGTAAGGAATGGCAACGAACGGAAATAAAATCAAGGGACATAATAATTAGGGATGGCAGAGATCGTTCATATTAAAAGATTCCGGAATTTCGGTGTCTCTGGATTACTGGAATTCCAGTCGCCGCATTTAAATTTTAGGTAAGAACAAATTTATCAATGCGAGATATTAAAATTATCTTTAATTAAATTATCTCTGAGCATAATTTTTTTTGTCTGAATATTATTGATTGTTTTTTACATTTGTGTTTACTGAAGAAAAATTATTCTTCATATAAACCTTATTTAATTTAATAAGTATGTAACATATATAGTATATATTTTCACGAAAAATACTTTCTTTTCTCAATTGAAAGAAGAATGTGATACTGTTTTTTTTTTCTTCGCTAAGGAAGAAATGTAAAGCCACATTCTCGGCAACTGAAAAACAATGTCGTGCTTTGACATTAGTGACATCCAGGTGACACCTGTCAAATCTTAATTCGTTTCTATCAACAGCACAGTAAGTATATCATTACATTCCAGTTATCAAAGATGCCTATAGACAGTAATGAAAAATTGTACATTAATATTGTAAACAATATATTAATCATAGCACTTAAAAAATATATTTCAAAATAGTTAACAATTTTGAATACATTTTTCACTATTAATAGAATGATATTACATTTTTTGTCTGCAAATTAGCTAACTTAAAAAATTTATTAGACAGTATTTATACTGAAAAATAATAGGGATTAATTTAAAATATCTGGAATTTTTTAAATATCAACTCATTACTTCAAAATATAATAATATTAAAAATATTTTTCGTTGCATAATAAAATAAATATTTAAAGCATTCAGCAATAAAATCAAATAGCTGATACTACATGATCTAATTTTGCAATATTTTTGAACATTTTTTATAGTATTCTCCATTCAATTTTATTCCTGAAGTATTTAAACATCCAGAAAACATTTGTCTTTCTAAATATTAATTTTTAAATTATAAAACTCAGTATAATACTATTATATTGGTCTAAGACAATGGTTCCCAACCTTTTTTTAATCGTGACCCTTTTTAGTTTTTTAAAAATGTTCGCGACCCCCCTTTCGCATATTTGATCAATAAAACAAAAAATAAAAGGTTTGACAAAATATATTTTAGGACTTAGTGATTATATTTTTTCCCCTCAAAAAAGCCAAGGCGACCCCCCAAAAAAGTTAAGGCGACCCCCTTGTGGGTCGCGACCCACCGGTTGGGAACCGCTGGTCTAAGAGGTCAATTGAATCTAAATGGTTCGGATTCCACTGTATGCTACAGCTTATGTGGAATTGGAATTTAATTTTTGTTGTGCATAGTTACAAAGAAAATAAAAATAAATTACTAATTTCATAGATCAATGTCGAGGTAATTTATATCAGTTACTTTGGAATGAAGCAAATAAAAATAGTTTATTTATGGTTGAAAAAGGTATGGCCGACACAAGTCGGCAGTGGCAGTATAAGCAACCCACCTTCGCTGTTGTCAACATCGACAAGCGATCAGAAACCGAAAGACGAGATAGGGCATTGATTTTCACACTGAAAGGCTTTTGTGTCACTATATATCGCAACGTACCTCTTTGTAGATTGCACCCTATATAACACTGGTCTCTAGAGGTCACAACAAAGTGTATCCTCAAAATTCATAATAAATAAATGAATATCGTATCGAGTTTCATAGGCAGTATTGTAAATTATCTAGACAATTTTGTTTAGATCAATCATCTAAATAATTTTTTATTTCTTGTGTACCTAAATAAATATATAAATTATCTTATATATAGGAAGTAATACATTTTTCAATTATTTTTATAATAGCGAAAAAATAAATACTACATTTTTATTAGTTCAATATAACTTTTTTCACCATTTTCATTCAAATATCTTCTTAGAAATCATTTTAAATTTAACACCATGCTATCGAAATTTTGACGTCTGTCCGAATAATTCCTATCTGAGTAAAATCAATATGATAACAATATGCAAAATAATTCCGTGTGCGACACGTAATAAAATAATCTTTCACTCATTTGAATGAAACAATCCGACTTCGCCGTAGTGCAGAAAATTTCAAGGTCTTGGACAAAGTATTGCATTCAATATTAATAGTACAAATATCTATTATTATTAATTAATTACAGGATGAATCTAATGGGATCTGTGAACAAATTTGGATTTTTTAATATGATTCTAGACAAGAAATCGAATACCCGTATTTCTTTAAAATCTATTAGTAATTCATAGTTTACGAAAAAACCTTAAAAAATTATAAAAGGGGTATGTGACGACAGCGTGACGTACTAATAGCAAGTGACCGGGGACACACATAGACAAACGGGGAGAGAAAGCTCCAAAGATGCATTTTTAAATTTTGTTCTCACAATCAAATTAAAATTATATCATGTAATATCTGTCATCCGTAAGTCTCAACACTTGAAAAAGAAACAAAGATATCAAATATAGAACAAGAAAAGAAGTTTTATACCATAATTTAATCATTTTTTAATTTTAAATTCAATACAATATAATTATAAGATTATAATATAGTTTTTATTACGAGACAACATACTGTTTAATTTACTCATTTTACAATATGTTAATAAATGTTGAATGAATGTTGCTCCTCCTCTTAATAATATTAATTTGTAATTATGTTGATATTTTCAAATTAAATTTGAATCACCTGGTGATTTTATATTTACCATTTATATCACTAAATTTAAAACACAATATAATTATTAAAAAAATACTGCAATTACATTTCAATAATTTAAATTCTTTGAAACGTTCAACAAATTCCATGCACTATTAAACAAACATTTGAATCTGAAACGAGATATTAAATTTCCAGCGAATTTCATGGACTTCATTAAAGTCAATGTTTTCCATTGAAAACCCTTTATTTGCTGAATAATCTCAAATATTCACGTTGTGCATGTCAAACATTGTTCGATTGCTGTTATTACAAATTCCTGTTCAATAAACTTTTCTTCATTCGACACAGTTCATTTATTTCAGTAAAAAAGAGATTATATACTCAAATGTCAAATGATTTCACAATTAAGTCATTTTTTTAATTGGCGTAGACTAAGTAACAATAAACGGAATATAATATTGTTACCATGAAAAATATTATAAATATTACATATCGTATATATTATACCAAAAGTATCAAACTATTTGACGTTGCAAATACCTATAATTAAAGTTACCACTATGTAAATCTACGTATTAAATATTAAAGCCGTATTTTTGTAAATTTTTCTGAAAAGTGCCTAGTAAAGGAGAAAATAGTTATTTGTATACCAAGAATTGAAACTATTTGCGGTCAGAGGCAAGAAATTGTACCATGAGCATTGCGAGGTCTGCATCTAGTCGAGATCTACAAACATACTTTCAACCAAAGATGGACACAACATTTTTCTACAATCAGAAATTAAGATGAATCAATTTTTAATTGTAATTAATAAAAATGTTGAATGTCGGTAACTAGGAAAACTATACAAACAAAATAAAAATATATAATATCAAACGTCTGTAATTATTCACTTTCTGCGACTAAGTGATGTTTGAAAAACCTAACATAGTTTCCAAACCAATTGGCACAGAGATTAAATGAAAATTCTTTATATTTATTTATGTCCCCTACTAATTTATTAAATTTCACAGCGTATTGCAAAACCAAGAAACAAAACCATATTTCAGCAAAGTTCGTTAGGAAAAAGTGCACAAATTACATCATAAGAAAAGATTGTAATATTTTATCTTGAAGCTAAACACAACATTCTCATTCTTGTAGAACCAGCATGGATCCTGGTTAGAACATGACCGGTTTATACCGGTAAAAAATGTAGTTAGGTGCGGAATACGTAATATCTTACCGATATATAAGATTTTAAAATTCCAGTCAGCCAGACTAACCGCTGGTGAACAAGTTTTTCCTACACCCCTCTTTCTTACATGGTTACGTCACTAGAACGAAGACGATGGCGCAACGGTTACGGTAACGGAAAATCATCATGCGTGTTACACCGGTAAATCCGTTAGCGCGGTAAGCGGCACGCGACATCTACCCGAACGACAACGGAAAGATCTATGCATACGTAATTCTTGCGATCGACGCGAGCTCGCTTTTTCTCTTCTTCATAGATTTGTTGTTTACATCCACTGCCAACGGATACTTTTTCACGAATTGTTTTTTATGGATTTGTTCGGAGTGTATGGATAGCCGCTTTTTTGTAAATGTTGGTTCTAGATTTGCTTGCGGGAATGCAGAAGATACGAACGAAAACTTGGTTTAGTTATTCATACTGTATGCAGTGGAGAGAAGTACTTCATCTTTTTTTTACATATTTTGTTTTTACAGAATGCAATGCTATTTTTACCACATAAAATACTCGCTAATCCTTATCTGAAATTTATTTGTAAACTGGTCTTGATTTTTTTAACAAAACTATGTTCACAAGAAAACAGACTAATAAAAAATAAAGTATATCCACTTTATCTATTGTTTTACGGTGCTATTCATATTCAGATCAAGCGCCTTTTACCCATTACTGGATATGGCACTCTGCCTAAGCATATCTCGGTAAGTGATATATTTCTTCGCGTGAAATGAGGTTACCAGCCGTCAAATCACGTTAGTGGAGGGAGAGCCACAGGGGTAAATTTAAATTGGTGAAAATTGTTTGTCAGCTGTGGGGATCGAACCAGGGTTCTCAAGACCCACAGGCCGACTCGATACCACTGGGCTACCTACCCCATAACATCTTTGAGGGCATGATTTGCCGGCTAGTAACAGCACTTCACGCGAAGAAGTATATCATTTTCCGAAATCTGCTTTAGCAGAGTGCCACACCTAGTAATGGGTAAAAGACGTGATGATATATTTATGTTTTTATTTCATAATTTAAAATACTTTCGGATGAAGGTACAAACATAATTATACTAGAATGCAAAATTTTGACATACAGTCGAATATAAACAGATTTCATATATTTCTTTATTCTGTGTATCATAGGCAATATTGAATGAAAAATTAATTGGTTAAACCGCACTGCAGTTTCAAAATTGTTCATTGAAACATAATTCACTAATATTAACCTAAAAACGATCAAACAGTATTCTGTGAAAAATAGAAAACAAAATTTCATTCGAAAAGTCGTGACAGTGGCAGTAGTAGAGAGAAAATATTTCTTCTTGATCACAGTGTTCATTTGGTCCGGTGGCCACGTGATTTGAAATATATGATGATAGGTTTCCTCTCGAAAGCTCGAGCTGCGCAGATTAAATCAGGCGCAGTCGGAACCTTTAATAGAAATTCCGGATGTCATTGCTTAATTTCCAAGCACCGCTGCATCGCTCGTTAAACGCCGCTGGCCGATGCTAACTTACATTTTCCGGACCTTTGATGTGGGTGCTGTTGCTACTGACCTCGACAGTACAGATTTGTTTATGGCTATTTAAATAAATGGCACGCTTTGTTTGATGTTAAATTCTCTCCGGAAATTCTGATGAGAATTTCATAAATTCTCAATCAACGATGAAAATTTGACATTTCATTGAAGTTTTTTATAAACTGGTATATGAACATCAAATGATTTCATTTTATTCCGATCAGTTATAAAGAAACGTAATAAAAATTAATTAAACGAGTTAATAAAATTTTTACCGATTGACAGGATTATTTTTCATTCAATATTTGAATTATTTATCCAATTTATTTATTGATTTATTTCGTACATTGCACAACATAAATTTAATCCTAATTACAGTACAGTATGCCTACAGCTTATAGAATAAACGAAATAACAAGAAAATATGAAATCTTGGATTTCAATCGAAAAGAAATCCGTTTAAGGAGTAGTACTTGAAGATGCAAGGAAGGCACGAGGCAGATAAAAGAATGTAGCTGCAATCAATTCCAAAAATAAAAAATCAAATTATGCAAGTTTTACAACGGAAGAATATCTGCTATGGAACTAGTTTAGCGCGGTAACGAATCAGCTACATACATAATAAATTTCTTTAAAAAATAAATTAATAATTATGATAAATTCACAGGACGTAAAATAAATAAATATATCATCACGCCTTTTACCCATTACTGATTATCAGCCGTCAAATCACGGCCCCCAAAGATGTTAGTAGAGGGGGAGTCACAGGAGTAGATTTAATTTGGTGAAAATTGTTTGTCGGCTGTGGGATCGAACCATAGTTCTCAAGATCCACAGGCCGACTCGATACCACTGAGCCACCTAACCCATTCACAGGACGTGTTGAATATAATCATATATTTTCTAAAACAATACAGAGTGGAGATAAAAACGCTACCTAATCTAAATGGCTGACACCAAATGAACAATGCGAAGACTAATGTCCGGTATGTCTATTAGCAAATGTTGAATATAAGATCATCAACTGATCGATTATTTTTAACTGAAAATCCAGACTGGAAAATAAAGTGATATTTAGTACAAAAACACTCCAGTAGGTGTTAACCAAGTAGCCACGTTTAGGTGTGAAGTGTATTGGATTAGATACTAAGAAGATAAAAAAATGTGAGCCGTCATGGGACGCCTGGCAGATGTGAAACATCGTGTGTGTACAAGTAATATGCATAAAAGATAATATTATTACAGGAATTAAATATAGCCTAATGAAAAAATGAAGTATTACGAATTTCTTACAGAAAATTCTACTTACTGATGACTTGGTAGTATGCCATAGTGTAGTTTCACTTTCTTTGCACAAGGTTGATCACTTTGATCTTCTGAGTTATCACTATCACACATATTTTATTGTCAAAAATTAAAATAAAAAATTAAATAAAACGCAGGTTATGTGTACCGTAGTAAACAACAACGTCGAACTGAGTGAGAAGCCACACCGTACACTCTACTACATATAAAATATATATATATATGTATACCTCAGTATAGCGTGGCGACCCGTCGCCACACCGTACACTCTACTACACATAAAATATATATATATGTATACCTTAGTATAGCGTGGCGACCCGTCGCCACGGTAAGCGTCGCCACGCCAACAATTCGGTTTACAAGTGAGCCTATAGATGTTTCACATCAATAATTTTAAAGGCCTCTTTACGAAACTGGCATTCTTCGAAATGATTGATTGCGTGAACATCTTAAAAATAAATAAATTAAATATTTGGTAGTAAATCTTCGCCAAACATTCATACTAATTTCTTTTAATAAAAACTATATTCTAATACAAACAAATAATGCATCTACCTTTTGGCTGGCGTGTACTAAGTCCTATCCATTCCTCTCTGAAAAGTTCCAGGCTCGTACCACTATAAATTCACTTCACATCCAGTATACACTAACACTTACACTATATTGCCCTTATATTTCACTAAAAAATCACTGATTTTACAATATTTTTACTTGAGACACAAATAAAACACGACATTTTAAACAAAATTCGTTCGTAGACTGACGATTAAAGTCGCTAGGCATGTACGTAACAAGTTAGAACATAATTTCAATTAATAGCTAAAGACCGATTTCATGCCATTCTAGGCTTTAACAACTAGGCTCTAAAGAATATATTTGATTGTTATAGCGTGGCGGCCACGGCAAGCGTCGCCACGCCAACAATTCGGTTTACAAGTGAGCCTATAGATGTTTCACATCAAAAATAACAAACCATACAAATCGTTCTTCCCTTGTAAGTAACTTGATAAAATCTGAAGCTAACTTGCAAGAAATTATTTAGCTAGCAAGACATTGCACAACCAAATCTCTGAAGCTATATCTTACACTAAACTGTTTATGTATATACAAATATTACGAATAAAATAAACAAAACTTTTATAATTTATAATAAATTTGTAAATATTGTTCAACATTGCTTCCATTGGCTTGAATGCAACGTTCTAATCTTCTTAATAAACTATGTCTCAGCAATTATGGTGTTCTGCCGTTTACAATATTACAAATAAATTCAATATTATTTTATGCAAACAAAATATCCATTTTGCTGTTATCTTCACAGATATGCACATGAAAAAATTCACAAATAATATAAACAATTATTGGAACAATTAAAACAATACGATATTAATATAATTTCGATGTTGTTTCACAAAATTGTAAATAAAATAAAATAAATAAATATATCATCACGCCTTTTACCCATTACTGGGTGTGGGACTCTGCCTAAGCAGATCTCGGTAAATGATATATTTTTTCGCGTGAAGTGCGGTTACCGGCCGTCAAATCACGGCTCTCAAAGATATTAGTGGAAGGGGAGCCACAGGGGTAGATTTAAATTGGTGAAAATTGTTTGTCCGCTGTGGGGATCGAACCAGGGTTCTCAACATCCACAGGCCGACTCGATACCACTGAGCCACCTACCCCATTTGTCTAGACTATGAAAAATTAGTGTAGCAATAGTTTATTTTCATAGATCTGTAAAGACCCCGTAGCCCTTTTTTTGTGCTCTCAAAGATATTAGTGGAAGAGGAGCCACAGGGGTAGATTTAAATTGGTGAAAATTGTTTGTCCGCTGTGGGGATCGAACCAGGGTTCTTAAGATCTACAGGCCGACTCGATACCACTGAGCTACCTACCCCATTTTATTAAATAAATTTTATATTAGTTCATATAATTAAATTCTGAAAAAGGCATCTAATCGTCAAAATCTTCTACAGGGTGAATGTACACGGATAATCCCACTAGTTACACAACTAGTTACACCTCTGTCAAGCATGTACCTTCAAGGTAAAAAGCCCTCCGTCCACGGCGTTGGGCCATTACCAAGCATATTTTGTATTTTGTACTTTTGAACTAATAATTCAACTTATGGTTAAATGCTCCATACGGAAACCTCAATTTTGTCAATTTGTCATCGGATAAACAGCAAAGAGAACTGTTTGCATGTGGTAAATTTTATTTATCTTCATTATCTTGGAAATGGCAGCTATAAATATCATAAATACAATAAAATAAATTATCTCAATTTTTAGCAAATAATTTTTTTCAGATAAAAACTAAACCTTTAGTGGCATTACTCTCGAAAGCACCAAAACACAGAAATAATTTGTATGTGTTTCAAATCATTGAGAATCCAATATTTCATTATATTTAAAAATATCCAAAGTAATATTTCGTGTTGTATGTCATATGCAGAGAGAGCAGTCAATATTGATTATTAAAATCTAAACAAAGTAACAAAAATCGTACTTGGCAGCTAGATATAACAAAAAAGAACGTTGAGTAATGATGAGATTTAAATCATAGGAGACGTGATGTTCATTTATGTTAGGTTTCTCAGACAAGTATTTCGAATTTCCAGACATCTGCATTTTCGCTCGCGATGGAAAGATTTTTTACGGTGCAACGAAATTTTACGGCACAATAATACTGCAGTAACTGTGATGGCTCTTCGTTTCACTTAATATTATGATTACCTTTTATGAGCTCGTAAATATAACACTTTATTTCAAAGCTTCCTGCGTTTTAGTTTTATGCCTAGTCATGAAATTTTATCCGGTTGTTCCAATCCCAGATTTTATAGAAATTTTGCACTAGTACGAAACTGTAACTCCATAAAGAAGTTTTTATTTTATTGTTAATTAAATTATTTATTTTATCAAATATGTTCCAATATTCTTGTTGTAAAACTATTTGAAGACCTCATCTGACATTTAAAGCTAAATTTTAAACTGATTTTTTAAATGTATATATATATATATATATATATATATTCATCTCAAACCTACAAAGGATTTAAAACTGTAAAGAGGAAGGTAGCGAGTCTCAGTCCTTGATGTACATTCACATTAATAAAAAAATAAACATTATTTTGTCCTTTGTTTTTGTAACGGAATGGATGGAACTCAGTATTATTGCGTCGCACGGCTTGCATTATTTGTGTAAAACAGGAGGTTTGTTCTCAACTTTAATAGAAAAACTACACTAAAATATGAACTGCCACATTCAAATAAGATAGAAGTACTATTTTTGAGTCGTAGGAGGACCTATTTACGTATTTCGTGTAGATTACCAAATAGACCATTTCGAGTTACTTATTCATTTCTCCGGATTAACTAGGGTTATAAATAATAGTTATTATCTATTATACATCTATAAGTAAAGCCCGGATTTTTAGGCAATTGCCTAGAATCAAATTTTAATATACTTCAGGCAATTTCGTTTTTCTATACATAGGTGATATGTTTCCGTGTAATAGAAGATTTTTTTTTCGTGCCTTAGAGCCTATTTTTTCTATATTTTGGTTATTGTGCCTATTTTACCTTATACAGCCTATTTTGCCTATTTTTGTTGCCTATTTTAACTTTTATTGACTAATTCAGCACTCGACATAGTGTTTCAACCTAACCTATAATATTTAAAGTACTTACTTAAATCAAGTTTTTGTATGTGAATTTAAAATGCCGAAAGAAAAAACGTGTTTTAGTCAAAATTTTACGTGGCAATTCAATTGTGTCTTTGCCATTAATCAATGGAGCTGAGGTAACTTTATACGATATGGCAAAATATAAGAATGTCCCTGTCACATTTTGTGATGTCTAACGAAGTTTTCAGCTTACAAGCAAGTTCTGACTGACCGAAGACAGTCCCTTTCCGAAAATTTCATAGAGCAATAGCTCGTAATATTTTGTGAATCAAAGTATACTACATAATTTGAATTTGTATAATAGTTAATAAAATAAGAACCCTACATTATTATTTTATTAATATTTTTCAGATTGCGTTAATTTTGTTTAAAATAATTTTTTTCTAATGAAGGGTAGATACGAGTACCAATATTAGAAAAAGGATTCGTTTTTTTTTTTAAACAAATTATTTACATTTTGGCTGCCTAAAATCCCTCCTATTTTAGAGTTATTAACGGCCTATATGCCTGCTTATTTGGGTGTTTTTAAGTGCCTAAATATCCGGGCTTTATCTATAATATATAAATTAGATAATTTACAAGACATGAATTTTAATTTAAAACGTTTCTGCAATTATGATTTGAATATATTTTTAAATAGAATTCTGTAATAATAATGTTTGATATGTATCATTTTCACTAATTAATAATCAACGCATTTAATCGAATTATAGAAAAATATAAATGTATATCTTTGTGAACAATATCAGAATGCAATTTAATGAACGTCAGTTTTAAATGTGACTTGTTCACGGAAAATTTTGCAATAGGAAACAACATTCACGGGATTTTATTGAATTCACCGCAGCGAAATAAAACTAGAATGGAATATTTGTGAATCGTTCTCGTGGGTGGATGCATTTCGATTTCATATTATACGCACCCACGTATCGCTCTCTGCCTAGGTGAAGCGACCTTGACGTGGTGGCAGAGCTTAACCCAGCACCAGGTTCGACTGGGGGCCAACTAGCTTTACAATACAATTTATTTTATATTTTTAGCTGTCGTATTTCTTTGTAATTTTTTCCATTAGCAAATAGGAAGAAGAAACCAAAGAATCAATCAACGACCTCCAGGTGAGCCAAGAAGAAACTAACGAAGCAAGAAGAATCAGCAGACACTAGGAGGCCCTGTACAGCTGCAGCAGAGCCGATGAAGAATATTGTTTATTGTACTAATTAATATGTAATAAATAAATAATAATATGTATGTAAAAAATTAAAAATACTATAAAAAGTAAATAAATGTAGTTTTATTTTGAAATAAAGCACCTGCACCCTCATTTTTGGGTGCAGCAGCTCTGCAATTGCAGATTTTGAAAAAAAAACTAAAACAAAAAATTTTGATGGTCACTGGAGTGCTATCTGTCAGTGCTATGCGCTCGCATGCGCAGTGTGTCCGTTGATATTTAAGTGTTTTATTATTGTTTTTGAGTGAAATAACGTTAAATAATACCCAGATTATGGGTAAACTATAAGATTAAACCTTATTGTAGTCTGTGAAACAGATATTTAACCTAGAAATGTCATATTTTGACATAAACTTTGTTTGAAAATCTAGTTGTATGTTTTGGTTATTCGGATGACATTTCCATATTAAAATTTACATTTAATTAGTTAAAAACTGGGTAAATGGGCATACCGTCAGTATAAAACCTCATTTTGAAAAGTGTTTCGTAGTTTTGAAATAATATTTAAAGTAGATAGGACAAGTACAATGTCGTTCTTTGACATTTGGGTGTTTTGTTGCTGGTTTTGGGTGAAATAGTGTTAAATGATTCCCACATTATGGACAAACTGTAAGCTTAAACTTTCTTGTAGCCTGTGAGATACATATTTAACCTGTAGATGTCATATTTTTGACATAAACTTAATTTTATAATCTAATTGTTGGTTTTGGTTATTCAAAAGACATTTTAGATATTAAAACATTGCAATTTATTGATTAGAAATTATATAACTGGTTGTAAAGCTTCATTTTGAATAGTATTTCATAATTTTGAATAATAGTTTGCGTTATAATTATTTAAATAAATAAATAATATAAAGTTGGTAGCTTTGGGCATGCGCAATGTCACCTGTTGGTTCATTCCAGTAGGTGGAACGACGTTGCGACAACGCCAAGTATTCTTAAATGACTTTTAAGTGTTTTTGGGTAAAATAATGTTGTTTAATGTAAAAATATGGTGAAATGAGTAAGATTAAATATTATTCTAACATTTTCAATAGATATTTGACCTGGAACTATAATTTTTGATACTTAAATACACATTCAAAAATTCGTTACATGTATGTAGCAATATACAGGCAGAGGTGTGCATCTACGTGTAATCTTTAATTGTCTACATCTACACGTAGACAATACGTCGCCAATTCTAGCGACGTAGACAATGTAAACAATGTAGATAATGCATCTGACAGTTGTAAAATTCAACATAACCTAAATTTATTCCTTTGTAACTATTAAATGTATTCGTATTCGTGAGCTCGGGTCATTATCGGTCTTTATATAATAAAACTAATAAAGCAAGTGCTGGTACATTACTAGACGAATGTCTGTCTTGGGTCTTGGGCGAACTGTCATATTTTTAAAATCGATCAACGCGCCATCTCACCAGACGGAGTTTTATTTGGCGCTATTTTTAACAGTTGACAAATTTCGAACGTTTTGTCCTGCACAACTAATTTTTTTCATGTAATCCCTAGATTAAAAATAAAATCTCTAACAACATTTAAAATTCTCTAGTTCTAGGGATAAAATTTCTAATCTGACTTAAGTGAACACAGGTATTTTCTTTGTCTACATAGTCTACATTGTTTATATGAAAAATGAAAACGTAGACTGCATGATTGTTTACACGTAGAGAATGGCGTAGATTACTTGCAGTAGACTACGCGCACATCCCTGTAATACAGGTGGTTCATCATATTAGTACTTGTAACTTGTTTAAAACTGGATAAATATTACAGTATTAATTTCGAACTATATTTTTATCTATTTTCATATTTAATTAATTAAATAATGTATGTACGAAAATGCCTATATCTAAGTACAAATTAATTGTTATTTACATACATATTGTTTCCCATGCATTTAAATAGGCAAAAGTATTGATTTTGTATAGTTTTACAAAGATACTTTATCTGGTCAAACGGGAAATAAGCTCATTCCAAAAATTTAATTATCGTATTATATTCTTCTTAATGATTAATTTTGTTGTAACTATACATCTCGGTTGGCTCAGGTACCAGTTAGCGCAACTTGCGCGTTTTGTAAAATTACAAACATTTAGTTTTGTGGCACAATAATTCCATTTTGTAGTTATTAGTCAACATTAAAGTGATAATATCGCGAATTTGAATGTTGTAAGTGAAATTCAAGTGATGTTAAGTCTCTTTGTGGCCTAAATTTATGTGTGTGACAATTGTATGTTATGCAATGGTTAAATAAATGAACTTAAAACTGAGTTTTGGATGGAACTGTCTACCGTAGTGTCCAGAAGGGCTGTCCAGATTGATGTAGAAGTATAATCAGCAAAGGTCAGGAGTTTCTAGTTCTTACTTTTTACTATCTCATTAGCAAGTTCAGCTCTATAAAAATTTCATAAAAAGCGAAGATTTGTCGTCCAGTTAAATAAAATTAATTAACCGCCTCCCATTTGTAGTTCGAGTGCAATGTGATCAATTGCATGATTGATAAAGTATTCAAACATAATTTAATTAAAGTTAATTTATATTATGACAGAAAAATTCTGATGACGCCTGGATTCGAACCAGGGACCTTCCGCATACCGGGCAGAGATGCTAACCGCTACACCACGTCACCTGTGTTCGAAATATGGCATCAACTGAATTTTTCTGTCACAGTGTCTAAGCGTAGCTTCGTTCCGAGAGACTCCTATATAGGCATTGACAACCGGGTTCGTCTACAGTGACACAGTTTTTGATTATGAGGGAATCATACCCAAGCTTAGAGCTAATATTATTAAGTTGTGTGATTATTAAAGGTAATCATACCTGAAGTTTTTGACTAAAGTTAATTTTTCTGTCATAATATAAATTAACTTTAGTCAAAAACTACAGGTATGATTACCTTTAATAATCACACAACTTAATAATATTAGCTCTATAATTTAATTATTTACTTTCTTTGAAATGGTAACTGTAAATATGTTTTTTAATCATTTAGTAGTTGCGTTAGAAGAAGGGTCACTATTCGTCGCTATTCTCACATTACCTTGCAAAATGTAATCTATTTTTTGAACAGTTGAACATAAAAACAAATGAAACTAATGACGGATTGCCACAACACAAAAAACGAAACAGATCGTCAGAGGATTTAAGCGCAATCAAGTTTTTAAAACGTACAGTGTAATTACACGTCGCCGCGTGTAGGGTGGGAATGGGGGCCGCAAATGATACGGGTGGTTGACCGCCACCACCACCTCCACCGCCGACACCACTAACATTTGTATTTGCAGCGGCGACGTATGATTTCCGCGTATAAATATCACATTTATCCCGTAAATGGATCACGTACGGTGTAACAGTTTGAACGTAAGTCAGCGACAGTTGGTTCAACCTCCGCCATCGCCATCGCCATCACCACCGCCGTCGCCGCTGTGTAGTTCTTCTCAATTCGTCCATTCCCAACAGAGCTAGTGATAAAGAATACCCTTTTATAAATAACATCACACTTTAAAATTACAATTTTTTCACAAATAATGGCGCTAGACCTTCAATTTAAGTTTGACATAGAAAATCGAAAGATATTTCGGAAAATAATTTCCCGAAAGAAATCAACTAATTCAAAAATTGTATGTAACAGCGTAGAACAAATAAAATAAAATAATCTCAATCTCAAGATTTTTTTAAATTTACTGAACTCTCGAGTAACATTTAAATAGTTTATTTTCAACTCACAAATTTTATTTAATCACATATCGTGTCCGGAATACATTGGTGTATGATGAATGTGAGATTGGGAAGAATGTTGTAAGAAGAGTGGGAATAAGTCAGTTGAGATGGTTTGGTCATGTAGAACGTATGTCGAATGACAGATTGGTGAAACAGGTGTATGTTGGTGAAATTGAGGGTGAAAGTTTGCGTGGACGGCCTAGGAACAAGTGGATGAATATGATTGAAGGGTTGTTGCGTGAGCGAAAGATTCTGAGCGTGAAGAATAAACGAGCTTGTATGAAAAGAATTATGAATGTGGTTGAAGCAAAAGTGGTGTGTCAGGATAGGAATGTTTGGAGAAAATTAATTGCTGGATAAATATGATGAATGAAGACAAGTGTATGATTCTTGATTTTAGATTCATTGGTTAGATGTTTCGAGTGTTTAACTGCAATTGTGTGGAGACCATCTTCAGAAACATACGCAGTGTACACTAGCGATGGATGAATGTTTGTTGTGTGTTGATGGATTTTGGTTGTGAGAAAAGGAAGAGTTTGTATGGAGGAAGTGTTTATGTGGTCGAATCGAGTATCGTGTGTCAGGATGAGAATGTTGACGGGTTCGTGCTATCCCATTTAATGGGATATAGCGTGATGTTATGTATGTATGTATAAATTTCATTTAAATCCGTTGAAAACTGCAATATTGCGAAAATTTAATATTTTTTCGCCTAATGTTGGCAATATTTAAAATCAAATTAAGCGTTTTGATTTATAAAAGTCAACCGTACTTGTAAACAAAATGTTTATTCAAATCTGCAGGATTCCAAAAAAAAAAATGTTTTCGCCGAAAGTTGGCAATATTAAAAAAAAAATTGAAATGTCTCGGCCATCTACAGGTGAAAACTACAAGAGAAGTTTCAGGAACAAAAAAAAAGTGAGCAACCAACGACAAACTATTATTAAAAAAAAAATCAGTTAAGCTCTATATTTAAATAAAGGTAAAGGAAAGTGTATCCTGTCGAAATGAGAATGTCCGAATCGAGCATCTACCATCCAGCATTACTTCTCGCATCCTCTCACGCCACGTGCGCACGGACGTAGTGCAGAGTTCATTTTATTCCCTGCGCAGGAAATTGCTTCGTATAAATAACACGAAGTTTGAATGTTATGCGATACTTGCACATGTATGTACATATTGGCGGGAGTTTCAGTTTTATCGATATGCGGAACAATCTCATCGCGGCATAGGAGGGGAGCGGGGAAATACAGGATATCGGAAAGTAAGTGAGAGGATATCTGCGGTGTGTTTGTGATATAAGATTCATAATCATTTAGTGGAGACGTTTAAAATAATAATAAAAAATAATTAGTCATTTATTATACAAGAACAAAAACAAGACGTCCAACACTTCTTAAATTCCAGTAAGATATTCACAGTTTTAGAAGTATCTAGTAAATATACACTATCTAATATGAAATTGCAGTTTCTACTACATTAACTTCCTCACTTTTCATTTATAAAATAGTTACTTAAGACCTCCAAGTTTCAAGTACGTTAAGAGACTAATACAAATTGTATACAAAAAAATTTTAAGTAGAAGAGAGACGTCATCAAAATTTGTAACTAGAATAAAGACGTCAAAGAAGGCTACGTTTCTAGGATATACAAATAATAAAATGCATTGATTACTGCATAAATGTATAAAAATTTCCTAACATTTTAAATGCTTAAGGCATTATTTACCAAATATATAATACACAAATCAAAACAAAATTGACAAACGACAATGTGAATCAAAAGGGAGTCAAGATCGGATATTAATGTAAACGTCTTCAAATCCCATAAGTACACATGGTAAAGAAACGGACTTCAATTCCTTTAAATAAATTAAAACTTCTGGGTGTTTTAAGAACACGGTTTTAACATGTTGGAGATAGCTAAAACACCTAAATACACAGCTCTTAAAACAGGCAAAAACAGAGCTTGTGCTACCTGCCATTATGTTTAATTATGATTTAATTTTAAATAATTGTAAATATCATTAATGTGTACTTTCCTTACTATAATTTTTTTTTCACTAAACTGCAAACATTTTTAGAACTTCAAAATTCCACAAACAGTTTCTTTAGAGGTATGGTCTCATATGCTTCGTTTAAGAAATATTTACATATGAACCAGTTCAAAAATCTAAAATTTTTAATAAAAATAACATCAATTAGTTAATTCGGTAGTTAATATTAACAATACACAAAAGTCATAGCAGCCATTTCAACGTTGGAATAAAAAGGCATGATATAACATATTTGGTGAATTGTATTAATTTGCACAATTTTCAGAACAATAAATTAAAATTACAAAACAAAATTAGATAAAATAACTCCTTATACCACTACTGGGTATGACATTTTGCCGTAACAGATCTCGGCAAGTGAAATGCGGTTACCAGACGTCAAATCATGGGCCCTAAAATAAGTGGCGGAGGAGCCACAGGGAGAGTTTAAATGTGGTGAAAATTGTTTCTCGGCTTTGGGAATCAAACCCGGATTCTCAAATCCACAAGCCGACTCGATAGATTAATTAATTATTGAACATCAGTTACCTAATATAATATTTCATTTTTTTTTTTTTAAACTTGTGTCGGCCAGTGACACGAAAAATGTGGCCTTCATTTAGCAAATTTTGAAAATCTTTATTTTGACTTAGAACTAGCACCTGAAAATGTTTATACCTTCTAAATTTTTTTACCCTTATGTCAAAGGAATTTTGTCTTTGTGAAACAGTAGCTATCTCGGTTTTTGCATTTGCAAAACCTTGATGATTTGAAAGCAGTATACAACAACCTTAATATCCAGTTCGGTAGCTATACCATATACCGTAGTAAAGGGTTTAATTCCAGGAAGCAAAGTAAATTTCACTAAAGAGAGACCCAGTTTAATGAAGACACGAGACACGAGCCGCATAATGTAACAGTGCACTGTCCATTGGCTGCAACATGCACAGGATTTATCTATGTAGTATGCTAGTGTGGATATATAATTTTATCAGAACGGCTGTGCATATCACAACATATGAACATCGCTTCGCATCTGTTTATAAATCACCCACGCGCGAGTAATTCAGCTCAGGTCGCACTATCGCGTTCTACCGCCGCCATATTGTGCTACGTGATTGATGAATTGAGATATCCATGCTGTGCCTATGGCCGTCTCTCTCTGTTACACGCGATTGTGGGATACGCTGTCTTTGTCAGCAGCTTATTACGTCCCGAGTAGAAACAATGTGCATTAATGTAACACGATTGGCTATTATTGGAACTATTTGATATGATCTTGTCTTCTTGGAAATTGCCTAACTCTAAAGAGCTTGATGGCCTAGTTACTAAATACATTAGTCTATACACACGCATTTTATTATTTAAACACGAGATCAACATTTGTATTATTCACTATATTGTACTGATATTTCAATACATCTAATTATTAAGCCATTTAATCTTAAATACATGTCGATAAATGTTACATCATAATTATTTTTTGATAGATTCGTTGTTAGAGAAGTGGGCGTAAGTGAAGATTTACGAAACAGGTGTACATGAGCGAATGGATGGATGTTTGTTGCGTGATGATGGATTTTGGTTGTGAGGAAGGAAAGAGTTCGTATGGAGGAAGTGTTAATGTGGTCGAAACGAGTATCGTGTGTCAGGATGAGAATGTTGACATGAACTAATTTTTTTTATGAATCTTTTAGTGGATGCTCTATGAATGTTTCAGGGGTTCGTTAATGGAATATAGCGTGATGTTTATGTATGTATGTATAATTAGAGACGCACGGGATGTGCAGGTCAAAAAAGTACAGCTTTTCTATTAAATTTAGCGATTTTCCAACATTTTTGAAGTTTGTAAAAAAATGTATTGGACACCAGAGATATAAACAACGTGAGTGCATGGATACCTCTTTGTTCCTCTTATACTATTGCCGCTCTCGTCTTCGACTTGCGCTGCAATTACCGTGCTCGAGTAATAAAGATTCACTTTACGCTCTTCATACACAAATAACTACTTTGTTTATAATTCGTAGTAAAATAAATAAATAAATATATCATCACGCCTTTTACCCATTACTGGGTGTGGCACTCTGCCTAAGCAAATCTCGGTAAGTGATTTTTTTTGCGTGAAGTGCGGTTACCAGCCATCAAATCACGGCCCCCAATGATATTAGTGGAGGGGGAGCCACAGGGGTAAATTTAAATTCATGAAAATTGTTTGTCGGATGTGGGAATCGAACCAGGGTTCTCAAGATCCACAGACCGACTCGATACCACTGAGCCACCTATTCCAGTCATGTTTGTAAAATATTATGTGCATATTTTTGTTAATTTAGATTATTTGCCTATTTTATTTATTTTTCTGTGATTGAATACAATAATATAAAATATTTACCTACCGCCAAAATCTATATGCCTCTGCTGGGCACACCCTAATAAAAATCGCTTCACATGTCTATGATTAGATATTAATTCTGAATTTAAATAAATTAATTTCGTATTATTTCTTGTCAAGCAGAAAGAAAGTTTCTGTCATATGAAGAAGAAAAACTGTAGCAATAAATAAAAGTAAACATTTTCCGATTTGAAGTCGCTACATTATGTAGATTTATTTCAGTGGAATATGTCCTGGCCATTATTCAAAATGTCTTATTTACCGGAGAAATTTCTTATGCAGCCAGAATTACATTTACGGTGTGCAGGTGGCAAGCTCGCAGCGTATTTATGAATATTCTATAAAGGAAGCAACGGAACGTGTTAATTTGAAATGTTTACCGTTAGTTTGTTTCAATACAAAGCACCTTGATGTAATAATGCTTTTATATCAAAATCATCTTTAGCTTCAGGTAAATTTAAATTTACTGAATTATTAAACACAAGAAGAAATTCTTGGAAAATATAATTTTTGTTTCCAACACAAACAGTATGATTATGTATATTATTTTTAGATATACTTGACAATGACGTCATTATAAACGTTTGGTATATGACGTATTTGAACTGTATTCTGGTTGGGTGACCAAAACGTTTACATAGCAAAAAATACGAATAGAACTTGTGACAGTGTTTCATAAAAAAACATAACTAAATTGTTCGTCATATTTATTTGGACGATAATTAGCACTATCACGGCTGGTAATAGCACTTCACGAGAAAAAATATATCACTTACTGAGATTTACTTAGGCAGAGTGCTATACACAGTAATAGGTAAAAGGCGTGATGATATATTTATTTAATATGCA
This sequence comes from Pterostichus niger, assembly GCA_947425015.1. Lineage (NCBI taxonomy): Eukaryota > Metazoa > Arthropoda > Insecta > Coleoptera > Carabidae > Pterostichus > Pterostichus niger. The sequence continues at coordinate 3,133,247 of OX380335.1, forward strand.
AGTCTTTAATGATTTCAAACATATTTTTATAGAACAACCATAAACAAGCAGTGCAGACAACAAAACAAACATACGCACATGTTTGTGTTCATTTATATCCCAGTACTTGTTTGTATTCACTTGTGTTTGTTCTTAAACGTTCGAGTTTATTCGTTCAGTGTGGCCTAAAATCTTCAGAGAACAACATTTTATATATGTAGAATTTACAAGTAATTATCACATTAGTAGGTGTATTTATTATTTTATTGTCGTTGAACTTAAAAGTTATAATTAAAATTTTACTTAAAATATCAGTGAGATTTAATGAGTAGATTATTGTAATCAAAGAATTAATCATTGTTTCATTTTTTCATACATACCTCTATTGATTAATAATCAATAGGTAAATGAGAGAGAAGTTAATTTAGAGCTCAATGATTGAATAAAGTTACAGTAAATTCATCTATCAAATAAGTAAAGAATTATCACTAATTTATAACAAATTTAAAATTTCAGTTCCAAAAAGTGATCGTACTAATATATTCATCTCAAACCATCTAAAGTCTTTTAAATGTAAAGAGCATAATAGATATTAATTTTTTTAAAGTTAGTAAACCTGAGTTGTCCAACATGTTGTATTGTTGTTTGAATTATACAGGGTGTTATATTTTAATAGACCCAGCAAATATCTCGCTTATTTATCAACTCAGCAATTTGTTTCATACATATAACATGATTTATCCAGCAACATGTAAGCTAGTTGATGACGGATGTTCGTTCATAATATAATTTCCGGTTTATTAGTAATTAATACCAACTTTGAAATTTTAAATGGACCTAAATATAGTTTACATCTAATCGGAAAGAGAATAGCGAGCCATGACTGTGGATTGAAATAAAACAATTGTTGTTATTTTTTTCTAAAAACTTCTCCTTGGTTACACATTCATATTTATAATAACCCTCATTTCAAAATTTAATTTATAATAAATTTTAAAGCTTTTTAAACATAACGAAATTAGGAACAAAGTTTGTGTACACCTCGGCCGCAAAATTATGTACAATTCATAATAATTTTAATTCGTAATAACAAAGAGATCAAGTCACACTAAATATTCTGCAATTCAATTAGACGGATGATTTGCCGTTAATTATGATTCTTATGAAAACTATGAAACATTATTTGATTTTAAATATATTTATATTTTCGCTATGTTAAGGTATGTTTTGTTTTGCTAGGTACCTAAACTTTAAATTTAGACTAAAGTTAATATTATGACAGAAAAATTCTGATGACGCCTAGATTCGAACCAGGGACCTTCCGCATACCGGGCAGAGATGCTAACCGCTACACCACGTCACCTGTGTTCGAAATATGGCATCAACTGAATTTTTTCTGTCACAGTGTCTAAGCGTAGGTTCGTTCCGAGAGACTCCTATATAGGCATTGACAACCGGGTTTGTCTACAGTGACACAGTTTTTGATTATGAGGGAATCATACCCAAGCTTAGAGCTAATATTATTAAGTTGTGTGATTATTAAAGGTAATCATACCTGTAGGTTTTGACTAAAGTTCATAATATAAATTAACTTTAGTCAAAAACTACAGGTATGATTACCTTTAATAATCACACAACTTAATAATATTAGCTTTAAATTTAGATTTAAGCTTAGAATTAAATTTAATAGAAAAACAAAACAGTGTCAACCATCTTAATTCTAAACTTATATTCTACTCCATATATGTACGACGCCTCTTTTTTTACGTATCCAAGCAATGATACCTAGCCTACTATAAACATTCAGTAGCCATATAAAATACTCCCCGTTTAGATTACTTACACCAGATATGCGTGAAGGAGAAATGAGACTCTTTCTTTCAATGTATACAATATAATGTAAAACGTACCAATCTTACTTAAAATCTCAAAACGAAAATATTAGACGTGATTTCTTATTAACATTCTGCTCACAACAACCTCTTTTATTTTCTTCGTAACAACTCAATCTCTCCATCAACACCCGGGCTCAGCATCCTTAACCTAAGATTGAATTTTTCCAGCTCATTACCCAAAATTAAACAAGCATCTCGAGCCCGCGCACTTGCGTCTCTCTCATTCACACCATACGCGTTTACAAACAACCGCACATCGCACGCCAGGCCAACACACAACTCGCGATTTTGATGCGCGGCGCCGCTAAATGTGACATCTCATTCGGGCCACAATGGCGTCCATTGTCTAGAAATGAATTCCATGCAGCTGGGTAGGTGACAGAGACAGCGAGAGCACAACATCAAGGAGACATGTCGCGAGCAGGAACACTGCAACTGCTGTTGCTTGTCGCTGGTTGGGGTTCGTGGTGGTGTTGTCGTCGGCTCTTGGTATCTGCTGCGACTGCTGTAATGTACTCGTAATATCCATTTTGTTTTATGCAGCAGCAAGTATTTACTCGGGATATGAAAAATACGATTGCTATGAAAAGTTGACAATTAGTCTCTCATTTATCATCGTAAAGTTGACGTTTTCTGTGGAACAATCGAAAAATATCTTTTTTGCGCGTCTCCAATGGCAACGCGCGAAAAAGATATTAAATGCGCGCTTATTTCAATAGTTACCAGGAATACAAACAAAACAGAAACTTGTCATATTGACAGTTAACAGAATGATTTTATTTTCAATACGTATACGTTTTTTAATCATTTTAAGATGCAATCGTAGAAAAAACTATATGTGTATCACGAGCGTAAAGTGTATTTGTTCCTCTTACACTACTGCATAGGGATATGCCAAGACCATAGTTACAGTTACAAAGTTTGACAGCAATGCATTAGAGCGTTTATTTTAAAAGTAAACATAGGAAAAATAACATTGCTGTCATCTATAGTTGTCAAAGTAATAAAACTGTCCTCTTTCAAAATCAGACCGGGTTAATAGGGGATCAAATATTTATATATATATATATATATATATATATATATATATATATATATATATAAATAATAATAATTATTATTATTATAATAATAAAAATACTATATAGGATAAAACACAAAATTTATATTAAAATATGAATTGTACATTTGCAAATTTGAATTTTCCATTGTTTTATTTAAAGAAAAAATATTATAAATAGAAATTAAATCATAGTTTTATATAAAGTCGATATAAATTGAATTTATTTTAATGTTTTATTTCAATTGCTGGAACTGCTACTGCAGTGAGCTATGAATGTCTGTTTTATTAATACTATTTATTCAACTTTAATTTCCGTGATGATACAATAAACTAATAGTTTTATTCAACATATAACCTTGGTATATATATATTTCTTTATTAATAACGTTATTATTAACAAACAATGTTCGCGGGTAATTATAAAAAATATTTACTTTTGCCCTACATATATGAAAATCATTTGAATATTTTATACCTACTGTATCAAAAAGTGAAACAATGCTTTATTATAATTAGGATTTTTTATTATCAACTCAGCTTCGAGATACGGACTAGTTTTGTTTATGAGATTTATTAGTGAATATGTTATAATAATTTCAGTATTCCTTATCAAGTTTATGGTTTCTCTGAATTCACATTTTGTTTAAACAATAACTATTGGCATATCTGGGTAAATTAATGCTGTTTGTCATCTTTGGATGAACTATTTAATAATTAAAATATGAATTTGTAAATACTTTGTACCATTTCAATCTTTTATGTTTCAATTTATTTTATTTTACATAAAACATCGTTTGTCTTTTATTTATTCGCTCTTCTCCGACTATTTCGTTAATGTTGTTTTATTACATTTGACTCGGTCAAATATGCTTCATTTGCTCTTAAATTCGCTGCTCTAACTCTTTTACATTATTTATTATAACTTCCTTTTTACCTCCTTGTACGAAGTAAAGGAAGTATTGTAATCGCGAAAATTTTCGGTTCTCAGATTTCAGTGGAAATACGCATTATGGCCTTCCCTGAATTAATTTTGACTAATTTCGTCGTGACGTCTGTATGTACGTATGTATCTCGCATAATTCAAAAACGGTAAGCCGTAGAAAGTTAAAATTTTGTATTTAGGACTGTTATAACATCTAGTTGTTAAAATTTAATATCAAATATGTGCAATTAAAAAAATATCTATAGTTTAATACGCGTACATGGAAATCATGTGGTGTCCACATCAGATTTTTTATTTCTCTTATATTACTAAAATATTAAGTTTAAATATTTATTTATCATATTGATAGAACTAAATTTTCTATTATGTAAAGCATTTTTCTATGACATGATTAAAAAACTTATTGAATATCTTTTTTTTTCAAATAATTTTCATTAAATTATAAATCTTTTGGTTATCTGGAGACACAATAAATATTCTAATATTATAGTATTATTATAACAATAATATAAGCTCTTTTGTTCATATCCATTAGTAGAATTAATGATAAAACTGAAAAGTGATATTTGCGGTGACAATACGTGGGTTGTTTAATAAGATTGGATACGTTTTGCGTAGCCAATTCCATTATTACCAGAACTCCAGCACAGCAGCGTAGAGTGTAGGAAGACCGGGGATTACAAATATACCGAGAAAACAGACTTAATATGTATTTGTTGGAACCGTTACTCATTATAATTATTAACTTGTTCTGAAGTACACAAACTTAAAACACGAATTTTGAATTTATATATTAAGTATTTTTAACTAAATACAAGAACTATTGATGAAATTATATTTAATTATAGACAGCAAAATACAAATTGATACGAAATTATATACTGGCTATTTACAACGCTGTCCCTTAAATATTAAATGTAACTATAGTAAAACAATACAGAATCAAGAAATAATGTGAAATAAATTAATTAGCATTGCTGATAACTAAAGCCCGGATTTTTAGGCAATTGCCTAGATTCAAATTTTAATATACTTCAGGCAATTTTGTTTTTCTTTGCATAGGTAATATGTTTACGTGTAATGGAAGGTTTTTTTTTCGTGCCTTAGAGCCTATTTTTTCTATATTTTGGTTATTGTGCCTATTTTACCTTATACAGCCTATTTTGCCTATTTTTGTTGCCTATTCTAACTTTTATTGAGCAGACAAGGTTTATCATCTACTTCGTTGACTAATTCAGCACTCGACAAAGTGTTTCAACCTAACCTATAATATTTAAAATACTTACTTTAATCAAGTTTTTGTGTGTGAATTTAAAATGCCGAAAGAAAAAACGGTTTTTAGTCAAAATTTAACGTGGCAATTCAATTGTGTCTTTGCCATTAATCAATGGAGCTGAGGTAACTTTAGACGATATGGCTAAATATAAGAACGCTCCTGTCACATTTTGTGATGAACTTACAAGCAAGTTCTGACTAACCGAAGACAGTCCCTTTCCGAAAATTTCATAGAGCAATAGCTCGTAATATTTTGTGAATTCAAGTGTACTACATAATTTGAATTTGCATAATAGTTAATAAAATGAGAACCCTACATTATTATTTTCCAGATTGCGTTAATTTTTGTTTAAAATGATTATTTTTTTCTAACGAAGAGTAGATACGAGTACCAATATTAGAAAAATGATTCGTTTATTTTTTTTTAAAACAAATTATTTACATTTAGGCTGCCTAAAATCCCGCCTATTTTAGAGTAATTACCGGCCTATATGCCTGCTTATTTGGGTGTTTTTAAGAGCCTAAATATCCGGGCTTTACTGATAACAATTCGATTCAATATATTTTTTTAACTTTAATTATACTTGATATCTAAGAAACGGCATTGCAACTAGCCATTAGATAAATATACAACAACATAGAGAGTTAATAAATAAATGTCCCGCGTGATGGCCGCACGGGTTGAGGGCCTGACTAACGACCGTACGGTCGTAAGTTCGAGTCCCGCCCGGGACGGCCACACAAAGGACATATCGGCATATGACCTAAGTAGTTGGTCTGATATATACATTTAAAAAAAATAAAATAAATAAATATATCATTACGCCTTTTGCCTATTACTGGACGTGGCACTCTGCCGAAGCAGATCTCGGTAAGTGACATATTTCTTCGTGTGAAGTGCGATTACCAGCCATAAAATCACGACCCCTAAAGATATTAGTGGACGGGGAACCACAGGGGTAGATTTAAATTGGTGAAAATTGTTTGTCGGCTGTGGGGATCAAACCAGGGTTCTCAAGATCTGCAGGCCGTCTCGACACCACTGAGCCACCTACCCCATAATATAGAGAGTAGGAATTTCATAGAATTTGAATTAAAAGTTTAGTGCTAAGCATTATCATTTGGCTCAAGTACAAAAGATTCCAGTTTCAAATTCTGGTAGTGTCAAAAGTTTTCTTTTCTCTCTATAATAATTTAATTAAACAAAAATATCTTCTATTTAAACATGAATATTGATACAAACAAAGTAGATAATCACACGTTTTTATATTTAAATGGAAGTTATCATTATAATCGTATCATAATTTTTTTTTCAGAGAATATTTTATTTTGCAATTATAAAAATATTCGAGAGCATTAACAAAACCAAATAAATGTATTTCAATAGAAATACGATTTAATTTCAATTTCAAAAGTATTGTCGAATGGTTTATAAGATTTTACGAATTAAAGAAATGATAATCTTTGGTACAAATTTTTTTTATTTAGAATCATTTTAAAATGAGTTTAAAGTGACTGTTTTCAACTGGACATTTATTCTATTGAGTTGCCAAATTTCGGTGCTCCCACAAATAAAATGCAATCTCTACGCCTCTGATTCCGTATTCAGTTATAATGCATATCTGAACTGAATATGTAATTTGGTCACTGAATTAGTGCTAATATCCGATGTTTGTACATTCTCATTGTACATAACAAACAGGAAAATAGAGAATTAGAGAATGTCAATATGAATACAATCTCTCGTTGTCGTAGCTATGTTTATAATGTACGACTATACTAACTACAACCTATTCATACCTCTAATTAATATTTTTTAAATTAATTTTCCATTTTTGTTGACGCAATGCTTCATTTTACTTCTTCGGAAAATATTATAATTTACATCAATTTATTCTCATTTTAGACCCCACTGAATCTAATATATTTATTTATTTATTTATGTTACGCTGTACAACAGGAACTTAACCCAATTACAGTACAGGGTCCGCATTCACCGAGCCACAGTGTGCTAGTTTATATAATTTTTAGCTTAAGTGAGATTCGAACTCGGGATCTCCGGATTCGAATTCTATATTGCTATCCACACCACCGTACTGACGGACAAATTTAAAATAAATAAATATATCATCACACCTTTTACCCATTACTGGGTCTGGCACTCTGCCGAAGCAGATCTCGGTAAGTGATATATTACTTCGCGTGAAGTGCGGTTACCGTCGTCAAATCACGGCCCTCAAACATGTTAGTGCAGGGGGAGCCACAGGGGTAGATTTAATTTTTATATATAATTACGCCTATTCCCCAGCCATTACTGGTTATGGAATTGACCGTGGCAGATCTTGGTCAGTGATATATTTTGCACGTAAAGTGCAGTTACCAGCCCTCAAATAATTAGCGAAGGGAGAGCTTTAGGATAATTTTTTCAATTGGATGAAGATTAATTTGTTGTCTGTGGGATTCGAATTTCACCGTCCGGCGTATTGTGTCCTGTGTGAACTAACTAAATCATGTTTTGAATTAAATATTTCTAACGAGAAAATTGACTCGTCCCGTTTAGGATATTTTTTAATCACAATAGTCGACAACTCGTCCCATTTTTAAATAAGTGTTTGCATGAAATGATAAAATATTGCTAATAACCTTATTAATGAAGGTCAGATTGAGCGGTATTAATTTATTAATTTATTAATTATTAATATTTATTAGTAATTTGTTAAAATCTAATTTGAAGTTATTACAATAAATGCAATAATTTGTAATCATATTTAATTATATAAATTGAAATTATGAAAGGAAATTGTGTTGGCTATTTTTAAAAATTTATTAATAATAATATAAATTATTTCATAAAATATGAATGAATATATATTAGCATGCTATTATTAATTATAAAATTAAAATAATTTTAATTGCCATGATTAAGGAACACCAATAATTTTCATAATTAAAAATTGTTCAGAACATTAATTCATAATAAACTTAATAAAAATATGATTTTTCTACATAAAACAAAAAAAAAGAAAAAAACAATAATAATGTATTTCAGTTTGATTTAAAAAAATTAATTTTCTTGTGTGAAATAAAATATGCTTTCATAACATATTGAACACGAATTTTTTTGCATATTGATATTAGGTTGATAGTAATTAAACATTAACAGGCGCGGTGGCCGAGCGTGTTAAGGCAAATCAACATATTGTGACGTCACCCGAACCAAGGTTCGCCAGTTCGAATCCGCCTGTCGACAATGTGTGATTTGTCGTAAAATATAAAAATACAGTTACATGTATTTATCACACTCGGGCGCTATAAACTTGTCACTTATACGTCTTAAATAATGTAGCATTCGACTACGAAAACCGGTAGTACGGCAGTATAAAAACTGCGGCTCGGTGTGTCCGGTAGGCCCAGGCCCGATTTGGGCTGTAGTGTCATCAGAAGAAGAAGTAATTAAACATTATTTTGACAGATTCAATATCATGTTGGTAAATTTTAGATGATCTAGGAGATGAATAAATAAAAATAATGAAAAAAACAAATTTTCCCACTATTTTTTTACGATTATTAAATCAATATGCAAAAAATTGTATATATATATATATATATATATATATATATATATATATATAAATAAATAGTCAGTAATTTAATTTTATAATTACAATCCATAATTTGTAATTACATCAAATTAATTAAAATTAAAATCAATATCAGCAGCAAAAATCGAACCGCAATTTAGTTTATAATGCGCGTAATCCTGTTTAACAATTGAATTAAATGAATTAAAAAAATTAACAAACGGAGCTCAATACCAACTTTATATTCAAATTAATCTGTTTGCCTGACTAGAAGATATTAAAATACACATATGTGATAGGTATTAAAATAACGAAAATTATTGAATAACTTACCAATCTGGCAACTACTCCAAAACAACTTTAGCGTTAAAAGTTTGTTGTAAATCAGTCACTATGCTCGAAGAACCAAAGTTCACATTTTGCACTCACACCTTCTGTTGAATAAAAATAAGTAAACAACAGCACTTCCAGCAAGAATAATTGATTCTCCACAGTTTCCACGAAGTTCGCACTGAAGTCTCTTCGTAAGCAGGTAAAGAGACTCCGAAATAACGTGTTGCCCCGCTCCGGGAATCGCGCGCAATGTTTGTAGACTGCGCGGCTCTGGTCCGACAACTCACTCGCTCCGGAACCTGACGAAATAGTCCGGAGGCTCGCGAATACTATGTGTAACGGCAGACACACCGCCCTAAGTTATAGAAAAATTTGGATTTAAGCTATTAACAAGTAAAAACAAATTATGACCTACGCTTACAAGGAAAAGACATCATAAATATCATATGGTTGTGTGCCAAGTATAGGAGTTTCAATGTTGACTTCATGCAAATGAAAACTATTGTAATAAGTGCGGTTATTTTGAGAAAAAGAAAGACTTAATGCATTTTCCGTAATGAAGATAGCCAAATATTAGCTGCTTATGATGTTAACTAAAATCTGACAAAAATTGACTTAGTGCCTTTTCCTTGTAAGCCGACGATATATTCATTGACCTAGAGCAGTGATAAGCAACCTGCGACCCGCATATTATTGCCGAAAAAGTCGAGACCGTAGTTGAATCTCGTGATCGAAATGAGACTTCTGCCGAGACCCTCGTGTATACTCTCGACTATCTCTATTATGTTAATGATTAATTAACCATTTTTGTTTTACCTAGTATCATTTTCTTCTGTCGATTGAGGATCACAAAAAAAATGTTTTCCTCAAATGAAAATCCTATAATATACATCCAGATATGAAAATAAATTCGTTCTGTCAACTGGCAATATGACAAGTTTCTATTTTGTTTGTATCCCTGGTAACTATTGAAATAAGTGCGCATTTAAGACCTTTTTCGCGCTTTGCCATTGGAAACGCGCGCATTTAACGTTGTCATTGGAAACGCGCAAAAAAAGATATTTTTCGATTGTTCCACAGAAAACGTCAACTTTACGATGAGAATGAGAGCGTAATTGTAAATTTTTCGTAGCAATCGTAAAAAAATATGTTTTCCTCAAATGAAAATTCTATAATATACATACATAACATATCAGTAAAGTTACCTGTATATGAAATCTGAATTGACGTGCACATGAATGCAAAACATACTCCATACAAACCGCCTACACAAGTATGTACATAATGTTTGGTACGTTCACGTGTATTCCCTAAACGTTCATTACAGCAGTAAAACAAACCCTTTTCGTGTCAAGGGAAGCGTGATGAACAACTATTTCCCTGAGACGGTTATGGATAGTACATCATTTAGGTACAGCACGCGGCACTGCTAAACAACTCCGCGAAACAGACATATTCGTACACATACATAATATGTGTGTCAACATATTCGTCTTGAAATACATTCAGCACTGCTCAACTATTCTCATGTACACACATTTACTTTAAGTATCTACATATGCTCATTATGCTCTATTGCTTTTCATGTATAAAAGCTAGCAATATGAACAGTAAAGTACCTACCATGTTTCATTAAATATTGCTGTTATTTATGACTTCATTACTAAATGTTTCAAAATTTGTAAATAGAAGTAAAATTCACTGCAATACAGCCTAAACAAAAGGCACTCCACCAACCTACATTTTAATTTTATTATTTTGATTACATTGTTACATTTTCTATGTTTGGTAAACGTGTCAAATCTGGGCTTGTTCGCTAGTAATAATACAATACAGTAGTGTAGTAGACATAGTAATCGCTCATTATTTACAATATGTACAGAATTTCTGGTGATATATAATTTATAACCCGAACCGAATCTAAACCCGTACCGAACCCACAAAAACAATATACAGGGTGGTGACTCGCTCAGCCGGTCATAGGACTTTAACATGGGAAATCAGTTTTTTGCAATTTCCTACTTCCCTAATTATTTTAAGCAAAAACGCGTCAAATAAAAGTTTTAGGGCATCAAATTCTGCATAATTAGGGAAGCAGGAAATTGCAAAAAACTGATTTCCCATGTTAAAGTCCTATGACCGGCTGTGCGAGTCACCATCCTGTATATGAACCTGGACCGAACCTAAAGAGTTTGCTTTTTCATCGCAGAACTTGAACCCAAACCGAATGTGGTATCCAATCTCTGTTGAAACATTTACAAATGCGTTGCTCTGTGCATTTGAGAAGCCGAGTTTGGTTCTCTGATTTTCACCAAACTGACATCTTTGAGGACCAAATTTCACGCACAACACTGCTCAAAATTGTACAGGAATATTTTTAAAATTGAAAGTAAAATTAAAACTATAAATTATACTCAAATACTTGTAAGAATACTTAAGATATTATTTTTCTTAGAAATATTTGAATATATTTTATAGTTTTCATTTTATAATTTAAGAAGTCTAGTGTATATTTTATATTAAGTTTTAATTTTACGTTCAATTTTTAAAATATCCCTGTACAATTTTGAGTAGTGTATTATATATATATATGTTAGGTTTTTAAACACCCAAAAATTAAAACAACTTATGATCAATTTGTAAACGTTTATTTCCAATGCATCTTACTGCTACTGCAGACCAAACATGAATGAATGAATAATAATAAGATTATATACAATAGTGTCGACTAAATCATTAGCGACAGATTATAAAACAATAGCTCTGATTCACAAACGGGTGACGAAAGCATCCATCTGGGGGGCTAGAGAGGACTCAGCGGGCCCAGCGTCATCCCGATAAAGCTGATGCTAACATATATATATATATATATATATATATATATATATATATATATATATATATATACATAAAATTATAAATTATTTCTTGCTGTATATATGAAGTATAAAATCTGTAAAGTAACGTTTCAAAGTGCAGAATACTTTACACGCAAATCGCACTACCACCCCAATTAAAAGCCCAGAGAATTTCGTGAAAGTAGGATATTTTTAACACGCAGAAGTGAAGAGGAGACTCCAGGACGAAATGTACTAATTTACATTACATATTAAAGCATATGCACAGTTTAGAATATAGCGCCTTCTGCCGTAATTATTTATTAATTCACTGTTTGCGTCATCCTGACCTAACTCGTAAATGTCCTCTGAGTTTGAAACTAAATTTCAACTTGTGAAAAGAATCATAATAGACAGAGAACTCCCGTCGAATCTATTACCTTATTTTTATTACTAAAATTAAACCCGGTGATGGCGGCTAGGGATGAACATAGAAATTTAAAATGTGATATGCTATTTTCTGCTCTTCTTTTTATTTTACTTCAAAAATAGAGGTTTTAAGAATGTTCAGAATTAAGAGTTGGACATAAAACAATTTTTTATAGTTTCTCCACAATTTTAAATAGAAATTGTTCCCTTTTTAACACAGCAATTTATTTTTAAAATTTTTAATTCTTATAGTTATTTACTTAGCAAGTACATAATGCAGAACTTTATTGAACTAGTCGTAGTTTATTGCAACAAGTGAGGCGATAAATAAATCGAGTTCTATAAACTCCGATTATGTACGACTTGATACAAAACTTGAGAAAATTGTATATAACTAATATCACATGTTAAATCTCTCTGTTTATTCCTAACCTGCAAATAATACTGTTCTGTAAGCTTCTCTTTTCGTTGGTTGATACTCTTTTTACGTGTGACCATTTACACCAACAAAAGTTTAAATAAATAAAAGTAAATTGAATGTTTTACAACAATGTCAATTATTTCATATGACATAAAACTTTGCTTTGCTTTTATTTAGTTAAATCAAGGTAGGTAGGACGGTGGCTCAGTGGTATAAAGTCGGCCTGTGGATCGATCCCCACAGGCGACAAACAATTTACACCAAATTAAAAATCTACCCCTGTAGCTCCTCCTCCAGTAACATCTTTGGGGGCCGTGATTTGACGGCTGGTAACCGCACTTCATGCGAAGAAATATATCACATACCGAGATTTGCTAAGGCAGAGTGCCACACCCAGTAATGGGTAAAAGGCGTGAGGATATATTTATTTATTTAAGGATCTTTAAATTATCACCAATTATATCACAGAATGTTATGAACGGCGATAAATTCCGAAATTTACTGTTCATGTATTTCTAGCTTATGAATAATAAAATCATTATTCCGCCTCTATTGCCTACATAACTATATAAAATATGGGGGTTCTATTTAAACTATTTTATTTTAAATTAAAAATTAATTTATGCTTTGCCGAGTAGGTTAAATAAGCTCACAATACATTTCAGCAAAATACTCAATAAATTTAAAAAAAAACTTCTTCGTAATTAAATTACGCATACTAAGAAAACATAATTCAATTTACAACCCGAAACTTTCTTTTTAAGAAATTAAAAAGTTTCTAAATAAACTCGAATAAATTACTTAAAATTATGAACCCAAGTGAAAACCAAAGTAATAATTTAATTAATTAATAATAGCTATCTTCGCGTCTGTGTTACAGTAATTACATCTGTAATCCACAACGAGGCACTAGCACTGCACGTTTCATGCGAGATTATATAAGTGTCATTAATAATTCCAGATTGCGAGACCGCAAGCGCCATGCACGCAAGCGCACGCGCTCTACACATACAAATATGGGGTATTTTCGGTATTACCACAGAGCCGACTCATAAGTTGTAGATTTGCATTTGTAATTTGCATGACTCAGGATGATTGCAGTGTTGCGAATGCCGGAAAAGGGTATCTATTTGTAACGAGCACTTTTGTAGATCAATATTTAATCCATTAGCTGCCCTGTACTTGTTCAAATTAGCCAAGGTGCTATGGTGCTACACTACTCATTTTGTTATCACATATTTAAATACGAATACTAGTCTGTTGCTGTTCGTTGCTAATATAGTACGTACACTCATTATTATAGTTATACAGATGTACAATATTAATTTGGAATCTCAAAACAAAACAGCAAGTTTTTCTAGAACAACTTTTCCCAAAAAGTTTTAATATATAATTAGTATAATGAATTATTATTTTTAAATGTATAAAAATATGAAAAACCTCTCAATTTTAGTATCAAATAAATTCGGCAAATATAGATATGACCCACAAAATCTTAAGTGAATGAAAGGAATGTCTTTGATGCTGAAAAATAAAAAAAAATTGAGAGACTGCTCCAAAATTTTTTTTGTATGATTGCCATGAAAAGTTGACAATTACGCTCTCATTTGTCATCGTAAAGTTCACGTTTTCTGTGGAACAATCGAAAAACATCTTATTCGGGCGTCTCCAATGGCAACGCGCGAAAAAGATATTAAATGTGCGCTTATTTCAATAGTTACCAAACAAAATAGAAACTTGTCATATTGGTAGTTGACAGAACGAATTTGTTTTCAGTACGTACTTATACGTTTTTTAATAATTAAAAATGCAATCGTAGAAAAAATGATGTGTGTATCACGAGCGTAAAGTATCTTTGTTCCTCTTACACTATTGCAGCTCTCGCCTTCGGCTCGCGCTGCAATTACCGTGTTCAAGTAATATAGAATCACTTTACGCTCTTAATACACAAATAACTATTTTGTTTAAGAGATATTGCCAGATAAATAGGACCAGGCCAAACCTTTTTGATGCTGTGGTCAAATATCAATCTATTATTTACAAATGTAATACCATTTACAATATAGAAAATTAAATGTTGAAGAACAATAAACAAATATTTTTAATTTAACTTTTCGAGCTTATTTGTGGCACATTCAGTACAACTTCTATAAATATATTCGTCTAATTGATGTTAGCTGTAGTGACCCTATATTTTGGTGCGCTAGGCAGATACCATGAACATACAGATAAGAATTAATTTACTTTCAAACCGGCAAAAAACAGATTAACCGGTATTGTTTGTCACAAAATGTTATTTTTAACCAAAATCGATAAAAAGGCTTCGATTCATGCAGCCGATAAACTGATTTTCACCACATTAAAGTTACCCCTGTGGCTCCACTTTCATTTTATATTTTCAGACCGCGATTTGACGGGTGGTAACTATTACATCTAGTATTAGGTAAAAAAATTTAAGAGGTAATAGTTAATCGAAATAAATGTAAACCGGTTTAAAAATCATTTCTCAACAGAACAAAAACCTGATCTCATTTCATGATGCCGACTGTTGGAGATCTCTTATGTTAGACGACTTGGAGGCTGAAATTTGTTAAACTTTGACAAGTGTTTATTTAAATATTTTATATAAACTTAGTTTCATCGAGTGTTCACAATATGGACAATAATTTTGTCTTTTTTGTTTGAATTGTTACTCAAAAACCAGATATTAATTTTATAGATATCTTATATCTTTATAATTTAGAAGATTTTTTTATCAAAAAGAATAAACTAATTTTAAATTAATCAATAATTTCTAATTGATATTATACACACTTTGCATCCCGAAGCAAAATAATGCTCTATTTCAATATAATTCATACCAATTGAACTGAAACACATGATTAATCTTGATTAAGTGCATTAATTACTGATTTTTACTGCCGAGAAATTTTATAGAGAAATTAATAACATTTGATCATGGATAATTCAAACTAAATAAATGGAGCGAATTATAGATTAATCATGTATAAACATATAACTTGGACAGATTCTTAATAAATTGTTATAAAAAGTATATAATAGTTATTTGTTTACTTAAGCTGTGAAATGTGGGTTTTGCGCATCAAAGAGCCCATTTTGAAATACATTAATAAAAATAAATATATTTCAAATTTAATCTTAAAATTTCATCGAAAAAAGTCCAATTTTAAATTTCGTTTAAATAACTAAAATTAAAGCGAAGTTACTTTGTGTCATATGGAATAATTAATATTCAATTTACTTTTATTTATTGAATCTAAGCTTTTGGCAGCACAACTGGCTATAATACGATGCTGTAACCAAAAAATATTTAAAATATAACTATTTATGCAGTTAGTGTTAATATGAGTGGATTCATAATTTTTTTTTCGACAATCGTACTAATTTTGCTAATTTTGTTTTAAAAGTAAAAAACATTTATTTTCCTTTTTGTTGGTTAAGTTTGTTTCGGAGCAACTAAATAAACAATTGCTTTCGGCACAGAAAATGAGTACATAATGACTTACTTTTGACACGATCTTATAAAAAATGTGTTGCTCACTATTGACAGATGTCAAAATTTTAAATGATCTTCAAGGAGATAAATAAATAGAAATTGTAAAAAATAATGAAACCAATGAGAATATAATATTTACCTATATTGTTTATGATTTAATAATTATTGTACAATATCACTTTCAATTCAATTTTTCCTTTAAAAAGACGACTTTATTATTAATAAGTAAAACAACTAATAAAGCAACGAGACATTATTTTCAGGCGCTTTGATGGAATTGATATTGTGTTTTGTTCGTACCTTATTTGCAAAATGGACAAATATAAGAAAATCTCTAAATGAGATCTATAATTAAAATCGATATATTTAACATATTATTTCGTGCTCACTTTTCCGTTTATAACTGATAGAAACAAAATCTATGAATCTACCAATATTTTTCTGTTTTCATCGCTTCCTAAGTTACTCATTATCATTAATTAAATTTGACATATTTTGTAAAGATTCAGACAAAATTACACTTGAGTCTGTTTATCTGAATGTACTTACAGAAAAGAATAATTTAGATAACAACAAAGACAAAATGAATTGTCATCCATACACTTGGTGAAACTAGGTTTAATAAAAAATATTAAATAAACACTTGGCTAATAATAATAATATAGAACTACAGTACACAAGGTTGTTAATTGGTAAGTTTTGTTATAATTATTGTGGAGCGATATTCTGAATGAATTTCTAGATGTATGTTTAGTTGCACAGAAGTATTTCAAAATCAAATTAAGTTCTGTAATTCTCCTGCATCTCCAAATCACAGTAATGAAATTTCTCGATATTTTCGTTTACTCTCCACATAACTCTTCGGATTCAAAGTTGTCTCAAGGAGCCGTCTGATCAATTCGTTGTTAAGTTTGGAATTAATCCGAGATTATCTGCGTCTAAGTAGTGGCTTGCTATTGCGGAAGTTTTCGAACTGGTAAATCCAGCGTCTCTTCCTTTCACGCTAGCGTCACGCAGCGCAACGAACGGGAAGCGAGTGAGCTTCTAGTTCAATTCTTGTCTTTTCGTGAAGATGATGAAATCCTGCAGACATTGCCTCCAAGATGGACACTACTATCTATTCATTTTCAATAAATTGTAATTGTTAAGGTTTTATTATCACTAAGCATAAGATTGAACAAGTCAGTTTGTACAAAATTCTCCAGAATATATTAAGACTGTCAATATTCGACAAATTTTCAACCTGAATATCGGGATTTACATTTATCTGGAATCCGAAAAAAAATACTATTCATATATTAAACAGATATCCGCAGAACTGAAATTCGGAAACCGAAATCATTACAAACTAGAGGTCGGCAAAAAATCTGATCGGATTTCGGACGGATCTGAAGTTCGGATAAAACATCAAATCCGAAATTCTGATAAAATTTACAATCCAAAATTCTATTGAAATATCCGAATCAAAATTTTCATTCATGCCAATTAGGTATGCATTTTAAGTAAAAAACATATAAATCCCACTCTATAGAATTGATAATGCTATGTAAAATATATAAGTACTATGATACAAAATGATTAAATAACTTTACAAGACTTGTCTCTTCGAATCGGATTTTGGATCGAATCGGATCTTGAATCGAGTCGAATATTTAAATTGTGTTTCTTTCATTTCAACTATATTGAATTTTAAATCGGAATGTGTAACAAGTGTGATGCCAAATAATTTTTGTAATTTCGTATAAACTTAATAAAATAGTTGCTACGAATAGTTTAAATCTTATTAAAACATTGTGTATGCAACAATACTTATTTTACGCACTAGGATGCGAAACAGTGCGCAAAATACGCGTTGTTATAGTAATGTTATTGATGAAAAACTCGTGTGAACATTTTTTGACAGTTGTAGAAAAATAAAATTATAATATTAAACATATAAGAAGAAAGTAAAATACACGATTATTTCAAATTTTAATGAAAAAGTTTATTAGCATTTTCTACTTCTCTATATTTACTGTCAAATTTCTATAAACCGGTTTCAGTCGGATATCTATTTTAATCGGTTTCAGATTTCTGCTGGATTACTGTTAAATCCGGCATCCGGTTTTTGAACAGATAATATGAACATCCGAATTTCCACTCTTTAAATATATAACGGATATTTTCAAGATATTCGAAATCTGTTGATAGCATACAATAATATATATAAATAAAATAATATAATAAATATATCATTACGCCTTTTATCCATTACTGGGTGTGGCACTCTGCCGAAACAGATTTCGGTAAGTGATATATTTCTTCGCGTAAAGTGCGGTGATATATATATATATATATATATATATATATATATCACGTCCAATGGTTTAACAATTTATTTATAAAGAGTGGTGACAATGGTGGTCCAATTTCTATTGGTCCGCCATGTTTGTTTTAAATGTTCCAGATATATGATCACATTATTTGATTCACATATCATTCTAACATATATGGTAGGAAAGAGAAAAAAATATCCTATTATTTTTAATTGTTCATTTCTCTATCTATTTATAGATTTATAAAACTATCAATATTCTAAAAAGATAATAATTTCCGTATCTTTTATACCACAAACAATTTCAATACGTAATTATTCAACTATATAACATGTTATATGAAATATATTTTATTAGTTTTATATTTACATATATTTGAATTAATTTAATTTATTTTTTCTACTACATATCCATAGCCAATAATACCTAACTATTATAGTAATTTTAATTCATTTATTTATTTATTTGAATAATGCTGTTGCTGGATATACAGGGTGTTTCAGGACTAGTGTAACAAACTTTAACAGCTTATTCCTGAGGTTATTTTGAGCAAAAAATGTCATATAAACATAGGTCCTATTCCTTCTAGTTACCAAAATACAAGAGGTTGAAGTTCTATAAATAACACGACATTTTCAAATTTTTTTAATCAAGATACTTTCTGAAAACAAGAATTTTATTGAAAAGTCATACCTTATTTGTCTTAATTAAAAATTATTGTACTTTTGATTGTATTATTGTTTCATAATGGATGGTTATAGTACTGCTGAATATGCAGATATGATTTTTATTTATGGATTATGTAATGGTAATGCCCGTTATGCGTCCAGAGGATACCAAGACAGATATCCAAATAGACGCCAACTTTCCCATCCCCTATTTGCGCGCATTTTTGTTTTCCGAAAGTATCTTGATTACAAAAATTTGAAAATTTCGTGTTATTTATAGAACTTCAACCTCTTGTATTTTGGTAACTAGGAGGAATAGGACCTATGTTCATATGACATTTTTGGCTCAAAATGACCTCAGGAATAAGCTGTTAAAGTTTGTTACACTAGTCCTGAAACACCCTGTATATTAGACTATTATTAATTACAGAATTTTATAATTTTATTCACTGAATATAATGTCAGTGAATAATTAATTATGTGATTCAATGCATGGATACTATTAGAATATCATTATTAAATCGATAAAAACATGTGTACATTTATATAGAGCGAACGACGAATGCCAGATATTTTTCGAAACTTTCATTTGAATTGTGAAAACATGTCTTCTATTGCTTTCAAATCAGTTATCACTGTAGCAACGAATCTTTGAAAGCGTTCAGCGTTCATAACATACAAATATATAGATGTAGTAATAAAAATAACAAACAGACAGTCGCCGATGGCATCTCTGTGGCAGTGAAATACAAAGGAAATTCATTCTTTTTAATTCGTTTCACCGAGTGGGTTACGTAATACGTTGAGTACGGAGTCCGACATTTCAGAGAGTTCCAGGATAATCCAGTTATCCTGTGACATCATGAGAAGAGCGACGGGCGCACTACACAATACAGTACCAGGAATATAAATTATCCGGATTCCAGGCTCGCGAATAATCTTTTTCTCTTCCGTCCGATGCAACCCGCTTCCATCAGTCACGTGACAAGTAAAAGATGTTTGCGCCCGCCACTAGACATAGCGAGAGTCATTTTCCTCGCTGTCTCAGCTCAAGGATTTCCAACATGGAGGACTTGTTTGTGATCCTACAGCCATCTGAAGGTGAAGTTTCAGCTTATTTTGTAGAACAATTCTTTTTATCATTTGTACAAATATAATAATTTCTGGTTTTTTATTGTCAGATTAGTTAGTTTTATTAGAAAAGTGTGTTCATGATAATTACCTAGCGTGAACGCGATGAAATACCGTCGAAGAAATTGGGGTAAAATAAAATATGAAGCCCTTTTTACTTCCTTGTACGAAGTAAAGGAAGTATTGTAATCGCGAAAATTTTCGGTTCTCAGATTTCAACGAAAATAGGTGTTTTGGCCCTCCCTGAATCCATTTTGACTAATTTCGTCATGCCGTCTGTACGTACGTATCTCGCATAACTCAAAAACGGTAAGCCGTAGAAAATTGAAACTTTATATTTAGGACTGTTATAACATCTAGTTGTGCACCTCCCTTTTTGGTCATTATACAACTACCAGAAGTGGTACTTTACTTGAAGCCTATAATAGATTTTCATGAAAAACTATATTCAAATATAATTTAAAACTTTCCAAATTTGGTATATAAGACTATTATATCAATGGAAATAACATAATAGATTTTGGTTAAAATAGACTAACCGGAAGTGACACATTACATGAAGCTGCTAACAGTTTTCCTTGAAAAAAATGGTATTATTTTAATTTTAGAAATAAATGCTGCAAATAAAAGTTTTAGAGAATTAAATTCTGCGTCTAGCACATTAAGAATTTTTAAATTAGCTTTTTGCATAAACGAGATATCTAAATTTAAATATTATATATTTTTTGATTTTTTTAAAAATTAAGTTTGCTATGGATTAGAACAAAAAATAAAAGATTTAATGTCAAATATGTGCAATTAAAAAAATATCTATAGTTTAATACGGGTACAAGGAAGTCATGTGGTGTCCACATCAGATATTTTAATCAAAACAAACCTTCAAATCAATTATGGGGTAGATGGTTCAGTGGTATCGAGTCGGCCTGTGGATCTTGAGAACCCTGGTTCGGTCCCCACAGGCGACAAACAATTTCACCAAATTAAATCTACCCCTGTGGCTCCCCTTCCATTGACATCTTTGGGGACCGTGATTTAACGGCTGGTAACCGCATTTCACGCGAAGAAATATATCATTTACCGAGATCTGCTTACGGCAGAGTGCCACACCCAGTAATGGGTAAAAGGCGTGATGATATATTTATTTTTATTTATAAATCAATTATTATGAAATAAGAGCTAAATTTTTTGTTATTTTTATATGACTCGAAAGTCAGTAAATTGGTATTTTTAAAGTTAATTTTTATTTTAATTTAACTTTATTATGAAATAGTTATTTGTGCAACTAGTAATGAAAGCAATACTTTTCTTCACGATTTGAAGTTTGATGAATGACGAAGCCGGAGTGTAACCGTTGTGCATCAATCAAAATTGACAACAAAAAAATGCTTCCATTGCGTAATTATTATGCTCGGGGATACAAATTAAAAATTATTTTAATCTCCAACGGATTTTTCAAAATGGTTAAAAAATAAGTTAACTTTCTAAACGATTTTTCGTTTTATGATCACTATATTTTATCTTGTCCTTATATATTATTTGATGAACTTTAATGGAATAAATCTGTACAAAAATGACGAAGTGAAAAACCAAAATAATTCAAATATGTTTTTGTTCAATTATACTTCGTGGTACAGTGCATCGCTGTCATATGATATAAATATTTTGACATATAATAAGGTGTTGCCATTTATAACAGTCAACACGATTTATCTTTCCTATATTCCCCAGATTTCGATCGCAGTACCATCTACTGCATTATTTGCTGAAACAGAATAATCTCACTACAATGATTGAATTTCTCTTTTTATGTGACATGTAAAATATATTAAAATGTACAATAATTTGCTGATATAATTGAACATAAAATTATGTTATTGAACCGTTAGGTACAATGCATGGTACACAATTTGTACATATACAGGATGTTTCACAACTTAGAGCAAAAAATTAAAGGGTATATTCTGTACGACGTGCTAATTATGAAACAAAAATATTTTTTTTTAAATTCGAAAAATTATGGGTTGTAAACCTAAAACATTTTTTGTAGTACTGCACTGGATTCGCTTTCCTATTAAACACAAACAATGAAGTAGGTATCAACTACAAAAGAATAATTACACAATTCAATTATTAGCAGTTATTTATAATAGAATTTTATTTAATTAATAACTTTAACATAATCATCCATAATAGTTTTTCGATTTTAAAAAAAATTCTTTTTGTTTCATGATCAGCACGTCGTACAGAATATACCCTTTAATTTTTTGCTCTAAGTTGTGGAACACGCTGTATATGCGTAGATTGACAATTAGTTATTAGTTTAATTACATTTATGTTAGTGTCAATTACACATTGGAGTGTAATTTACGCCGAGCATATTGATTTCATGATAGTCAAATGAAATGTTTGATCACAATAATTATATAATTATAAGAAAACTAGTTAAATAGTAATTTAGATTTAATGATTTTTCAGTTTAATTCAATGGCGTCTTGAGTTACAAATTTGGTAACAAGTAAACATGTAAAACAAACAATACATGGCTTTCGTCTTTAGGATATTTCATCAGAGTGGTTTCGTTACCTATTCTAACCATAGAACTATAATGATTGTAAATTCATTGATATGTACAGCGTGAATATCAAACAGTATACAATTAGCTTCATTATAAATCTATTGAACTAATAAACTAATCATTGTCAATCTATAATTAGTTCTCCGTATCTCATTTCAGTTTCAGATTCAAACAGTGCCACTAAAAACTAAATATTAACTGTTACCAATATTCTAAATCATTGAAAATATACAAGATACCTATGAAAGATAGTGGTTCTGGTGGTATAGGACCTATATTATTTTGGTTCTTATTGGCAGGGTCAGCGATCATAGTCTGGAGTCCATAGCTCAGAAATGTCTGCGTATAGAATTCCACATCTCAAAAAGTTAAAAATATTTTCCTCTGAACCTTTTAATTATATGGAATTCAATACATTAATCTTGAGAACCCTGGTTCGATCCCCACAGCCGACAAACAATTTTCACCAATTTAAATCTACCTATGGTATATAGACTGATTATCAATTATATTTTTTAAAAGTCATTAAAACTTCATAGTGTTTATTGTCAAATTAAAAGTTTTGATGTAAGATGTCCAATAAAATAGTCAATAAAGAACAAAATAATAACAAGATGGAAACAATGGCTGGTAGCACAAGCTTTGTTTTTGGGTATTCTACGAGCACGGTTTAGAGATAGCTAAAACACCCAAATACACTGGTCTAAAAACAGCCAAAAACAGAGCTTGTGCTACCAGCCAATATTTCTAAAAACTACTGGCCGCGAAAAGCAACATAACCAAAAGTACGGAAATCATGGACATATTGCTAACGGAATGCAGTCCAGATGATTGTATATATGCGACGAACTAATAGTAATAAGAAAAATGAAATATATTTTTCATAAAATATGTATTACCTAGAAGTTCAAACCCAATTAAGCACATGATTCGCATTAATATTTCATATAATGTGTAAACTAAAGCAGACATTTGATCATCATTCATTTCTGGTTTAAGTGAAAAGTTCGTATCAACGAACCATAAGAAAATATTATAAACGAAATCCGTCATTCGTAAGATAATCCTTTGCAGAAATCGGAAGTAAAAAGAAACCCAGAAAGATAAGAGAAACGTTTTCGCATTTTTCCAAATCAGTGTCTCCAATTCCCACCAGCTTTACGGATACGGCGGCAGCACTGGCGACCAGGGAATGAAACAAGAACAGATCCAAATTCGACGGAACTTCAGATGTAATCAAACTTTGTTCGTACTGTATGTGCGTTATCCGTCATCATGAATGACCGTCAAAAGGAATCGGGGCATGCTTAGTCGGCACTCGCTACGCGAACGAGACGAGAGGGCGCGAGAAAGCCGCGTAGTTTCGTCACCGTACTGTGTCCGTGCCCTTGCTCCGGACGCAGGATGCTGGATGCAAGTAGATCACACTGTCTACAGTCCCGTACTAGTCCACTATCTCATTTGAAAAGCAACAAATAAAATATACATTTAGATATTTTCAGTAAGCTTACAGGCCAATTACAAGTTTTGCAGAATCGTAAAAAAGTTGATTCGCTTTACATGTTTATCTACACTAAGAATTTTAAAAGAGACATACAAGAAAATCGATGTATTTTATAACTATTTATCCAAATAGAAACTTTCACATAAAACTTTTCAAAATATCAGTAATGTACTAGTCTATCTACATCAATGACTGAATTAAACACAGTGGAAACATATAATATATGTCTCCATGTTTTTACTAAATTTAACATAAGCATACGAATCTTTACTATTTTTATTTGCTAAATTTATTTTTATTTGTTCTAAATGAATACATTTTATTATGAAACGTGAAATAAATTGTAATAATTATAATTTACCAAATTTAAAAATCTATAATAATGTTTCATTTTGAACAAATTAAGCAAGTAAAGTAGTGAAAATTTCTATATCGTCTATGTTACATTTAACATAATAACTACATAAGCAAAACAATAACCTCAAAACTAGCTGTCAGATAAGAACAGAAGACATGGATAGGAGAAAGAATTTTGAATTGATTATAGATGCAAAAGAGGTTAGAGAAATATCGCAATACTTACATAAAGCCATTAAAAACACAAATATATTAAAAACCAACCAAGTTTTTGGGTAAATGACTAATTTATTATTTTACGACTATAGTGAACATTTACGAAACAAGTGTAGAGGAGCGAATGGATGGATGTGAATGAAGGTTTGTTGCGTGATGACGGATTTTGGTTGTGAGGAAGGAAAGAGCTCGTATGGAGGAAGTATCGTGTGTCAGAATAAGAATGTTGACGTGAACTGATTTTTCTTTTTATGAATCTTTTAATGGATGTTCTGTGAATGTTTCAGGGGTTCGTGCTACCCCATTTAATGGGGGATATAGCGTAATGTTATGTATGTATGTGGAGGACACCACGGAGAGAGCAAATATATTTTTGTATGTTTCTAAAGGCCGGTCCTGCGTATTCTAAGCATAGCGCGTCTTGTACATTCGCTTTCACCGCCAACTCCACTCATTCGCAAACTGATATTGCAGGAATTCGTTGTGACAATAAGCGTTAATGTGATTATATCAACGAGTGCTACGCTGCCCTATTTCCTCCGCGCCGCTGCTAATGTACTTTACAGCACTCACCTTCCTTTGCATGCCGTGCCTCTGTCTGCCTTCAATGTCTTCAGTATTTCATCTTCAATATCATATTCTACTTCTTTCATATTTCAAGTATAGCAAGCACAGAGGCAGAGAGAGACAACTCGCAAATCGCTTCATGCTTTTTTTATAACAAGTACCTAATAGAACATTTTTTTATCAGTAAACATAGGGATATGTCATTACCATAGTTACAGTTAAAAAGTTTGACAACAATGCATTAAAGCGTTTATTTTAAAAGTAAACATAGGGAATTTTTTCAGCAATGTATTGAAGTGTAATAGTCTATTATAATAAAACAAACATTTTAAGTGTAAACAAATTAAATGAATTTTAATTACTTTAAATTATTATTAGTTTAAATAGGAATTTTAATTTAATAACTAATCAAAATTACCCCCATTTACCCTGTAAACAATAGCCTAAACGATTATAAAATTAATTTATATCATTATTTATTTGTTCTAGAGGAATCTCATACGATGCAACACTAATTCTACGTTTTAATTGATCTACGCTCATTCTATCACCATTATAAAATTTATGTTTTAAGTGGCCCCAAAGAAAGAAATCGTTTAGCGCAAGATCTGGTGACATTGCAGGCTACTCCACTTCTCCACCTCGTCCTATCCATCATTGGGGGAATATCCGGTGCAGATAATTTCGTACATTTTGAGTATAATGCGGGGGAGCACCATCCTGTTGGAACCACACTTCTTAATATTTAAATTATTTATTGTCATGATTACTCTCTCTTGGTAACAACTCTAAATAATTTTCCCCATTTAATTTTCCATTTATATAAAAATGCCCCACTATTTGATCCCCTATTAACCCAGTCTGATTTTGAAAGAGAACAGTTTTATTACTTTGACATCTATAGATGACAGCAATGTTATTTTCCCTATGTTTACTTTTAAAATAAACGCTCTAATGCATTGCTGTCAAACTTTGTAACTGTAACTATGGTAATGGCATATCCCTAGGTTCACTGATAAAAAAAAACTCCCGGTATATTCACTACTTACTTTCTTTGCTTATATAGATTTTAAATGTAATAAAATAAGTGTTTGTAAATATATAATATTAATTATTAATACTAATTATTATTCTTTATACAGACATATAAAATACAAAAAAAAAATATACGGATGTAGAATTTTAATATTTGTATTCGAGAACTAAAAGATCTTAGACAAATGTTGTCAATTTAATGATATTTTTATTTTTCCAAATATATGAAATTAGTGTATTGCTTCCAATATTTTTTTATTCTTAATATAAAGAAAAGAATTACAAATAAAAATTGTGGATACTAAATCTCTCTTTACACTATAGCATTAAAATAATTTTTTCAGCCTTCCATTTTTGAGATATAATATTGAACTTTGTGTTCTATTTCAAAAATGGGTGACTGAAAAAAATATTTTAATGCTATAGTAAAAATACAGCTGTAATTTTTATTTCAAACTTTTGTTTCTATTCCACATTCTAATCAGTTTAATTCACTATAGATTCATTTGAATGGCAACGAAAATGTTCGCGGATCTACAGCGTACACGGATTGAGTGATTGTTGCGATTTTTATTTCTAGAATTTATAGAATATTTAGGACTAGTGTTTGTTTGGTATTTCAGATATTTTAAAAGTATAATTCGCGTAAAAATAATTAACAACTTGGGCAATTTTCAAAGATGAAAGTTATCAAAAAATTAAATAATATTTATACAAATGTAGAGTAAATACGATGATCGACTGTTTGAATAATGACGACACTTTGATAATCGGAATATCAGTCTAATATATTTTGAAAAAGTTACACTTCCAACGTTTCGGCGATAACTATCGCCTTCTTCAGGGATATGTAACGTCTAGTAATTAATATAAACAAAATGTTTAAAAAAACTGAACGTAATAGTCACAATTTAAAAAAATAAATAAATAAATAGTCTAAAAAGTTTAAAATTACAACAACTCTTAACATTAACAATAAAACACATTAAAAAGAACATTACAAAAAATCATCATCACAGTTTTAAATCTAGTCATAGAATGTATTATTTATTTATTTATTTTTTTAAATTGTGACTATTATGTTCAGTTTTTTTAAACATTTTGTTTATATTAATTACTAGACGTTACATATCCCTGAAGATGGTTATCGCCGAAACGTTGGAAGTGTAACTTTTTCAAAATATATTAGACTGATATTCCGATTATCAAAGTGTCGTCATTTATACAAATATTTCAATTTCTAAGCAAGTGAAATAAATTATGTACATTGAATTAGGTATTAGAAGAATGAGGAGTAGATGGCTCAGTGGTATCGAATCGGCCTGTGGATCTTGATCCCCACAGCCGACAAACAATTTTCACCAATTTAAATCTACCCCTGTGGCTCCCCCTCCATTGTGTTCAACTGCATATATTATTTACAGGCAAATCGTTAATAACAATGTAACATTAAATAATACAAGTGTAAAATTGACGACCTATGTTTCATTTTAAAATAAACGCTTTGACACATTGCTGTTAAATTCGTAATTGATATGGCAAATACAATTTAAATAAATAAATATATCATCACGCCTTTTACCCATTACTGGGTGTGGCACTCTTCCTAAGCAGATCTCGGTAAGTGATATATTTGTTCGCTTGAAGTACGGTTACCAGTCGTCAAATCACGGCTTTCAAAGATGTAAGTGGAGGGAGAGCCAAAAGGATAGATTTAAATTCGTGAAAATTGTTTGTCGGTTGTGGGAATCGAACCAGGGTTCTCAAGATCCACAGGCCGACTCGATACCATTGAGCCACCTACCCCATTATGTAATACAATTATACAATTTATTAATATGAATCTTATAGAGTTTTTCAAAGAAAATACGAATAAAAATCAATTTCCTACAATACAACGTTCGAAGATTTACTTTCTGTTGATTTATCCTAATAACTAAAGCCCGGATTTTTAGGCAATTGCCTAGATTCAAATTTTAATATACTTCAGGCAATTTAGTTTTTCTATACATAGGTAACATGTTTACGTGTAATGGAAGGTTTTTTTTTCGTGCCTTAGAGCCTATTTTTTCTATATTTTGGTTTTTGTGCCTATTTTACCTTATACAGCCTATTTTGCCTATTTTTGTTGTCTCTTTTAACTTTTATTGAGCAGACAAGGTTTATCAGCGCCATGTATCATCTATTTCGTTAACTAATTCAGCACTCGATAAAGTGTTTCAACCTAACCTATAATATTTAAAGTACTTGCTTTAATCAAGTTTTTGTGTGCGAATTTAAAATGCCGAAAGAAAAAACTTGTTTTAGTCAAAATTTTACGTGGCAATTCAATTGTGTCTTTGCCATTAATCAATGGACCTGAGGTAACTTTAGACGATATGGCTAAATATAAGAATGCCCCTGACATATTTTGTGATGTCGAACGAAGTTTTCAGCTTACAAGCAAATTCTGGCAGACCGAAGACAGTCCCTTTCCGAAAATTTCATAGAGCAATTGCTCGTAATAATTTGTGAATCAAACTACACTACATAATTTGAATTTGTATAATAGTTAATAAAATGAGAACCCTACATTATTATTTTATTATTATTATTCAGATTTCGTTAATTTTTGTTTAAAATTATTATTTTTTTCTAATGAAGAGTAGATACGAGTACCAATATTAGAAAAAGGATTCGATTATTATTTTTTAAACAAATTATTTACATTTAGGCTGCCTAAAATCCCGCCTATTTGAGAGTAATTACCGGCCTATATGCCTGCTTATTTGGGTGTTTTTAAGTGCCTAAATATCCGGGCTTTACTAATAACACACACCCATTCGATGACACGAACTAATAACAAGAAATTACTACACAAAATAATTGCCAATCCATTCAAGGCTTTCTCAATCCTATTTAATACACATTGCAGCACCACTGGTGTCGCGACGCCAACTTAACCCCTTCTAGGCGCTGCCGTCACCCTCGCGTATGATTGATGGTGGCCTGCCACGTGATCGTATTCCGTGCCCGCCAAGGGTCACTTGGATCAGGCGATCGTGGATCGTGTCATTCGCATTTAAATACAGTATTTAAATTCCATTACTCCGTGCTTATAATACGTCGATTATTGAACGGAATGAGGCTTATCGCGTGAGCAGAACCAATAAAGAGGAGTTTTGTTGTTTTAGGAGTTAGGCAGGCAGCAGGCAATGACAGTGTTGCTGGTTGTGGTTGAATATTGATGTATTGAAGTTTTAGATGAAATTGTTGCTGCTATTAGATGATTGTAGTGCAATCAGTTCTTTTCAATCTTTTGGTTGCATTTTTCTTTCACGTTAAAATTTTGGTTCTTAACTTTACACCTATAGTTTTAATTACAAATTTAAGGACAAATATGAATGCCATGTTTGCTGTAAAATATCATAAATTACAAGCGATATTATTTTAACTTTTTCATATTTACTGAATGTACTTTAAATTTACTTTACAATGATATAATTGTATGATCATTAAAGAAATAACCATAAGAATAAAGAACGTAGACACTTGATGTAGTTTCACAAAATTTTGTGAAACTACATCAAGTGTCTACGTTCTTTATTCTTATTCATAATGTTTCACCAAGTGCCAACGGCTCATACTTTTGATATTATTAAAGATATAACCTATACTTCATTTTATTTTAGAACTTTTTGTCCCGAGCTTAAATCCAGTTAAAGTCCAATTATGTACAAAGTTTTATGTGTGATTGCCTTGAAAGCGATTTGTTAATGTGAAAAACAATGTTATTTATAATTGTCAAACTTTTATATTTCTCAAATAAAAATGAAAAAGTATTCATAATATCTCAAGGCTTAGAACAATCCCAAATGAAGTCATATAAATTCTATCTTTTATCTTAATGGTGAATTGTATTTTAATTTTATGTTCATTTACCTTAAGTGTAAAAGATAATAGACTTAGTATAGTGTCTGTAGTAAATTAGGGTAAATACTTGTCCTTAGTTGGCAGCCTACCCTAATTCGTAGCTATGTCAACTATGTTGAGTTTAAATTTACAAGAAATACAAAGTTGGGTATGACCGAGCATTGTTAAGTTTCAAATATTTAAAACAAAATTCTTTACGTTCTTTAGAAAATCTTTATAGAAATATTTACCTAACTTATGTAATTTAAGTACTTCTTGGATAAATGTAATGAAGTTAAAATGAAAAATAGTAATCTGTTATTTATTATGAAGAAAATAAATGTATTTATATATTTGTTATTAATGTAAAAAAAATTATTAAATTAAATAATAAAACAGACAATTATTAAACTATATATATATATATATATATATATATATATATATATATATATATATATATATATATTTGTTCGTCAGTACGGTGGTGTGGAATTAGATTCCGGAGATCCCGAGTTCGAATCGCACTCAAGCTAAAAATTATATAAAAAACTATTACAGATACTAATTTCACCCCGTGCTTAATATCTTAAACTGTGACTTAAACGTTTGAAGCCACGGCGTGTCAACATGTGATTAAGATATTATTTAGCGCCATAGAAACCAACACGTTAAATGACACTTTAATAACAGCAGTAGAAAAATATTTGTATTCAATTACACATCAAACTTAAATAATTCTCTTGACGAAATTCAGCATTTTTTGAGAGCTGCTCTGCAAATAACGATTCAGCCCCTTAAAAATACAGCTACAAGCAGGTTTCAAAGAATGTTAATTATTTACTCCAAAACCTTTTTCTTAATTTGATCAATGGATTATATTTAATACTTTTTAACTTGTCTTTTTATAACTAATCTTTTATCATCGATACTGATTCACAATAATACTATCAATAGTCAATCAATCGATGATCATGTCCGATAGTTACAATCGATAACTATTTCTATTACTACTTATTATTGATTTAAATTTTATAGTGTTAAGTAAATTTTGAAAATTTTATGGGGCCTTATTATTACCAAAAAAACCGCCTGCAAATTAACTCTAGTTACGCCACTGTCAAAACGTCAACTTTACACACAATCGTAGATATAATCAGTTGATAACGTTTCTCTTTAAGTAGGTAAATGTTTATCAATGTAGAATATAGGACATGTACAACATTATGTACATTTTACTTTTCGTATACTCGTATTTTTTAAAAGCATTTTAAATTTCATGGCTATATTGAATTTATTATTTTCACATCTATAATATAACAATATGTTAGGATATTCAGAGGGCAAACTCAAGTTCCCAGTTAAATACCAGTCGACCTGATACCTTGATACCTTATGACGAAGATGAGAAAGTTGCAAGTAATAATAACATTCACATATTTTACTTTTTATTATCCAAGTTTTCGCACAAGTCTTGTAACAAGCGTGACGGAGCGACGCAAAGAATTCTCCACAGGGCGATTTTCGCTAGCCATTATTAGCTGATGAACATTGCGTGGCGATTGAAACAGCACGTGCTCCACGCCACAAACGGTTCATAATTTAACAATGTCATGCGCTTGTTGGCTCGTTGAACGCGCCAGGAAACGGGAAGCACTTTGTTTTGAAATATGTTGACGGATCGATTTTCCAACAATCATTGTCAACTAACAACAAATGTATTATACAAATGCTTATGTTTACGAGCTTTTGTTTACAAAAACAATAACAATCAAATAAGGATACCTGTCATTTTACTGACGTAATTACTATTTGTAATTTGTTTACATTAAAAAAATCGCCGAAACATGTACATGACTATAGATTATTTCAATGTCCGAGTCTATACCTTACTGAAAACGCGTCGTCCTGTGAATTTGAAAACCTCAGAAAAGAATGCTTACTCCACAGTAAAACTATCTCAGTAGGTAGCTTTCCCACTGCTAACATCTTTGAGGACAGTGATCTGACGGCTGGTAATCGCACTTCACACGTTATATATATCACCATTTTATGTTCATATATTAATCAATATTTTACAAGATAAATGGAAATAATTTGTTGAAATTTATATTGTAATAGTAATTAACTAAAATACATTTTATATTTTTCTTTTGGAAGCAGTTCACAAACTACAAGGTCTATGATTATGCTGACATTTGAACTTGCAGTTTTATTTACATATTTACTAATTTCAAAACAACAGATATATGTAACTAAGTATGCCACGTTCATTGTTTCGAACAGCGCCTACGTCAGTATACAAGGGGAGACAATTTTCTCATTAATTAAGAAAAATATGAATAAAGAAAAAATATGCGTTGTTTGAAACTTTTCTAACTTTATTATGGAAAAAGTGCTACTTTAAGATAAAACGTTCTATACCCATGAGTGAAATATCGCGCTTACATGCACTTATAATATAAAGCAGAGAAAAAGAATAACTATAATATATATTGTACTTTTTAAAATAATTTTGAAATATGAAATAATCAAACTATGTGTAGCCATCTATAAAATAATTTCCGAACTGTTCAACTTAACATTCTAGTTCCATCATCATTCGTTTTAAAATAATCAAAAATTTTAAAGAGCAATCATAAGTTTCTTAATAAATGAAAAATAATATTCGTTTTTAATAATAATTTTGAAAATTGTAATAATCAAGCCATCTAGGAACTAAATTCTGAACTACTAAACTTACTATTGTAGTTCCACCATCATTCGTTTTGAATAATACATCCACAAAATAGTGAGGTTAGGCAGTATAATTTCGAGATATTTTCTTAATACTGAATATAATTAATTGCAGCTTTTTATCTTATATTATTATGGAAATACTGAGACAAGCTCGTTTTTTCACCCAAAAATCAAGTTACTTACGTTATTACTGCATTAAAGTGACCGCACAAAATGACATAAAGAAATTGGTATCTAACAACAAAGTAGTAGTGTTTATGAAAGGTATTCCTGAAGAACCGCGCTGTGGATTTAGCAACGCAGTAGTCCAAATATTACGTATGCATGGTGTTAAATATGATTCACATAATGTCTTAGAAAATGAGAATTTACGACAAGGTGTTAAAGATTATTCGCAGTGGCCAACTATTCCACAGGTAATTATAAGATTAACAGTTGGAATATTATCTTATGTTTATAATATTAATGTAACAATGATCTTTAATAGGTATATATTAACGGAGAATTTGTCGGAGGTTGTGACATTATGTTACAAATGCACCAGTCAGGAGATTTAGTTGAAGAATTAGAAAAGGCTGGAATAAAAAGCGCATTAATTGGAACCAAAGAAGTAGAAAAAACGAAATAGTTTTATTATAAATTACATATTGTACATATTGTAATTAATTATTTAAATATAACAAGTTAACATTATAAATCATTTTCATTGTATTGTAATATTCGTTGAATTAATATTTTCTCGAACTTTTCCATTGCAGCATCTTTTGTATATACACCGAAATATTTTTGTACGAAAATATCTCTAAAATTAGAAGTCTCATCAAAAATGATTATCGTTGTAATACACTCACCAATTGATCTAATACATTTGCTTATTTTTTCGTCTTCTTTCCAATACTCATCACTTCCAGAAATTTTTATTTTTATATCTGTATGTTCGTCGGCAATATCTTTAATATATTTTTTTATCACCGGAAATTTGTTCCGTAATAGTTTTTTGGGAATATCAAAAACAAAACTTAAATAATATTCGCAACCTTCTACAAATGGTTCTTGTTCAAGTGCTAATATAATTTTTTCATCAACGTTATAAACTTCATAGGTTTGTGTATTACTCTCACCACAGTGAACAAACAGTTTTTTATTCGCTTGGCGCCATACTTCGCATTTAAATTTTTGAATACAAAAATCTTTTATCCACGTTCCTGTAGCATCAACTGAAAATTTAATAGTTTAATACACATATAACTTTAACAGTAATAATACATTACGTACTTTTTATGTTACCTCCGACAAATTTATTATTGTCATTAATCTCAATCATTAGGTGTTTGCTATCAATACATCCTTCATTTTGATTGCTTAAAAGAAATCTTATTATTCCACTTATTTGTTTATGCATTGTATTAATAATTGTTGCAACGATTATTTAACAATTTCGTCGTAAAGTTAGACTTTCAACTATTTTTTAAATGATTATTTTTCAAAGCACACTATGATTTTTATTCTCGGCAGTACATTAATAATAAAATGACCAATAATTTAGTAACATAATTAATAAAATTCTAAAACTCTATAGAACCAAATAAATAAAAAAAATATTAAAACATTCTTTGTAAGTTATTTCATTTGGTATTAATTTATATATACTAGCAGGGAAAACATCTTAGATTTTATTTTTTTGCGCATGTGCAGAAGTTTAGATATATCCATATAACCTACTTACTTATAACCCCTGAATGTAGTTGTTTATCTGTTTTTTAACAGTTATTCATTGTGGTGTTTGTGTTTACATTTTGTAGAAATTTTTATTAAGCGTACAAGATTTGGACATAACTCATTATATTACATAATATTAATTATTTAAAAGGTGAGTTTATTTTAATTTGATGGTAAAGGACAGTATATGAAAAGTGTATTATTATATGTTATAACCAAACAGTGCATATGATCTTTATTTAGTTTAAAATTGCTGAACTCAACATTTTATTTAACATTATCTTTTAGTTGGCTAACCTATTAAAGAATAATTTATAGTGAGCATTGAACAATAATTTAAAATTTTTCATGTATATTGAAACTTGTTTTTACCTGCCTCTAATATAGTGATGTGTGGTGTAGAGAATTTTTTATTGAAATTTTCAATAGTTTATTCCAATGGATGAATCAAAACCATTGCCCGTAAGGGGACGTGGAGCAATAATTGCTGCGGCTTTAAAGAAAGCTCAAGAAGCAAAGGCCACACAAGATGTAAGTTATTTTATCACATTTTAGTATATATCGCTATTTCACTATATCACATATTTGTAGGTTCCTCGTCCAAGAGGTAGAGCTGCACTGTTAGATCAACTTAAAAAGAAAAATGAGTCAAAAGTTGGAAAACCGGCTCAATCTCAAGAAGAACGAGACAAGTTGGCTGGAGGCGAACCTGTAGATCACGTTACTGAACGAATGACAGAACTAGAAATTGAAAAATCTGAACAACCTACACTAGAATATAAAGGTGAATCTGGTTCTGTAGTGCCAGCATCAGCCAACTATATCTTGCTTAAATTGTTACCAAATCGCGGCGTCTTCGAATTTGAAGTAAAATATCAACCAGATGTAGATTCGAAATCTGCCAGGGCAAAAATGCTACATAAATGTATAGACTTCTGTAAAGCTAAAACATTTGATGGACACATTCTTTATTTGCCTGAGAAAATTATAGACACAAAAAAATCGTATGAGATTGAACATCCCTTTAGTGGAGATCTAGTAGTATTAACAATTATTTTTAAAAAACAGAAAAAGATGGCTGATTGTCTACATCTTTATAATGTTCTTTTTAAACGAATCATGTTTATTTTGCAATATAAACGAGTAGGTCGTCAATTTTTCGATAACAGAAATCCGTTTTTGGTTCCGCAACATAAGTTAGAAATATGGCCAGGATATGTAGTATCTGTTAATGAGTTCTCGGGTGGTATTATGCTTTGCTTAGATGTTCAACACCGAGTTTTAAGAACACAGAATGCTTTAGAGTACATACTTGAAGTGGTAGAAACAAATCGGCCACGATATAAGCAAATCGTAGAAAAGGCTTTTATGGGAGCCGTTGTTTTAACTCGGTATAACAACAAGACTTATGTCGTTCATGACGTCATGTGGGAAGCGAGTCCTAAGTCTATGTTTGAAACATCAGATGGAGGAAAAATTTCATTCCTTGATTACTATAAAAGACAATATAATTTAAATATCCAACAAAAAGATCAACCAATGTTGGTTCATCGGCAAATACTCTCGGTTTCTGGAAAAAAGGAAAAAGAAGACAGAATTATTATGCTTGTGCCGGAACTATGTTTTCTAACAGGTTTAACAGACGAAATGCGTGCAGATTTCCGCGTTATGAAAGATGTTGCGCAGTACACTAGGGTAACCCCTAATCAGCGTATGAATTCCTTACGAAAATTCATTTCCAATGTAAACGAAATACAAGAAGCGAAGGAAGTTTTAAGTTCATGGGGTTTAAAATTAGACTCGGCAACCATTGATTTACAAATGCGGGTGTTACAACCAGAAGACATTTTATTCGGCAATGATGTCTCCGTACACGGTACTCCACAAGCTGATTGGACAAGTGCCGCTATGAAGAACAGAGTAATTTGTTCGGTAGATTTTAAAAACTGGATAATACTTCACACCGGCCAGGACAGAAGACCAGTTGAGGATTTTGTTCAAAGCGTTCAAAGACTTGGACCTAGAATGGGAATTTCTATTAACGCACCACGTCTCATTTGTGTACCTGATGATAGAAATGAAACGTACATCAGAATATTACAAGAAAATATCAATGATAACTTACAGGTAAGAAAATTGTAAATATTTTATTTTTTTATTAAGCAGACTTATACCATAGTTGCTCGTTGTCGAAGATGGTATGATACCGGCACGCTATATATTTTAATAAAATTATGAATGAAAAGTATAATAGTTTTGGATTATTTTTTTAAAAATATTCATATCAAGAGTCATTTCTGCAATAAAAATCTTTTATTTTGGTATGATTTTTTTAATCTAGTTTTTACAGTTATTTCCAAATAAATTTAAAAATATTTAATTTCACGAAGTTTGGAACGCAAAGACCGATTTCGCTTTAAACCTACATGGAATTTTATGTAATACAATTGGTAGACACCATGTTTGTTTTAATGTTTGATTTTTTACCGCATAGTATTGCTGTTTTTCTCACGAATCTCGTCTAGTAAACTATAATGTGCAAATTAGTAGATATTTTTTTATAAAAACAATAATTAAAATTTATATTTAAAATTTTTATTTTATTACACAATTTATATATATATATATATATATATATATGTATATATATATATATATATATATATATTTTGACGTATAATAACTTTTTTCTCCTCTTTTAATTACAGATTGTTGTTATCGTCTGCCCAACAAATCGCGACGACAGATATATGACTATAAAAAAAATTTGCTGTGCAAAATCTCCGATTCCCTCGCAAGTTATCAACTCGCGAACACTGAAAAACCCAAAGAAGTTACCTGCGATTACCCAGAAAATCGCACTACAGATGAACTGTAAACTTGGAGGAAGCTTATGGTCCGTGCGCTTCCCGTTCAAAAAGTGGATGATTTGCGGCATTGATGTTTACCACAGCAAATCCATGAGCGGCCAAGCAGTGGCTGGATTCGTTTCTAGTTTGAATGAATCTATGTCTAAGTGGTATAGTCGATGTGTTTTCCACGACCGAGACAAAGAAATAGGTGACCATTTAAAGATCATGTTCTTTAAATCATTACAAGAGTTTTACGCTTGCAACTCTTTCTATCCGGCACAAGTTGTCATCTATCGAGATGGCGTAGGTGACGGCCAAATGGACATAATTAAAAACTATGAAGTTTCGCAGTTATTAAGTGTAATTCAAGATTTAGGCGTTCCGATTAAATTAGCATATATTATCGTTCAGAAGCGCATCAATGCGCGAATTTTCATGATAAATCCTCGCGGTCAGAGTGAGGAAAACCCCCCTCCGGGGAGTATTGTAGATGACACAATCACACGTAAATATCTTTATGACTTTTTCTTAGTTGCACAACAGGTGAGACAAGGAACTGTCACTCCTACTCATTATGTAACTTTGTTTGATAATGCTAATATTAAGCCTGATTACGTTCAAAGATTAACTTATAAAATGTGTCATATGTACTACAACTGGACAGGAACTGTCAGAGTTCCAGCGCCCTGCCAGTACGCCCACAAAATAGCGTATTTGATTGGTCAGAATGTACGTACACAACCTGCAGCGAAATTAGCTCACACTTTGTTTTATTTATAATTTGACTTATGTTTTAAGTTCAAGAGTTACCTGTTTAAAGAAACAATTTATTTTTATAACATCGAACTTTTCACGAATTAGTTTTGTTTTCATTAATCTATTCAGTAATGTTATTATAATGTTAAAATAATATGTTTAGTTATAGATCTTTAGTAAAGCGAAATAATTAATTCCGGATAACTTTCAGTATTATATAAATACGATACACACAACAAACTTATGATGTAAGTTTAAAACTTTGAAAAAGGCCTTATTAACAATAATCTTCCACAAATTCTTATCTTTTGACTGAACTGTATATATTATATTACATAAATAACTCTTTTTTTTCTACTTCAACATAGACTTATAGTGCCTAAATGCTAATAATTTACTTTGGAATAAAAAATTATCTGCCTAAATCACGAAAAAAGTTTAGCTAATCCGGAATTTTCATTAGCTAACTTCATTCTAGCCCCGTTAATACAAAATTAATCCACATCATATTCTGAAAATGGAATTAAATTAGTTTTTGTAGGAATATAGTTTAACTTAATTTAATATTGACTATTTTTTATTAGAATCAGGCTATGAAAGTATAAAAATTTTATATTCACATTGCAAAAATATCAAATTTTATACTTGAAATAATTTGTTTGCGTATTTATATTAATTACAGGAAAACATTTATTGATTTCAAAATTCCAGAGTGAAATTATGATCTTACATATTATAAATGCAAAGCTTAAAATAAAATAGATAGTAATAAATAACAAATTGGACATATTTTTCTATAAAAGAGCACTTTGTTATATTATTATGTACTTAATATAGATTAATCAAAGTTTTATATTGTGATTTAAATTTAATTCCGCAATAAAAGATAATTGAACGTTTTTTTTATGTTTAAAAATAAAAGCAAATTTGAAACAAATTCATCACAATTTATTTAAAATATTAAACTATTCGATTAGCAATATCTTTACAAATAATACAAATAAAATTTAATAATGCAGTGTATAATTTCATTTATAGAAACAAATATAAAACATTGTGATATTTAATACGCTGTATAACATTTAGTTTATAAACCTATGAGGTTATCATCACTATTTTTGGTAGTATCGGACACAGGAGATGTCATAGTAGTAACCGCTCCGTAAGACTGCAAGGAGTCGTTATCGTTTTGGTAGAGGGCCCCGGATCCGGCGGGGGCGCTGGTTGACGGTCGAGACTGCACCAAGCTCGCCCATTCGTCATCTCCGCGGGCCATCTGGTACATGCTACGTCCGCGAATTCTGCGGCTTATCGAACTCCCTAAGAAATAATGATTTATTTAACTAGACAAAAAAAATAGCTTTACTGTCGCAACTAGCGTTTATGGCAGTAATTCCGCATTTTTTACTATGTTAAACATTTATTTTTTGCGGATTGTTTAGAATGAATATTAATATAGAAATTTTGTGATTATTTTTAATGTTATCGGCATCATCGTGGCCATTTGTTAAGCACAAATTTGAAGTTCATAATTTTATAAATATTCTGCTTTTTGTAAATGTTATCAATCATATATTAATGAAATTTTAAGTGATGAAGGGTTAGTCCTATCGAGATTAAAGAAGCGGCATCCAGTTGTTATTGTATTAAATTATAAATGTTTATTTTGTTATTTTTCCATAGTAACACTTTCACTGTCTAAAATGTCAATGAACTTACATATTTAATGTCAATCGGCAAAAAAATATATATTTGACTTACTGACGATCCCTATGTGTTCCTGAATATCTCTGTGCATGTCGGAAACGTCCCACATTGCTAAAAATGACCGACAACATGACTGACTTTCAGACCCAGGTTGAACATACGGCTCGTAAGAAAAACTATAATGATGTGCTATAGCAGCCATGCACATCTCAATACAAATTAACAAATCCTGCAATTCAATTGTTATAACTCATTTGATAAATCATAAAAATAAAAATGAACCTGAAGTCGAGTCGATATGCTTAATCCACCCTCATCTTTATTGTTGCTTGAAATAAAAATTTGGAAATACACTAAAAGATCGATGATAACACCTTGACTGAAATAAAATATAATTATTGCGTATCACACAATTTATAAAAAATAACTTACAAGAATGAAAAGAAAACCACTGCTTTGATACACAAAAATTTTGGTAGTGGTTTCATTGGACGCAACTCTGCAATGTTTGCTTTGTAAAACAAAACTAAACAGTACATTGCAGTAAATTGTGATAAATTATTTACTGCTATTAGGTAAGGAAATGCAACATCGCCCTTGAATGTTCCTTCTCCATATACACCCGATAATTTACATATACTTAAAAATAATTTAATGTTAATAAGAATTAAACAATGTTTGCGATTTGTTGTCTTACAATGATATGAATGTCGTTAGAGGCCGAACTACAGTATATTGTAAGATACCATGCTTGCACATGTGGACAAATTCTCTGAAATGATACAAAATATAATAAAACATATTATTATAAATTTAAAAAGTACCTTCCCATTGCCCATGGCGGCAAACAACAAAGCGGAAAAATATGATACACTTGTGGCTTCAATTCTAAACTAGCTTCCAAATCCATCTCCATATTTAAATAATTTAATAAATATATCATAAAATTGTATATAACATAGGCCTCATAACATTCTCTGGCACTATCAACGTATACAGCTTGTTCAGGATAAACTAAGCCAAGCCACTATAAATAATATACATATATGTTAGAGTTTAATCAACGTGTTTTAAACTAAAATGCTTACTGCGTTGATAGCGTAAATAGGCACCATCCAAAGAATTCTGACGAGAAAATTTTTGACATTAGCTTATAAATAATATTGAGAATAAACGTAGTACCTTATAATATGTTTCTGTAATATTGGTTCTGTGAAATGAATAACATGTTGAATTATCTCCCAAAAGGAAATCGGCAACGCAAACATAACAAATATGCCTCCAACAAATATTTCTTGTTCCCTTTTATTAAATCCATCCTGTACAGTTTTTGTAAGAAATAATGGTACAAAAATAAGTACTCCAAAAGCGTAGACAATAATAGTAAATGGTAGAATCCACAGTCTCCATTTACTTAAAAATGTAATAAATCCGTCTGCACACATTTTAATACCATGTTAATATTACTTGTATAAGCAAATAAGCTACATGCTCTACAAAATAAAACAGATAACTATTGTCTTTCCATTGATAACTAATCAAAGTACACGAAATGTCAAACTGACTGACAGTTCTTTTTGTTTGCTGTGTGCTGCCCTCTCTTGCCTATATCACAACATAACTTTTGTTTTTGTTTATATTTTTTCTTGTTCTATGATACGAGCTATAAAATGATTATATAAAAACACCGTAAATATTGTTGTACAGAATTTATTATATAACATTTAAATGAAAAATAAATAAAATTAATTTATGATTTATACAAGAACATATAAAACAATAACTAAAAATATTTTTGTGGTAAACTTAGATAAATAATTACAAACTAGTGGGAGCTTCATTAGCGCTATGACTTCAAAATTCTATTTGATCATCTTCATGTCTTCTTATTGGATCTCCTTTTAAAAGGGCAATTATCATACTGTAAATAAGTAACAAATTATATTATATTTTCAAATTATTATTAATTCAAATAAAGTTTACAAAACTCACCAGTATAAATAAATGAAGAAAAATATTAAATAATATCCTAAATTGATCATGCAGTCTCTCATGTGTCGTTTTAATTGTCCTCTGTTATGTATTTCTGTTGGATCGTAAACGCCTAAATTGCCAGTAGGAACCATTGCTGCTTCATAACCCATCCAAACAGCCATTGGCAAATTAACCAACATTAAAATCCAGTGGCCGTGAAATAGTAAAATAACTGTTAGAAATACATGGGCTATCAACTTTGGCAATATCCATGTGTTTAATTTGGAGCAACATTGCTGTGCATTTAAATAATCACACTCCAAATCAGAGAGCGTTATTACCTGCATGTTTTTAAGGAAACATTAACATTTCTTATTTTATTGATAAACATGCATTAATTTAAAAGGATACAAAATATACTAAAAGAAACAATATTGCACCCGTATTTGTTAATGCAATTGCAAATACAAGGGGATCTGACATAATCATTGTGAACTCCTAAACTTATTTCTTTCCCAGCTAACTGGACTAGTATTTGAGCGTCGAGGTTAATTTGCACTGGAAAACTGTCAAATAATGCTAAGTATAAAAAACGTACCATGCTGTAGAAAAAAGGGAAAAAGTAAAACACATACATAATTATAAGTGTGATTAATATTTGC
This sequence comes from Pterostichus niger, assembly GCA_947425015.1. Lineage (NCBI taxonomy): Eukaryota > Metazoa > Arthropoda > Insecta > Coleoptera > Carabidae > Pterostichus > Pterostichus niger. The sequence goes on from OX380335.1 coordinate 3,176,188, forward strand.
ATGTAAAATACATATGATGTCAAATATCTAATTTATGTTCAGTTTTGTTACGAAAAAATATAAAAATCAAAAAACAAATTATGTGCAAATAACGTACCTGTTGTTAAATGTCAATTTGACGTTTGTTTGTGATTAACAGTAAATATATTTGCTAGGTTTATTTACAATGATAAACCTGTCTTGTAATTAAATGAAGTATATTAGCAATGTTTATAAAAGATCCTTGCGGAATTGTATGTATTCTTGTGACTTATGTAGCAGTATTTTATGCAGACTACGTTGTAATAAAATGGATCATTTTACAATCCATGCAAAACAGGTAATTATCTTTAATGTAATGCAAACACAATTGCCATGTATATTAAACTATTATATATAAACAGCTTATGGGGCCCAATAAACGTAGTGGCATTCAATACAGTAGTGTTCCTTTTGGCAATGGCTCATATGAAAGCTGTGTTGTCTGATCCTGGGACTGTGCCCCTACCTCAAACTCGTCTAGATTTTTCAGATATACATTCCGTAGAAACAGGTTACATATTTTTACAAATATTATTAATCATATCATTAATATGTTTATGATTCGTATGTAGGTTGTGAACATGTGGACTGGACTGTCTGCACACGTTGCGAGACCTATAGACCGCCTCGAGCACATCATTGTCGTATTTGTCAAAGATGTATTCGAAGAATGGATCACCATTGTCCTTGGATAAATAACTGTGTTGGTGAACGCAATCAGAAATATTTTATACAATTTTTAGTCTATGTTGGGGTGCTATCGTGCTACGCTATAGTATTAGTAATCGTTTCTTGGCTTTACGAATGTAAAGACTGCATACAGGACATTTCAGTGAAACAGTCAAAACTGTGAGTAATTTTTCTATTTTATATTTTTCCTATAAAATTGAACAAAAGATCCTAAAATTGTTATAAATCATACAGTATGTCATGAAAATAATATATTTTATCAAAAATTTGCAAATGATATTAATACAACTTTTGTTTTGACAATTTGATAAATATGAAATTAATTGCAATATTCTATTCTTTTGCCATATACAGTGATGTTAAATTACCGTAATTTAGAATTTTGGTAAATTACGCTAGTCTGGAAATTAGTGGCAATTTAAAATTATATTACAGTCAATAATTTCTTATTAGGTAAATTACGACTAATATTACTGGCCTAAAAATAATAGGTATTCAATTAAATTCATTTGAATATACATTTTTGGAAAAATAAATTTTTATTGTGTTATTCTTACGAGGCTCATTTGAAAAGTAAGGTAAACAACGCATAGATGAGATCAATATCGATCTTGGAATAAAAAGACCCTTTTTATTCAAAGATATTGATTCACGACAGATATGTTTGATCTTTCAAACGAAGCTTTGCCGAGATTTAAGTTAGTGCATTGTGAGGCTATTGTTTGGTCGCGTAAAGTAGACGAACGTGCAAACACTTTCAAAAATGCTGGACAGACAGGAGATTCGGGCCGTGATAAAATTTTATTTTTTGAAGGGGTAAAACGACAACCCAAATAAAAAGTACGCTAGATCGTATTTTGGACGAGACTTCCCCTTCATTTAAAACAGCACATTTGTTGACTGCTGATTTTAAACGTGGTCGAACGAGTACCGAAGATGAATCGCGCAGCGGACGCCCAAGTGATGCGATAACTTCGGATAAGATGACTAAGGTCTACAAAATAGTTTTAAGTGACCGAAGATTGAAGATCAGGGAATTAGCAGACATCGTAGGGATCTCAACCGAACGAGTTCATAATATTTTACATGAACATTTGGCCATGCAAAGGTTTGTGCGCGATGGGTGCCGCGTTTGTTGACTTAGACCAAAAGCGTGTTCGAATAGACATTTCGTCTGCGTGCTTGGATCTCTGCAAGCGTAATTCCAATGACTTTTTGCGGCGGTCGATGAAACGTGGGCCCATCACTACACTACGCTGAAAGAACAATCAAAACAACGGACAGTCAAGGAAGGAGGAACCTGCTCCAAAGAAAGCGAAAACAATAGCGTCTGCATCAGTGTTTTGGGATTCACATGGTGTTATCTTTATTGATTACCTGGAAAAAGGAAGGACAATCACTGGAGAGTACTACGCAGGTTTGTTGAAAAATTTGAGCGAAGAAATTTTAAACAGTCGACCGCACCTTGTCAAAAAGGCAATCCTTTTTCAACAATGAAGTGATTCATGCTGTAAATAGCTATTTTGCAAACCAGGAGAAATTATTTTATAAAAATGGTATAATGGCTTTGGAACATCGTTGGTCAAAGTGTGTCAAGCTCAATGGAGATTATATTGAAAAATAAATGCAAGTTGGTCAAATTTATTAATTTTTTCTTTTTCATTTACCTTACTTTTCAAGCGACCCTCGTATATCTATTTTATTTCATTTTTTTTTAAGTATGATAATTCTTAGTCTAAAATGTAAATGCTTCACGTTAATTATTGAATACATATACTAGAAACCAGACTCCAATGAAGATTCAGAATTCAGATAAATCATTTTTACTTCAAACTTAATATCCAGTTTGTAGTTAACGAAATTGATGATTTAATGAAATTAGTTTATTGAAATGTGTATGTTGTTGTCTGTTTAGATATTTTTACAGCACTTTTATTGAAACAATCAAACAAGATCATATACTTAACTGATTACACATTAAAAATATTAACTTTTAAAAATATTTTGTTCCAGATTACATTGCATAATATTGCTGCTTGAAAGTGTATTGTTTGGGATGTTTGTCTCTGCCATTTTAGTCGAACAAATTCAAGCGATATTAGGAGACGAGACGTACATTGAACAAGTTCAACAACAGGGGCCTTACAGGCCTCAAAAACCTAAACTAGCACTACTAAGTGAAGTCTGCGGTCGTCAACATCCACTGTTATGGTTGCTACCTTGTACGGGGGTTCATCGAAAATTAGATACCCCTCTTATAGATCATCATGTGTAAGCGACTATTTCAATTTACTCAATTTTCACGCACATTGAAAAAAATTGTAAATTTGTTACTCTTATTGCAGTACTTATTTTATATTGTTTTCGTGAAAACGTTTGCAGCACGGTATTAACTTCTTTTATATCATTCTTTTCGGTTTTGCTATACAAGTATTGCAAAATATTCTTATGATATTACGTTTGTAGGATTACTTAAATACTTAACCAGTCGAATATTGACTGCTAATCGTTTTAAATGTGCAATGTGACGTATTTACAAACTGTGAATGTACAATATTTGTGTCGTCAATAAACTTATGAATGCCATTATTCAGTAATAAAGTTATGTCACAACGAAGGTAATTGTTTTAAAAGTTTCCAATTTTTAAATTCTAGTCTTTCTAAATCTTTATAAAAAGGAAAACATTCAAATATTATATTGCCATGCATTTCATATCATTCTGCATCACACGAAATATTGATGTACACTTTTTTCATATGTAAATATTTTAAAAATTACCTTGACAAAGCACACAGCTGTGAAATAAAAGAACACATGGCGTCTATTTATAAGTAGATAAATTCTAAAATATAATAAATAATTTTCAAAATTGTTTATAGGTTAATTCATATTTTTAATTTTAAATATTAATATTATTTATAATGGGAAACTCTCAGGTACTATTATTTATATCCAAAGAATGAAAGGCGCTAAATATTTTGTAATTTTTTTTCAGTGCTGGGTATGTAATATAAGAAGCTTAATTTCTTGCAATATATTTTTAGCATTGTTGTGTTATATACAGGGTGTTTCTATACCTCTGCACGAAACTTTAATGACATATATAATTTATTATACTGATTATAGAACAAAAAGACAGTGTTTATACTTTTATTTCATTAGTAACATAATCATAAATAATTAAATGTACTATTAAACCAGTGACACTAAAAATGTTCACTAAGAATGAAATACCCTAATTTTTGCTAATTCCAGTATATCAAATTAAATATAATAATAAAGTTTCGTGCAGATGTATAGGAATACCCTGTTTATATATATATACATATATATATATATATATATATATATATATATATATATATATATATATATATATATATATATATATATAAATAAAGGGGTTGGTGGCTCAGTGGTATCGAGTCGACATGTGAATCTTGAGAACCTTGGTTCGATCCCCACAGTCGACAAACAATTTTCTCCAATCTCTATCTCTAATGCTCCCCCGACACTAACATCTTTAGGGGCCTTGATTTGACAGTTGGTAACCGCATATATATATATATATATGAATAATATATTTATTCCTAAGGCTGGTTTATGAACTTTATTATATTTTATTATGAAATATCTACTTTGTGTAAATTTCATTTGAAATAAATTATAATTATTACAATTTTTGTGTCCAATCAATTCGTTACAAATTAAATCTTTTAGAAATAACTGCAAAACAAGAATTCAGTTACGGACTATAATCAACTAAATGTCTTCATTATTTGAAATGTGTAACGGAAAATTCTTTCAAAGATTCTTCAACCAAAGAATTTTCTTTATAGCATCTTCGCACTTAAAAATGTATTGTTGCCATGTGTAACTTCATCAAACAGATATTGCAATTTTATATCATAAAAAATATATTTCTAATTATTATCGAAGAACTGTTTATTTTATAAAAATATTTTTTGAAATAAAAATTAACGACCAGAAATTTCGTATTCATATTTTACAATTGTATATTCATTGATAATATATATATGGTTGCATACTATTTCGTTAATATGTTAAAAATACAATATATGCTACTTATTACAACATTTTTAATCTAAATTCTGCATTAAATGTATTTTTAAGATAACCAAATTTATTTATAAATTAATTTTACATCGAGTTGACAAGAGGTAAATATATTCTGTTTCGTTAATAAGCCGACATCTATACCCGACAATTGTTCAGTTCAAAATTATGTACGAAATTAATCAAAGAAAATTGTATCTATATATGGCACAGGCAATCCGATGGCATTGTTGGATGATAATAACTGCATCCAGCTTAAAAATCCAGAAGGATCAGGTTTGGATATAAATATTGCGCCTATCACACATTTAAAGTTTTTATTATTCAAATAATATTTTATTTAAATAAATCAATAATTTCCTTATAGTTGTCATATCAACGAATTGATAAATTTAATTAAAATATAGAACTATACAAGCTGGTCACAAAATATACATATCATTTTATATGGTAGAAATAAGAAAAACATAATCACTTCATAGTATGCGAAATGTTCTTCAAGTTATACACGCGCGCACTTATTTAATTAATTTGAAATAAATTGTTTGTTCTTCACTAATATCACTAAAGTTTAACGATATAATCGAAGTAAATCTTTGAGAGCGTGTGTCACAGATTTCGAACTATCGGACCTGAAATTTAGAGAAAAGTAATTAATAAAATAGGAAAACTAATAAATCATTGATAATATTTTTAAAAGTCTCACCTCATAACAGATATATGAAAATCAATTAATTGTTGTTGTGTTGCATGTACAGTTCCGGAATTATTCTGTAAACTTTGAACAGCATTTTCTAGCCACTTGCTTACAGCTTGTCGATCAGTTTCCATCAATTCAACGAAAACATCAGCAACATCTGATAACATGTACGTATGTAAATAAAACACGCACGCATGTAATAAGTTATTCACTAACTGCTGTCCATATTCATGCACCAAAGCGAAGACTAAATTTTTTCTCAACTCCATATTTCCAGATGGTTCATGTGATCGTCCGCAGTGAATTAAGTCGTAAAAGAATTTCATAACAGACATATTAGCTTCTTTGTGGTCCAACGTACATGATAATAAAGCGCATTGTAGAATTGAAGGTAAGGCAGTACATTGCAAAAACGATATAGGGGATCGTTGTAAAAACCGCGCACATAATCGGAAAAAGTCATCCACTGTGTCTGGATGATTTCGTAAACCGTTTTCTTCTTTCAAAATTGTGAACGTTGGTTCAATAAATGCTTGCAGCATGTCTAACAGACCTTGAACACAATCATTTTCTGGAGCATATTCATCAACTAAAATGCTTCCTAGATATAAAAAGCAAGAATGTTGATACATTCGATATAAGACTACAATTTGTTCTACTAAAGGTTCAAGTAGATGTCTCGCTTGTTTACTTAAACATCTTAGCGTAAACCTAACACATCGACAACATCGTTCCATAATTCGCATGTCATTTTGATATTTATTGAAAGTGCTGGAAAGAACCGGCCATACATCCGTAACAACATCGCGGCACGGATGAATTTGTCCTTCTGCTAATTTCACATTTATATATCGAAAAACAGACGCAAGCCTATCAAGCCAGAGCACCGGATCAGATTTAGTTCCACGCACTACGATTACATCGCGTTCGATGAGTTCGCATAGCGGTTTTACTTGCAAGAGGCACATTTCACGTAGGGCGGGCGCCATTTCACCGTGCGGCATACAACCAATAATGGCGGCGACGCCTTTGAGGATGCCAATCACTGCATTATTAGTGATGGCGAAGGAATCAACCTGGTGCAGGACCTGGAGCAGCACGGGCACATGCTTGGGCATGTGGTCGTTACATGTAGCGCAGACGCTCTGCAACGCCGTGGCTGCGGCGGCCGCGATGCCTGATTGCTGAAGCGAGTACAGCAAAAAATTGAGGATTGGCTCTAGTGATGTTGGATGCTTCTCTATCCATTCGCACAACTCTCCAAGAAGTAACACTGATGTAAAGCGAACTGCTATGTGCGTGTTTTCAGGAAGACTTAAAATTGCTTCCACTACTTTTGGCACGACATCATTTTCTTCTCTAAAAATGAAAAACTACACTATACAAATACCCATAAAAGTTGCAGCACGTGATTTGTCGACAGGTATAACCGAATATCAGGTGTAAATATATATCTTTAACGAAATATGTTCCAAACAGACCCAGGAATGGGTAATAAAGCATAGTGAAATATTTATTTATATATTATACATGTGAGAAATAATTACATTTGAAAATTAATAAGTGTAATATAGTAATATCAAAAAATCAGTATGTAAAAAATCCGAAGTGCTACAAGATTTTAGGGAAGAAGGCGAGATTTTCTTCTATGGATTGATTCGTTTGAATTTTATTTAATTACAAACCAAACAATATATTTTCTTCATCTTAATACTTAAGGAATTTATAAAGAGAATGAAAGATAACAGTTTGTGAAATAAAATAAATAATACGGTCCCAGTTACATATTGTCATTTAAAGAGATGTGGGAACTCTAATAAGATTGAAAATGTCTCACTGGTTCATGCTGCTTCATATGATGATATTATGTATGTTTGTAACAATTTTATTTATTTATTATCTAAATTAATATATTTAGAACTTACGGTAAAATATTTTTGGCGACGGCATACATGACAAACAACGCAGCTTCACTTGTATCCCAGGTAACATCGGCAGCTTGTAAATTCATGAACATTTGTCGGAAACAGTTACTACTTCCCACAATAAATACAACATCTTTAATAAGATCACAAACTTTTAACCGAAAATCTTTAAAGTCATCACCATCTTCCAATAATCCCTCGTGATCCGGTTCCATTTGTGCATGTCTACATAGTGCGGTCACAAGTCGTTCGATGTACGCCCTGAACAACTCGGTGAGTCCTTTACTGTTTTTTTGATACACCTCCTCACTTAAACGGTACCATAAATTGAAAGTGATTTCTGCGACTTCGTAATCATGGTGCCCAACGCACACCAACACTAAATCGAGTATTTTTATTGCAAAATGTTGTGATTCATGATTGCTATTCATGATGATTTTATCTAAAAATGATTCTCCAAGTTCTGTGAATATCCTACAGTAATTCATGGATTTTTCTTGATCTTCATTAGCAACTGATAAATGATAAGTTTGCTCTAATGACACAGCTCCTTGGTATAATTGCATTTCTAAAGCTTGTTGGTTGTTATTATCTTCTAAACATTGCAGCAAGGTACATAAACAATCAGTAGCAGCGTCATGCAAGGCCCCAGGCGTTTTGTGATCACTTAAAATATGAAATGATTTGGCCACTACAACATTATCGGATACGTCAGCTAGCGTTATTGCTTGAACAGCTACCCATGAAGTAAAACATCTAATAATTTTAATTATAATCTGTGAATTTTCGCCACTGTTTGCTATACACATTCGCAGAAATTCTAGAACTGTAGGTGCACATGTTTTCAATTCTTCTAATATTTCAATTCGTCGATTTGCACCAAGTCTAACTGTTCTTGATTCGAGTTCTTCTGGTAAAACTGTCATAATTTCTAATAATGGCCATAAATGTGATTGAGAAAAGCGATTCATTAAATCTAAAACTGGCTTTTTCCATGATGGCATTTGAAGAGCACAATCAGCTAAAGCTAGACACAGCTGCATGACAATAATAGTGTTAGTTCCTTCATTAATTTGACAAACGTGATTTAAAAGAGAATCACGTAAGGAGGTATGAGCTTCTGCAGGTAATTCGTGAAATGATAATTGAATTTTTGTTCGCATTGTTTGTGCTGCAAAGTAACATGATTCTAAATCTCGCTTCTCTTGTAACATTTGATCTGCAATGTTCCATGAGTAGACCTGTCAAAGATAAAATATTTGTGATTAAAAAGAAAAATATATATATATAAAAAATTAAATGCTGTTTTCATTCAAATAATTTCAATTGAATCATATTTTAGAATAAAGTATTGTTGTTGAAAGATAAATATAACCACAAATTTACTAACCGATTTTTGTAAATCTCCTAACCATTGAGAAGCTTTTTCCTTTTCGGTTGTATTTGGGTTATTATAAAGAGTGGATACCGCAAGGTAAACCATTTCTAAATTCGGTGGTTGATCCATATTGTCCTAAAATGATTAGTTCACTTAATTATCAAAAATAAAACTTTGACTACTGAAACTGGCAGACATTTAAAAGCAGTGCTGTCTGAATCTGAAAGTTAACCAACAAAAAGATTAAATATCCCTTCTATTTAAAAAAATATTTTTATATCTATTTTTTATTTAGAATTCGGTAAATGATTTCTTTGTTGCAAATCTTTCAGTATAAATATTTTTATTTAATGCTTGTATTACTTATTATTACATTTCTTTTCAGTTTTCTACAAAATATTATTCACAGAAAACATTTTCAGTTAAATTCGTTTCCAGTTTTAATTGATTCATTCATATTTTAATTTTTTATAAAGTATTTCAAAATTTGACATATATAAATGACAAGAAAGTGACAAGTAAAAGAAGCAAAAATGGCGTCTACAAAATCCCGGTTATATACGTTTGCCAATACAATATAGATACATGGACTGCAATTAAATTTTACACAAATGACAATGTTACAAAATGTTGGAGTTAACACCGAACCCAAAAGGAAATCAACAGAAGGGGGATACTGTGGGAGGGTATAATAAACCTGTACACAAATAGAAATTATAAAAAAATAAATTTTATTATGTTTAAGCCTCCAAGTCTGAAACTAAAGGAGCGAAATGTTAAACATACTCGTATAAATAATATTAAAGACTTAAATGACATTTACATTTATGGTGAAATGCTTGGACGAGGAGTGTTTGGTACAGTTGTAGAAATTACTGATAAAGCTACAAAGAAAATATGGGCTTTAAAGATAGTGGATAAAAGAACTGTATAAATTTTATTTTTTAAGAACTATTATTCAACAGAACATTCAGACATACCTATTTGAAAGTGTCGTATATTCGTTGAATACGGTTCTCAGTTAGTATGATAAAAAAGAATATTAATAAATATATATATTTTTTAAATTTAGACAAAAGGTACAAAAATAAATACTATTGAAAATGAAATTAGGATATTGCGCATGGTTAATCATCCACATATCGTATATTTAGAACGAACTTTTGAATCTTATAAACACATTTACTTGGTAATTGAAAGATGTACAACAGAACTTGCTAATATTCTCAAAAGGAAAAAGAAATTCTCTGAGGTTGAAGCTCGTAAAGTTATGGACCACTTATCAAGTGCGATAGCTTACTTGCACAAATACGGTTTGCTTATTTTTGCTATTTAAACTAACTATCGTATCTTGATTACATTTCCTTTCAGAAATAATTCATCGCGATCTAAAAATGGAAAATATCTTAACAGCTCCTAATCCCAATGATCCATCCGATGAATTATATATAAAAGTATCTGATTTCGGCTTAGGCATAATCAAGTCTTGCAGTCGACCAGATCAAATGTTGAGTGATCGTTGTGGAACGCTAACTTATATGGGTAGATACTTTGTATAACAGAACATCTAATATTCACATACATCTTAGTATTTTCATGTTTAATCGTTATCGTTACGTTGATTAATGTTTATAATTACCTGTAGTTACTTATACAAATGAATATTGTAGTGATATTTTTTTTTCACTGTTTACGTAGTTTATTTCGAATCAAGAAATGAGAATAAAATATTTTTCCTTCTTTGTCACATACATGTTACGTTTGTATAACATTTGTTTCCGCTCTTCCCACAATCAAGTGACAGTACTAACATGAATATCGTCACATAAAAAATAAATGTATTATAGATACTTTTTAAATATACACGTGAATATGATTCATCTTTCATAAAAACAAATGAAGATTATGTCCTAATTTTTCAGCTCCTGAAATAATATCAAGAGCTTCATACAGTCAACAATGTGACGTATGGGCAATGGGAGTGATTTGTTATTTAATTATAACTGGCAACTATCCTTTTTATTCAAAGAATGAGAATGAATTAGTAGAACTAATTTGTAATCAGGAGCCAGCTTTCGTAGGGTTCACGATTGGTTCTGAGGCCGTGCACCTTATTAGTAAGATGCTAGACAAGAACCCAGCTTTGCGCATATCCGCTGCAGAAGTTTGCCGTCATCCGTGGATACGAGGAGGCAACACTAATAGCAACAGCTCGCCCAATGTGCTTGATATGATGCAACTATGGCGATCCGAAATGATGGTGGTATGCCATTAAAATTCTTCTTTTAATTAAACCGTTTACTTTCCGTATTAATTTCAAAAATGCATAAATATTGCCAAGTTTTACCATTCATTCTATTAGAAATGATATGATTAAGTTGTATGTGTGCCTAATTAATTTGATATTATTAACACGCACTTTTATTATTATCAATAGTTTAAATAAGAAACATAATTTGTTTAGCAACCGGCATCAGACAATGGTAGCGATTGGGCACAAGCATTTTCTAGTTTACAAGTAAGCCGAGATTCTTCACCCCCACCTGAAATCAATAGATCTGTAGTAACAAAATCAAGACCGCCATCGATTCCCAACGGTTGGTAATTTATCACGAAATAAATTTAAAAAAAACAATAATTATATTTCCATAGTTAGTCCACCTTTACGTCCATCAAGCAATAAATTAAATCGAGATCAACAAGCAGCAAAACCAACAAATATGAAAAGTGACAAGAAACTAATACTATCTAAATGTAGCACATCTAAACCTTCCCGAACATTGAATGCTGATAAAAGCAGCGGAAATAAAAACAATTTGCCATCAAATATGGGTCCGTGCGAAACGAAGGATCCAATAAACGATCGCGCTCTTAACGTGAAGGGTAAAAATACCAAGTTGATACGCATAGGCAAAGTAAGAAAAGATTCGTCATATGCATTGCACCATTAATATAGATTAATCTCTAAGCAAAAGACAATTGCGTCACGCATGCACCATTATATCGCATTTTTCGTCCGGGCAGCTGACGAGTGGCGACACTCGACACACGAGTTATCACAGCAAGGCTGTACTTATTCGGACATCTGGCGAAGGTGCACGAACATCGCTTGCGGTAAATCTGTGAACATAACATGTATTCCTAAACTTGAAAATAAAACTGGAAAGCATTTGTATCCACTGTTTTTTTTTATAGTTTGTCACTCCATAAATCAATACAGAATTATTACAAATTCCTAAAGATTAGTTGTAAGTAGATATTTTATTTTGTAATAAACGTTTGGGTATTTTTTTTCTTTCTTTCTGTAGTAAAAATATTGTGAGTGAAAAAATCAAGAGCCATTCATACAATATGTAACTGGAATGAGTCTTACAATTTTCTGAACACAGAAAAATTTGTCCAGTATAAACGTTGCTTTTTCGCGTAACATCTTACTAGACAAGTTTTTCCATTGTGTATTTTTATGATTTTTTTTATTAAAAATTGATCTTATTTGGAAAAATAAGAATAATAATAATCGATCGTAATAATTAATTACAACTCATCATACATCATACATTAACACACGGATTCTAAAAACAGATTTGGACTATTATCTAGCCTTATGCTACAAAATGTAACGTTTATTGCCCTTCCATAGGTCCCAGCAGTTCCCCTGTTATATAATAACAGAGAGACAGCTGTGAGTTAGTTTACATAAATAATAAAAAAGAGAAAGACGTACTGAAGTAGATTTTTTCTGTTTAAGTATTTTTCGAAAACATTTTGTACAATTAAAAAATGTTATGGATTTCTCAATGACAATTTCAAAACACCAACTTATTCTAAAAATTTATATCTATTTTTACACAAAAATGGACATTTTTTACAAATCGAAGGGATACGTAATTGTCAAATAAGTTAGAAGAGGTTCTCGCAGCCGATGGGGCCCTGCGGCTGGCAGAGCCAAGCAAAGTCCATAGCGGGCGCGGTGGTGGTGCTGCCGACGGGCGCCCCATTGGGCCGATGCGGCGGTGAAATATTACAAACAGGAGTCCCCACAACAGTTCATACACTTTAACTACAGTATGTTTCGGAACCACTGTATTTCAATTGTATTGAGTCCATCTCCCCACTTGTTTAGAATGTCCCGCAAATCCGGAGGTACTTTATGGCGCGTAGATTACAACTTGGTTAAAAATTAAGTCATTTCATTTTCGAAATCATTATTACTCGTCTGTTGTCAGTCGATGATGAACACTCTTATATGCAAATAATTTAAAAGCAATTACATACTAACAAGTAAAACAATCGCTAATTAATTAAAATATGGTACAAAAATAAATCCTAGAATTAAAATAACAGGCGCCAAAAAGTGTCTCGAGATATTGCAGTTCGCGTAAGGGCGCGCTTTAATGTCTGTGAAACACTGTTATTTCCAAATGTTTACATTCGTGAGACGGTGCTATTATGCATCATCTTCCTCTTCGTCCACTTCGCCTTCTCCTTCGACGTCTTCGTCATCCTCATCTGTAATAAACCAAATAACACGGACAACCATTAAAATCATAATATTCATTCAATTAAATAGAAAAAGCTTGTATGTGATGCTTACCTTCACCTTCTAATTCTTCTTCATCACCTTCGGGTATTTCCTCCTCATCCTCATCTTCCTCTCCTTCCGCACCTTCCTCTTCCTCCTCCTCTACATCTTCGCCTTCTGAACCTGCACCATTTTCTTCTTTCCGCGCCTTTTTCACCTCCTCCGCTTTGTCCTGTTCATGTACAAACAATACGAAGCAGTGAGTATCATCTCGGCAACGAAATGAAGCGCTGCGTGCGTTTTGTTCCGTTAGCCAGAGCAAGACAAATCAACAACAAACGAACGCTGTGCGCCGCCGACGATTCGACCCTCATAAGGGCTGGCAAACTAGCGGGGTGTGGAAAGGAGGAAGAACGCGCGCGAACGAGGGGTTAGCACGAACATAGGGGAAACATGAATGGGGTGACAGTTTCCCAATAACGGTAAGTTGTTACGTCAACCGATGCTTTTCAATTATCAATGCCGCGTTTAGTAGTTTCATCATTGATTTAATACAATAATAAAAACAACAAATATTGTTAAAACAAAATCATGGAGTGAAAGTTTATAAATAAGCTACAAATACAAATATCTTCCGGGTTTTGCTATTTTAATATTTTATTTTAAAATCACGAAACCTAAATAAAACATCGTAAATTGAGCCTAAACGCGGAAATAAGAGCAAGTCGATACTACAAATAGTAGTGCAAATCTATGTTGCACAAATGCCAAAATAACAAGATATAAATAATAGACAAATGTACAAAAAAATAAAATTAAAATACTCCCTAGTTATCTTGACAACAAGTATTTACAGATAAACAATGATACATTTAAACTTTTTATGAACATAAAATTAATACAAGGCAAATGCCTCAGAAACAAGATAATGAAACCCAATTTAATTTGACTATAAAATAATGAGAACCCAGCGTCATCGTTTTCACGAGTAGAAAAATACTACAAGTCTCCAGTGAGTGAAACCGCATAGCGTCCAATACAAACGGTAACACAGTACGAGTATATGGTGAATGGCGTATTTCCACATTTCTCAAGCATCACACCTAATGATTTCGTGATCCATTCCCACACGGAATCGTACCCTGTTTGAGGGCACAAACTGGTAGACTGTCATTGGTTACTCCTACTTCATGCTACCAACGGACTACTCCAGTATTAGAGAGAGCGGGAAAGATGTAAACAGAGACGGACTATGAGACACACGCAGAAAGGAATGAGATAGGAATAGAATGGTTCGTTCCCGCCCTGATTCCCCCCTAAACTTCATAATTATCCGATGCTTTAACGTAACGATGTGCTAAGATAAAATAAACAAAATTACATATTTTTATGTTTATATATAAATAATTATGAATTTGCTAATAAATTTATTTATATAGAACGGATAAAATACAATTTTCAAAAGTGTCCAAAACTAGAACATTTGGGGTCAAAATAAAATATACGATAAGATAACTTGTTGACAAATTAGTATCCAAATAACTGAAAATATTATCTTTTCTACAAATATGAACAATGTTACCTAGGTAACCGGATTACAATATGTAAACATTGAAAATGTTAAAAAACTGAAATTATTTCATAACTAAAATTATTCGTTATAATATTTCATGTGGAGGTAGTTTTAATGTAAATTTTTGTCAGATAATAGAAAATGTAAGTTTCCCGCCATTCAAAAGGTAAACATGGTTCCGGGATATTTCGTAGGTCTTGTTTTAGAGTGCAAATAAAGGTGCAAGCAAAACAGCAAAGAGTATTATCTGTATACTGTATGATAAAAAACAAACAAATATAGGAATCAATGAGAAGTTACGACTACCTGAATAATGTGTATCTAACATTTATAGTTACTATGGGAATTATTGTACATGTCACCATTATTGAAACATTGTAACTTGAACAATAAAAAGCTAACAAAAGAAAATGAACTCTAAATTCGTGAGATATAGTTTTAATACCTTAATTTATAATTATAAAAAACGTAAATATGTAAAATCAAGCGGCGTCCTAGTTGTATGGCATAATCGGGGCAACCTCAGTGCAAGAGGTAATAGAATAATGAATTAGTTTAAGCATTAACTTTATAATGAACTTGCCGTGTTATGGTAAATGAAGAAGCGAACACGCTGATCTTTCTACACAGGGGAGCTTCAGATTCTAAACTGCTATTGATTTAGAAAGACCCGCCATGTTCAAACACCAAGGTTATGCTTGCTAGCCTCACGCGGGGGACGCCATGATGCTATGGCGGGACGCTCGACACCATTTTGCTCCATATTTCTAAGTATCAACATGAGTTCTTAGAAGAAAATCAAATATTCCTAGTAATAAATATAATTAAATGCTTTACGATCATAATTAATTCATATTGTAATAAGGAATGTATACAAACAACAAATTGAATATAAACTAGAACAATGTTTGTAAAGCTCACATGGTGCCTGCATGAAAAACAATCATCAACAGGCCAAAAACTACAGAAACGCGCGCAAAATAATTCTACTTTTATTTTCAATATTAATAGTGTGCTAACTTTATGAACGTCAACGATTTAAACATCATTTATAAGCGAAGTATTTACAGCATCATGTCGCCCAAAACGTGCGTGCCAAAGAAATTAGTTGCATAAATATAGGAAAACTCACCTCCGCCGGCCTTTTCGTTCCCTTAATGTCACACTTCGCGTCTCCTTTATCGTTGTCGGCGATTTTCTCGACCGCAACTTCGTTGTTTTCCTTGGAACTCATATTTTATATTTTGTGACTTGATCACTCGAACTTAACTCCACGGAGATCTAACACACAACTGACCGGCAAGCAGTAGCCTTTGTTCAAAAATGAAGATGGCGCTTCTACAGTAGAAACTGTATTTGATTGGCTCATTTACCGGCATGTCCATATTGTTCTGAAATAATAAAAAAATATGTAACAACACTTAGTAAAGAACATATTATTTCTTAAATAATACATATTTATAACATTCAGTGGTTGAAATAATTAAAATAAAATTTTGATTTTAGATTAGGAGGGGTTCGAGAGTACAAAGGGCCTATATTAACGTCTGCGGTGAAGATTAAAAATTATAGTTCTTTAAAACCTCCGTTAGAGGCGCTAAAAGAAAAGTGACGTCATGAAATTAAAAGCGTCTTTCGAAATGATATTTTTGTTAAACTTTAATATCATTTTTAAATATCGTCAAAATTCGAAACAAAAATATTATAATTAAATTATAATCAATGTATGTGACATTTCAACGTTAATAACTTTGATTTCTTTAATATTATTTTTATTGCGTACATTAAACAGATTCTGAAATGAATATTTAAATACGCCTTATCTTGCAATATTAATATAATATATATATATATATATATATATATATATATATACACATATATTTGATTAGGGAAATTAAAATAGATTAATGACAATAATATATACATATTTATAGAATTTTATTCAAAAAAATCTGGTGACCAAGCTGTTTCACTACCGTGAAATATGCGCTGTACAGAATACATAATTAGGTAACTGTAACTAAACTCAGTTCACATTTATCATCTGTAGTTGTAGTGTACCTGACTTCACTCTGATTTCTTTTTCCCCTGCAATCCAAATCCAAAATGGTGAGTTGTTGCTGAAGTTGAGCAGTTACAATTAAAATCTTAAATCATCTCGTTTGTCTTACGTTATATTAATATAATATTCTTATAAAATGGTAAGGTTTATATTAATAAATGAGAAAATATCTATATTGTTAAATTTATACTTACCAGAATTATTTTATAAATGATAGCATTTGTGATCTGACTTTTGTCATGTGTTTAGGTGAACGTTCCGAAACAACGTCGCACTTTTTGCAAAAAATGCAAAGTGCACAAGTTGCATAAAGTAACTCAATACAAGAAGTCGAAGGAACGTCATGCATCTCAAGGTAGAAGGCGTTACGACAGAAAACAGCAAGGTTTTGGTGGTCAAACAAAACCCATCTTCAGAAAGAAGGTTAGCTTGAACAATATGGATAATTTTGAAATTGAACAGTTTAACAGTGCATGAAACATATTAGAGGTTAATTAGATGTTTACACGTAACTACGCAAAGAACTATTCACTAATGCATGTTTGTGATTGCAGGCCAAAACCACAAAGAAAATTGTGCTTCGTATGGAATGCACTGAGTGCAAATACCGTAAACAGATCCCCCTAAAGAGATGCAAACATTTCGAACTTGGTGGTGACAAGAAACGCAAGGGTCAAATGATTCAGTTCTAATTATATTCCATATTATAATTTAGCTGTATATTTGACTCGTTAATAAAGTACATTTGTATTCATTACATACGTGTTATTTTTATTAAAAAATATATAATGGCACTGAAAGTTTTTTATTTTGGTAAAATAATTACAATTTTTTAAGAAGAGTTACTATCGTTAGTATTAAGTGTATCAGTCGTATTTACTTTATCATAACCTGGAATCACATTATTTGGATTGCTGAAAGGAAGTAAGAAAACAATAAAAATTTAAAGACATGCAAATGTAATTAATAAAATGCACTCATGATATTTGAATAGCTGTTGTGAAATATAAGCACATGAAATAGTATAATAACTTACTCTATTATACTGGAATCTAATCCTTCTGTGTCCATTTTCAATTTAACAGCTGGTATTGGTACACCAAACTGAATCATTTTAAAAAATCGCACAAATCGCGGATCCTCACAAGCTTTCGGACCGACCGAATCTTGTTTTTCTATATCAACACTATTATTTTCATTTGCGAAATCCGGAAGGTCTAAGGTTTTAATATCATCATTTTCAGCTAATGTGCTTTGTTTTTCGTTAGAGGTAATATTTTTATCATCTAACCAAGGAATAGATGATAACTGAAAATGATGAATTATTGTATTTCCTTGAATAAGTTTTGCAGTGGAATTTTAAAAATCATTAACTGTTTAAATTCTCTTTGAAGTGAAATTTAAAATTCCAGTAAAATATTGCAGCTACACTTACTTGTGATTCTAAAATCAATAATGAGGCTTCAACTCGTTCGAGTTTACACTCAAGTTCCATTAATCGCGATTCACACGAAGACGCAAAATGATTTAAAAATGAAACTGTTCTCATAATAAAATGATTTACGAAAGCTATTGTTCTTTTTTGATGTAAAGGTGGAACCTACATGTAGAATTTGTTTTCACTTACATTATAGAAGCATATAATATAAAATAGATTGATTAAATTATCACTTACCTGTCTGAAGTCAACATTTGGATCTAGGACTGGTAGTTCATCGGTTTCCATTGTAAAACATCTATTTTGCATTCAGTAGATGTCAAAACTCAATACGCCATTTGACAATCTATGTGAAACCAGCAAAAGTTTTTCCTAGCAATACCCTAACCTATCTCAAGTATAGTTCTACCGTTCAAATGTATTGCTGGCTGTCAGTGACAGTTCGACAGCAATACATTAGCCAGCAATAGTTTCAATTTCCACAACTTCACAATGTGAAATTTAGTATATTTATAAACAATAATGTTTACTACAATTAATTGAAAATTGATACACTGCTCTATATAGAAATATGAGACGTATATACACAGCAATACATTTAACGTTAAATGATACCCAATTTTAAATTCTGAAACATACTTAGAACTCTTGATTAACGAGATTGGCCCTGCATTAGACGGCGTAGCGCGCGATAATCAGGAGGTCTGGTTTCTGTATGTATATATATATATATATATATATA
This sequence comes from Pterostichus niger, assembly GCA_947425015.1. Classification (NCBI taxonomy): domain Eukaryota; kingdom Metazoa; phylum Arthropoda; class Insecta; order Coleoptera; family Carabidae; genus Pterostichus; species Pterostichus niger. The sequence goes on from OX380335.1 coordinate 3,195,320, forward strand.
TATATATATATATATATATATATACATAACATCACGCTATATCCCATTAAATATATAATATATATATATATATATATATATATATATATATATATATATATATATATATATATATATATGTGCCACCACAGGATTGATTCATTTTTATTTTGTTATTTACATATTCATTTTTACATATATCATGTAACCTTTGTAATTTTAATATGTTTTTGGTTGCTATTTATTTTTATGTTATTATTGTTTTTTCTATTGTGAAAAAGAAGGGTTGTCATTTTTCTTATGCAAAATAAAAATACCTTCTTTCAAACTGAATCATTTATTTCTTCCTATATAAATCATATAAACGAAGATGAGCAGTTAAAATATAAATTTTATACCGGCTCATTTATTGGTGACCCCGACGTGATTTATTCCCGAACTTCACTTCTTCTGATTTGGACTTTCGACCTTCACTTCTCGTCTACACCTCTTCAAGAATTTCTGCACATATATATATATATATATATATATATATATATATATATATATATATATATATATATATATATATACAGAGTGTTTCAAACCACCCGTACCCCCCGAACAAAACGGATTGAGAAACAAAAAAATACGTCCAAAATATTTTTAAAAGTTCTATTGAATAACACCAAATGAGAGTTATCCCCCTCGCCCCCTGGGGGTGGGGGGGGTCACTTCGAAATTTTAAATGGGAACCCCCAGTTTTTATTGCAGATTCGGATTCAGTGATGTACAAAATCGAGCTACCGTGTAGCGGTTAGCATCTCTACCCGGTATGCGGAAGGTCCCTGGTTCGAAACCAGGCGTCATCAGAATTTTTCTGTCATAATATAAATTAACTTTAGTCAAAAACTACAGGTATGATTACCTTTAGCTCTACAAAATTTAAATTACATTAAAATTACTTGTTCAAAGATCAAATGGCATAGTTTTTTTTTTCGAGAAGATATTAATATTCTCCAGAACATATACAAATATGAAAAAAATAAAAGGGTCAGTTTTTGAAATATTAATTTTTGAAAATTTAGAGTCATTTTCAAACAGTTGTAAATATATAAAAATTTTGAAAAAAATACAGCATATTTAGTATATCATTAGATTGTATATCAATTATAAAAATAATACAAAGTGGAAAAAAAAAATTCAAAAAATTTTTGAAATATTTTTTCTACTTTAGTTACAATTTTGATTTTTGTACACGTATGTATGAGGAATATAAATGTGTATAAAATATAAAAAAAATAAAAGGAACAGATTTTGAGTTGTTTGGATTTGAATTATATTTTACTTCATATTTTCGTTGTTTTGCATGAATTTTTATAATTTAGAGTTAAAATAATAAATACTTATCCATTACTTAATTATTATGTTAAAATAAGTACATATTTATACTGTTTAGATGTATAAATTGTTCATTGAATTTTTTTTATTCTGTATGCGTATCAACGCGCGGCACGGTGCAGTGTTCCTTTAAATCTATTGTTGGGTATAAATGTCTTATACTTCTATTTGGAACAATGTATCAATGTTTAGTTATTTGTTTATTGTAGTAAAAATAATATAAATATACTAAATTTCCCGTGATGAAGTTTAATACTTATGGAAATAATGAAACTATTGCTGGCTAATGTATTGCTGCGGAACTGTCACTGACAACCAGCAATACATTTGTACGGTAGGACTATAGTTTAGCTGAGAAAAGTATTGCTAATTTCACGTAGATAAATATATATCAAATGTCTGCATTTGTTTCAAGCCACGGCGCTGTAATCGCTGACGTCACCACGAATATCAATCTGTCTAAGCGTTGAAACGTCACGAACGATACGAGTGTATTTAAATAAATTCAATAATTTTGAGACATTTCATACAAAATTTGATTCAACGTAAATGTCAAATTAACCTATTTAAAAAAAGAAATTGTGTCACAGTATTGGTATAAAAAACTTAAAAGTTATAAGCATGAAATGGTGCTAAGTAACAGATGACATACGTGGGTCTTACTTTTTATGTAAAATTATTAATTTGACTATGCAATGCCCGCAAGAAGACGTCATACTGGTTCAGAATCCGAACAACCTTTCATTGTTGTAACAGATAATGTTAAAAATTGGCCAACACAACCATATTCTAACCAACAAACTTGGCAACCTGGTACATATTCTTATGCTTCTACCCAGGAATATACTGTAGATTCTGAATATACCGAGACAACTGAGATTGAACCAGTCATGACATCGCGTGATAGAACCACCGAATTTGTAACTGCAATTCGATCCATGCAGGGCCGTAATATTGCTAGGGCTGTTGCAATAAGGGACCCAAGAAAAGCAAGAGTGATACAAAGTCATTCAGAATTTATGCATATTGCTAAATCTATTGGTAAAAATATTGCTAGCACATACACAAAACTAGAAAAATTAACATTGTGTAAGTATTTACGTATAGCATGAACTCACAATAAATGTAAACATTTCTTATATTAATTTTAGTGGCAAAACGGAAATCTCTTTTTGATGATAGATCAGCTGAAATTCAAGAATTAACTTATATAATTAAAGGAGATTTGAACAACTTGAATCAACAAATCGCTAGATTGCAAGAAATTTCTAAAATTCAGCGATCTTTAACAAATGGAAAACATTTGCAATCACATTCAAGTAGTGTGGTTTTGGCTCTACAGTCTAAGCTTGCGTCAATGTCAACGGACTTCAAGCAAATTCTGGAAGTTAGAACAGAAAATCTAAAGCAACAAAAGAATCGCCGTGATCAGTTTTCACAGGGACCTGTTGCCAGTAGTCTTCCGTCAGCTGTTTCTGGAAGTGTGTTGCTTCAAGATGAACAAGTGAGTATCGATTTGGAATCCAGCAGCCAATTAGTGCCTCGGATGCAGCAGCAGGCAATGATTTACGATGAAACGGACAATTACCTTCAAAGCAGGGCGGAAACTATGCAAAACATAGAGTCAACCATTGTAGAACTGGGAGGAATCTTCCAGCAGCTTGCGCATATGGTGAAAGAACAAGAAGAAATGGTAGAAAGAATTGATACCAATGTTCAAGATGCTGAAATGAACATTGACGCAGCACACGGACAAATTTTAAAATATTTTCAATCTGTGACATCAAATCGATGGTTGATGATTAAAATATTCGCGGTACTAATATTTTTCTTCATTTTCTTTGTGGTATTCTTAGCATAATATTTAGTGAGTAAAAAGGTCCATGTAAAAAAATATGTAATTTTGAATATATCAACTTGACAAAAATCCACAAAGAAAAAAATATAAATGAAAAAAATATGCTCATGTTTGACAAATAATGAATAAAGTAAAAAAAAAAGAAATAAGCATATTCAATTTGTGGATGTGATATCAAGTAATTGAATTAACATCAAAACATTTGTACAGATTTGTAATATTGGCAATCATTGAACTGCGTTTATATTATCGCAGAATTTAAATTGTTATTTTAATGTAGATAAATGATTCTTATTTAGGAGATCGGAAAATAAAATACTATCTTTCTTTATTTCACTTTGTTCCTCACTAAAATGCTATGCTATTCAGAGCAATACACACAATTGAGGTAATAGATTATTTAATAAAAATGAACGGTAATGTAACAATGACTTATTTGGTATGATTTACATTTTGCACTTAGAACAACACAATAATTGAATAGCTTAAGTAACTGAAATAAATAAATATTCTCTACCAGTTCAACACTGATTTTTAATTTCTTAAAAAAAAGTTAACAGTTACAAAAACTTTATTAATATAAATGATGTAATCATACTACTTACCATTAATTAGAAGTATGAATGAACAACTAGTTTTTATGTTTCTTATCATCGTCACTTGACGAAGAAGAGGAAGAAGATTTAACATTTTTTGCAGGAATTTGATGAATGAAAGATTTTCCTGTTTTTTCATATACTTCTTTTACTCTTAATAATGCTGTCCTGTTAATATGATCAATATTAATTTCTGCAACTGCTTGTTCGAATGTTTTTACTGAATCATCATGTTTCTCTAAGCTAACTAAGACATCAAGTAAGCAACTATAAGCATTTCCAAGAGCTCCTTCAGAAACTTTGCTTTTCTTTAGATGATCAATCAGTCTTCTAATAAGAGATTCATTTTTGGTCTCTCTCGCCAGTTGTACAACTCGCTGAAACATAATTCTTGGAGTGTCGGCTAGATAAGTCTTCCAAACGCGGTTTGCTGTTTCTGTGTCAGTGTTGATGAAATGTTGTGCCCAGAGAACGTTCATTGGTGCTATTACTCCGCGTTTCGCATATTTTTCGGCCAACGATTCGTCTGAAAGAAAAAAAAATGAATAAATTTACTCAATAAACGGACCACATCCAAAGATGGAAGGAGATGCATATTAACATTAACTCACAATAATTTAAAATTAAGGAGTTTTTACATACTAAATTTGCGAAAATGCTATAGATAATTAAATAATGAACAAATCTAGTTTGAAATATTTTAACTAACTTTCAGTTATACTATTTTTTTTCTTTTGCATAAAGTTAAATATCAAATGTTTTATATTTCAAATCATTCAAATCTACGGGCAGGTTTTGTGGCGAATGGTAGCCACTGCGCAGGAAAATAAATATTGATTCTCCGAATTTCAATTCGGAACTAGACAACTTGCTGCAACATATGAAGATATAAGTTCTAAATTCTACTTTTGTATAACATTTGTTTAACTAGGTAAGAAAATTCAGATTTACTGCTGTTACTAGCGTAAATTTGTGTTTTTCGTCGAATACTCAATTTTTACGATTGTTTGAAATTGATATTAATTTCATAAATGTCATTTTACTTATTATGAATGTTATCAATCTACATATTAATTAAATTTATAATATATAATGAAAAGTGATAAAGGAGTGTTAACCCCATCCCAGATTAAAAAATCAGCAAGCGATTTTAATTAATTAAATTTACTAAATTAAATTTGTTGTATGTCAATAAAATAATATTTTTAATGTCAATAGGCAAAAAATAAAATATACAATTATTTATCAAATTTTATTTAAAAATATTCTCAGTAAATTTTCATTTTTAAGCATTTGTTACTTTGGGTAATTGCCGATTTGGCATCACAAATTTATAATACTTAGGCCCGTTTGCATAAAGTAATGCTAATAGAATGTTAAAAGTTAAGAATGACCACCACATTTTACTATTTTCTGATTTAATTTAGATATTTCTTAGATGCGTTTTTATTCTAATTCAACTTTTTCGAGTAGTTAACAACGAGATTGGTAGACGTTATATGCAACCGAATCTTAATCCATCCTTTAAAAATGAAGTAACGAATTTAAATAGAGATTACTTACATTTTTCAGTGAGATCAGGACATTTTTCCAAGATTCCAACCGCGCCGCCTCTTGGGAATTTCTCTGCTAAAATGTGCACTTGATCATCTTTCGCGTGGTCAATTTCTTTAATCAAAATATCCAAATACGCGTCTGCTTTTCCTGCTACAATATTCGCATGACATAATCTGTTATCGAAGGACAGTACTTTCTTCATATCAGAACTTAACTTATTGCCTATTCGTTCCATAGTATCAACATCGCCATTATTTGCAACTTTGTTCAGAAAAAATCTGAATACTCTAGGAATAGGATGCATGTTTCGCTGTAACATCTCAAAACATAATTTTGTTGCTTCGTTGTGTCTGTCTTCTTTAACTAATCCTTCTAAAAGCAAAGAATAATCAGTTGCACTGAGATAATTTACTACTTTATGTTTCATTTGAGCTGCTTCATCAATTGGTCCGTTTCTGATAATTTGTCTAAAGCGTGCAATATCGTTTTTCAAATGATCCTCCGTTAACTGTTTTACAGCTTTTGGTTTAGTTGTTTGAGGAGCGACTTCCTTGGGCATAGTAAAAGGAACTTCAAGATTTTTAAAAGTTAAAAATTTGCCTAATTTATTCAAAAATTCATCGTTTGGTTGAACATCTTCCTCTTGCATTTGGGTCCAAAGTCCTAGTGCTTTTTCAGGGTCATCTTTTTTCATATAACTCAGTAATAATTGATAATAAATATCGGTGCGATCAATATGAGATAAATCTTTAGTAGCTTCCATTAATCCTTCCAATGGTTTGACAAGTCCTTCTTCTTGGTATCTTTCACAAGCTGAATTTAATCTTTGAGGACGACTTTGTAACCCTGGAGTTTCTAAAATCTTACGAGCTTGTCTGATTCTGCCACATTCCACAAAAGCAAATACCAAATCATATAAACTGTTTACTTCTCCGTGAATGCTCGTACTTAAATCTGTTAACTTTTGCAGTTTCTCTGCGTCTTCTGATTGAATTAATTTACAGGCGAGTTCATTTTTCCATGGAGTTGAACGATATTGGGTACTGCACCACTCAAACTGAGACATTGCGCGGTTTAAATCTTTGTTGATTAAATGTACTTTGATGAGAGGTCCTAAAAGTACGTTATTTACTTCGACGTATTCGTTTTTAACAAGAGCATCAAATAATGTAATTAGTTGATCTGACTTTCCTTGTTCTGCCAAAAAATTTAACAATCGCCAACACATTGCAGAATAAGTGAAAGATCTGTCTTCTTGTTTCCGTTCTCGGGATTGACTGTTCAGAAATTGTAGCGCGTCATCGAATTTATCGCTCTTGATTAACAATGAAACAACTTTAATAACCTTTGAATCATCTAAAGTTATGTTAGGATCTAATTCAATTAATTTTTTGTGGTACTCTAGAGTTTCAGGTAATTTTTCGTGATGGGCATATAAATCAATTAACTGAGCATAAACACCAGATGTATAAGTAAATTCTTCGGATTTCATTTTTTGTAAAAGAATTTCTGTTTTTTCTAATTCCTTAGATCTAGAATACAAAGTAAGTAACTGGCGTTTAAGTCCACTAGTTTGTTCGCCCTTTGCTTCTAAATTAGTAATAAGTCTCTCAAGTTGAGGAATATTCATTGCACTTGATGGGGTATAATGCGGTTCAGTTTTCTCAAGTGGTATTGGAGATAATTCACCTGATGTCATCTTACCAAGTAAACTTGAAATTTCTGGAGTAAGTTTTTCTCCAAGTCTTTCCTGAATTCTCTCGGCCAATGCGTTGCTCATACTTAAACCTTGTTCAACTAAGCCATTCAGAATTTCTTCAATCATTGTTATATAATTTTTTGGTTTGGCGTGGGCGACATCAAGAACAAATGATCCAATAATATCAGTTTTATCAGCTCTTTGTCCAGCATCATCACCTTCATCTTTTTGGGCAATATTTTCGCGACGTTCAAAATTATCATAAACTCTTCGAACAATCGTTACGTATGATTCAATATCTCGGGTTTTAATGTATGCAGAAGTAAGGGGGCGACGTAATAATAATGGAGAATAATAAGCTTGAATACGGCTGATAACACTTGCGGCATCTTTTATTTTGTTTTCTACAAGACATTTGTGGATAATACTGCTTGCAGCTGAACCCAAAGAAACGCCAGTGCTTCTAAGTACGTTAATAATTTCATCTGCATTTCCTGATAAGTAAGGTAATACATATTCGCGGATAGTTTCAGTAGAAGGATTTAAATTAAATTCAGACATTTTATTTAAAGTGTCCAAAATTCCATCTACGTCTTTGTGTTTGCCTTGGGTTACGATTAAAGGCCAGAAAAAGTGTTGACGAATTGTTTGTCCTTCATTTTGTAATTCTTTTAAGAGTTGATAAGCTAGTTTAGAGTCAGTCATCTGTAAGCTCGTTTCAACAGCATACAATAAAGCTCTACTATTGATGTCATATTCTTGTAAATAGCGACAAATTGTTATAATTCTCTCAACTGGCCGATTTACTTTGACTAATTGACGAATTAAAAAGTTACCTATTGGTTGTTGTTGACCTTCAGTTCTGGAGCTTTTCGGAATTGTTTTCAAAACTTCAATAGCTGTGTCTTCTTGTCCGTGATTAATTAAACGGAGTATTAAGTTGATGGCATCTTGGTGATAACCCACTGATTTGCGAACTTTAGATAAAAGGAAAGGTACATGGTCATTGTGGTTATTAGTCGAAAGTGCGAATAATATATCGAGATAATCTTTATCGAGAAGGTACACTTCTTTGGTTTCACATTCTTCTAGTGTTGATTTGATTGAATCAATATCGCCGTTTCGCGCAAATCCGCAAAGAAGAGTCGTGTAAGTGTCAGCGCTTGGTTCCAAACCAGCTTGTTGCATCACTGATAATATGCCTCGAGCTGATTCCATATCGCTACAACAAAATTATATTTTAAAATAAATTCAACACAAATACATACATAACATCACGCAGCAAACAACATATTCCATCAAATGAGGCCTTGAAATATTTACTGATCATATATTCATTAAATTCATCCATTCCTTGACAACATACTACGTATTAATCAAGTATATAGTTTATTTGGTACAATCTCACACCATACAAGAAACATTACAATCGGTCATCAAATCATTCATCTAAAACACATTTTACATTTATCAATATATGAGTTTACTTACTCTGTGTGCGAATGTCCCATAATTAAAGCATTAAATACGTTTTCGTTCACTGGCAATTGCTTTTCTCTCATGAATTCCAGAATTCGTGTAGCACCTTCAATGTCTCCCAACTGGCAATACCGAGCTATCAATCGCTGATATGTTACGCGATTAGGTTCTATTCCTTTTGCTTCCAACTCAGTTAAGAATTCAGTCGGAGAAAAAAGATGTTCATTTTCCAAATAAACTCTTAACAAAGCATTGTAATGGGAGATATCCATTGGAACATTCAGTTTCAGTAATGTGTTCCATATTTCTTGCACTAATTTTGTCCGAGTTTCGGGTAACTCTTCTGGTACTAAATTTCCACAACAACGTATCACCAATAGAGATTGTGAGCTTGTGGCTGAGCGTGTGTGTCGAATTTCTTCTAAGATATCTTCTATGTCACGTCGAGATATGCGTCCAGATCTACGCACGTCTTGATCGAGACGCCGAATACTGCGTTCCAAATTTTGATCATGTTGCGATCTTTGAGATGACGCTTGTGTAGCTAAAGATCTGTAAGAAAATCTCTGATAATAAAGGAATTTTAAAAAATTATGTATATTTAGAGCAAGTTTTAGTCACAAGTGCTGCGTTTCATCGTAAAGAAACATGATAATTGAAAAACAAATAACGCAAGTATTGCATAAGATCATGCCGGTGTAGACACCTGAAAGTGTTAAATAAGTACCTTTGTAATCCACCACACAAACATGTCGTATTATTAATTAGGTTTGCGTCAAACTCTCTTGGAGGATTAATCACTATATTTCTTGCAAAACCAGCTACATATCTCACAAATTTTGCGCTTCGCAAAATTGACGCCATGGTTCTTTCCAGAACACACGCTGAAATTAACCTTACTTTTAATTTATCAAAAAGTGACTAGTGCTGCCTTCTTTTGTTTTGTGGTTTTAATCCAAAAATAAAATTTCGAATTGCCTTCAACATGATTTATGTAAATTTGTTTTATTAGTCGATGATATGTATAGAATTTGAGTATACCGATTTACAAAGTATTAATTGCCAATGTTTTATTTTATAACAGAAATATACCAATGGCAAAATCAAGCTATAAAAACATCACTTAAGTTTCAAAAAAAATGTGCACCTTGTTTATTTGATTTTAACATAATTTCTATACAGATTTATTTTTGTACATGAAATAAGTTCAAATTCTAACAATATTTTATTAATATAATAAAATCATAATTCTTGAAGATCATCAAATGTCTTTCTAATTAAAAAAGATAGAAAAGGACTAATATAATTGTTTTAAAAAAACATTTCCCTATATCATAATTACAATAAATGCATTTTATTGTTTGATATATCATAAACAATTTACAGTGCTTTACTTATAAGTTCAGTCTTACAAAAAGAACTACAATAAAGCACATGAAAAATAGACCATGTTAATAACAGTACACGCCTATTTACAAATAAAAAGGTTCGTTCCCCTTTCATTGTCGACGTGTGTATCAGTCGTGGGACTTACAAGTTTGCAGCCACACTATTTCAAGTAGGCAATAATACGTACAAAAGTTGAAAGTCCATACGGGGTCAGTCATCCTCGTTCATTTGACAAGATTGAAAATTTCATTTCAAGTTGTGCCGATTGTAATACTGAGTGAAACAGATCTTCACATAAAAGATAGAATGATGCGAGAGACAGAGAGCTTATTCATTATACCAACAAAACACCGATTTTATATTACAGTACAATTGCAAAATCAGACGTCCCTACATAAAACTCTTCTGCTTACAATTAATTAATCAAAATAACAACTTGACTCAATTGTGACGACTGATTTTACAAGTATCCTGCATGTATATCGTTGATGATTACAGAGAAGACAAAAAATGAAAAAAAAAATAATAATAATAAATAAACTCCGGACGTTTATGTACAAGTAGCTACTTCAATATGTTATACAATGAAATAATGCTAATAAATACTAATAATAAACAAATTGCACATTCAACATCATTATATAAAAACATAAATTCAAGTGTTGACAATTCTATTGTTCTATAAAAAAAACAAAATAAAATGCATGATCGCTTGCAACTAAACAAAAATTCATCAAAAATTTTGATTACATAAGCTTTAGATAAATTATTCTTAATAAAATCAATGACTACAAAAGAAACTTTTCTGCAGTAATGAATCTTTATATGTATAAAAAACTATAATTGTACAATGAGTTTTACTGTTTTATAAATAAAAAAACGTATACATATACCGATTCATAATTTGTGTTTCTATTATTAATTGAAGATAACTATCAGCGAAACAAAACATAAAAATATTATAATATAAATTTGTACAATATTCCATTTAGGTATTTAGTTACTTTATTATTCTGAATATAAATTCGTAATCATACTAGTTGTGTTAAGTGAAAGGACGAGATAAAATTCGGATAACTCTAATAAACACAACGCGGACACGATGTTGTATCTGTATCGACATCGACACTGGATTGGATTCTCTAAAGAGCGGTTCATTCACTGTTTCCGTTCAACTTAGAGAGTGGATGCGACGTAGCCGAGGCCGTAGTACGGCGGAGACAGCCGCTTGTCCTGGGGTCACCTGCGCGAAGTGCTGGAATCGTTCATATCGTACAGCAGTTGTGCGATCGTTCGTGATGATTCGACGTTGCTGAGCGCTACCCCTGCCAGATGTGGCTCGTAGTGCCTTAAGTACCTACAAATACAATGCACTTAGTGATATGTTATTAAATTATACCGAGTGTAGAAGTGAAATATATAACAGGAAGATACTCATAAGATGCAGTTTTTAATACCTATATTTTTTTTATATTTACACATACATACATACATACATACATAACATCACGCTATATCCCATTAAATGGGGTAGCACGAACCCGTCAACATTCTCATCCTGACACACGATACTCGATTCGACCACATTAACACTTCCTCCATACAAACTCTTTCTTTTCTCACAACCAAAATCCATCAACACACAACAAACATTCATCCATTCGCTAGTGTACACTGCGCTTGTTTCTGAAGATGGTCTCCACGCAATTGCAGGTAAACACTCGAAACATCTAACCAATACACTTTTGGTCTAATTTAATTAGCGAAGCAACAATCATATTAAAAAAATTGCATTGTATTTTCTATGTTACGTATTTCAATTCTACACCCGGTATACATACATCATGTTATTTTTAAAACTTTGAACATTTATTCATTGGATTCAATCCTGCCATTTTCGTTTCTTATCCCAACTTTTCATTCGACATACATTCTACATGACCAAATCATTTCATACAAATAAGTTCATCGTACCTTCTACTATTATTACTGTAGATGACTAGGTTCCGTAGTATCAGCGAAGCTGTTAATCTGATACTTTTTGTGACAGGTCCTTCGTTGTCATCCTGTAATCAGAATATTTTCGTTTTGTTTTAGTAGATTACTAAATAAATATTTTCATGAATAAATGTAAGTTAAAACATGCCAAGTTAAATCATGCTGCTAAATAGCAGAATACTTTAATTCGCAATAAACGTGTTTTAGCAAAACCACAAATTCTATATTTTGAAATCGAGCATTAAAATACATGACTTTTTTAAATCATACTTTTAATGCTGGATATGAACAATCATATAATCTACTCTCTACTGTCATCTAAGACTTGTATACTTACCAAACCAAGTTTAACAGTAAATAATAAAATATAATAAACTGAACTATATAAATCAAGGATTACGGACAATTATTAAGTAAAAGTCTTAAAAAAAATTATCTATACATAAAACAAATTAACATCAACAACTTAATAGGGACCGAGACTCTCCACCTTCAGATAACGTTCCCAGAATCTACCGGCGAATTTAATAAAAACAAATATCGAATCAAAAAATTACGTTCAATTATTTTGATGCGATATTTTTCATTTATACCACCGATAGTTTTCGGAAACATTAATCAGAGATGGAAAGACGGATCCTAAATAAAACAATTAATACATATTTTACTGTTATAAAATGCAAACGCCACAACCAACGAAACAAAATAAACATGCACTTGAACACAAGGTGGCGAGGATGAACAAGGAGCTTGTCTCACGTCTCACCTGCTCTGTGGGGTGCGCGCCAGGCCGAACAGGGACGGCGCCGGTGCCGGGCCGTACCTGGCTCTTCTGCTGATCATACAACCAAAAAATCCCGTCACCATAGTCAACAACCCAATACCAATGTGGTTTTACCAAAACACATTCCCATACTTCAATATCTACTTGAATCTCGAAACTAATAAGCTGTATAAGTTATTTAATTCACAATTAAGCTATTCTATCCCGTAATTTGAACTAAAAGAAATCTAAAAATCATGCAATATGTCTTTTTGCAAGAATCGGCTGACAAAAACGGAATGGAATTTGATTCTGAGTACAACTATTCGAATATAATTTTAGAGAAAAATACAAGTAATGTTTCTCGGTTCGGAGACGTAAATAAATATAAAGTTTATTTATCAAGATACATTCGGATTCTATTTTTTTCTTACCTCTTCGTTAAGATGAACTAAATTTATTGTTATTTCGACTAAACATATACTCCCGAGTGCGCTATTTATGTTTCCAAGTCGAGAAACATTATTTAATTTTTCTATCATATTATTATATCAGCCTATTCTCTATACGAAATGAGGATTTTACACATTTGGAATAAATAGTAAGTAAAGCGATGAGATCAATTCACTTGATCAAGAAACTAGTACACTATGAAGATGATTTTAGTGTGTTACCTGCAGCTCCTTGGGGTTAACAAACTCGAGTGCATGCCTCTTGATTGCATGTAGCGCTGCATCGGGAGCATAGCCTGGATGTGGAGGCGGAGGCGCTGGTGCCGCGATTTCCGTCTTGCCAGTCTGCGAAAGCTGACGGCGGCGCGTTGCTACTGCCTTCATGATATCTGGACTACAGTGACGGTCATGTAAATGTGTCAATAGTGAGAAACGTTTTCGCCGCATCGAGTCGCACCGGTCCCACAGACACTGCAATTCTTCTCCGGGAACGCTAGCTGAAGCAGCTACGTGGACCTCACATGCGTGCATATAGACCTCGTTCGCTGATTTGTATTTCTTTGTACTAACAAATACAAAAATAACATAATAGAACACCAATTTTTAAAAAATCTGCTGTGCCAACCAGTACTTTCCCAACAATAAGTTTAAATAAAGTCGGTTTAATTTACATACAATTAAAAAAAGAAATTATTGATGATCGGTGAAATGTAAAATTGTATATTTTTAAAAATTCTGCGCCCGAGCTTTAAATTTATATGAACTAGGTCTAATTTGAACAAATTTTGAAAAAAGAAAATCAATTGACAATCGCTTGAACATCATATTTGATAATTTTTTGTGTGAGACCTTTAATATCAAACTTCATGAAGATTTTAATTTTATATGTGATGTAATAAATTTCAGTTGTGTTCCGTGATTTATATAATGCAAATTACAAATCGATCAATGTTAATAGTCACTCTTTTGAAAGTTACGGAACATACTTGAAACGCGTCTTACTCTCATAATCTATAATTTTAATTATTTTTGTTCTACGCATGTTTTACTAGAATTACAATTTTGAACTACTTCCAGTAAATTCACCTATAATTTCGAAAAATGTTTGAAGCAAAAATTATTTTAGTTATTACGTATTTTGTGATAAAAACTATCGTATAGTTTATTAACGAATTTAACTTCAGTTTTTGACTTAAAAGGTTAAATATATTTTCAATTCAAAATTTCATCGCATTCTTAATTATCCTGAATAACATACCTACAGGCTTTTTTGAGATTATGTGTTTTTTGCTTCAGTAGTATCTAACGAGATAAGAAAAAAACGACTATCTCAATGCTTTCCCTATTATATAGGTCGGAAAAATAAAATATGAGAAAATATTTTACCTAGTACACCCTCTCCATTCGCAGATATACGGATTGCTGTAGTCTCTGATGATAACAGGCGGTGGTAGAGGCTGTGGCGAGGGCGATGTTGCCGGTCTCACCATTTCACTCGTACCAGCAATAGGTGTTTGAGGTCGAGAGTTCCGGTCCTTCGGTGCGATAGTCGCCGGCGTTGTCTTACTCGGTGAACCCATCGTCATAACAGTCGATGTGTTCTGAGTTATCACAGTTGCCTGGTTGGACTTTATATTAGAGTTGCAGGTTGATGTGTTTGACACTAGTGCAGGTGGAATGTTGTTTGTTACTGTTGATGATTGTAAGATTGGTCGCTGCACCTAACATAAACACTTTTGTCAGCGTTAAGAAATAATAATATTTCTGCAAGAGTTGGATCGCAGCAAGACTACAATGGTGTAATATGATGAATGTTAAAAATTTATTTAAAGTATCACTATTCAGAGATTTATGAATTTATTTAATTTCTAATAAAATTATAAATATATTATTTGTCAAATGAATAGAAATAAAAAATTATAATCCGAAGTTGTAAAACTGTAATTTCTTAGATAATTTATAGAGTTCTTAAATACTTAACCAAAATATTTATATTGACTTAGCAACTAAGAAATAAATGCATGATCAATCAATATTTCATTAACACGTTCATTCGGTGAATATTTTTCGGAATTTTCTGTAACACATTTCAAGTTTTATTTCATTTCACATTATCTAACTGCGCGAAATTATACTTTGTATGCGGGAAAGATTTGTCAAAGGACTAAAGGTACCTCTAATCGCATATCATATTATCTTCATATTGAACGCTAAAAGCTGTTTTTTTTGTACGTTCATGACTAGAAGCAAACTAGTATAAAATAATGCAAGAAATAGTAAGCGAAATACCTAGAACTAAATGTCAATAATCTAACAGAGCTTTAAAAAAAATATATATATATGCGGTGAGGGTCTAAATGAGCCCAATAAAATTATACAAAAATTTAAATAATATAAAGTCTACCGTTTAATAATAACAAAATTATACAAAAATTTAAAGAAATTTTTCCAATGAGGGTCGATTAGACTCCTTAACGCAGTGACATATCACTCATTTATAAAAAGTAAAAACGAAACAAAACGGCAAACTGAAATAAATAAAATGTAGGTTAAACAATCTTACCTGTGTGACAACTACTTGTTGCCCCTGCGGAGTGACGACAACTTTCTGGTGATGAGTGGCCTGGTTGGAAACAGGCTGCGTCTGCGGCTGCAAGATGATAATCGTCTTCGTTGGCGTGCCCTGCTGCTGTGGCGTCTGCGCCACCAGCACGGTTTGCGGCGTTCCCTGGACAAGTGCTGTTTGCGGTTGCGCTGTTACAACATAGTGCGTCTGGCCTTGGCCACCGCTGCCTGCCGCCGTCGGCATTCCTTGCAACACGTATTGGCCTTGCATTTGCTGAAGCTGCGAGCCCACCAAGTGGATTGGAGTTCCTCCGGGCTGGGATAAGACAACGGGTGTACGCTGTTGTATAGAGCTAGTCATCGTGGTTCCGCTTGATGATTGAACCAGTACAGGCATTGCTTGATGACCACTTGCCGTTTTAATTGTTGTTGCTCCGGTTGGATTTTGTTGTAAGGTTATTTGACCACCAGCTGTAAATAGCATTTGTTGACCACCCGTCTGAATTTGACCTGAAATTTACATAAATTATAATGAATCATTTAAGAAAGTAAATATACCGTCAGGATTAACACTTTCAAATTTTGGGAGTGGCATCAATTGTCAGTTACGGAAGTCACATAAATTCAAATTAGATCAACAATCTAAATAATAAAAATAACTCGATGCTTTTTATCAAAATCTGAATCATGTCAGTCTGAAATATAAACAATTTAAAATAAAAAATAAATCCTTATTGTATAATTTGCTATACTTTATTACAATGAATTTAATATTTATAGGACGTTTTGGATCAAGTTTATGTCCATTTTCAAATAAAAATGGAAGTGTTTCCACTTAAATGTTTAATTTAGGTAACTAAGAATTTTTTTGACAATTTTAAATACAAATATGTAATAATTTTTTCTATAATTACTTTCGACTTTCGATATTGCATGTTTTTGTTATTTTTGCTAGATAAAAGAATAAACTTGTCGGCTTAATTGAATTCAAAATTAGAAAATATATATGGCACTAACCTTGACTGACAATAATTTGCCTCGGTGTGGTGACAATAAGCTGTTGATCAGCTTGCTGCCCAACTGTAATAATCTGCTGCATAGGAGCCCCCTGCATAACTTGAACTTGTTGCTGAGTCTGAACGTGAGTTTGTTGAACTGTCGAAACATTTGGTTGAACAGAAACTTCATCAACTACAACCGGCACCGATGGTATTGCTGGCGGATCTTGTTGCATCAATAGTTCTTCATCTTCGTCTTCAAGAACATCAGCAGCTAGAGATGCGTACAAATTTGCAGCTGTTGCAGACACGTTTCCATTTCCATCATCTCCATTTGAATCTAGAGATTCAGGTTTTGGCGAATCCACACCGTTTAAGTTATTCGCAACAATTACCGAAGGACTCACATTTCGTTTTTTCGTATCAACTTCAGAAATATCTTCTTCGGCAGATCGTTTGACTCCAGTTTTTAAATCGTTTTGTGACTGCCCATCACTATTACACACACTAATCACATCTTGTGTTCTTATGTCACTATTTTCAGAAGACACGATAACCGACACTTCATTATTAGTTTCAACGATTGAATTATTCGCATTGTCATTATTAAGTATTTTATTGATATGATTATCCACAAGTTCTAAACCTTTATCACCAATTCGTAGTTCTTTACACACAACACCATTTAAAATTGGAGGGTCCTTTTCGACCTTTTTCTCTAGTAAATCAGCTAACATTAACGGCTTATTTATTTTCGTGTTACGAATTGAGTCTTTTGAATTACTGTCGTCATTACAAGGTGCATCAATATCAATAGAATGCGGTATTCCATTCAACAAGATGCCTTCGAAACTGGTTAATGAATTCTCTCCATCTTCTGTGGATGATACTGATGAAACAGCAACATTGCTGCTGCTGATGCCAGTGCTTGAAGCTACTGAGTTATTTCCCGTAGAATCCGAATCTTCGATGTCCATCCTGGGCGTTTTGGCCCTGGAGTTGGTGCAACCACTGAGTGGTGCCAAAGGAGGCGGAGGTGGTTGCGGTGGTTCTCGGCGGCCCCGGAACGCAGAATTTGCACCGATGCCACTGATTACCGCTGCAGGAGGTGGTTGGTAATGGTTCTCAGATACACCGGTGGTATAGTTTTTATCTTGGCTTTGTGAAGTTGATGATACATTATCTGCACCACCGCTGGATTCTGCCTCAGCTACTCGGATACCGTTCATGCGTAAAAGTTTTGATTTTGGTTCGATTTTTGGCTGTGGTTTTGGCAGAACTTTTTTGTTCACTGCTGTGAATGTTTGGAGGCCTGTGGATTGTGTTTGTTGGTTCTGTTGGGCTGCAAGTAATCGCTGTTGTTGCTGGCGCTGGGCCACCTAATTTTACGTAATTGTGTAAATATAATTGTACAATAAAGTTTTCTCAAATTTAACTATCATTACTTTTTTCAATCTGGTTAGTGTAAAACTGTAAAACAACATCACGGCATAACAAGTTAGTGGCACACATAATTAGACAACTCAAAATCGTGCCAATTAGTTTATTTGTTATTGTTTTTTATTGATTACTCTACGTTAATTGATAAAAATTAAATGCACACGTTTTAAATAATGAATACATACCGTCGACTTTATATTTAGAATAAAAACAAAGTAAATACTTCTGAAATGAAAGGGTTCGCAAATTGTGTGTTAGTATCGTGTTAAAGTGAGTTGCGATGGTTACCTGCAAGCCGCTGTCCTGAGCACCCGCGGGGGTTGCGGCCGTCGGGCTCCTCATGCTGGGTGCAGCGTGCGTGGGTAACATGCACTCGTTTACCTTTGTGGCGAGCAGGCTTTTGATGAGCGAAGTACTACTCTGACCTGCAACACCCGTTGTACTCGACGCCGACCCCGCCATTAGATTAACCGCACTGGTTGTTGTATCCTTGCCGGTAGAATTCTGCACGTTGCTTCCTAGTAACGCTTGGCTCAAGTGTGGATGTGCCAAAACCTAACAAAATAAATATTATGATATTTCATGCTTTTTAGACCCTATGGGTCTATTTATAAAACTTACCTGACTCTTGACATCAACTTTAGTAGGAGACTCTCTAGGTTTAGGAGGAGCACTCAATTGCGCTTTGAGAATCGGTGAAGCTGGTGACGGAATAGCGTGATTGTCAACAACGTTAGCACTATTTGCTGATTGATCTGTTGTGAGCAACGGAGTGATGATAGGCTGAGCAATTGCGTTTGTCATCTTACGTCGTTGAACTGCCGCCGCCATTTTGCTATGATGGACAGTGTGCTGCAGCGCAGCTGAAGGGAGTGTTATGATCAGTGGTACTATTCGAGGTCGGATGCCCTCATAGTATAGTAAATTTGATGGCGGATCAATATTCTTCATTGGGTTTGGACCAACTGTACCACCGAAGACAGATCTGCAAGTATGCAATATAAAAAACTATAGTCTACAGATTATAAATTAAAGAACAGATAGGTAATGTGTCTGTCTCACTAGGATGGCGTAAGAAGAATGGACCAGTTTTTTTTAGAGGAATTATGAATGTAGATAAGTGCTAAGATATATTGTTAGTCTGCATACATCTACAATTTATAATGAATTCTAAATCATTTGGAAGTAGTCATCTCTCAATTTCTCGCTTGTATGATCAGTTTTATTTACGGAATTACAACTGTATGTTTACATTTTTATAAATATAACATAAAGTAACTAACCTGACACATCGTGGGAAATGTAACGGCGCTATGACACCTCTCCGTCCAATCTTCCCACAGGAGTTTAAGTACTGTTTGTAGAGCTCTTGCTGCTCGATGCGGCCATGGCCACAAGGCTCATACGTCGCCCGTAACCACGCAAGAGCAAATTGCTCGTTCTCCTGGATAGCCTGCTGATGTGCGTGCTGTTGTTGGATCAACAGCTGCGGTGTAACTGAGCCTGACCCCGCACTTGTCTGCTGCGGTTGCTGTTGCACTGGTGTGACTTGGGCCTGTTCACATTCAAAAAAGTGTTACAATTTGAAATTTTCAATTAAAAGCAAGGGATATTAATTATACACCGAGAGAGAAATTACTTGCTGTAGGTTTATCTATATTATTAAAATTTTGTTCAATTATTTTGGATAGGTGGCTTAGTGGTGTCGAATAGGTCTGTAGATTTGAGAACTCAGGTTCGATTCCCACAGCCGACAAACAATTTTCACCAAATTAAATCTATCCCTGTTGGTCCCCCTCCACTAACATCTTTGGAGGCCGTGATTTGACGGCTGGTAACCGCACTTCACGCGAAGAAATATATCACTCACCGAGATCTGCTGCGGCAAAGTGCCACACCCAGTAATGGGTAAAAGGCGTGATGATATATTTATTTTTATTTATTTATTGGTAATTGCAGTTCGCAGTAATAATTATAAGCGTTGAAATAAATTGTCACTCTAGAATCTTTTCAATGTATGTGCAAACTTAAAATCTATATTGTTAATATCAACATAATATTGTAATTACTATTTTATTATAATCAAATATTACTGTAATCAACAAATAAATGTTATAGAAAATTGTGTAAATAAAAACTGATATAACTGTAAAAAAAGTAATAAGTGTGGCTTACTGGTGACGCAGGTGCCTTTGGCGAAGCTGCCACAATATTTCTTGGCACGGTTGTTTGTATAGTCCTCACCGGCGTAGCATGTTGAACTGGTGTACTAGACGACACGACTCCCTGAGACGACTGTATCGTCTGCTGCGGTGTCTGTGGCACCGTCGTTTGAACTTGGGGCGCATTAATCACTCCGGGCACAGTCTCCACTAGCTTCATACCGATACAAGCTTTGGGGCCGTAGCTTTTACCCTCCACCGTCACCAGCGAAACTAGCGTGTCAATGATGCCATGGACTTCGACGATGAAATTACAGGCACGCTCACCAAGAGAAGATAATGCATATAAACATTCCAAAGTGTAGATCAGTAACATGACATCGTGAAGAGTGAGGAAGGAGCACACTTGAACGTAAGCACGGCGTTCTAGCGATCGAGACATGAAGTCTTCGTTCGCTTCTCGCTGACTCAGCTTGTTCAGGATTTCTAAGCACGCTATAATCATGACCCTATCCTGACTGTGGAGTCCATTTGTTACAAAGTTTATCAAACATTCTGTTATTCGTTCATTTTGATCTTTTAACGATAATTCGCCAGCAATATTGCTTAACATGTCTAAACCTAGCTGATGAATAGAATTCCATTTCGAACTAACGCACAATAGTAAAAATCTTAAAAATGTCCGATTGCTTGCTAACACTGGGATGTTATCGTCTGTAAAGCTTAAGTTCCGTAATATGTGAGCGATCTGTAATACTCTTTGCCCAACATAGTCTTGTGTTCCTAGCGTGCGACCCGTACAAAATAGTTCCCTATCAGAGGATTCTATTTTTAATTTAAACCCTTTGCCTTTGGTTGCTGTTTGTTCACTTGCAAATAAGTCACAATCACTGTCCGAATCACTTAACACTATTCTGTCATTAGTTTTTTGTTTTTCACTTTCACTAGCACTTTTTTGTGTTTGAGATTCTTCTGCTTTCCCAGTATTATCTTCAGTCCTTACTTCACTAGTGGCGTCTAATTTTATTTCTTCTTTATTGGACTTTAGTTGTGGTTTGTGTTTGGCCCGCCATTTGTACGGTGGAGATGGAGACGTTTTACTAGGTTTGTTGTCGGTGGATTTTTTCTTCTCTACAATAAAGTTATTTTCGTTTGCCAGGTCAAGAACATCACCGGTTTCCAAAATATCGTACCAGAAGTGATTAAGGGAATGCTTTCTTATTTTAGAATATACTTCTGTGAAAACTTGTCGTAATGAACCTGAAATAATATGGAACATATAAGTATTAAATACAATAATTTAATGCGCTTAAATATAATTATATTCGTATATTATTTCAAGTTATATTCATTAATCATTACCTTACCTTTCATAAGCATAAAGTATATAAATGACATTGATCTAAATTGTAAATATAACAATTTAGAGAAAGCGTATTTATATTGCAAGAAAAACGATACTTTCTTAAGAATTCAATAACGTCTTAAAGTTTCAGCTATTAATAATAAATTAAACTAACTCTCTTTATAAAGGCATTTGGAGCACATAAGTACCTACTTCTATTTTTTTTAAATAATATGTGTCAGTTATACAAAGAAAAATAAAGTAATATTTATTTTTAAGATCATGAAAATTATACACATAATCTATATTTAAATTAAAAATAAAACTAATTTATATAAAATATGAAGTTGATTGTTACTTAGATATTTCTAATTGATACAGAATTTTGTTTTCACTTTCCTGAAACTTTGAATTTTCTTGTGAAATGACAAATCTTTTAAAATTACATCAAAATATATGTTTTCTAATAAACATAAAAATAAAATCCATCACCACAATTTTAAGAACAATTCGTAACCCAATCAAACAGAATAACAAATAGGTGGATTGTATAAGTTAGATTGAATCAATTCGATTGTTGATTGATTATACTCACCATGATCGAAGACGCCGGTGTGCGCGAGCAGATAGTCGACGAGGCGAGGACAGCGGTCAAGCCGAAGCGTGTGTTTGCCCTCATTGCACAGCAGAGTGCATACATTCACGGCGAAGTCCTGCTCGTTCGGCAACGGCGAGATCAACGACAGAGCCAGCCGTTCATAATCCGACGCCTTATACAGCGTCGTAGACAGTCCATTGTACGACCGAGTCGAGTCTGCAACAAACGCAAATGGTAAAATAGTCATTTAAAAGACATATTCAGCAATATTAAAATATTAAATAATATCAAGCTAACAGATCTGCTCATCATCGCAATAATCCTAAGATCAAGGCTACAATAGAACTTGTTTCATAACCAATTCGTTCTGGTGCAATTAGAATCTCAATCTATTCTACGATCTTTGACTATTACGAACCAAAGCGCCATCAGAGGGATTCAGAAACTAGTATTAACTAAACATCGAAAATAATTTCATAATAATAGATATAAGCATATTTTCTCATATTATTGTAATATTTTAATTTTTTTTTTAATTCAACAAGAACAATTATAGATATTTTGCCAGAACAGTGTTCCAGACAGTTCCGGATTTACCCCGGAAGTCCCTTGCACTGGCAATCATTTCCATTTGTGGAACGTAGTAAATAAAATATAACATCAACAATACAAAATTTTAAAATTTTTTAAATATTTGGTTACTTTCGAGATCACAAATTTTCCGCTGTAGAACTTGTACTCTTTTCATTTGCAGCTTTTATCTTTTAACATATTTTTGGATTAGATGTTTTTAAAGGATTTTTCAATAAATTTATTTTTTAATTTAATTTAATTATAAAACATCTTTTAAATAATTCAGAAACATTTGATAGTGAAAAACCTATGTTTCCAAAAGTTGTTAAGATTTCTTGAACATCCTTTTATATCCAAGCACATTAATTATAAACGATGCCAAATATTTCAACCTTAAATACGCGAAAAGAATATGATCCAGTATTTCAAAATTTCAATATGATTATGCTTAAATGAAAATTAATTCATGTTCGATATTGTAGACGACAAATAAATTTACTCCCAAAGTATATAAAATTGATTTCTTGAAATGACAATTGAATGGAATCCTCCACTGTTGTTATTGTATTTTTAATAAGACTTCATCCAAATTGAAAACAATGTATAGTTCTAGAAAGTCTTAACTGATACTTATTTATTAATCCTTAATGATTTTTTAAAAAAATTTGTGACGTCGGTCTTATAAAAATGTGAATCTCAAACATGGGAGTTCACATATAATTAAAATATAAATAAAAATATAAAATGATGTTTAACTAACTTTCCTGGCAAATAATTAAAAATATGCATTGGTATTAGTTATTTCAGAAAGAAAAAATACATCAACTGTAAGATTATCTTAAGTTAAATATTTTATTACTACTGTAATGATTTTCTGATCTACATATTATCCGACGCCTTGTACTTTTGCTCTAAAATGTACAGGAGAGCCAATTTCCGCACATTTTTAAAATCCTATGTTAAATTCCTGTTCCGCCTTTCTGTGTACACCCTGTATGTATATGTATATGAATATATATAAAATATTTATTTCAAATTGTTTATCAATCCTGTATATAACGACGTAAACATAAGAAAAACCTCAAAATTAGTTTAGTTTAGTTTATTTATTGTCTATAACAGTAGTAACTGATAGTTAGACGAAGACAGAAAACATGAATAGTAAGAAAGAATTCTGAATAGATTATAAGTGCGAGAGAGTTGATTAAATAAAGATCTTAATGCTGACATCAGACCTAATTGCATTAAAAACTAAAATATCTTAAAAACCAGTAACATTTTTGAAACTTTGATTGTCTCTAGTACGATGTTTTTTGGGTCTAGTCTCAATATAAATGACAAATTTACTAATTTGTGAAAATAGTGAAGGACCCCATTATCTATCAATCATATTATTACTAAATTGAGTTAGCACTAATAGTCTTAGGTCTTCAGAGTTGAACTAATGCTCATTGCAGGAAGTTTGTCGCTGTAAGAAACTAAAAAAAATAAAAATTCGAGAAAATTATCTTTATAATAACATCTGTCATGAAATGCAACGAACAATTTATCGTATGACAAATTGAAATGTTTTTATTCACTTGAAAGATCTTGTTTACTTTCTAAGATTATAACAAGGACATGTTCAAATCATTGATTATTAAATCAATCTCATATTTAGAACTTGAAATAAAAAAGGAGAATTTATACTTTTATTCTAAACATCTTTCTGCTAAAATAATTTAGGAACGATGACAGTGGAAAATGTACAATGTCAAATAATCAAGATAATTTGTTATACCTACGAGTACTGTGAGTAGGTACTTTATTTAATGCAATATAAATTTCATACAGATAAATAAAATAAAAATATATCATCACATCTTTCACCCATTACTGGGTGTGGCACTCTGCCGAAGCAGATCTCGGTAAGTCAAATCACGGCCCCCTAAGTTGTTCGTGGTAGGGGAGCCACAGGGGTAGTTTTAATGTGGTGAAAATTGTTTGTCGGCTGTGGGAATCGAACCCGGGTTCTCAAATCCACAGGCCGACTCGATACCACTGAGTCATCTACCCCATAGGTTGCAGATCAGAGTTAAAAACATTAGAAGCAGTCAACCGTTTTTTCTCCCAGTACTTTAGCTACTTCAGATTACTGGGACAATAAATAATATATATATATATAGCAGATTTCGGTAAGTGATATATTTTTTCGCGTGAAATGCGATTACCAGCCGTCAAATCAATTGTTTGTATATTTATTTAATTACCCTCAATAATTTACTAAACAAATGTACTTATAAAATAATGAGTCTATTTTAAACAAAAAAGTACAGTTTGTGAATTAATAATAAATTTCAGTCATTTGCATTTGAATATAATTAATACAATACTTGGAACTTGGTCCGGAAAATAGTGAAAAACTCGAACTACAGTAGATTTGGTAATTAAAAATGGTATAATTAATCAGACGAGTTTTGTAATTATTTGATGGTCAAACTAATTATGATCGTTCTTCATTACGCGTCTATAATTACTCATCGGGAATAGGCTTTCTGTAAATGTGCGTATCGTGTTGAAAATGATTAATCAAAATGACATTTATTATTTACAATCAAAATTATTTGAAATATAAACAGAATATTTTCTCAAACAAAGATAAATACACCAAAACTAAGTTATACGTTTCCCCCATCAAACCGCAATTTAAACTTGATATGTTCGTGAAAAATGCTTCAAACAAAAGTAATACAGAATAAAACTATTTTTCTAAATATTTGTAATTTTATTTTGGTTAATTGTTGAAAAATAATCCATAATAGTTATTTTTACAATTAATTGGGAAGAAATTGCTGCGTAAAAATTATTTTCCTTGAATTATTCTATAAAAGGAAACAAAATTAATCAATTATTTTTTACTGTAAATAATTATTTTCCAGATATATACAAATTAATGGATTTTTAAGGATTTTAAGTCAAGTTTTTCAATTCCAGATAGTTTTCAAAATTTCCAAGAATTCCGGGTTAAAATAAAATAAGACTCATAATGTTAGTTGAATCTATAGTTAACTAGGTAATACTCTTTCTGAGAAATTTGACCTGAAAATCTAACGCCACATTCTTATTAGAGGAAATATTTCTCATTCGCGATGATCCTGGAGTATTCTGGCACGAGAATGACGTGCTGTATGTGAAAAGTTAAATATATCCGTTCCACACAGCTCAAGGGGAAAGAGACGTATACTATGCTTATTATAAACACGCAAAACCTTGGATATGGCAGCACATGTCCCAAGTCTCGCGCATCAGTTCTCCTTGCATATTGCGTGACTCATCATTCGCCCATCATTCACGACTCAAAGACTTGATTTTCAGTGCAGAGCCAGGCACAATTTATTGTTTACTGTGTCATTTTCTCGTCATACGGGAAGTATCAAGTTTATGTACGGTAATATCGGCTTATATTATTTATTATTCGATTAGATGCATATTTCAGAAATTATTGTAGTATACAGAGTGTTTCTCAGCGTATGGCACTTATTTTAACCCCATATAGTGCTCAACGTTTTGATTATGAAACAGAAAGAATTTTTAGTATCACTGGTTTTAGTGTTATTTCTAATATATTAATAATTAAATACACTACTATGATCTTATCTGATGTAGTATAATGAATAAATGGACTATTGAAGTGTTTGTAATTATAAATAATTAATAATATATTAACAACAAAGACAAAATTAATTGTCATCCATGCACTTGGTGAAACTAGGTTTAATAAAAAATATTAAATAAAACACTTGGCAGTTCTTCGTCACCAGCTTCTTCACGTGAACTTTGTTCTAGGTGAAGAAGTGAGTTATACCATACTGATGACCTCTAATAAGAGCGAAACGCGTCTATGGTTACTAACTGTGCTGGCCGGCCTCTGACGATGCCCTCATAAGGTGACTCGGAGGCTGAATTTTGTGAGACTTTGCCAAGTGTTTTATTTAATATTTTTTTAATAATATATTACAAATATTTACGTAAAGTGTAATTAATTTTGAAAAAAACAAATTCTTTTTGTTTCATAATCAGTACGTTCAATTAAAATAAGTGCTGTAAGTTATGAAATACCCTGTATATATAATATATTGTATATTATACGATGACAGTAAGGTGATGTGGTTAGCGTTACTGCATTCGAATCTCACTCAATCTACAAAAATATATGAACTACCCACACTGCGACTCGGTGAATTCGGACCCTGTTGGGATTAAAAAATAAATAAATATACTAGAGCCATATGACTTGACTCAGTAGCCTCGAGATACCAGGATGACGAATTACCTATTTACTTATTTATTACTCTGCAAAACGAAAAACATAATCCCAATCACAGTACAGGGGGGGCTACAATAATCTGATTCAAACAAACTGTATTGAAGTCAGCGAGGTTTGAACGTGCGAAATGAGAACTCTTGCTTGGTAGACGCAAGTTGTATCTACTACACTATTTAATTTTCATCACGCCTTTACCCATTACAGGGTGTGGCAATCTGCCGTAACAGATCTTGATAGATCATTTATTTTTACGCGAAACATGCGACTACCAGTCGGCAAATCATGCCCCCCTGAAGATGTAAGTGGAAGAACCACATGAGTAATTTGTGGGAATCGAACTTGGCTTTTCAAATCCGTATTATGTATCTAATACTGGTACAAAAATAAAATTCATAAATTTTCTGGAATTTTGTATTTCTATATCACAACAAAATTACTTATGAACTGTAAATAATGTCATATTTGACGAACCGTAGGATCCAAAATATTAAAAAAAAACACTGGTGGAAAGGGAAACCAAACTTGCTATAGTCTGTACAAAATCGTTACCTTGTAACTATTATTTTTTAGTCAATGCCAAATTTATGAAAAGAATAATACGAACAACAAAATAAGAGCAAAATACAAAATGAACAGACATTTCACATCGAACGGAATACTAAGTTTAAATTGTATCATTAGAAGTCATAAGAAAAAAGTTAGCAAACTATCAACGAAGGTTTTCTAAAGTTGTTATATCTAGAATTCCATTTTTAATTAGCATGTGTGAAACAATTTATCCGCGGTTGAAGCGGCTGCGACAGTGGTGACGTACGGTCGACGTGCGGCTGCGGTGGCGGCTTGAAATAGCGCCGCTACGCTCCGCTATCGATTGCGCACAAAAGTCGGGCGCCGGCTGCGCTGTCGGCCGCCAGCTCCGAGCGCCACTTGGCCGTCGCCACCGCCCTCTGAAAGTAAACACGATGCGTGCGACAACAATGCGCTTCCGAGTATCACTTACTTCCTGGAATGCTGTCATGCTAATTGCTTGTTTAATTCATATTTTATAGCTTATTTTTCTGATAGTGACATGCATCTTTTT
Source organism: Pterostichus niger (assembly GCA_947425015.1). Classification (NCBI taxonomy): domain Eukaryota; kingdom Metazoa; phylum Arthropoda; class Insecta; order Coleoptera; family Carabidae; genus Pterostichus; species Pterostichus niger. The sequence goes on from OX380335.1 coordinate 3,223,538, forward strand.
ACAGAAGTTATTTCGTATTTAAATCGTTAAAACTTACGTCAAGCTTTTAATAAAAATACGAGAAATGTTGAACAATACACTTTATTTTTATATTAGTTCACTACTAGAATCGCAAAAACAAACTGTTACTTATAAAAATAATGACATAAGATAAATGCGGAATTACAGAAGCTATATATTATTTAAAAAATTACTTCCAAAATAATGGCAGTTTATTTTAGGTAATGCGTACTCACTCGAGTAGATTTTTTTTTCTGCTACACAATTCATATAAAAATATTGAAATATATAAATATTTAAAATATAACAGGCAATAGTAACTCGTGGATAACACCGAGATATAACTTGAGTCTCAAGCAGGCCTGCAATCCAAATCGGATTTTGAATCGAAGCCGGCTCTTTTTCTTGAACCGCACCGTTCACGTCAAACTGGTAAATTGTACCAAACCGAACATCCGAACCGGTTCTAACAGAAATTGCTAAATATTTACAGAATGTAGGTACGTAGAAATATGTAACTGTAAATTTAAACTGCAAAATCGGTCTAACCGAACCTATCTTGTAAATGTAATTACTTTAAACCAGGGTTCGAAGATATATATCGATCGATATATATCATGATATTTATTTTGATATATATCATCATATTTTTGCAATGATATATATCAATTATATAAAAATATCAAATAGTTTTTGAGATATAGCCTCCGGAAAAGTGAAATTTTTCGAATTTTTCAGTTTTTCTACTTTTCCGAGGCTGTATCTCAAAAACTAAATGTGATATGAAAACGCGCTCAACGGCATTAATTTTCTCGTGCTTCAGTTAACTTATAAACATAGTTTCAGCGATTTTTATTTTTTTTCAATTTTCCGCCAAAAAATCGCAAATAGCGGTTTTTTAACATTTTCTCGAAAACCAGAAGTCATATGCATTTGAAGATTGCACCACTGTATTCAGTGGGTCAAAATACATATGTATGTAAATTTTCGTTTTAATAATCCTACGATTAAGGATTTTTGGAAAAATTGAATTAAAATCTGAAAAAACCAAAGGGGTACCCCTTAGGAAATAATTAAAAATATTAAATTGCATAAAATTGTATGAAAATTTGCTTATAAGTCAATTCGGACACGGGGAATTCAACCCCGTTGAGCGCATTTCCATATCTTGTTTAGTTTTTGAGATATAGCCTCCGGAAAAGTGAAATTTTTCAGTTTTTCTAAATGTGTACAAAAACTAAAATTAAAAAATAAATATCCAAAAAGTGATATTTATCTGATATATATCCTATATATCAGATATTTTGATATTTATTATAAATATCATGATATTTACGAACCCTGCTTTAAACCGAAATTAAAACTGAACCGAAGAAGTATGATGAACCGCGGCCGAAATCGAACCGATGTTTTTCAGCAAATTATAACCCTTGCATCAAGTTTTGAAATTCCAATAAAGTTCTCATATAAATTTCTTTCTATTATACTAGAATGTTAACTTTTTCATTATTTAATCTCTTTATACGATTAAAAACATTCATATACATTTTTTATCAATTTGGTAAAATATTTTTGTTTTGTTTTGTTTTCTTTCATAAAACAATGCTTTTACAAAATTCATAATATTTGCTACATAAAACATGGTTATAACAACAAACTATATACAATATAAACCAATAGAAACGAACAAATACAAAGTGAAATAAATTATAAAATGGAAATTTTCCAATAACAAACATAAATATAAATTTAATACACGTGAGACGTGAAAGTATGTGTTATTCCGTAAATAACTCCGGATATGAACAGTGTTTGTTACCTGCTATATTATGCTGATGGTAGTTGTAACTGAGTGGTACAGAATGCAAAGCGCGAGCCGACCAGCGTTTGTGACGACTTTCCTCGTCGTCGTCGCTGCCACGGTCTGCTTCCTCCCCCAGGAAGTGCACCTTCTCGTACCGATCCAAGTATCTGCAACAACAACAATACGTCAACCATGATATTATTAATACTAGTTGACACAATGTTTCGCAAGACAAGACAAAATAAATTCTTCATCATGCATTTTGTTTTTCTTCCTTTTCTGTACCTAAACTGTCTTGTATAAAATAAAGATGTTTTTTTCATAGTCGACTAGTTTCAAAATATAAAACTCCGGGAAATTTAAATATTTCAAGGAACATGTTAATCATTTTCGACAGTTTTATAGCAAAATGTTTTTTGTTCACTACTCTGTTATCCGTGCGACTTAAAATAATAATAAAGCACAAGAAATATATTTAAGTATGTTATTTTCAGATTTTATCTGGAAAGAATTTATAAGTTATTGCTTATTACGTCTAAAAACGTATTATAAAGTTCACTAGATAATTAAATATATACAAAAATAATCAAATACAAAATTCAGAAATAAAGTACCTACTTGCAAAAACTTTATTAGATTTTAATAAAACATTTAAACAAACAAAACAATGGCTTCGACCATGTTCTGAACGTAATGAAGATAATTTTAAAGTTAAATTATTTTTTTTATGACAGAAAAATTCGGATGACGCCTGGATTCGAACCAGGGACCCTCCGCTTGCCGGGCAGAGATGCTAATCGCTACACCACGTCACCTGTGTCCGACATATGGCATCAACCGAATTTTTCTGTCATAAAAAATTTAACTTTAAAACAATGGTTTCTGTGGTAAAATTTTGAATATCCAAATATCGATATTTGTGAATAATGCTTCTATTAATTTTATGAAAATAATTGATCACAAAATTTTATTTTGTTTAACCATTGTGCTTTCTGTATTGTTACAGATTTCCAACATGTCAAAGGGGCTTTTGTCGAAAATGAAAACCAAATGAATATTTGGGAAAATGCAGAGACCGAGAAGTTAACGTTATTTCAAATGACATATATTTGAGATTTATTGTATTTAAATACATAAGTTTTCTATTTTCGTTAATTTTGAAATCTTTCTACCAAACATCGATGGTCAATCATATTTCCAAAGTAATGAGGAGATCCTAAAGCCATGTCTCTTCTTTTATCGAAATATATATCCTAGTGCCTTGCGTCACTGTCACTTATATAAATGGTGAGAGACTAGAAAAAGATGAGCATATTAGAAAATTTTTATTTGTTTTATTCTTAAAAATAACCTCAAATTATATCATGTATGTTAAGACGTTCCTACGTCACGAGTAATGCATAACTGAATTCAAGTACAAAATGAAATATAATCATATCTAGTTATTATTATGAAACAACATCATATTTAATTTACTTATTTTATACTATGTTTTTTCATCTATGGTTACAGACCAGAATATAAATTATGCAAATTTTGTGTATCCGTATTAGTTGTTTTATGTGTTGTTTAAAAAGTTAGTCTTTCTATCTCCCCAAGAAGTTCCCGGTATGACCTAGATGCGTTATTTTTTCATTGAACCTGTCGATAAATAATAGTAACTTTATCCAAAGTAGAAAAGATTAGACACTTTTAATTAACAATTGACAGGTGGTTTTATCTTTTTGTTTGACTTACGCATACTACTTTTTATTGATTATTACATGAAAGCTCAAATTTTCTTTTAAATTGCCCAGTTTTAATGAGGTAGGTGGCTCAGTGGTATCGAACCGGACTGTGGATCTTGAGTACCCTGGTTCGATACCCACAGCCGACAAATCATTTTCACCAATTTAAAATCTACCTCTGTGGCTTCCCCTCCATTAACATGTTTGGGTGCCGTGATTGGACGACTGGTAACCGCACTTCACGCGAATAAATATATCATTTACCGAGGTCTGCTACTGCAGAGTGCCACACCCAATAATGGGTAAAAGGCGTGATGATATATTTAGTTTTCGTGGGAAACGTTGAAGTAGTATACAGGGTGTTTCAGGACTAGTGTAACAAACTTTAACAGCTTATTCCAGAGGTCAATTTGGGGCAAAAAATGTCATATAAACATAGGTCCTATTCCTTCTAGTTACCAAAATACAAGAGGTTGAAGTTCTATAAATAACACGAAATTTTCAAATTTTTGTAATCAAGATACTTTCGGAAAACAAAAATGCGCGCAAATAAGGGATGGGAAAGTTGGCTTCTATTTGGATATCTGTCTTGGTATTCTCTGGACGCATAATGGGCATTACCATTACATAATCCATAAATAAAAATCATATCTGAATATTCAGCAATTCTAAACCATCCATTATGAAACAATAATACAATCAAAAGTACAACAATTTTTAATTCAGACAAATAAGGTATGACTTTTCAATAAAATTCTTGTTTTCCGAAAGTATCTTGATTAAAAAAATTTGTAAATGTCGTGTTATTTATAGAACTTCAACCTCTTGTATTTTGGTAACTAGAAGGAATAGGACCTATGTTTATATGACATTTTTTGCTCAAAATAACCTCTGGAATAAGCTGTTAAAGTTTGTTACACTAGTCCTGAAACACCCTGTATGTATGTATCAAACCAAGAGTGCGCGCCATACTGAAATGTAGTGTAGAAGTAGGCGTATATTTACGTTGTTTCTGCGATGTCCGCGTAGAGAGCGCAAGTACTGACCTACCGCAAGATACAGTAAAGGAGCGGGCGACGGCAGTGGTGGCGACGTCACACACCGCCACCCCACCACCAGTGATTGCACTTGTTCCTTGTTCCGGTCATACGTAAACAACAAACTCTCTGTTCATCTGCTCCGGAGTCGAGTAGCGTGACATTATCTCAACTATGAGATTGATAAAGCGTTATTAATCTCTATAATTATTGCTTCGAAAACGCATGAACACATTTTAAAACCAGCTATATTTACATCAGAAGAATATTCATCATTTTAGTTCAATATGTTTTTTGTGTCCACTGTCACTTTTATTATAAAATAAATAAATATATCATCACGCCTTTTTAGCGTGAAGTGCGGTTACCAGCCGTCAAATTACGGCCCACAAAGATATTAATGGAAGGGGAGCCACAGGGGTAGATTTAAATTGTTTGTCGGCTGTGGGGTTCTCAAAATCCACAGGCCGACTCGATACCACTGAGCCACCTACCCCTATAGAAACAAATATGTTATAGCCAGTGCAGTAAATATCTTATTATAACTCACTGATACGTCATACAAACACGTGACATATGCAATTTTTAGTTAAAAATTACAATAATTAATTATGTATTAAGGGCGTAATGAAGCTTTTATAACATGAAACGTCATTCTGAGGCGGAGGCGTTAGCCGAGGATTAAAAACACATGAAAGGTCATAAAAACCAGTTACACTCGTGGTACATAAATAAAATAAAATATATATACATACATAACTTTATTTACACTTTCTATGTAAAGGACACTTTATAAGAATGAATGATAACTAAGTAAATGAGTAATTATAACACGTAGCCCTGTAAAAGTTAACAAGACGCATCTGAAATATGTTCGTCGGGCTTTAAATTCATTATTTCAAATTATTTATTTCTAGAATTCACGAAACTATTAACACTGACACTAGTTGTTTTCTTGTTTTTTCAATACATGATCATCATGACAACGTCTAGCAATAAATTGTCCTTCCGCCAACAACCTCGATTACAAAATGTAATGTATCTTTTTATAAAACTAATAAAGTAAATTAATAAAAAAAAAAGAACACTCGCCCCACAAACTTTCCAGAGCTCGTCCAGAAAATTAATTTACCACGTGGAGTAAATAACTATTATACACGATCTAAGATTTTAGTTTAGGAAAAAATTCTTTGATTAAATTTTTTGTACGTAACTATGGGAACTTGTGCGTTACTATAAGAGCGGGTAAACAACATGCATGTCTCAAAATTGTTTGCATTATGACAATTTTGTTTTATTTACCTATAACTATAAAATGACGTTTGTCAAATTATGATATAACCATGTATAAATATTTTTGATAATTATTTTGGTTTATTATAACTTTCTTATGACAAAAACTAAGATTCGATATCATTTTTCTTAAAATACGTAGGGTCAGAAATTCTCATTGGTATCAGCAAATAAAGGTGTATATTAATATAAGGCTGAGTTCAACATAACAATAAAAACATATTCGGAAAAACTTTGCCGGATTTCAACACAAATCAAAAAATTAAAACAGAAAAAATAGAGGGACAGTCATAAATTTTTTGTTCCTAGCAACAAAATTTTTATTTTTACAGGTACCTGTGCCAAATTTTATTCTATAAAAACTGTATAACAACATCGAACGAGGAGCGAGGTATTTCCAATCTCTATGAATATTATTAGAATAAATGAAAATGAACAAACAAATATAAATTGTTTGCATCCAAACAGTAACATTTAAACTTTACTTTGCTTTTACTGTAAAATGAGTTACTAAACATTGCAGTCAAACTTCAAAGAATATATGCTTTAATTTTAAAAGATGAGTAATATTTAAGTAAAAGTTGTCCAACTAGTCCATAATAACTAAAAGAGATATAAAATCCTTTGAACGTGAAACTTAATTAAACCCTTTAATGATGTGTAAAATACAAAAATTCAAAACAATTGATCGTTAATATATAAACGATAAACAAAAATAATATTGTTTATTATTTAGAATTGAAGTTTATGTTTCTTTATCGTAATCACACCACACATAGTCAGTTTCAATGTTATCCGATTCACTGTAGGTTTCTGTTCATAGATTTCATCAGACGTCTATCTGAAGTTTCTTTTATGCAGGTTACTGTTAGGTTATTTTATTACATATTGTTTTGACTTCACTTCCTGGACTTGGCGTTGTTACTTTCACTATTTATTATACCTGAATGGTGTGTGAGTGGGACCATTGTCAAATTACAAAATAACCAAGTTATACATTAAGTCTTTTCATTATTATGAATTTAAATTTTATAAACTATCTGAAATCAGAGTGGTAAAGGAGGCGGAACATACATAATTATTTGTCATTTCATTTACTTACACCAATTTACACAAAATTACGAAATTAATCAGCAAAACTAGTAATGAAATAAGTCAGTCAAAGAAGTAATATGTTAATGTTTCAGTAAGTGTAAATTACATCCGAACAAAGTAATAACTGGCGTACATCTTTCACTGAATTCGTTAAGTCTGAATAAATAAAAAGTTCCTATAGTTTGATAAAATATTTGAAACAGAAATATTTCTTGTTGTCTTACATTTTCGTTCGATTTTTGTAGCTTTGACAAATAGACTGAAGAAAAGAATAAGATCTGCTCACTGTGATACAAGTTTTCAACATGATTATAATAATTATACAAAATTGATTAAATAACATTTATTTATATATCAAGGAAAGAAAGTGAAAACATTTCTTTACGAAGATGCCGCTTCATTTATAGGACATCTGAGGGAAGAATTACACTTTGTTCATGAGGTATACTACATATAAGTTAGTTTCAGGACGTAAAATTTTCAGAAATAAATTAGAAATTTCGATAAGATTTATTATTCTTTTGTCAGTTGTCATCTGAAGGTTATTAATGTCAAATCATACTGTATCACTTATTACATCCTTAACAAAATGTAGTCTTTCTTTCCCTTATATACGAACCGAAAGTAGGCAATTATTCTCCAGCGGGAGGAAGTAGAAGAAAGTATCATTTCTTCCCTTTGATGATTACTGCCCTCATTTACGCTTCACGTTAATCGCGGGATGAAATACTACACTTTCCTCCCACGTTATATAAATAACTATTACGTACAATATAACCTAGATTTTGTATATGTTTGACAGTCTTCAGTTTAATGGAAAAATTGATTTGATCACGCAACTAGTTTTCATTTTGACAAACAAGAAAATTGACTGTGCGACTCCGGATTCAGTTTGTCTACATTTATTATTGCTTTGATTCAAGCTCTTTTGGATAAAATTTTTTAAAATGACATTGTTGATAGACTAGGACCAATGACTTAATATCCTTAGACACCGCATGCGAGGGTTTGTTGTGAAGCAGAAACTCAAAGCAGTGGGGCAAGAGGGATAAGGCCAAGCTTGTTGTGCGGGTTGTGTAAACTACAAATCTAAAGTGACAGCTGCTGTTCAAAAAATGTTATTATAGTGGAAACTAGATTCCAGCGGTTTTATTCGAGTTTACAATTTAATTATATCATAATAAAATTTATTATTATACATTTAAAAAAAATTAATATGAAATAATCATATTTCCTCACATTGCATCAAATTTTGAAAACAAAACAAAATTTAATAACCTCACATTCGTCACTTGTCACAGATCGTAAACAAACAAAAACACGTGAGAGAATGATGAACGCTGTAAACATCTAATCTAGGCATTACGCATTACCAACTTGGGCATACGTCTCGTTCCCCACCAACCCCTCACCAATGGGAGTAACTACTTCAAAACAAACTATGTAGCAGTATACGCCGTGCGGTGTCTAAGGATATTAAGTCATTGACTAGGACTATCCCGCCACAGATATAGTATTCAAGCAAGGACAATCACGAACCAGCATCCCTGGTGGAAACATGACCAAGTGCAAAATGAAGATCTTGGATGGGTGAGAGTGACAGAGCGAGTCAGGGCCAGGGTCACGGCCCTGACCTGGGCCAAGACTCGCGCCGTGCGCTTGTAGACAGCGTGTGTTGGTTGCAGCGTGGCGGCGGAGACGGTGGCGGCCACGCACGTGGTCACGCGCCCAACTTGCACACAGCTAGAGCACAGCTCTCCGTCCTACAGACACCCGTCGACCGCCGGGCGGTGTGGACTGCGCAGCTAGACCATAGTCCTTCAATATCGCGCAGCGCACAATCGCTATCGCACCGCACCGCAACGCGACGCGTCCAAGAAACATTCTGATACAGAGCACAATAAACAATTCACGGTTACACTTTGCCTAGTGCAGGAATCCCATCTTTCTGATTGACACCATTTACACTTGCTATCGCATCAGATAAGAACTTTTTCTAGGTAAAAATATTTACTAAGCTGATAAGTGCATGTGCTTCAAGGCCTATCTGCACATCCTACACACCCTCCTATAGAAATACCAACTAACACAATCGCAAGAAAAAAACAATTTCTCTGTTGAGACTACCACATTCAAGTTACCTTTATCTCAACTGCTCCCGCGTTTAACGCACATTTCAATATTTGTTTCCAATTAATATGTTTTTATTTCATGAATCATGCGCCTAATTAGATATGAAAGTTGACACCTGAAAATTGATCTGTTTTCTAGAACTACTCTGCCCAGTGTAAGCTTGTCGTTGGTATGGCAATAAAGTATATTGTACAAACATTTTCATATCTCATGTTACCACAGGCAACGTGAGATATGAATGTTATATCCCACGGATTGTACATTGATAGGATACTAATTTAGGATTGTTATATTGTAATAAGTGGCACGCGACAAACTTAGTATTAAAATATAAATGAATAGGGCAAACAATATCATAGTCGTAGAAAATGTATAGTGTAGAATTTCCAACGAGTGGTTCTTATTTGACTTATGGCGTAATTTATACAAAGGTTGTTCTCTTAATGTTAATCCTAACTGTTGTACTTCATCTTTTGCCAGTTCAACAAAAAAGATATTGATCAGTTTTGAAATTACAGTTATTGGAAATAAACACTTTTGTGAAAAATTATGAAATTTAAGAACGAGTATTTTCTAGCGGTAATTTCAGGTATGGATTAATCCGCAAAGAATCTTTAGATGAACTGAAGAAGGTGTTTATTTGGGTATAAGTCAAGTTAATTTCCTTTTGCTCGTGAATCTTCGTACAGGACGTTCAAAAACAACTGTTACTGATGAAAACATTACGATTGTACGCGGCATGATAGAGGAAGACCATGAAGATGTTTACTGCATTGACGTGAAACCGATCAACACCATCATTTGGGTGTAAGTAAAAGCTATGGGATACCTATATTCCTCATAATTTATCTCCAGCTCAAAAGGTAGATCGTGTCCCTCCTTCTTACGTTTTGCTCGCGGATCCTCACACCTGGTTTATAACGCTATGACAGGTGATGAAAGTTAGATCAGTCAGCTGTTTATTTCTTTCTAAATGAGTTTGTTCTAACAAAAGTTGTTCGTAAAAAATCGTAATAAGATGGTCGCTACTTTTTTTGCTATAATGGGTATGTTACGGATGATTATAGTATGGTCAATTTTAAATGGCCTACTGCAGTGCTTCAAAAGATCCATCACAATGGACCAAAACAAGAGTGCATCATGATAACATTTGCCCACGAGTAAAATATTGAATTGATAGGTAATTCACCATATCAACTTGACACTCAACGACTTTTTTTTGTTGCCACGGGACAAAGACAAATTGCGGGGAACGCGTTTTACTTCGGCCAATGTAGCTGAGGATGCTTTCAAAATAGAGATAAATGACAAATCACCAGAAACATGGGAAAAAATGTTTTGAAGAATGGTGTCTTCGAATGCAAGAATTGACTGTATTGAAGAATATTTTCAGAAAATGTATATTGCACAGGAAGCTTAATTTGTGACAAGCGAGTTTCAGCTTTTTATAATATTATCTGCATCTTCTTGTAATATTAAAATTTTCTAAGTTAATCTTGAAGATATACAGAATCTGTTTAGATTTCTTGCAAAATTGTAAGAGTATGTATTGTTTTATATACAGATTACAACGCAAAAATATTTTTTCTGAGATTAGTAAACATGAACCATTGAATTGAAACAACTGTTATACAACTTCAATTAACTTAAATAAATTTTAATGTGCACGAAAAATATGCAATTATTTTTACGAATTTCGAAAAAATCTTTCTGCATTGTAATCAGTACATTAAATAATATATATCCCTCAATTTTATTTGCGAAATATAAAAACACCCTATACAAGATAATTCTGGACTTCTCAACCTATTTAATAAGACACCTTAAAATCGCACTTTATGTAGAAGAAACTAAATTACTTCAAATTGAGTCTCAATTAGTAATTATATTAGTACATGGGTGTAAACATGTACAGTAAGGAAAGTACAAGCCATGCTAATAGAATGAGAAATAAGTGATATGTTTCAGTAAATAGCAAATGCCTTAATAAATTCAATGACTTAATTATCAAGCCTTGTGACATGGTTTTAAAAATAAGTGAAAAATGATCTTAACAAACGTAAATATGGGTGTTCTTTACTATTCTATGTACTACTTTTTCTTGAAACAAACGTGATAAACAACATAATTAATATTCAACAAAGCAATATCCTGTTCTACCTCCCGGAAAAATAATGTCTATGGGCTCTTTTTTAAGCTCAACCCGTTAACGTGTCAAAGTTCAATGAACTATTTAGCACAGCATGTTTCCCGCAACACATTTATGCATGTATCATGTTTGGTTGCCTGCAAACATTGCCACTTTTTTATGGGCCATTATTTATATTTATAAATGTAGGAATTTACAAACGCCAGAGATAGCAGAACAGTCTTGCTATTTTTGTTAGGTTACTCATGCAGAATTTATTTTCTTGTTTAATTTGAATTTGTAAACTCGTAAACACCTTTCAGTTGACGTCAGAATTTAAAATTATTATAACTGAACACAAAATAAATAAATAAATATATCATCACGCCTTTTACCCATTACTGGGTGTGGCACTCTCCCGAAGCAGATCTCGGTAAGTGATATATTTTTCGCGTGAAATGCGGTTACCAGCCGTCAAATCACGGCCCTCAAAGATATTAGTGGAGAGGGAGCCACAGGGGTAGATGAAAATTGGTGAAAATTGTTTGTCGGCTGTGGGAATCGAACCAGGGTTCTCAAGGTCCACAGGCCAACTCGATACCACTGAGCCATCTACCCCATTAACACAATCTAATAAAATTGTAATAAAATTTATGTATTTATAAAATTTCTAATATTCCACTCCACATTAACGACATTTTATTAGAATTTTTAAAGAAAAATTCGGGTCATGATTTTACTATTTTTTCTATATAATAACGGACTAGATTATAATTTGATTTTCAGCATATATTTGGAAAAATAGCTGTCGCGAAACCATTTATGCTGTGATTAATAATAGAATTTGACATTAATTTCTCATTTCTGAACAATTTATTCATATTAGTTTTTAAACTTTTATGACTTTTTAAAAATATTATATAATGCTCTGCTATAGTAGTATAGTCGGACCAATAAATCAAATGATGCAAGTCATTAGTGACAGCACAATCACAAAATTGTGAAAAACCTAAAAAAACAATGCATTAACTGACAGAGGAGTGGCAAACATTAAAATACAAATGAATGTCATTTAAGTAGATAGTACTTTACTTTTTTGCTGCACTGTAACTCCATTACTACGATTAGCCAATCACAGGCGTGGAAATTAACGCTGTGCAATACTATGAAGATACGATGAGACAGTCTATAGACTTGTAAACTTGTAAAACTATATTTATAATAGAAGTTTTATGAAAAAGGACTCGCATGTGTATAATGATGAAATTCGAATTCCTATTCAACAACAGGATGTTTATACAGTTCCTTTACATTGAAGGTAAACTTCTTACACTTGATAACAAAGTATCTAGCACAGCTAAATTAGTCAATAATGCCTTCACATTTGTATTTAATGAGATTCCTTATGACATTGGTGGTGTAGTTACAGATAGAGTAAGAAATCCCGGTTTAATTTCAACTATGAAAGGATATGCCTCTTACGAGTGTAATACAGACGAAAGTAAACATTTACAAATCGCAGGTTCGTCGCCTAGAACTGGTATTACCCAAAAACACATTGGCTGGTAGCACAAGCTCTGTTTTTGCTTGTTTTAAGAGCAGTGTATTTGGGTGTTTTAGCTATCTCTAACATGCTAGAACCGTGCTCTTAGAATACCCAAAAAGAGAGCTTGGGCTACCAGCCATTATTGACAGTAAGGGGAATTTTAATGTAATCATTCCGTTAAACATGCTTCTGGGGTTTTTTGAAGATTTTAAAAAGATAATTTTAAATTTACGTCAAACGCGAATACGTTCCTTTATGCAGAGAAATCATCCAAACTGTGAGATAACTAGTAGGATGTGTCCGTATGATATTCTGATGCTCAGCAAGGTGCCCCGTGCGTCGTACCTTCGCGCACGCCTCTGCAATAAGAAATCCTCGCGGGATATCTCACCGACTCACCCGTTCAGCGTTCAACGTTTGGCTGACTATGTGAGTGACTCAGTGGCTCACAAACGTACGCACTGACATCGGCGCTATGAATGAACGGTGCGCGGCCGCGGACGCGGAGGGAACACCGTCACCACACGGCGGCGGTGGCGGAGCCAGTGGCGCTATCGTAGCAGCGTAGTAGTGGGGGAGGGGGCACGTGGCGTCTCGTTCATTCACTAGCAGGACATGGAGCAGGGGGCCGAAGAGAAGAGGAACGAGGGTGCTCGTAGGAGCAGTAGTAGTACTCTCCTCTCGTGTGGCATTCAGTCGCAGTCACCGGACGAGCACTCGAGAACTTCAGATGGACGCAGCACCGTAGCGCTCTAGCACCAGGTCTCAAGATTCTCAAACGGGCCAAGGCACGATCATCAAATAGAGCGTCGACAGTTATAATCACGTGTTTCTCCGGAAATGAAGCAACAAATGTCGTCTAATAAGACATGAAACCAATTCAGAAAGGTAAGAAAGAATGAGAGATAAACCTACTCCACATGAAAGAGACCAAGAATAAGGATGGATATTAAAATAAAAATTCAAATCGAAAACTATAATCCAACAGGTATATTTTCTGAAAACTGTTGTTAACTTTTTTGGCATATACTTAATAACAATATAATAGAGTGACACGTTGGTAATTTTAAATAATTCTTTGACAACTCTCATCGGACATTGGTTAAAAAACAAAAGATTCGGAAATAAAACGTAACAATGAATAAAACATTTCATTTAAGAAACTTCAAAAAATAATCATTGCAATATTATTTAAATCTACCCAGCGACAAATGTGTGTATCATTAAAATGTCGCAATAACGGGTTTTTAATCAAGCACTCTATACTACAATTGGGATTAAGTTCCTGTTCTGCAGAATAACAAATACAAATTTTTAAAATATATTATGTAGTTTTATAAAAGTAAACTATAAAAACACTTACATATATTAACTGACTCTGTTAATTTTTAACGCCCATTAAAAATTTCATCTATTAACAATATAAGACACTAAAGAACAATAGAAAATTAGTTTCTATATATATTTTCATTTGTTAAACATTTTAACTGCAACTAAAAATTAACAAAATCAAAACAAAATACGCACTAAAAATCCCTTATTCCTTTAAGAGTCTCCAGAAATTTTCTTTGGAAGAACTTTAGAATTTGAGATAATAGAGGTATTTTTATTGTCTTACAAGAATAAAATTCTTCCAGAATTTTTATTAGACATTTGAGAATTTTATTATGGACTTTTTCGCTCCAACAGTTATTTGAGTATCTAGGTCACGAATGATTGTATGCGTCGAAGAAAGAGTTCGGCGGCCGTGGCTGAAAGCCGGACAGACTATTTTTTGTGCGAACCAAATTATTTCGGGGGTGAGATGCATAAAAAAATGTTCATGACACAGTATTATGTTCATTAAAAATATGTAACCAAGAATACGTTTAAAAAAAATGTTTGTTTATCGGCAACAATTTGTAATCGTGTATTTGATTAGTTTAGAATAGCCTGCCAAAGTAGCAGTAGAATTATGCACGTATTTATGTCAACTTTGTTTGATAGTTGCGTGAGAAGTATTTTCTCTTCTCAAATTCTAGACACTCATCTGACAAAATTTCAGCACTTAATAAAAGCCTTAATTAAATCATACGTAGATACATATATAGAAACGTAAGGTTGTGATTTTTCACAGCCCGAAAAAGTCCAAGGGAAAAAAACTCATAAAAAGCAAATGATTAATAAATAAAATAAGTAAAGTCATAAAATACTTCCGGCTCACGCTGCAATAGTGTAAGAGTGTTTCTCGTGACACACACATAATTTTTTCTACGAATGCATCTTAAATGACTGTTTCTTTTTTGTTTGTACCTCTGGTAACTATTGAAGTAAGCGCGCGTTTAATATCAAAGTTATTTTTCGATTGTTTCACACAAAACGTCAACTGTATACCGACAAATGAGAGCGTAATTGTCAATTTTCATAGCAATTGTAGAAAAAAAATGGAACCTGTTTCTTCGTTTCTTGTACTAGTTCTTTATTTCGTATAACACGAATTCACATAATACGCCATTTTTAGGAATCTAACAACTGTGTTATACAGGTTACCAGTATATGATATTTTAAAATAATAATTTGATTAATTTTTACCTGAAAATTTATTTAAGATGTAACCCAGGGGACTTTGTTTATTTATCGGCAACATTATGAAATCATGTCACAGCAAGCCGAAATTTCGCGGGTTGAATTATGTGCGTAAATGTTAACTTTGTTTAACAGTGAAAAGAATATTCTACATGAACTTACCTGATATATATTTGCTTCAATGCAACTCCACTGTTGACACATTTTGCCGGAAAATCAAATTGTTCAAATATGTTTTCCCACTCGTTCCGCGAATTCACCTGAAAAAAATAAAATAAAATTATTATTTCAGAATAAACAAAAACACAAGCAAGTAAAAAATAGATTGTGAGTTCTATACACACTTTTTTCAATAGATAATTCCTTTCCAGTTTAATTAACTTTGCTTGTAAACAATTATAATTTTGCATCGCAACTATTGATAATAATTAAATTTGAATATGCTCATACTGTGATAAAACTTAAAAAAGAAATAATAGCATCTATCTATCATTCGCTAGTTTTTTATTCATCATAGATGTAGTAATAAAATCCAAGCCTTGAAATATTTTAATGGATCGGGAGGCTCTGAGACTTATAAGGTAAAATTTGTGCTTGTTTTACTATAAACTTCTGTTGGTAATTAAATGACAAATCTGATTTTAGTCGAAGGATATTCGTACTTCCAAAAACATTTTTGTTGGCGATTTTAACGATACAAACCTAATCAAATAGTGATATTTATATTATACATATAAATAAAACTTTAAAACTGCAATCTTGTTTATATTCAAATTAATTTGTTAATATTAACTATACAAAATTATGAGTGTATTTTAGTTATATAACTGTTAATTGTTTTATTTTAATCAATAAGAAAATATGTGTCAAATGAAATTTTCATGTTTTATTCAGTGCCTCGTCTGTTCTCATTGAGTAAACATTTAAACGTGTCTTTAAAAATTAGCATGTATGTTACAGGATACATCCATTCTACTTTTTAATTAAAAGAAACTATTATAAAAATTAAGCTACTTCATTACTAATAACTTTTATAAATATTCAGTGCTTTTGTTAATAAAGTTAAGCAACATTGATTGAAATTGATTAATACTAATAATATAATGAGCACAGTTCTTCAGTTGCACAACATAAATTTAATCCCTTTACGGTACAGGAGCCTACAACTTACTGTGAAATTCATACCATTCACGTAAAGTTAGTATAGTCGTATTTTTATATATTGAAGCGAGGTTCGAATGTGCGAACTCTTGCTTGGCACACAAGACAAATAATGACTATCATTACACACGAGCAAAATACTATTTTTTTCTATGACTATTCAACAGGAATATTAGAAAAGTTTAAAGGAAATGGACGAGAGATGGAGACTGATCCACTTCGTTAAATGGATTTAGAAAGCTTCGAATGAAGCGGCGTAACCCCGAAAGGGGTGTTAAGCCACTATATATATATTCAACATGAAGTTATATTGTTTTGACGGAAATAATAATTAGGTTCCATGGGGAATATTCTGTTAAAAAGTTTAACCAATAAAAATATGTGTAAAATAATTTTTTACAAATATGTTATTTCTTTATCTGTGTTACATCTGCTAACACTTAGTTGCCTGTGCCTTCTTAGAAGAGATTCTAATAAACATTTTAGTATATTGGAAATTGTAATTGCCTGTACTATAATAAAACAATTAAGGGTGTTGTACTTTCACCGTTAATGTCGTCGGCTTGCCGCCGGTTTGAGGGTAGTAATCTGAAGGTTCGGACAGAACCCCCACTCCTTCTGTTTGTATGTATATATATATATATATATATATATATATATATATATATATATATATATATATATATATATATATATATATATATATATATATATTGTAAGTAGACTAAGAAACTATTATCATTTCATTTTTATCATTCAACATTCAAAGTTGAAGCTTGCAACAGCAAGGTTCAAACTCAGTTAATATAGTTGTAAATTCTTGTACATATCATATTTAATGTGTGTGAAATAAATATATAAAAATCAAGAGTTTACTTCAATTTGAACAATTCACATCCGGTTAAGTCCGTGTGTGAAGTGTGTGGTTTTGGGAACTGGATACAGTCGAACACCGATTCTACACACCACATTCTACAATCTGGACGATCTTTACTTAGTTCATGCCTTGAAATAATTGGTATCTTGGTCTTACGGAAATTGAATTTGAATATTGTAGAAATAGGAAAACTAATACAACAATTTTCATAAATTCACTATTGAAATCGAATGATTTCGCATGCAAGCCTTGAATCCTATTACTCGCAAATCCTTTTAATTAAAATTCATCATACAACTTCATTATAATCAACAAAACGAATTTGAACCCATTTTGAGTTCCGTGTTCAGTTCAAATCAAATCAAACAGTAATCCCGTTGTGTCGGAGTTGATATCCGTTCTGCGCTGTGACAATATTATCGGGTCTCGCCCGCTGAACGCTGATGGATGCAATTCCCCGGGTCTGCACGTCTGCAGCCGCCGAGTGACGGATATTGTGCGGTGCGGTTGCCGTGTAGCTGCGCTGTTGCTAGACAGAGAGATAGACGGGGGCGTGGTCTATTGATTTTTCACTGCGCCAGACGAGCTCGTGTTTGTATAATTTACTCGAGCCTGAGAATTAGCACAACAGAGAGCGGGAAACTGAAGTTTCAGTCGTTTGAAACTTCTAATTCCCTTTACAATCCTCGACGTAAACATTAGAGATTCATATTCCAAAAGACTTCCAAATATGAAGGTCTTTATTTTTATCACAAATAAATACTAAATATGTATGTAAGCACTGCTTGGTAAATCCCCAGTCCGCAGGACGAGGAGCTTTGCCTAATGTCAGTTTGCCCAAGTAAAAAAAAAATAGAAATAGCAAGATATTGTCTTAATACCGGGATTTTATCAATATATAAATGTGGTTATTGGTTGAATTTCCAAATGTCTTGCATTATGATTGGTTAAAAGCAGGTCAAGGAAAATGATCAGAATATAAATATATTTGATATTACTTGAAGACGTATACGTATTTGACATTAATATTAAATTCACTTCTATTCATATGTGTTTTAAGCAAGTGTCACATGATCAATATTTATTTCATTCTTCTCACTAGAATGAAGACTTTCAAACAACCTAGATTATTTTACCGCCCAACGTCATATTTATATAACAGTATATAATAGTTATTTGTTATTAAGATTTTCACCAATTTAAATCTACCCCTGTGGCTCCCCCATCACTAATATCTTTGGGGGCTGTGATTTGACGGCTGGTAACCGCACTTCTCGCGAAGAAATATATCACTTACCGCGATCTGCTTAGGCAAAGTGCCACACCCAGTAATGGGTAAAAGGCGTGATGATATATTTATATATTTATTTATTTAAGAGCGTAAATTGATTCTTTGTTACTCGAGCACGGTAATTACAGCTCTCGCCTTCGGCTTGCGCTGCAATTACCGTACTCGAGTAACAAAGACACTTTATAGTAAAATCATTCTTTACATTTAAAAATTCAACAAAATAATTTTTAGTGAAATGTTTCAAATACAAGTTGGAAAAATTAAAATTTTGTACTTATATTTTCTTTATTTATTTGTATAATTACAGTGAAAATTGAGTTTAAAAAGTTTTTGAAGTAGTTTTTTTTTCCAATTAATTGGGAGTCAGTTCTGTGTACAAACTGATTTCCATGAATATGAACAATATTCTTTTAATTTAATTTTTTTCAGCTATGTAAACAAATTCAAGGATTTTTCAGATTTCAAGTAAGGTTGGCTTTAGAAGAATTCCAGGCTGATAGACACAATGTAAAACAATATCTACCTAGGTAATGATAAATAGAAATAATATTTATTCTATCCTAATTCAATAACTAAAGGATATATTCCTGTTTCCTCATTTATATATGAGAGGCAAAACGTGTTAGGTAAAATTTGTATTATAAAATAAAATGGCGACGTGTTAATATTTTCACATATCAGTTTTAATATGGGTGCGGCTTGAACCCAATGTTGATGATAAATATTTGTACACACGATTCCTATACACAAACACATATGTTAGTTAGCTAAATAAATTATTTAAATTCGTCTTTGTTTTATGATGTTATTTATAAGAACAGTGATCGTTAAAATTCTTTGAAATACCAACGAACCTATTCCTTATGAATTATAATTTACAAAACCAGAATTCTGACGAAGTTTAAAATTTAAACACTAACAACAGAATTTTAAAACACGGTTAGCGAAACCTATCCTAATCAGGCATCTTAACTATTTTTTTTGTAAATAATATGGTAATTGAATTAGGTTAGAGTTTGTTTAAATTTGTTTAGCTCTAATTACAGTTGTAGACTGTATGTGTATATGAAGATATGAAAATTATATTTGAACATAATAAAATTGTCTATAAACTCTAAAATTGAATTAAAAAAATAATAATTCCGGCATAGAAGGGTTATTTATAATTGTTTTAAAATGTTACTTTCAAAATTTAGATAGAAAAATAATAATTTAATCGACACTATTTAAAAAATATTTTATGGAACTTCGTTCAAATTGAAAAACTACTGTACATATCTAGAAAGTCTTAATTAATATTCGTTAAGTTGTTAGGTTGTTTAAAAAAATTGTGACGTCAGAGTTAAGAAACTGTGAATCTCAAACAGCGGAATTCACATATAATTGAGTTCATATATAATTGAAATTCACATATATGAGCTACTTTATCATTTAGGCAAAGCATATATATATAAATAATGTTTAAATAACTTTCGTAGCAAATTATTAAAAATATTAATTGCTATTAGTTATCTCAGAAAGACAAATAAAGATTATCGATGTCAATTGTTGGATTACTATTGATACGATTTCCTGATCTACACCATTTAGTTGGCTTTCCCTTCACTGATCAACCAAAGTTTCGAACTAGGCAGTATTTAACAACCATTTTATCTAAGGAACATATATTAAATATTTATTTAAAATATAGTTATTAATGCTGAATATAATGACATAAACATAAGAATAACCTCAAAATTAACTATCAGCTAGACGAAGACAAAAGATATGAATAATAGTAAAAATTCCGAATAGACTAGATGTGTGAGAGAGATAGTTAAAGAAAGGTCGCAATGCTCTGACGTCAAACAAAATGGCATTAAAAACTCAAATATATTAAAAACCAATAACATTTTTGAAACTTTAAATGTCTTTAGTACGATGTTTTTGGGTCTAGTTTCGATACAAATGACAAATTTACTATATTGCAAAAAATCTCTTCTTTAATGAAGTACGTTTTTATTAGATAAACATTCCGCTAACTAACGTGCCTTCGAACTATGACAAAATTATTTGGTATAATATTAAAGCTGAAATATCAGACATGTAATATCAAAAACGCCTAATGAAAAATGTAATTTGCGATTGTCATTTTGTTGTAAACAATATAATCTGAAGTGACTACAGCGTAGAATACCACGGCATGTTAGATAAAACAAGAGAGACCGATAACGATTAAAAGAGAGATAAAGATAGCGAGAAGCACGTGGTGCGTAGAGCATTCTAGTGAGTAGTGACCAGTAACTGAACAGAAAGCAGATGGAATGTTGATGTTATGTTGGCAGCTGTTTTACACACGTGGTGGTTACTGTACAAAACACCAGTGCACTAATACTCGTACCAGAAACCAGCTCATGCTAAGTTGACGCCAGGTTTATTATGAATAAGTAACGGTATTGCTTTACAAAAAACATCCCTTATTAATCATTCTTTTTCATACGTAACTGACAATTTTAAAAATTTAATTAATAGATTTTGAACCGCTTATGACTAGTTACACCACCGGATTTTAAACAAACAATAATGATGAATTAGTCATTTCAAAATTCATATCGTTATGATATTGTTCATATAAAGAATACTTGGCCATTAATCAAAATGTCTACTTGATACATTATTTGTTTATTTTTATCAGGCCCGACGAGAGGGGAGGGTAGGTGGGGTAAAATACCCAGGGCCCGTGGAATTCAAAGGGCCCGGATGTGATGCTATTTTATAAATTGCTTTTAATTTTCTATTATTTCACCAATTTTTTATATTCTTTACTAAAACATGTATAACGAAATATCTGATACACGTTTTCTACAATTTATTACATTGTATAAAGTACTAAATGACGAAATGCTTGATGAAGGGCCGGCCCCAGTTGCAAATTTTAAATAAATTTATACACTATTCAAAAGTACATTATTACATTGTTGCATTTTTGTTTCTTATATTACTACATTGTATACAATACACATAGGCAAAGGCTCTATACATTTGTGCGTAGTGCTGTTTTGGTATCCCCTGCATTTATCGAATATGCAACTAGATATTAGATAGTCATACAGTGAGTATACAATACACATCGCTGCACCAATTAACTCAGAATTTTGTATTTAATTTTATTTATATTGTTATAACTTTATTTAGATATTAATAATTCTTATTGTTGTCATACATATATTTATAAATAGATTTTTTTTGGTATCTTATATTTAATTAATAAATATTCAAAGTTAAAGGAGGCCCGAATTTGTTTTTTCCCGGGGCCCGCTTTTTCTCTCGGCGCCCCTGATTTTTATATCTTCCTAATAATACTTTTACATAATTAAAAATGTAGGGAGATCAAGATGACAAAGTTATTTGTACAACTAGTAATAAAAGCAATACTTTTTTGCTGAATGAAAACAGCTTCTTTCATTACGTGTGAGCATATATTTTTTTATACTGATATATTGATTTTATGAAGATAAAAATTATTTTGATGGAAGATTTCGATAGGATATTAAAATTTAAATGATCTCTAGAGATAAATAAATAATAATAGTAAAAAAAACTAAATGAAACCAATGAGAATGTAATATTTACTTTCTTTTCAGTATTTCTACTTTTTTGCACGATTTTTAAATAATTGAAAAATGTGTCACTTTCTACATGATCAATATGCAAAAAAAAAAATATATGAAAGTGATATATTCAGTTTTGTAATAGATAAAGATAATTTATATTTTTGTTTACATAAGATATACGATAAATAAATAAAAACATATCTAAATAAAATAAAATAATAGATAAAACTATATTAGCTAAATGATATATATAGATAAAATTATCTGGATAAGTGTCAACATTCGTTGTTCCCTTGCCGTGGTTTCAAAAATAACGTACACGATAATTTTCTAACATTTATAATACTTAAAGTTTTCACAACAAAACTGAAGCTAATAATATTAAACCGATGTCAATGTTTTTAAAGATAAACCTGGTTTAATATATTTCAGTTTAAACGCTAAATAAGGTATTACTGTTTTTGAGATTAATCCGAGTCAAATCGTGCAATTTCATATTAATTAGTGCCTCTTTTGCCAACATTAACGGCCAAATATTGGCTGTGTACAGTTGACTTTTATGAAGTTATATTCTATGTAAAATTTCCAGCAAAGCAAGTATCACACACATAAAATACCTGCACAAGTTTATGAAACTGGCATAATTTATTTGTTTTCTAGCATAACAATTGAGTGTGAGAGCAGAACAAACAACTAGCAGTAAATAGTATACTATGTTCAAAGATACTCCGTTATGGCCCTCTCAGCGGGTCTAATGTTAGGGATTTAAGCTTGATTTATAGGGGTGCAAAGACAGGTATGTATTCAGTATTTCCCAATTTAATTTTATTTTTATATATATTATAATAATGCAACAGAGAATTTTGTACAAATATTATTATTGATAATGAAGCAAAAATTTAATTTTGCGAATTCATTATTATTTCAAGTAAATCTAAAATACGTAATCCGCACAGAGATTAGAGATTTCCGAATTTAAATATTTTGCAATCCTACCCTGAGCGCCAACAGGTAGAATCTCTTACTGTGTGCGGTTCAACATAGGCTTAGTAAGTTAAAGCCATAACGGAATATCTTTGAACATACTATATAAGGTTTATGACGCTCTTCAGAGGCAACTCAAGGCTGGATGTTTAGCTACAAGAGGGTTTGAGATTATGGCAGGTAATTTTCCACTGCGTACGAAGGATGACGAGCCCTTGAGCGCTATAATCGGGTTACTGCAGCGTGGCTTTGAGTGGTTTCAAAAAGGAAAGCCACAAGATACATGGTTAACCATCTGCAGCTGACGCCCTAAACATATGCCATAAGCGAACGCACCACAGAATCCATGTTGCAAGATCGTACAATTTTCATTGATTAGAAAAATACGTACTTTTAAGTCAAATAACTCGACAATTACCACAGTAAACCTAAGGTTAGAACAGTCCTGTTCGCTAAATCAGTTTATACACTTCATCTTTTTAAGGAAAACAAAGGAACTCATTTTATAAAGCGACTATAATTGCAATAATATTATATCTTTTGATATAAATATTTATGTATTTACAATGATATTATAATAAGTATTAAATTGCAACAAGAACTGTTTTGTTAAAGTATTATATCGATAAATATGTTTTAATATTACCTCTATACAAAAAAAAAATTAAGCAGAAAAAAGACGTCATAGATCGTGAATAAAACTGTACAAAATGACAACTTACTTGCATCGAACTGATAGAATGACATATATATTTGTAGTTAAGTGAAAAAAAAATTATAAGGAAAGTATATATTAATGATATTTACAATTATTTGAAATTAAAACATAATTAAACATAATGGCTAGTAGCACAAGCTCTGTTTTTGCCTGTTTTAAGAGCAGTGTATTTAGGTGTTTAACATGGTAAAACCGGGCTCTTAGAAAACCCATAAACAAAGCTTGTGCTACCAGCCAATGTTTTTAAATAAATTATAATTTATTTAAAGGAATTGAAGTTTATTTCTTTACCGTGCGTTGGTACTTGCTGGTTTTGAAAACATTTACATTTGTATCCCACTCTCACTCCATTTTGTTTCGCGTTGTCGTTTGTCAATTTTGTTGTGATTTGTGAGTTATATATTTGATAAATAATGCCTAAAGCATTTAAAATGTTAGGAATTTTATTATACATTTATGCAACAATCATTGTATTTAATTTTTTGTTTATTCTATAAACTTAGCCGTTTTTATTATTCTAGTTAAAAAATCATTATTCTAGTTAAAAAATTTGATGACTTCTCTTTTGCTTAAATTTTGAATAATGACGTTTTCGTACAATTAGTTTGATAATATATATTATATAATTAAATTATAAACACGGCAATAGTCAATTTATACAACATCGAAAAAATGACTGTTTGTAGTATCGTTTAATTTGCACTAAAAATGTCACGAACTTGTTATTAATTTGGCAAATATTGAAAAAGGCATTCTTTTATCTTTTGTTCAAATGAGGCATAAATGGGCGAAATTTGATGAATGTAAATTTGATACGTGGAATGTTAGGGGTATAAATGAAAAAGAAAATGAATTGGTGAATATAATGTAAATGTTTTGTGTATGGGCTATACTAAGAGGAAGAGGTAGATGGATTGTTTTGCTTGTGGTCGGGTGTTGCTGAAAATGAACGAGCAAAGCATGGTGTCGGAGTGCTTGTTAGTGAAAGAATGAAACCGTTTGTAAGGGATTATAGTTGAAATTCTTTGGTTGAGACTAAAGGTAGGCTTTCATAGAATCTTCGTTGTGTCAGTTTATGACCCAACTAAATTCGAAAGTAATCTTGAAAAGACCGATTTTGGAATTTGTTAGATAGTGTGATCCAGGTAAAAAAGATATTGTATATGGTGATTTGAATGGAAGGGTGGGAGTAAAGACAAGCAATTCTGGAAATGTATTGGGTAAGTTTGGTGATGTGAGAGCGAAAACGGTAAGAAGATAGTATCCTTCTGCTTAGAGCGTGATCTCTTCGTTTCCAACTCTGTCTTTAAACATAAATTAGCTCATATGTATACATGGGAGAATGTGAGGGAGAATAGGCGGAGTGTGATTGATTTTAATTTGTATGATGAACGATTGAGAAGTTTAGTTGTGTGCGTGTGAAGCGAGGTACGAATGACCATTATTGGGTAAAAGGTGTGAATAAAAAGTAAAAAAAAATAAAAAATTAGTAGCTTCCTCAGAGAGCAAAAATAAAATAGAAATAACAATAAATATGTCACAGAATGTCGAAACGATAGTAATCTATAGAGTAAATATAAAAAATAAGTGTTGTCATAAACTTATCGGTCAATAACAGATACTCATTTAGTTACAGAATATAAGTGACGCCACAACAAAATGGCGAACCATTTGTGCTTTTTAAAACCATTAGTATTATTATGTTTATAAGAGTAGACAGTATGAAGATGATTTATTAGAATTAAGTATGCACCTATTGTGTAAAATGAAGCGTCCCATTTGTAACCTCTATGGTCCTTGCTGCGTGTAAGTTGTACGTCATAGTACTGCGGGCGGGTTCAGCGACCCCCGAGCGCGAGCAGCGAGCAGCGAGCGCTAAGCCCGGTCCCTGCCTATCAACAAACATCAAAGCCACTCGGCAAGGCTACGACTGTGTGTTCCACGCAGCAGCGTAAAGATAACAGCACCTTCTATCGACATGCCGCTATTCTCGTGAGATGTTGTGTTTATATTGAATCGCGCAGGAATTGATCGCAATCCTCCCACCACTCACTAGTTACATCGCTTTGTTTATATGAAGACTAAACCTATGTTACTTGTACATTGTGGACTATTTCAGTGAACACGGATAGTATTGTCACTTTAGCTACTTGAGAACAAAATATTTCTCGACAATTTTAAAGATCTGTAGGGTGAGGTAGATAGCGACATGGAATTCGAATCCGAATCGCACTCAAGCTAAAAATTATATAAACTACCACATTGCGGTTCCGACTCGACTATAATTTTGTGTTTGCTAGTAGTGTTTCTTTTTATTAATTTATATAGAATATAGTTCTTTGTTGTCCTTATTTGTAAATTTATTATTAGTTTCATAATATCGTTCAACATTTAAGTACAAATTTAAGTTTTAATAAAAATGAGTTCTTTAAATATAATATTAGTTAATTATAGTTTTTTCGTAACACATGCACAAGAAACACGTTCTTATTCCCTAATTTTAGAGAAAGAAACACTGCTTTTCTCTCCCTAGGTAGCATGTTTCTCTCCCTAGAGAGATGTTTCTCTTCCTAGAGACTACGATTATTAGCTGTTTGCGGCGTTTCCTAGGTAACTAGTTACACAACCCATATTTGACATTTGTCCCGACAAGACAGTAATTTTTGTGCACTTATTACGAAAAATATAATATGCTTCACGGGAGGACGCGATTATCCTTTGTGTGAAGTTGGCAAACCTCGACTTCACACGCGGGAATAATCGCTTGTTTGCCTCCCTTGATACATAACATACTATATTACTTTATTGTAAATAATAGATATTAATAATTTTTATTTATTTTTCAAGTACTTAGTTTTAGGTTAGTAGCAAAGTGTACCTTTGCTCTAGTTCCAATTTTCGCCACCATGCTTGTATTCTGATTTATAAATCCCAATAGTAACCAAAATCTGAGTAGTTTAAAAAGTGTTGAATTAGGATTCATTATTATGTTGTGTGTTGAATTGTGGATTATTATTTAACATTTCCTTCATTATTCTGCACATATAATGAATTTATTACCTAATAGTCATGAAAAAAGTAAATTTACTGCGTGCCGAAAATCTATTTTCCGCAAAAATCCTTTCTTACCGACTATATAAAAATATCTTTAATTTTTAAACAGTGTAGTTAGTCACTAGATTACAAATCTATGTTTATATATTTTTGACCAAATGTTGACACGTCATGTTTCACTTTTTATTATTATTACATTGCCTATATTCTGTATAAGTATAAAAATTGTCAAATTGTCATGTAAATATCACATAATGTAAACTTACCCGCAATGTGTCCAATCTTCTTCACACTTAATCATCAAAAAAATGAATTATATAACATGTTTTAAATATCAAGGTCATCTTTCTTAAAATGATTGAAGAACATTTCACAGTAGAAAATATGCGCGTTATTTTAATGACGTCAGTCATTTTTTAATAGAATAACTCTCTGAAATTTTATAATTTGATCAAACAAAAAATATATCTATTAGAAGTGGTTGACATGAAACTGCAGACGGATGAGTTCATGTTAAAAGATTCCTGCTTTTATCTCTTTTTCTTTCATTGTTTTTATGACTTTATTTCAATATTCATGATTGTACTTTCTTTTTACTGAAATCAATATTGGTAACAAACTGCAGTTGCGTAGTTTATTTTAAATAATAATTGGTGTGTCGGAACATGATAAGTGAAAAGATTGAGTTTCTATGTTGTACATGCGCACAACTTGTTACTATTTCCGGTTACAATGACAACGCCTTTTCACAGGAAGTTACATATTATATCACTTCATTCTGATTCTCATCCATTGTATTATTCAAGGTAAACACATTTGAAATGATTATTAGTTATCTAAAATTTTAACGGAAAATAAACAAAAACTTCGACAAATATATACAAATACTATAAAAAAATAGTACGTAAACTAATGATGCGTGGCAAAAAATATTTTTTAATTTTACGCACCGATGTGTATTGAGTTAATAATACTTCTTATTCAAGAGAATTTCCACTGATCCACGTTGACAACTAACAGAAGAATAACCGGTTTAAATATTAGCTGTTGTTGCTGCCTTCTTTCTTATAGCTTTTGTTTACTCATGTGGAAATATTATCAAAATTTTATTCTGCAATCTTTTGTTTTATGAACACATTAAATTGCAAAATGCTATAAATCTGTATAAGTAAACAAAACATTCCATATAATTTATATTTTACAATAATTTAAGTTTAAATATGAATGCATTTTTATTGATTTATTCATTTCTTGTTTTAATTTCAATATGGACAAAAAATAGTCAATTTTCGTTTCATCTCTAATTCTCGCTTTTATTTTAAAAGAATCAATTTAAAATATTGGTAATTAACATTAATTCTATATCAGATCAGATAAAATCACGTCACCAATTACAAAAAACAGAAACTGATTGACCTGTGACCCAGTTTATAATTTGGTTGTTGACTTTGTTTATTTTAATCTGTTTCTGTTTAATCTCGGCTGAATTTATTAATTTCTTTTAGGAAATTTTTAAATATTGTCAGATTTCTATAAGATTCCATTCATTACGTTGCATGGAAAATGATATGCTCAATGCGTATACCGTAAATTGTTATGTTTGTCAAAATACTTCCAATGTCCAGGGTAGGTTTATATGAAAAATTACTTATTTTATCATATTATACTTTAGTTAGAATGTTAAGAATTAATTAGCCAGAGTTCTCAAATCCACAGTCCGTCTACCCCATTATATAAATAAGGCATTATTATTATTATTAAGGAATTATGAAAAAACTTTTACTGAAAATAAATTCATTCTGTCAATTCTCAATATGACAAGTTTCTGTTTTGTTTGTATCCTTGTTAACTATTGAAATAAACGCGCATTTAATATCTTTTTCGTGCATTGCTATTGGAAATGCGAGCATTTAATATAATTTTCCTGTGTTGCCATTGGAGACTCACTACCAGGGTTCGTAAATATCATGATATTTATAATAAATATCAAAATATCTGATATATAGGATATATATCAGATAAATATCACTTTTTGGATATTTATTTTTTAATTTTAGTTTTTGTACACATTTATTATCACAATAGGAAATACAAAATAAATTATTACTCCTAAATAAAAAATTAACATAGGTAATGAAAAAAAGTAAATATACATTGAATGGATACACAAATATTATATAGTACTAAGAATAGTAAGAATATTTAAATAATCCTATATCCTAAATAGGGGCAAATCATCATCTTCTGATGAACTTCCTGAACATAGCGTTGCAGATAGACTCACTTGGCCAAATCCAATCTAAATTAGTTTTTTTTTGTAGTTTCTTTTTGGTTTAAATATTTAAACATAAAAACTAATTTACCGGCATTGTCGTTACCGAGACGATTACGTAATTGAGATTGGACAATGCGAAAAGTGGAGAAATATCGTTCCAGCCCTGCTGTGGCTGTTACAGCAGTGTGTAACTGTTCACATAGTTCAATAAATGTACTTTTATTTGGCCACTCTGACTCATTGATAGTTACACTTTTCCACCATATTAAAGGATTTGTATTTCTAAAATGAGTACCAAATAACAATTTTGGAAATGGTTCCGACTTTGCCGTTAATGACATCACAAATGGCACACAATTTGGAGTTATGTCGTTGATGTGAAGTTAGTCAAAAGCTAGTAAAGTAAGAATTATCTTTAGAATATAATTTTAACAGAATTTATGAAAGTAATAATGAGAGGTATACTGTATTTATTATAGACTATTTGATATTTTTATATAATGGATATATATCTTCGAACCCTGTCTATAAGTTAACTGAAGCACGAGAAAATTAATGCCGTTGAGCGCGTTTTCATATCACATTTAGTTTTCGAGATATAGCCTCGGAATAGTAGAAAAACTGAAAAATTCGAAAAATTTCACTTTTCCGGAGGCTATATCTCAAAAACTAAACAAGATATGGAAATGCGCTCAACGGCGTTGAATTCCCCGTGTCCGAATTGACTTATAAGCAAATTTTCATACAATTTTGTGCAATTTAATATTTTTAATTATTTCCTAAGGGGTACCCCTTTGGTTTTTTCAGATTTTAATTCAATTATCCCTAAAATCCTTAATCGTAGGATTATTAAAACGAAAATTTACATACATATGTATTTTGACCCACTGAATCCAGTGGTGCAATCTTCTAATGCATATGACTTCTAGTTTTCGAGAAAATGTTAAAAAACCGCTTTTTGCGATTTTTTTGGCGGAAAATTGAAAAAAAATAAAAATCGCTGAAACTATGTTTATAAGTTAACTGAAGCACGAGAAAATTAATGCCGTTGACCGCGTTTTCATATCACATTTAGTTTTCGAGATATAGCCTCGTAAAAGTAGAAAAACTGAAAAATTCGAAAAATTTCACTTTTCCGGAGGCTATATCTCAAAAACTAAACAAGATATGGAAATGCGCTCAACGGCGTTGAATTCCCCGTGTCCGAATTGACTTATAAGCAAATTTTCATACAATTTTATGCAATTTAATATTTTTAATTATTTCCTAAGGGGTACCCCTTTGGTTTTTTCAGATTTTAATTCAATTTTACCAAAAATCCTTAATTGTAGGATTATTAAAACGAAAATTTCCATACATATGTATTTTGACCCACTGAATCCAGTGGTGCAATCTTCAAATGCATATGACTTCTGGTTTTCAAGAAAATGTTAAAAAACCGCTTTTTGCGAATTTTTTGGCGGAAAATTGAAAAAAATAAAAATCGCTGAAACTATGTTTATAAGTTAACTGAAGCACGAGAAAATAATGCCGTTGAGCGCGTTTTCATATCACATTTAGTTTTTGAGATATAGCCTCGGAAAAGTAGAAAAACTGAAAAATTCGAAAAATTTCACTTTTCCGGAGGCTATATCTCAAAAACTAAACAAGATATGGAAATGCGCTCAACGGCGTTGAATTCCCCGTGTCCGAATTGACTTGTAAGCAAATTTTCATACAATTTTATGCAATTTAATATTTTTAATTATTTCCTAAGACATTTAGTTTTCGAGATATAGATATATCGATCGATATATATCTTCGAACCCTGCTCACTACAAAGTTATTTTTCGAAAGTTCACAGAAAACTTCAACTTTACGATGACAAATGAGAGCATAATTGTCAACTTTTCATAGCAATCGTAGAAAAATATATTTTTTCTGCAATCAGTAAAAAAGTAAGTCTTTTGACCCTCATTTGGTGATAAAAAAGGATAGAACATGTTGTATTTTAGAACACGTTATATTTCAAGTCCATTTAGTTAAAATTGATGGACAAATTGATGTCTTTGAATGTAGGTATACATTCAATATTGTACTATTAAGAAAATGGATATGAAAAATTGGCAAAAAAAATTGTTCATAGCATACGGACCTAGAAATTAGATCTGATCCAATGATAAATAGAATACACCTTATAAATTTGTTTACTTTTCCAAATTCTCATTAAGATCACGTATATTTCGTGTCTTGTGGCAACAAATTTTAATCTCGACTTGAAAATAAATTGTTGTTAGAGCAGAATGAGAAGAGAAATTTCGAGAGAACGTGCCAGAATAAGTCAACGGTATCACAAGCCATTGTTTACCCGGGGACCAGTGCTCTCAATTTATCCCGTTCGCTCACTATTCACAGTGGGTGTCCAACCTACGCCATGGTCCGCTAGGAAGTGATGTGGCCGTGTGTGCTCTAGGTCAGGGTGTTCGCTGATGCCGTGGCCGCGTGTCAACTAGCGTGTAAGCGCGTGCGCGCGAACGACCTACACGTGAGAGGCCACGTGCTACAACGTCCTGCCTCCTTCTAACTTGTCTCAAACAAATTACACACAGGCTAGTAGAAAAGCTGGCAACGTCGCAACCACGGACGCCTATGGATTGCAGACTGTATGAAAGTGAAATTTGAAAGTGGTTTAGTGAAGAATTAAGGCTACTGCTTCGTTGGGCACATACAGCGCAACCAACGGGAAGTTGTTCGGGAAATATGTGGACTACATTCTCGTTTGAATCTACCATAATGTTGACAAATTTATTTCTATTAATTGTGCTTTAAATTGTAAACACTTTTCTTCTATTTCTTTTAATTCAGTTATATCTATTTATTTATGTTACGCTGTAAAAACAGGAACTTAATCCCAATTACAGTACAGGATCCACACTCACCGAGCCGCAGTGTAGTAGTTTGAGTGCGATTCGTACTCGGGATCTCCGGATTCCAATTCCGTATCGCTATTTACACCACCATACTGACGGACTATACTAAACTATATATGGTGTCTATCAATTTCAAAATATACAATTCCTGACGATTTAAGGATTCGCAAAATTATTTTAGTGAAAAATGTTTCAAATAAAAGTTAAATCCTGTATCTACATATTTTTAAATTTATTTGTTTAACTACTAAAATCAAATAGAGATGGATTTTCAATAATTGATAGACACTTTTCTGTTGCATTCAAAATATACGTGACAGTGATGGTCCGTATTAATGTGAATACTATAATATAATAGTCATAAATATTTTATCAGTTGGCTGTGCCTGTCGGTTTGTGAGATTGCATCTTACAACGGCTTAAGTTTGCGGAGTGTAAGTTCAACTGGTTTGGTTTCAACAGGGTTTGTTCGTTAAAAGCGTGAGCAAAGTGAAGAATCTAAAAAAAATCTTGTTTCCGCTATAAAAATTAAACTGTGAAAATATGTTTTTTTTTCCACTAATATCAATACGCGAAGTACATAATTTTTGCATTATTTGTATTACCATGATAACGCGTATTTTGCGCATTATTTTGCACTGTTTCGTATTCTAGTGCGCAAAATGAGTATCTCGCGCACGCTTCCAAATTATTTGTTGTCAGGTTTCATTAGTTACAACACATCAATAGTATCAAATTAATATTATTGTTGATTGTTTTCCTTCAATTTACTTAAATCAATCAATAATTATTGTATTATTCTTTATTTACAGTTGTAGAAAAAATGTTGTTTGTATTTCATGAGCAAAATTCTTGTTTTTTGGCGCGTTCGAATGACTTTTATTGTCTCGATTAAAAGTAACATTCTCACGCGCAACAAAAAAAACACTCATTTTGCGCACTACAATACAAAAATAACTAATTTTTATTATTTTCAATCGCGAAAATTATCATATGTTGGAGCGAGTGGTTACTAATTTATTTTCAAATTCATTTAACTTTGGAAACCTTAAAATATCTTGATGTGTTATACTGTATTTTTTTCCTATTTTGTTCATGTAAATAAATTTCACTTCATTACATTGTATAGTAGTAGTTTCTACTTATTTTAAACAATAAGAAATAATATACTAAATTTGTACACATCTAAACAACACAAAACACAATTCAATCAATAATTCAATAAATGAACAATTTAACGATGTCTCTTGTCTTCAGAAAGAAATCAAAGAGAAATTGAAAAGAGAGAATTCAATAAGTGGATTCAAACAATCGGACAAGTTTCGTGCACGTTAACAAAAAGATGTGCGAGATACGATGAATGAGAAGGCATCGAAAATCAATACTTGACGCAGTTTGTCACCCGGCTCCGAGCTACGTCAATTATAATTGCCGTTATCATTATTAAGCCCTGTATTATTACACTGAGCAGTGAAAAGTTATTGACAAATAAAACAAATATAATCTGATGTGGGTATGGTTTATGATTTCGTCATAATGCGTAGTTTCATTATCAGCGATAACATATAAGTATGGGTAACGGTTTTTAATTATGTAGACATAGTAAATAAATATATAAAATATTAATAAACACATAATGATTCTATTTTATTGCTTCACCGAAAAGATTTATTATACAGACGCTTGAAAAAATAAAATAAAAATGGAAATACATACATAATAGAAAACTATAATCAGATGTAGTTTTTCTAAGAAAATTTATTCGATTTAATGGTAAAAGTTTGTTTCAAACTATGGCGAGCTTAATGAACTATCATTCTATTAATGCTAATTTGACTAACAAAATTAAAATAAATTAAACATGCATCGTCGAAATATTGTCTGCAATAAATTTGGAAAATTTTAAATAATGATATTTATAATATATTATCTATAGCTCAGTGGTATCGTGTCGGCCTATGGATATGAGGACCTGAGTTCGACAAACTTTTCTCCACATTAGAATTATCCCTGTGGCTCCCCCATTACTAACGACTTTAGTAGCTATGATTTTACGGTTTAAACCGCAAAATGATATATTTTTATTATTGTAAATAAGGGAATGCTTGAATAAAAAAAGTCACAATTTCTAGATACAAAACAGATGTATATAATAATTGTTTCATTCTGTCCTTGATTTAAGAACATCGATCAAAATTATGTTGAAATCATTTCATTTTTTGTCAGGGTTCGAAGATATATATCGATCGATATATATCATGATATTTATTTTGATATATATCGTCATATTTTTGCAATGATATATATCCATTATATAAAAATATCAAATAGTTTTTGTGATATAGCCTCCGGAAAAGTGAAATTTTTCGTATTTTTCAGTTTTTCAACTTTTCCGAGGCTATATCTCGAAAACTATTTATTTTTTATTTTTTTTTCAATTTTCCGCTAAAAAAATCGCAAAAAGCGGTTTTTTAACATTTTCTCGAAAACCAGAAGTCATATGCATTTGTAGATTGCACCACTGGATGCAGTGGGTCAAAATACATATGTATGTAAATTTTCGTTTTAATAATCCTACGATTAAGGATTTTTGGGAAAATTGAATTAAAATCTGAAAAAACCAAAGGGGTACCCCTTAGGAAATAATTAAAAATATTAAATAGCATAAAATTGTATGAAAATGTGCTTATAAGTCAATTCGGACACGGGGAATTCAACGCCGTTGAGCGCATTTCCATATCTTGTTTAGTTTTTGAGATATAGCCTCCGAAAAAGTGAAATTTTTCGAATTTTTCAGTTTTCTAAATGTGTACAAAAACTAAAATTAAAAAATAAATATCCAAAAAGTGATATTTATCTGATATATATCCTATATATCAGATATTTTGATATTTATTATAAATATCATGATATTTACGAACCCTGGAATTATCCCTGTGGCTCTCCCACTACTAACGTCTTTAGTAGCTATGATTTTACGGTTTAAACCGCAAAATGATATATTTTTATTATTGTAAATAAGGGAATGCGTGAATAAAAAAGTCACAATTTCTAGATACAAAACAGATGTATATAATAATTGTTTGTGTCCTTGATTTAAGAACATCGATCAAAATTATGTTGAAATTATTTCATTTTTTGTGCTTACATTTGAAAACAAAATTGGAATGAAAATTATTAAAAAATGTAAATATTACACTTTATTTTATGATAGGAATTTTAACCTTGGATATGCAATCCATAAAATTACACCTACATAAATTCATTGTTTAAAAAATAAAATTATAATGCAAGATTTGAATTGAAATACTCAAATCATGAGACACACATGCAAGCAAAACGCAGAGTGCATACATATTATACGTAAATAGTTAACACGTGGAATAAAATATCTGATGTGGACACCACATGACTTCCTTGTACACGTATTAAACTATAGATATTTTTTTAATTGCACATATTTGACATTAAATCTTTTATTTTTTGTTCTAATCCATAGCAAACTTAATTTAAAAAAAAATCAAATAATATATAATATTTAAATTTAAATATCTCGTTTATGGAAAAAGCTAATTTAAAAATTCTTAATGTGCTAGACGCAGAATTTAATTATCTAAAACTTTTATTTGCAGCATTTATTTCTAAAATTAAAATAATACCATTTTTTTCAAGGAAAACTGTTAGCAGCTTCATGTAATGTGCCACTTCCGGTTAGTCTATTTTAACCAAAATCTATTATGTTATTTCCATTGATATAGTAGTCTTATATACCAAATTTGGAAAGTTTTAAATTATATTTGAATATAGTTTTTCATGAAAATCTATTATAGTCTTCAAGTAAAGTACCACTTCCGGTAGTTGTATAGTGACCAAAAAGGGAGGTGCACAACTAGATGTTATAACAGTCCTAAATATAAAGTTTCAATTTTCTACGGCTTACCGTTTTTGAGTTATGTGAGATACATACGTACGTACGTACGTACGTACGTACATACGTACATACGTACATACGTACGTACAGACGGCATGACGAAATTAGTCAAAATGGATTCAGGGAGGGCCAAAATACCTATTTCCGTTGAAATCTGAGAACCGAAAATTTTCGCGATTACAATACTTCCTTTACTTCGTACAAGGAAGTAAAAAAATGGCAATCTTTAGTATTTAAATTACAGCTAAAGTACTAAATTATAAGTTATAATGTTCATATATAATTTATAATATACATGGTATCTGCTAGTTTAAAAAAATGTAATACCAGGAGATTTATGGATTTCAAAGTATATATTACAACAACAAAAAGCAATTTCAATGCAAAATCTGTCTATAAAATTATTCGTCAAATATTATAATGAAAATGCTTAAAATAAAAACTTGCAAATATAATCCTGTATCTAAATCTTTTATAATTTATTTAGTTAATTACTGTAAAAACTGAATTTAAAATTGTTAAAAATAGCTATTATTTCTTCAATTAACTGAGAGGCAATTCCGGCGTAAAAACTAATACCTAAAATAAAAATAATTTTTAATTTTTATTATAAATATTTATTTCACGCATCTTTTTTGTAAACAGTCCATTCTTACCGGACTGTTAGCTACTTTGGCGGCTTGTTCTATACCAATCAAAAACATGATTACAAAATACCGCTGATAAATAAACAACTTGTTATTTTTAAAAAAGTCTCTTTGGTTCGAGTTTTTGAACATTATGCGACTGTGTGAAAAATTTTATGGGAACCTCTGCCGCGAAGTGATTTGATGGGCTCAGAAAATAGTCTGCCTCGACCGCCAAGTTATTCTTCGACGCACACAAACGATCGGATACATAAGTAACTATTTCCAGATATTATAAATAAATTCAAGGATTTTAAAGAATTTCTAGTCAGTTTTCAATGGAAGATGCTGGCGGCTACCTGCAGCAACTTTGACGCCACACGTCCAAGGAACTTTTCTAAAATTACGTATTAATCTAGTCTATTTAACATAGCTTGGACAGCTTGCGCTAGTGCAAACTGCTCAAATATTTTAGATATCCATGTGTATATATATCAATATTTATGGTTATGTATATCGGTGTTTGTTTGATATATTTAACAAGTATATAAGAATGCGTTGTTGCTGTATTTGCAAAATTTTAAAAAAATCTTCATAAATTTCCAAATTACGCGCATTTACAGTAGTGCCTTACTGTCTACCACTGCCATCTACGACGAGCTATACCCAACACCTTCCACTCCAGGCCGGTAGACACCATGAAGTTTTACATGTATTTTTTATTTATTTAGTCAATCCGTACTAAGCATATTAAACTGTTTCTCAATATTAGATATCATTTTGTGGTTTTCTTACGACTTGTTAATTTAGCAAATGAAGTATGAAGAAAAATCAAGCTGCGTTGAATGAAAGTGCCTACCTGTTACTCTGTATTTCGCTAGTATATGGTTTTGGTATGGTTCTACGTGCAATTATCGCTCTCGATAGCATGCACGCGCTGAACCGGGGGTGTGTCTCAGTCTAAGCTAAGGAAAGAACAGCACACGACAGCGAGCGATAACCGACGCGTGCGACGGCGGCGGCGGCGGCAGTACAAACCCTGACCTTGCCCCACATCGCTGCAGTGCTGCACCTTCTCTGCTTCCGCAAATTAGAGGATGTCGCGCGAGCCGATCGCGACGTCTGTCCGCTCGGCCGCCAGTGGCGTTCCAAGGGCGGGGGCTCCAAGCGCATACCTCGACAAACCGGTTGGGAAACAACAAACACCAACCGCATGCAAGAGTTGTTCGAGGACTGAATTATACTCTGACAAAGACTTAAGGCCAGATGGAGTTAAAATGTCTTAGACGTTATCTCATTAGGTTCGAAAAACGATCAAACAATTTGTTTAGAGATAAAAAGTTGTCTACAAAATAATCTATTGTTTGAAAACCCAAGTTATTATTGTAAAGTTTACACTTAAATAATAAATGCGAGAATACAGACTATATCAAATACCTTGTCAATTACGTCATTTATTAAGTATATCAATATAAACAACAAGCAAATAAGTTGTTGTTTAAACAAATTTAATTATAATTCGTTCGATGATACAATGCATTGTGGAAAATGGAAGTTAAGGGAATTCATTTGTCATCGTTTAGGAAAATTTTAATTTCTCTGTAAATTTTTAAATGTATATTATTTTAACGGTAATTTATAATTTTTTTATTGTTACTATGCATTTCAAACCATTAATATAATTTATGACATTTCAAAATGTTATTATTAAGTTATTTTATATTAATTTTAGGAAAAATTATTTAAGAGCGAAACGCGTCTATGGTTACTAACTGTGCTGGCCAGCCTCTGACGATGCCCTCATAAGGTGACTTGGAGGCTGAATTTTGTGAAACATAGCCAAGTGTTTACTTTATATTTTTTATTAAACCTTGTTCCACCAAGTGTTGGATGACAATTAATTTTGTCTTTGTTATTTAGAAAAATTATTTATATTTTTATTTTTTACCACACAACACTAAACATAAATATTACTCAATAATCTATATTCATATTGTACTTGTAATCGTTACTGCTGCATTGTTGTATTCATTGGCAAAATGTCGAAAGCCCTGCAAACAACAAAGCGAAGAGCTTGTAATTAATTTATTAACCACTGAATTGTATTAAAGTAATCAATTGAAAAATAATTCTAACATATATTTACAGAGTATTGAAAACACGATCATGTAAACTTATTAACATATGACGTCATTGTTTTTAGTGGCATTGTGTTTATGACGTGTTGTCTAATTCTATGTATACCTTACGCAAAATGTACTTGATCTGGATTATGATTGCCGAACAAAATATTAAAACGAACGCAAATTAAAGCAACATGAAAAATATATGTGAGTTTTCTTTACATATCAGTTTAAAATAGATTTTTTAATTATATATTTATAACTTGATAATTCAAGAAGAAATTATAATTTTGAACTGATTGAAGTGATTTTCTTCCTTTCATTTTGACGTTTTATCCAATCATGATGAACTAATACTTCCTAATACCCTCTATACTCGCTGAATGAACTATAATTTGATCCACATGTTTACTATACAACTGCGTCCGAAAGTAGGGTCAAATTCAATTATTAACTGTAAGTTCTTTGTTCATGGCAGCTTTTTATTATATGTTAACTATAAAGTTATTAGACCAAAATAAGTGTTTAAAAATTCAAATCATAGATCAGTGGATAAAATCGAAATAAAACTTACATTTACTAAGTAATAATCAAGAAGCCGTGCGTTCAAGTTTCGCTGTCTTCAACTTATTTCTGTCACCGACAAAGAATGAAATTCAGGCTAAGTATGAAATGCAGTATTAAATCAAACTAAAATCAAATATAACGCCTTGAGTATGTGGAGTATGTGCTTTATGGTCTCAGGATGTGTATCTTAAAAAGCGAGCGAAACATGCCCCGCCAAGAATGTGTTCTAATAATAATAATAATAATTAAAAAAACTAATAGATAATACAACTTTTGTATTTGAAATTTTATACACAGCCAAGACAATGCATATACTCCACCAGTAATATATCTAAAAGTTATATTTGTGTCTATGGTTTGGATTTCACTATAATCTGTACTGTTAATTGAATTAAGTTCCTGTTGAGCAAAGCAACAAATAAATAAATAATTCATCCTTTGGCAGAGAGACATGTCTTTGGTTGTATTATAATTTTCTGTTGTTGAATGTAGTCATAATGACGATTCAAACGAATAATAAAAATAATTATGTTTTGTTACCAATTAAAAAATTACCTCATGTTACTTGTAGTAATTTAGTTTGTATAAGAAATAAAATATTTACAATAACACATCTAAACTAAAATAAAACAAGTCGTCATAAAAGTTCTTATTATTTTATAAATCAGCATCAGTTGATATGATTGTAATTAATGACACAGAGGTTAAAGGTTTTACACGTGCATCATAAAACAAAAACAATTAAGCAAGCACACATGAACACATGAACACAATTTTTGTGCAAATTCTGCCAGCAAGTGCAGGAGGACAATAATAATAGTCATTAAATAGGCTACAAGGACACTCAATATTTGATAATTGTAGATATTAAATTTGCAAGACAATTAACAATTAATGGGGTAGGTGGTTCAGTGGTATCGAGTCGGCCTGTGGGCCTTGAGAACCCTGGTTTGATCCCCACAGCAGACAAACAATTTTCACCAATTTAAATCTACCCCTGTGGCTCTCCCTCCACTAATATCTTTAAGGGCCGTGATTTGACGGCTGGTAACCGCACTTCACACTTACCGAGATCTGCTTAGGCAGAGTGCCACATCCAGTAATGGGTAAACGGCGTGATGATATATTTCTAAGAGTGACTCTCCTGTCCCAATAAATCTCTTCAAAGGATTTATTTTTGGGCGTGAAGTGCGATTACCACTCGTCAAATTACGGCCCCAAAAGATGTTAGCGAAGAGCCAGCTACGGAGATAATCTAAATGTCAGCTGGGATCGAACTCAAATTCTTATTTTTACTGTTTATGGGGTAGATGGTTCAGTGGTATCGAGTCGGCCTGTGGATCTTGAGAACTTTGGTTCAATCCCCACAGCCGACAAACAATTTTCACCAAATTAAATCTACCCCTGTGGCTCCTCCTCCACTAATATCTTTGGGGGCCGTGATTTGACGGCTGGTAACCGCACTTCACACTTACCGAGATCTGCTTAAGCAGAGTGCCACATCCAGTAATGGGTAAAAGTTATATTAACAGTTTTACTTAAATATATAATTTATCCATTTCTAAGAGTGCTTCTTCTGTCTCAATAAATCTCTTTAAATGATATATTTTTGGGCGTGAGGTGCGATTATGGCCCCGAAAGATGTTAGCGAAGAGCAAGCCACGGAGATAATCTGAATGACAGCTGTGGGGATCGAACTCAAATTCTTATTTTTACAGTTAGATGTGTTACCAGCCACGAAATTTCATTAAAAAATTGAGATCGTGTAAGATGGACTTGAGCTCTATAGAAATTTAAATTGCACGGAAAGTAATATCAGGTGTTTTATGAATAATTATGTTGATTGAGTGCATAAATAGTGAAACTTGGAAATATTTCAACCTATATAAATCTCACTTCTAGTCCTTGACTTTCTTTCATTCGTTCATTCGACTGACTACAGTTAGCACGGAGTTGCTGACAACATTTCACAATTTCTAAACAGAAACGTGATGTCTGTGTAAACAAAGTGAACCTGGACAGATCATATTACAACCCCGTTCTCATATAGCTGCCATTTCAAGGTCAAAGTTCAACATCGGTGTGGGAAAAGACCCAACGGTTCCGAGACAGTTATTACATTGTCCATAACACAACGGAAATCGAAACATAAAGGCACGTTTATTTCAGCCGAGCAGTGCACTAGATTTTTAATAAATTTATTGTACCTAGGATTCATTTTTGTTCTCAAATGTACGAGAATTAAAGAGCAATTACAATAAGAAACAAACTTACTTTGCCGTTAAGTTAAATTTGTTTTAAACCACGTATGAATCAATACCAATATTAATTCCTTTATATTTATATATTGAAAGTAGCATTTTGAATTTAATTAATACCTATATATTGAATAATTATAGTTTAGATATATAATTTAAAACTAAAAAAATACATAAGATATAAAATAAATGAATAAATATTTAAATTAGTTAGCCTTGTACTGTCTTCATAACATGATTTCTAAAAGTTTCTTTCAATTAATAAATCGATAAATACATCATTTGTTTTTTACTTATAATTTTCGTACAGGGATCTTAATTGAAATTTCTAGGCAATTTAATTTTTAACTAGCTTTGCGATCTAGTTTGTTATGATCAGGGTTAAAAACTATTAATAAGTTTACGTTTTGAATCTTAATTCACATTGTGAATTTATTAATAAACAAAATTCTTTAATTATTTTAAAAACATCCTCTTGTTATGATCCAGGAAATAATTTGAAATGTCGAATATAAATTAAATTTTCATCAGCCTTGATCTCACGGTTTACTGATAAGAAAGTAAAGGTGACAAAAGAAGAAAATCAAATATTAGTGAGTGATAAGTTACCTTCATCCATCCTCCCTGTTGAGTAACAAGTGTGTAGAGGAGATAGAGATCCACCTCGTGTCCTCCAAGAGCTGGACACCTCCGAAATGGAGTCCTAAAACCATATTATGCATTGTTAATATCTGCTGCACTTTTCTTAATCATACTACGTTATTTTATACACTATGTTTGAAATACCTATATTATAATACTTATTTGTTTCTATAGAAACATAAAAAATGTTTTGTTTATTTTATATCATTATAAAATCTTACTTAAACGTCACAACTAGGTATATAATTTAGAAAAGTTGTTAGTAAATTAAAATTATTGATTTATGTAAAATTTATTTTTATGAAGTATTCATGTACAAATTTAATAAAACATTTTTTGTGACGTATAAAAAGAAACTCTTTTATATACCTATACATACTGAAAATTATTTAATTTTAACTATTGTAATATGCAACCATGTTTTAGCAATTAAAAAAATATAAAGAAATGTTTTTATTTATTTATTTGTTCATACGTGCCCATTAATTACGCACGCCTCTGACAGCGGCTGACATAAAACTATACAAGCATTTTGTATGTAGTTTGCTTTACGTGTTGGTAATAATTCATTATGGTGGAAAATGACCATTGGCATTGAAGTAAATGATTACATTCTTTTAGCAAAACTAGAATATGCAATAACATGAATAAAATACAAATGCATAAACATGTGAAAATGATGATATTTTGTTTTGTCTCTGACCCAGTCTAACTAGGCTGCTTACGATAGAACGATGCAGCAATAAGTATTTAGCTAGAATGCAGGTGATGTTACTATTGTCTGATGTAACGAATGCTATGCATTCCTAGAGTCCCAGCACAGGATAGTAACTCACCCGCGTGTATCGTGGAAGTGGTGCAGATCTCGAATGAACCCATCTCGTTCTTTGCTGTACGTCGCTGGGTCCTTGTCCAGGTGTCTGGCCATCGCAACGCGTTGTATCAGCGTTCACTGCACCGCACGGGTTGCACGCGCACATTTAGACGCACAGTTCACGTGTCCCGGCGCCGACGGCGTCCGCACCAGGTTGTATTGTTTCTCGCTCGACGTGGGGTTGATCAGCAACCGTCAGCCAGTAGCCGACTCCCCGCGGTAGCACAACGTTGCACTATCAATAATACGCATAAACACTACAAATCACACACGCGCATTCATTTTACCATCAAATTCACCTCGAAATGAATAAAACATACACTGTAGACATTATAAAACGAGCAAATTCACTACCAAAAACACACAACGAACTTTATAGTACTAACCCATGATGCTTGACAAGACTATATATTAACAACATGGCGGCCGGTGCTGATGTTTAATAGGCGCGAAAGGCGTTCGTTCAATATTCTGATTTGTGTTTGACGTTTAATACACTTGATGATTTCCAGACCGAATGAATTTTCTTTAATACGTAGGAGTTCTGTATCCGGTATTTGCAGCGTCTTTTATCTTGATAAATAAATAAATTAAAATTTATGAAGTTCACATTTCGACCAACAGGGTCATCAGCATTACGGACGACGACAGCTGTTGATGTTGCGTCGGGCTGGCATCTATTGAAGTTATTGCGAACTCTGCGATAATAAATTTAATATGGCGTTCTAAAATTTACCAAATGGACTCAGTAAATATTATCTCGACCACGAACAAATTTGAAAAATGAATATAATAATTATTTAAAAAAAAATATAACAATTAAACAACTGAAGACACATGTTGCACTGTTATTTTCATTTGCCCCACAAATATATGTAATAGTAATTTCCCAGATAAAATTTTGTTATAAATAATGTAAATTATAGATAGGTTTATTTTATGATGTAACTGATCTTTTTATCAACAATATATTATATATATGTATATAAAATGTATGTTGTTCATTGTTCCGATTTTCACTCCGCGACTCTTCTTCTTCCTTGCTATTTTACATTTGTTATTTTGAATGCACATGGGTTAATAAAATTATTATTTTATAATAAGTGGACTGTACAATGGTTTATAAACGCAAAAAGTATCACCGCGGAGATACACATTT
The DNA here is from genome assembly GCA_947425015.1 of Pterostichus niger. Classification (NCBI taxonomy): domain Eukaryota; kingdom Metazoa; phylum Arthropoda; class Insecta; order Coleoptera; family Carabidae; genus Pterostichus; species Pterostichus niger. Next base: position 3,267,908 of record OX380335.1, read on the forward strand.
AAAAAAAGGTTGGCGTACAAAAAGAAGGAAGAGAGATTTAGATGAAGTAACACAGAAACACTGTTGTTGTGGTTATGTATTACTGACAAAACGTGATGTTATAGATTGATGAAGATTTGAAAGAAAAATCAACGGAACTACTAAACCAAGAACCAGACGTTGACAAACCAGGGCAGGCACAATTTTATTGTATACATTGTTCTCGTTACTTCATCAACAATACAGCTTTGGAAGACCATTTCAGAACTAAGGTTAAGTATATTCACTAGCTTTATATGCATTCAATTCTAATATCTGTTGTTATATTAGGTTCACAAACGACGATTAAAAGCTCTGGAATTAGAGCCGTATTCTGTAGAAGATTCAGAACGTGCTGCTGGATTAGGCAGTGTTAAGCAGACTGTAAAACGAAAAATTGAAACTCAACGCAAGATTGAAACAACTGAGACTGCAGATACATCTCCAGCCAAAAAAATTAAAACATCCGATAAGTAACAGCTACCAAAATGTTTTCATCATATGTAGCTCGTAGATTTGCAAAATTATGTTCTATTAATTTATTTAGTTCTAATTATACAACATCAGCGTTATATATAACAGGTGATAAAGCACATGATACATTTGCGGTATTAAATCCACATTTAGATTTTGAAGAACGTTTACAAAATAAAGGCGAATTGGAAAATAATTTTAAACTTAGGGAGGTCAATATAAATTTAAATGATATTATTCGTGTGTGGAATTTTTATAAACATGTTGAATCAAAGAAAAATAATTTAGAAGATTCACGAGTAAGTATTTCGCAAACAATTAGAAATTTAGCAGCAAAAGGGGAGACAGATTCAGAAAAAGTAAATAATTTAAAAGCGCATGGCAAACTGGTTAAAGAAGATTTAAAAGTTTTGAAAGAAGAATTTTGGTCAATAGAAGCAAAAGCGGCGATTAAAGTTCTTTCGTTACCCAATATTTTACATAACAAAACACCTGAAATAAATAGCAATATAATTCATACATTTTCAAAACAGCCTATGATGGATTCCAAATCGCATTTAAATATTGCAAAAGATTTAGATTTAATTGAATACATTAATCCTTATAATTATTATTTAAAGAATGATGCTGCATTATTTGAAATAGGCCTCTCATTTCATTTATCTGATAATTTACTTGCGAAAAATTATTATGCATTTTCAAACTACGATTTTACACGCAGTGCAATTGTAGAAGGCTGTGGTTTAGATTTTGCAAATTCCTCTAAAGTTTTCACGATAAATGAAGGTGATAATGCACATGAAAATAGTCGTTTACATTTAACTGGGGGTGCTACATTATCATCTTTTATGGCACATTTTTGTAAACATGTTGTATTTCCTTCCCAATTACCCTTAAAATATTTTTCTGTCGGTAAAAAATATCAACCAGTTATAAATAAAAATAATTCTTTACTAAATGTTACACAAGAAACAGCAGTTAATATTTTTATAGCAACACAAGATGATATTAAAGAAATGGATGATGAATTTGAGATTGTTCTTCAAGACGCTATTAAAATTTACGAATCGTTAGGTTATCATTTTCGAGTTTGTTTTTTACCAGCAAAAGATTTAGAATATTGGGAAAGTTTGCGTGCAAGTTTTCAGTTATATTCTTCGCATTTAAATGAGTATGTGGAAGTTGGTAATATTAGTTTATGTGGCAATTTTGTTAGTAAACGATTATTATTTAATTATGGAAAAGGATACGACATATGTTATCCTTGTATTATTACTGGAACATTGCTTAGTGTTCCTAAATTGTTATCATGTGTTTTAGAAAATGATGATTATAGCAAGAAAAATCTTTTACCTGATATGTTAAAACAATACATTGAAAACTGACTTATATTTTGTAAAAAAAATGATTATTAATAAATTATTTAATAGAAATTGTATGTTTATTTTCTCTTTTACTAAGCGATAAAAATAATCACTTGAAATTTTTTTTTAGTTAAAAAAGTGTAAAATATTGTTAATAATCTAATGCGCATATTAAAGCAACACCTCTCTTGATCCAATGTTGTTCAGATTTTTCGCTTGGTATTTCGACAGCAACGACATAATTTGTCGAATGTCCAGTAGTAGATAAAGTACCAGCTCTTGTTAATGTTTTATATACTGGACATTCATATACACCTTTTGCGGGTTTCTTGTGACTTTCTTCTGGAACCATCCAGATTGTAGGCATGTCTAAAATATTTAAAAATAATTTAATATGAAAGCAGTAAATTGGGTAAAACTTTTTACCAGTATATAATTCTTTAGGGAATGATTCATCCAGTGTCATAGTATGGGGATTCCATCGTGATCCTTCCAAAAACAAACCATAAATACAACAACCATCACCTGGTCTCTTGGTTGGCGCTTTGGGTAAAATCTGAACGAGAATAACTAGTCAATTAACTTTTGAATTAATTGCAAATATGATATTTTGAAACCTTAAAACCGAAATTAATTGTATCAATAGATACGATATATCTTCTCGCAAAATTTTGCAATGTTCCTGTTAAAAATGCTTGTGGGAAATAAAATCCAGAGATCCAGAATGCAGGTGGAATTCCATGATTTACCCAATTTATTAGGAATTTTACTCTTGCATTTAAATCCATTACCCATGCACCTAATGATTATTTTTATTATATAAATACATATATGTTTTATATTGTATGTATTAAAGGAAGAAATTAAAAATAAAGAAAAATTATATTACCAACAAGAATATTAATTGTCTTAATTATAATGTTCTTTAATTTATATGAATAATAAATATTTACCAAGGGGTTTGAGTGATGGATAGGCTTTAGCTGCCCACATAGAGGGCACTTGATTGATGAACAAACTGTTGGCCATAGCTTCAAGTTGTTCAGACATGACAACGAGCCCCTTCAAAGCTTTTAATAAATCTCGCAAAGATTGTTTGATAATTTTTAGTAATTTATTAAAACGAATCACTTCCTGAACAAGGACAGTGTTCAATGATTCTTCATACATTACTGGATACCTAAGGATTTATAACATATAAGTTTTTAATTTTTGTCACCTACAAATTTTAGTCTCTCTTCACAAGCAAACTAGCGAACAATTTTAATATTTTAGTTGTGTGTCACTTACTTGAGTGAGATGGCCTCCAAGTCCATGGGATCAGGTATCTGGCTAAGAACACTGTTGGTAACGTTGGCGGTAATTTCGTCTTGATTCGTAGAGCTGCCGCCTACGGAACGCGGCTGTAACTTCATTAGTGTGGCCAACCCCGCATAAGTGTCAGCCTGTGCACGGCTGATATCCGCGTTGAAGTGCAGTCCGAACAGATCCGGATCATCGTTGATCGGTAACTTTCGGATATAATCCAAATATTCAGCCAAAGTGCATTCTGATGGAAGCTATACAGATAATGATAAATAATATATTTTTAAACTACATATAGCATTGCTGATGATTCTACGTACCTGATGATACCTGCCAGCTCCATCAAAGACATAATCTTCTGTTACAACGTCTATCTTGTAATAATCATCTAAAAGATTCATTAAACATCGTCTATCCCAGTCATCTGTTACTCTTCCACCATAATTTATATGACCAGCAGTGTACACAAGAACCTACATATCTGTTTTTGTAATTTTGTTTTTATTTTACTATTAATTCTGCTCAACTACCTTAAATGGAATGTCCGAATATTCCAAAAGAAACATGAGCAGCTGTGAGATGCAGATTCTAAGATCACCATCAGTAAACTCATATGGGATATTAAATCCAAGTGGTCCAAACTTCCTTCTCTCAATCAATACACCATGGAAAAGACACAAAGAGAACAACAACCAACGGAATGTTGGAACCTTCGGACCATCAGAGTGAAAGAAGTCAGTCATGTCACTAATCTGGGCCATGTATGCACGCAACATGTTTGCCTTGATGCCACGGGGAGGTTCCACTGTCATCTTGCTGCCATTCTGCAAGATGGACGCGGGGAAGTTTGGCGATGGCGTCGATGTTAACCATATGCGGAAATCACGATGACACGTATCTGGTGAGATGTTTTCTACTAGGCGTTCTAGACGTGGCATCCAACTTGGTGCCAAGTGACAATTCTGGAAGAAGACCCATTGACCGACCTCCATACCATCCTCAATCATTTTTTCGGCTCTCGGACCTTGACCTTGTCCAAGTGAGATGACCGCCATGCGTTTGGAGAAACGCATGCGATCGGCGAACTTGTAGAGATCAGCAGCGGGATCGGTGCCAGTAGAAAGGACGAAGATTAGTGGAGTGGTAGGACTGGACTCTTGGAACATGGCAGATAGATCCGTAGTTTGAGGCTCCACAAAACGCTGGCCTAGGTGCTCCACCAGATAGTCTTGCATTCCATCTGTTACTTTGTCAGGACGTAGACATTTTAGAATTAGCAAATGTTGAAAGTCGTCTAATTTTGAGTCGATGTGAGGAGGTAATGGCTCTCTAAAGATGTTTTAGAAATTTTAAAATATCTTAAGCAGTTAAGAAAGCAAGTACCTGTGAGGAACCTTAGAATCAAAAATACGTTTGTAATGTGGAAGATTCTTGTTAAACGTGTTGATAAAAGTGTCAAAAGATTCTAACTCTTGCAGAGATAATATCTCCTTCCATGATCGTGCAGACAACCAATTCGGTGCAGGATTATCAAGTTGCTATAAAAGTCAGTTTTATATTTCATCATTTACTTGCCATATTATATAAGTTATCAATTCTATACTATTTTTGAAATTATTGTAAATTATAATTATTCAGACAAAAATAAAATGATTGGAAAAGAGAAAAAAATGTACTTTAATAGGGGTCCCACCAGCAAGGAATAAATGCCATTCATGACGGTTAATTTTATCCTCGTCCATGAGAATACGAGCGCATAACAGAAAAGCAAAAAGCATCTTGTGTATTTCAAATAAGCTTCGACATACATTGCTGAATAAGCTAAACGTTAAAAAATCATTTATTATTTCTACGCGTTCTTCCAACTTTTCTGTAAGAAAACAATACACAAATTAATAACTTTTTGTAACAACTTTGTTCACAACTGTAATGATTAAAGAAACAAAAAACATTAATAAATAGTGCTGACTAACCGCTTTTAAAAGTTGTCGCAGTTGTTTTCTATAAATATACAATAAAAAATAGTTACCACATTTCTCGGTGTTAGCCATACTCCCAACAAAAATATTAATATACCACTCTAGGGAGTATTGATACATCGGATCTATATTTGGTAGATCCGCCAAACAGAAAAACAGAATTTGTCCGCGGTTCGCCACTGGGATATATTGGGCACGCGTCATGTCAATATCCTGCTGAGTAATCTCCGAAGACTCCACCTTAGCCTTGATCTCCTGACTTTTGATCTTACTGGCCTCAAGTGTAGTGATGAGGTCGATGTCATCCACTGGAGAGCCCTCACTTGTACTGAGCTTGTAGAGGATGCGGTCCTCGATGTCTTTGAGTTCTTTGCGCATCAAAGCGCTACTGATGACCAACGCACTACGGGCTTCTTCCAAATCTGGACGTTCTTGCATTACCACAAGGGCGAGAAGTTGATCTTGAAGACCGCTAGAGAAATTTGATTGTTTTGATTTATATAGATCGATGTACAGCAGAATTCCTATTGTACTGTACCTGGGCACAAGAGTAAAATTAACTAACAACACTTTAATTGAAACTTCTGGTGTATAATGCGGATTCGGTAGCTTAGTAGTTATGTATAATCGGAAATCAAAGTTGTATGGAATTACATTGTCACCTAATTTTAACATCCATTGACCACTTTGCCTATTTAAAATAAAAGAAATGAGAAATACAATATTGCAATGAAATGTTAAATTTTAAAGAAATATTACTTGAAAAGTTGTCTTTGTAAAACTGGATCTAAAGCTGGATCTAATTCAGTTGCTACATTTTCTATAAGCATTGGTTTACCAAATCTTATAGCTGATTCCAGAGTTCTTATTAGATCTTTATCTGCTAGTTTTACAACGTGAATACCCATATCTTTACCCTAAACATAAAATACATGGATACATATGTATAATTAATTTGAATTAAATTAATTGAATACTGAATTGTTCACAAATCTAGCATAATGATAGGACACATGCAACATTGCAATATGTTCGTAATTAAACTTTGAACAATTAATTTTAGAGTTACATCGCGTTTATGCAATCTTTCATCAACTCACTGAATTCTTGATCCACTTATTAGCCTGGCCCTGAGGATCAATAAACAGTGGCCACCTTCTAGAATGCGCTACCAACACTGCATTCTCTACACTAAGTGCATCTCGCGGCAAGCCATCCAGTTGCCAACGCCGGATCATTACGGGGTCTCCTAGCACGGCCACAGGGTCTATATGGCTGGTATGAGGCACTTCTTCTCGGGCGATGACGTTCAGCCAGTCGGCCAGCAGCTCCCGCCGGTATTCGTCAGTGAAGGGTGTAAGATAAGCAACAGCACCGGCGCACAAGAGGATGTCACCAGTGACGTATTCAACGCCGGCTTCGATGGACGCGATTGTGTTCATCCAACGGACACGCTCGTCGGACAGGCCACCCACTGCGAGAGGATAGAAGTTTTTCATAATAATAATTTATAAAAATATTTTTAGTGCCACTACAAACAGTCATTTATCTATTTACAACTATTAAATAATACCTTAATTGTGTATCTAACTCTAAATAATGTAGAAGGATTTATACTCTGCCTATATACTAGTATAGGGCATCGTTGAGTATAATATGAAAGTTTATATTCACGGCTTATTTCCAATCAATAACAGTCAAGTGCGGGCAGATAGACTATGCCCTCATATCGGAGCATTTTCAGTTGGTTACTTCACACTAATAGTTACATTGAATTTAAAAGATATGGCTGGTAGTACAAGCTGTTTTTACCTGTTTTAAGAGCAATGTATTTGGGTGTTTTAGCTATCTCTAACATGTTAAAACCTTGCTCTAAGAACACCCAAAAACAGAGTTTGTGCTACCAGCCAATGTGACAAAATAATAAAAATATATTATACACGACGATAAAGAGTATATATCGACTCGTGAAAGATAACTCACTTGCTCCTTCGCCGCTTGTGAACTAATATCTTTTACTTGTCGATATTTCGCGCTTATTTCAATAGTTACCAGGGATACAAACAAAATAGAAACTTGTCATATTAACAGAATGAATTTATTTTCAGTACTTATAGTTTTTTAATCATTTAAGATTTAAGAAAAAATTATGTGTGTATCACGCGCGTAAAGTGTTTTTGTTCCTCTTACACTAATGCAGCTCTTGCCTTCGGCTCGCGTTGCAAATTACCGTGATCGAGTAACAAAACATCACTTTACGCTCTTAATATACAAATAACTGTTTATCGTAATGTATAATAAATATCTATTACCCTGAATTAAAAATAATGTTAATATAACATATTTAATTCATTTCATGAATCTGTTTTAGTTTGAAGCAGTGTAATAGTTAATATTGTAAGTGGTATTAGCGCCAATCCGCTTTATGAATCTGCCTGTTAAATTTTTTCCCAAAGTATAAAAGTACCCTGTATAAATATACAGAATGTCAGCTTTTGTATCGATATAACAAAATTATATTTTTATCACTATTATAACATGGAAAACTTGAAAACTACACTTGATACTAATGTCACAAGTTTATTATGCTATGTAAATATATCTTTATTAGAGATGGGCGAATATCAAATTTCTCGAATTCGAATATCGAATACGAATATTAATCAGATCTCGAATATTCGAGGTACTCGAATATTCGAATACTCCTAAAAGTTTATTTATTTATTATTAATAATTATTTAATTATGTCCTTTTCATTATTTGAATGAAATTGTTAAGATAAAATAAAATTAAAACAAAAGGTACAAACAAAAAAGAAAAAGACGAAAACTTCAAATTTAAGGTGAAACGTACGGGCTGGCGAAAAACAAATTTGAAATATGGTACGTCTTCATGGTTTTGAAACAAAATATCTTTGTTATTAATAACTTCAAAGTATTGTAATAGCTTTAAGTTCATGTACAAATGATAAAGGAAAACATAGTAAAAAATTGAGGTCAACATATGGCGTGATATTCGAGGTATTCGAATGTTCGCTATACTGACGTTAATATTCGAAAATCTCGAATATCGAATAATGTCAATATTCGCGGCATTCGACTATTCGCGGATGATATTCGCCCATCTCTAATCTTTATAGTTCATATGAACGTTTTGGTCAGGCAATCAGAATCAATATCGAACGGTTTACATGTCGCTATATTACACTGCACCAAGAATGTCAGTCAATAATAAATCTATAATAAAATGGTTTTTTTTTACCTAGTCTAACAGCGCGATTCATCCTCTCCTCGCACAACTTCATCTCATTTTCTTTGGACTCTTTGAACTCGACTTTCAATCGCAACTTCTCGTTTAATACATCTAGATTCTCAAGGACCTTCTGCATGGAAGCCTGAGCACCGGCCAATGCACGTTCTGTCTCTTCAAGTTCTTCCATAGCTTGTTTCAAAGCCGCTCTCTTCGGCGCAACAGCCATGTTCACAAAGTAGTATTTGTACATAGCATGTACCCACATGCAGAGAGACGTACAAGCCTTTGATACCTTGAATTCAAAAAGGAATAATACTATATAAATAAAAAATTATGATTATAACGCAGAAGAAATAAATAATAAAGTAGAAATTTTATCGGTTTCAGCAGAATTGCATTAAAAAAATTGTAGTGTAATTACACTTAACAATTTTATTTTCATTAGTTATTTTTTAATGTAGTATCAAGTCGGCCTGTGGATTAGAGAACTCGGGTTCAATTTCCACAGTCAACCAACAATTTTCATATTAAAACTACGCATGTGGCTTCCCTTTCACAAACATCTTTGAGGACCGTGATTTGACGGCTGGTAGCCGCACTTCACGTGAAAAAATATGTCACATACCTAGATCTGCTACGGCAGAGTGCAACATCTAGTAATGGGTAAGAGGTATGATGATATATTTATTTAGTTAACAGGTTTAAATTTAAACGTAGTTCAAATAGTTTCGTTACCATAAATCAACAAGATTATCAACGTACCTACCTAACTAAAGGATACGAATTATTAATTACGTTCAAAATTTGAACTGTCTTTATATTGTCGGTCATAAATCAGTAATTCCGCCTTCAGATGAAAGCCAGATAATATTTTGGCAGATAAATTTATAATATTAAAATCACAGTAATATCTTAAAATTCTAAAAAGTTAATAATAAATGTTATTTGTCATCTGATAATTTTTATTTAGTTGATAGACTTTCATACCAGTAAAAAATAGTTATTTGTGTATTAAGAGCGTAAAGTGATTCTTTGTTACTCGAGCACGGTAATTGCAGCTCTCGCCTTCGGCTCGCGCTGCAATTACCGTGCTCGAGTAACAAAGACACTTTACGCTCGTGATACACACATAATTTTTTCTACGATTGCATCTTAAAGTTATTAAAAAACGTAGGTATACGTCTAAAACTAAATTCGTTTTGTTAACTGTCAATATGACAAGTTTCTGTTTTGTTTGTATCCCTGGTAACTATTGAAATAATCTTTTTCGCGCGTTGCCATTGGAAACGCGCGAATTTAACGTCTTTTTCGCGCGTTGCCATTGGAGACGCGCAAAAAAGATATTTTTCGATTGTTCCACAGAAAACGTCAACTTTACGATGACAAATGAGAGCGTGATTGTCATCTTTTCATAGCAATCGTAGAAAAAATAAGTTTTTTGTCTAAATATGAAAATAGAATTTCTCAGATTTAATGTTTTCATGTTATTAAAATGAAAATAAAGCAGCAAAAAATATATCAAATTTCCGGAAAAAATGCATTTACTTTTTCCACGATTGGAGCGAGATTGCTTTCATACTGTTACCCAGAAAATGGGATGAATAGCCTCAGGCAAATATTTAAAACAAGGTATGGGTATAAAATCTCAACCGCTTTAAATTAAAGTGAAAACAAATACAACTTGTATTTTCGAAGCGTTAAAAAAATCAACTTAATTATAAATAATATGTAAATGACGGCTTCTATTATAAGCAGTCGATTCCCTGTACTGTAATTGGTATTAAGTTTCTATTGTGCAGCAACAAACCTGCACAATCTTCTCGGGCAGGAAGGAAGGATCATTGACATACTTCTTCAACGCGTTAATCATAGAGTCAGTGATAGATTCCTTATCAAAGTTCATGAGCGACTGCAGAAACTGTCCAGGATCAGACATCATATTCCTTCCGGGTTCCCAGTAGTCGTTGATCTTCTCGCCGAGTTTCGGACCCGGGACCCTGTTAGGCTTGATATCTTTCACAATGCAGATGGCTTCAATGACGAAGATGACGCCAACTGGAGGGCGTTTCATGGCACGCACTTCAGTGATGTCGTTCTTGTTGAGAGACTGGAGGGATTTCTCGGCTGCCATTAGTGCAGGCAGTGCTTCCGCTATTTTACAAAAAGTTGAAATTTATTGATTATTAATAAATAATATGATACTGCATATCGGTACTGAAAGTAAATGTTTTTGTTTCCCACGATCCATATACTAAGTTCAATTATAAAATGATGTAAATAATTTCTTTAACAGCAAAGAAAGAGCTTGTTTTAGTTATATTCAGGAAAGAAAGAGCTTGTTTTAGTTAAATTCAGGAAAGAAAGAGTTTTTTTATTTATTTATTTATGTTACGCTGTACAACAGGAATTTAATCCCAATTACAGTATAGGGTCCGCACTCACCGAGCCGCAGTGTGATAGTTCATATAAATTTTAGCTTATGTGCGATTCGAACACGGGATCTCCGGATTCGAATTCCGTAATGCTATCCACACCACCGTACTAACGGACAGTAACAAAGAATCACTATTATATCAAATCAAATTGATATATTTATTATTGATTCCATTTATAATTTATGTAATATATCGACAACGGATCCCGGAAAACAAATCTACGCCACTTGTTGGACAGTATAAATCTTTTTTGTTTGGTACATTTTTAAATATGATAATTCAGAAATTATTTGAAAACGAAAATTCGATCGAAATCAAATTTTTGTCAAGCAAATCATTATTAAAGTAAGTAACTTTGTCTCAATAATTAAGCTCGAGAAATGGATACATTGAAAATATTTCGTAATATTTACATATATTTAAGTGCTAAGTGCAACAGTAAAAATTGCCATAAAAGATTAACTATGAATTTTTCAAATATACTGATTATCTTTCGATGCATGTATTTCATTTTTATGTTGTTTGCATTAGTATCATTTGAATCAATATGTAAATATAATGCTACTTGTGTGCAAAAATATTGCTCCGCATGGTTGCACTTCAACGTTTATCTAATCTTATCACATCACTAACTCTAAACAAGGTCTCTAATGGAAATTTGGCTTACATGGTAACAATTTCTATTACCTAAATCTTTCTGTGCATCTTGAGCTATTAATTCAGTAGATACTTTTTTTTCATTTGCCACGGCTTCTTCTCTTTCTACCACTAATTTTGTTTCCTCTGCTACTAGCTAGAAAAATTAATTGAAAATTTCACATCTGTTCTCAACTTAAGTTCAAGTAAAAAAAAGCGTTCACATTCGTCTTTACTTAAATTTATTTATCAATACTTTGCTGTAAATAAATAGAAGAATGATTATGTAGAACATATAACGAATGAAAGATTGGTACATAGGAATGTTTTTATTAATAAATGTTTCCATGGTGATCATATTTCAAGGCTCATCATTAGGATCTCGGAACCTTCAAGTCTTCGGCTAAATGTGACATTTTATACGCCTTGTATATTATTGTTTTTACAAAAATTCTCACAAGTCACTAAATAAAAATATAAATTTTAAAATTAATTATTTGTGAATTCAAAATTAATTATACAGTTCGAGCAGTTGCTAATATTAATTCCTGGTGATTATTAAAATTCAATTGTAGAAAAAATATTGTTTGTTTTGAGCGCGAAATATTTTAGTGTATTCGATATATTTTTTTAAATTCGGCTTGCGACTTGTTAAAAAAGTAACACTGTCACGCACTAAAATCTTCTATTTTGTGCATTTAATACAAAAATAATTATTTTATAACAAATACAAAAAGTTGAAATGTATTGATTAACTTTTTTTTGTGATTCAGTAATTAATTATTTATATCATAGTAAGTTCAGTATTGTTGAAATAATAATAATAATAATAAAAAAAATAACAATATGCATTTTAATGAACATAGGTATTTTAAAGTTCTATTTTAAAAAATCAATTTATGACATATCTTAAAATTGTGTCTCTATAACAAATATTTTCCTTCGCCACTGGTTAGATATCAATTGTGTCTTTTTTTGTTTAAAAGTTTCTTCCCGATAGGTCTCTGTTTACATAAAAGTCGCATTTAATCGAAGTCTCTTACGGGTTCTTCCTAATGGCGAGTCTTGAAATATGGACACATTGGCTGATACCACAAGCTCTGTTTTTGCCTGTTTTAAGAGCAGTGTTTTTGGATGTTTTAGCTATCTCTAACATGTTAAAACTGTGCTTTTAAAATACCCAAAAACAAAGCCTCTGGTACCAGCTAATGTATTTATTTATTTAATAGTGTCATTCATTACCGTATCTTTGGCAATCTGCTCAATCATAACCTCCGCATCTTTGGCAGCAATAGCCAAAGCAGGCTTTAAGCTCTCCAGATTGGCCTGGAGGACTTTCACTTCCTCCGCTGTGCTTAGCAGCTTATCCAAGCCCGTCCGGAGCCTAAGGATGCCTTGTATGAGTTCGCCTTTTCTCTTATCCACCAGTTCTGTGTAGCTGGATAGCAGCTCTAGATATGACGTGGGAGTGACGTAGTTATGACGCGATAGCTGCTGTAGGAAGCGCTCGCTGGCGGAGACTACACTAGCGTGCATGAAACGACATGTTACGACGATGCCGTTGAGAATCTCGTCGCTTACTTCCAGGGATTCGATGTCTGCGAGGAATTGAAGAGCCACGGACTGAAATGAAAGTGCGATTAACAGATGAATCACAAACATAATTTTTATTCTGTGTTAAACAGTTCTCAATTATCAAAATCGAACTTGGATTCTGATATTTACACTTTGATATGTTACCATTAAATTATTACAGAAGGAATTTTTTAATTTCTTTTATTTAGTAATTTACCTGTAAAGCAGATTCAGGCCATGCACTAAACCAGTCAATGGTGCAGCAATTTACTAAAGCAGGAAACTGTCGAAGTCTTGCCCGAAAAATTTCGCCAATAGGACTAAAATATATAAAAATAAATTAAATATTTTTTCGTAACACATGCACAAGAAACACGTTCTTATTCCCTAATTTTAGAGAGAGAAACACTGCTTTTCTCCCCTAGGGAGAGAAATATTATGTTTCCATAGGTACCATGTTTCTCTCCCTAGAGCGATGTTTCTTTCCCTAGAGAGATTAGCTGTTTGCGGCGTTTCCTAGGTAACTAGTTACGCAACCCATATTTGACATTTGTCCCGATAAGACAGTAATTTTTATGCACTTATTACGAAAAGTATAATATTCTTCACGGGAGGGCGCGATTATTCCTTGTGTGAAGTTGGCAAACCTCGACTTCCGCTCGAGCCTTCGGCCCTCACTTACGTCTCGGTTTGTCAACTTTACACGCGGGAATAATCGCTTGTTTCCCTCCCTTGATCCATAACATACTATTTCTGCCCACGCTTAAACAAAAATAAAATAACTAAATATATAGGGGTGATTAAATGGGACTTTTAGTGCACCATGCGTAAGGCATGCCAGCGGTGTTTGTGTTTTTCAAAAAATACCCATAAAACACTGATGTGGCATATTAGGAAAAAAAATTCAAACAAAATAAATCATTTACGAATTAATTGAGTATGTAGAAATTGTCTAAAATCAGTTTTTCTGCATTATCTAGTTATCTATGGGAATTTTTTGGAAACTAAAAACACTTGCTTCATTCAAGAAATTTTGTAGCCTCGAAATATGACTATTTTAAATAAAAGTAAAAGCATCACTAATTAATAAATTAGATCTAATGTTTTCAGAACAATAATTTGCTCAGTATATTTTTATTTTATTTTTTGCTTTGCCAATGATTCAAAGTGATAAGAACAATCGATATTTAAAAAATTACCTCATTGGAATCACAGTGTGCATATTAGAGCGAACTTTTTTCGTATACACAGAAAATAGATTAGATTTTGTTGCAGCTAAGCCCATTTCAACAACAATTACTTTCATATTCTGAAAGATTTTATCCAGTTCATCTGGCTGATAAATATTTGGTACATCACCAGAATTCAAAATGTTGTTTAAATCTTCCAAAAATGATTCTGATTTGATCTACACATAATTCGTAACAATATAAAGAATGAATTTTTAATATTTGTACATTGTATGATAATAAATATTACATATTTATTATATGTAAAAGAAACATTGACTGGGAGCACAAGCTCTGTTTTTGGGTGTTCTAAGAGCACGGTTTTAACTTGTTAGAGATAGCTAAAACACCCAAATACACTGCTCTTAAAACAGGCAAAAATAGAGCTTGTGCTACCAGCCATTATGTTTTATTTTAATATGATATATTTGTTTTGTTTGTACCTGGGTATCAGAAAACAGAAAAACGGTTTCAGAGTTATAAAGTCCTGCTTTCAACATGAGTTGTTTTATATCTTCCCTCCATTCAGTTTGTCCATAACTTTTGCTTAATTCTATTTGGAAGCAGACAAATTCTGCCATATGTGTCGCAAGTCGAGTTAAACTTTGTCGGCCTTTAAACAAAATATACCAAATAAGTTATATTGAATTATACATAAATAAATCAGAAGTCCGATATAAAAAAATAATTATTCTTTTTGTAGTTTATGTATAAAACGTAACAAAAAATATTTATGAAGCCTTACACTACAATAGTATATTGCGTTATAAGCGAAGATATAAGCATATTACATCCCGAAGTTTTCTGATGCACGAGCGAACGAGAGGGGATGTAATATGGCGTTAGATTTCCGCAGGACGCAAGATATTTTGTCGCATCCATACAAAATACGTATTATTTTTTAAAAATAGTTAATTTTCATAATATGAAAATGCGTCGGTATCCTGTTGACAAGTAACAAATATTCCCAAAGATTGCAAATTTCAAGTGTTCGGTTTTAAAAATAATTTTTATAAATTCATATAATAAATTAATAATTTGAAATTACATTTGTATGTACTTGAATTGTAACAAATAATTTTACTTGTCAAGTTGCGTATGTTTGCGTTGTTAAATTAATTTGATTCTAATTCAATCTGTTACGTGTCGCGTCAAACGCATGAACGGTAAAACCCTCAAATTGTCATAGCGCCCCGAGTTTTCATATTTACACGTCATTGTTAACCTCAAATACGATAAACAATCTGTCAATCGCATAATATGGATGCGAGTTTTTTTTTTCGTTATATTTGATTAGTTAACTCAGTAGTTCTCAACCTTTTTACATTGATGAGCAGTTACCAGCCGTCAAATCACGAACTCCAAAAATGTTAGTGAAGAGGGAATCACAGGGTTAATTTTAATGTAGTAAAAATCAATTTGTCGACTATAGGAATCGAACCCGGATTCTCAAATCCACACACCGATTTCCATTATGATATTTACGCCATAATGAAGTACGGGGTAGAAATAAAATAATTTTTAAAATGCGCAAGTTAGCAAATTTATACTATAAAACTTTAATTTGATGAAGTTACTGATTTAATTAATATAATCATATTGTCATCTTTAATGAACAAATTATGGGTTTAAATGAGACAAAATTAGATATGTGACAGAGTTACCTGAACCGCCCATTCCTAACAAAAGTGCGTTTCCCATTGGCTGACGAATAATTCTGGAAATTCTGGATACATGCTTAATTGCATCTAAGAAAAGAACTAGTTTCATCGGACGAGTACTGTTCGCATTATATTCTTCTAAATAAGTTTCTAGTATTTTTATTAACTATAATAGAAAATAATAAAAATACATTAATGTTTTGTTCATTGTTTTGACAACTAGGTCATTCGAACAAGGATTTATTCAATAATACCAAGAACCATATCACTTTGATTCTACTAAACACACTATAAGTACTTACGCCTGCCATGTCAGTAATCTCTTTATAGAGTTTGACATCCGAGACGGGATCGAGAAAGTCTCCGAATAAGATGGTGCCATCGCCGATACAGTCGTCTACATTTATCTTGAAATCCGTACGTAATTTCAAACGAAGTAATTTGTCGAACCATTCACGATCTTCGTCGTTCACCAATCGGTCTTGGTAGACGCGGCAGTTCTCGTGGAACCACAGTCGAGCCAGCATATCTACATTCTGTCATGAAAATATAAATAATAAAAACAATTCATGAGATTAATTAAAGGGCTCCATGTACCTACTATTTTTTTAAATATTTTTTCTACTTCCGTTAGATATAGACGTTTTATTTCACTTATTTGAGTTAGGTAATGAACTGCATTATTTAACTAGTGAAATAATGAGGTAACATAGCAACACAAAAAAATTAAGATAACTTGGTAGACGAATTCTGATGTGTTATTCTTTTATATTTTGAATTTATAACTGTCATTAATATGTCAAAATTTCATAATTTCAAAAACGCTCTTTCGTATTTTATAGAACGGAAGTAGAAAAAATATTGTATGAAACTCGTAAGGAAATAAGGTTATTACCTTACTTATGTGTTTACATGCGTAAGGTAATAACCTTCATTTCCTTACTAGTTTCATAAATAGCTATTATTTTATGCAACTACATGATAAATTATGATGATCAGTGAAAACGCGACTGTAAGATATTACAAAAGGTATGGTTTTTTGAAGTTTTATATCGGGATTGTGAAGTATTTTTCAATGTACTTAACTTATTTCAATTAAAGAGTACAAATAATATACGAATTTTTGAAACAGCAAAGGAACTATCAAACATTTACAGCATTTTTCATATTTCGCTTCTCTTATCTAGTCTATGATATTTGGGGTTTTATATGGTGAAGGTGTTTTTTTTATGTTATATTGTGATTATTTTTCTAGTAAAAACATCTAACCAAAGATTTATACTTAAATTTTATAAATAACAAAGTTTTCATTGTACGATTTTATCGTTTTAATGCAGTGTGACATAGTCAGTAAAATATTGATCGATTGTTGTTAATCGATATTAGTTGATCGAATGTAATCTACTCAGTGTGACCGCTGCCTAACTCAACTGACGTTTTAAATGAAGAAACAAAATAAAGAATAACACATTACTATAATCATCATTCTTATAAATGAAAATTATATTGAAAAATAAAATTTTGTATGTACCACGGACTTTACTAGATGATAATGATTTTGATGTATCACATTTTTGGCGTAAAACATTATTTTGAACAATTTTTTCACTAATAATCATAATTAAATATACATATATTATGTTTTTATTATTAATTTTGACTATATCGATTATGGTATAAGAGCCCATTATTACAGAAATGAGATCTTCCAATGAATAATTTTGTTTAAGTAAAAGTACTTGAACAAAATAATGGTTTTTTTAAATATTCATAAATCAAAATTTTACAATCTATTATACACTAATTAATATAGCCTATAGAATAAATTAACTCACAATTAGTTAACTGCTGATTTAATATATGTTTAGTGAAAACGGTCTTGCTTAATTTTTTATAGGAGGAAGCTGAAAACTTGTATTTATTTTGTCATTAAAAAATTTCTTCACAAAAGTATTAAAACCTCATTTTACTGGGAAATAATATAAAATTCAATATTTTAAAATGAAGGACAGTTTATTACGAAGCTGTCATTCAAGTTTAAATTACAAGAGAACAAGTTATTATGAAAAATATTTGTCGTGAATTTATTAAAATATTATTATTAACATTAATGTTAATTTTAAAATAAATTTCCAATAAAGTTTATTTAACCAGCTTAAGGTAATAAGGTAAAAGTTTGTATTTAAGAAAAAATCTACCTTCAGCGAAGTACTTACGATAACGGTTTCTGGGTCAAGCATGAGAATCCCCTGGAATACTTTAGATAGATCTCGCAGATTGAATGTGTAATGTGTTTTAGCAGGCGTCGGCAGCAACTCGGCCAAGATGGTCTTGTAAACGTACAGCGTCGCATTTCCCACCGTTTCGAACATAGTCAACAAGTCCGGGGTTCTCACCAACCATGATCGCAATATGGTGCCGAAAATTTTCATCTAAAGACATATTTTCAACAATAATAGCGATACTGAAATTATAAATATTTCTGGATTTCAATCAATTTATTAAAAGAAAAACTGAACTTGAACCGGTTTCGTACTCTACCTGGGTCATCTTCAGGAACTTAAGAAAAACGCAGTGAGCAAATTAGATAAATCGTAAAATAATTGACTTATATGACCAAATAATTTAAAATTTTAACTTTTTAACGCAAGTATTTAGTTGTTATTGAACGCTTCATATATTTTTTTTATTGCATCCTTCTTCAGTTCCTGAAGATGATCCAACTAGGGTATGAAGGTGGTTGAGATTTAGTTATTTTTTAAAAATTGTAATATATTCCACGAATGTTAATGTCAAAATACATCAATTATTTAGTATTTAATTATTTTTGCATCTATAATTAATTCTATTGAATTTTAAGCTACTAAACCTAAAAACACATACGTAATTAAATTTTATATAAAATCTCTGCTTAAGTAAGTATTTAAGAAAATAACATAATATCAATACGCGAAGTACGAGATTTTTTCATTATTTACATTACCATGACAACGCGTATTTTGCGCATTATTTTGCACCCTAGTGCTCAAAATAAGTATAGTGCGCAAAATAGGTATTTTCTATTTTGCGCACTGTTTCGTATTCTAGTGCGCGCTCCCAAATTATTTGTTGTGAGGTTTCATTAGTTACAATACATCAATAGTATCAAATTAATATTATTGTTGATTGTTTTCCTTCAATTTACTTAAATAAATCAATCATTATTGTATTATTATTTATTTACAGTTGTAGAAAAAATGTTGTTTGTATTTTGTGGGCAAAATTCTTGTTTTTTGGCGCGTTCGAATGACTTATTGTCTCGACTAAAAGTAACATTCTCACGCGCAACCAAGAAAAACACTCATTTTGCGCATTTAATACAAAAATAACTATATTTTTTCTACAATCTATATTATACACAAAACAATCAAAAATTCTCAATTATTCAATCCCTTGGAAATTATTCCTGGTAGAATAAAATTATGAAAAACTTAAAAATAATTATTCTCTTACTAAACAATATAGCATATTGACTAAACTGTAATTGAAATAATGAATGCAACAAATCGTTTGATAAGAAATATAACTTATTGCTTCATATAAAGTAAGATGACAAAGCATCATTACGTATATCGTTCAGTTCGCATTGGTCGTGGAAACTTTATGAAGAGAAAGAGAGCGCTTTACCGGAATAATTGATAGTGCTGTACGCAATTAGAAGTTATGATGTCTAGCGACAAACAACGACACGGCTGTTTTTTTCCTCTCGCCCTTGTCTTGAAGTTAACAAGGGCTGTCATAAATTTGTCCGGTCGCACCCTAAGACTCGTAGCTGGCCATGTTGGTTGATAGCTGTAGATGCTAATTGCTCAATGTGAATTATGTTACCGAGGGAGTAAATGTAGCTATGATTACATTCAACGATCGATAAAAACTTAAAGTAACTGAAATTTATGTCAATGAATTCTATATTCATTTCTGAAAATTTATTCAACAATATTTTATAGACAAAAAAGTGTTCTTTATATAAAATTCATTCCGTTTCAGAACATAGGGGCCGGGCACACCGAGCCGCAGTTATTATGCTGCCGTACTGCCGGTTTCTTTAGTCAAATTATTTAAGATGTATAAGTGACTAGCTTATAGCTCCCGAGTGTGATAAATACATGTAACTGTATTTTATATTTTAACGATAAATCACACATTGTCGACAGGCGGATTCGAATTGACGAACCTTGGTTCGGGTGACGTCACAGTATGTTAAGAGATGTGCCTTAACACGCTCGGCCACCGCGCCTGCAAAATTGTTCTTTAAATTGTATTATACCTTATGTTCTAAAATGTTATAAAGTAAAGTCAAATCATCTTTAAATCCTTGTGAAATTTTTTTGGACTCTATAAAAACTAAAATGTATATTTTCAATAACATCAAATCTATAGACGGTCAGTTGCAACACCGAAAGTTATAATTTTAAATTTAATTTAAATAAATAAAAGCAAAATTAAGTTACATGTTATATGGAATAATTGTCAGACATTCGATTTGATTTTATTTATTTAAATCTAGTTCATGGTGTAAGACAAAATAGATGAATCCAATTAGTTAGTTCCTATAGAAATTTTCTGTCCCTGTGGCGCTAGTCTTCATATCTATCAATTAAACAATCACAATCCGAAACATGCACAGTTAAAAAGTACATTAAACAAATTTCGAATTGTTTACGCGAACAAAGCTAATATCAATTTTAATAATTTTTAGTTAATAAACATACTTTAAATTGCAGATAAGTTGAATAACAGATTATAGTTAAATTTAGTTTAAACGTAGACTTGTAAATGTGCAACTGAACTTTTGTGCGTAGCAATTGTTTCTCAGTAAAAGTAGTTTATAAAGTGTGATTATACAACATGTCATTAAATGAAATGTCTATACAGATATAAATACAGAATTTAATTAACTACAAACTACAACTTTTATTTGAAAACTTTTCCATTAACCATGGAAGTAATGGAAGTGAAAAACTTATTGCATAATATTTTTTTCTATAGGTACATTTTTTTCCTTCTGGCTTCCTTTCGGACCAACTGCTAAGGTCATATGCCGCCATTACGCCCTGATCCTGTGTTTTAGATCTTAGAGTCAACAGCAACGCGGGTTTCTCGGGACGGTCACCCATCCAAATACTCCCCGCGCGCAACGTTGCTTGACTCGCGTTATCGCATAGATCACTTCCAACGAGTTGAGCCATGGTCGTTGACAGGTACATTTAACAGCAGAATATTTACCAATATTTAATACAAAATGTAATTGTCAGATGTTACATGAAAAGTTATTGTACATTTTGTATTAAAAAATTAAATGTCAAAGAATTTGACAGAAAACCTGATGAATTAATGGAATAAAAAGACCCAGGAAGGAGCATATTGTATCTATAAGCATTGAAAGCAGTGCAACGAAAGTCAAAAATTGCACGTCCTGATTGGTTGGAGTCAAATTTGGTGTCTACCGTAGAGCAGAGTAACTCGTGCCTGCTTATGTTGGGGTTTCATGTATGCTTTAGTTCGATGAACAGTATACCTATATATCGTGGTAGTTGCGTGAAACTTGTGCTTTGTTGGTTTAGAGTTATTAGTTACAAGTTAATTAAACTTGAAAACAGTTTTGCAATATAGTTGAAATTGATCAGAAATTCAAGCTTCACTACAATATTTATTTGTTCGCAACAGTTTTGAGCATATGCTCCGTCCTGGGTCTTTTTATTCCATGGATAAATTAGTTTTTTATTTTATCTTGATTACCTGTCTAACACCATTAAATTGTAATTTAGTAAATTTTCATATTTAATTTCTGCCGTTACAAAACATAGGGAATGAATATGTAGAAGTTATTTTCTTGGACTATTTTTAGGTTTATTAAGCTGCGTACAGACATGCAAACAGAACATCGTAACGTTACATCGTCGCGTAACAAATGTGCGTACACTTCGATGTACGATCATTCACTGCCACATCGTGCAGAACTTCGCAACGTAACATCGCCGCGAAACACAGTCGCGAACATTTAGCCGTTCCAGTACTGTAGTTACTTTGTTTAATCGAAGTGCACGTCCAGACACGCAAAGAGAAACGTATCAAGACCGGCGTAACATTCCTTTGATGCGGCGTCGAAAAACCGACAACGGACGGAACGCAGTGTTGTTACGATGTTACGGTGTTACACTGTTACGGAGTGCCGTCCACACTAACCGTAACAAAGATGCGCGACGGTGTTACGTTACGATGTTCTGTTGCATGTCTGTACGCAGCTTAAAAGACCCTACACTGTTAATGCTATTTAGTTAATTACTTGTGTGTTTATAGCTTCTGATGAAGGTTTATGTGGAGCTGAAACTAGTCAAGTTTTGAGTTAATAAAACAAAAATTACTTGACTAAATACCAGTGTATATTCTTTAATAGGAAATGAAATTAGAATTTTAATATTTTCCAAAATAATTTGGGAAGCAATGCACATGGAAAAGCTGTTTTCCCATGTTAAACGCCTATGTACCGCTTTTTGTAATACATCCGGTAAATAGTTTTGGAGTAGATAGTTACAACGCATTTCATTATGAATTTAAGAAGCCTAGTTTGATTTCCACCACATTAAAATTACCCCTATCTCTTCGTCCACTAATATTACTGAAGAGTTCTATACCCAATAGTGGATAAAAGATGTTTTAATATATTTTTGTATCCATTTATTTTATCAACTGTGTGCTGAATCTTTGCTAATTAATCTTTGTTTCAATAAAGCACTATATTTAATTTATATATGTATGTATGATATCATCTCTTTCTCACCTTACTGGAGTCCTCCATTTCAGTGAAGGTGATATAATGGAAGTGGCGTAGACAGCGTGCGGTGACGGGATTTCTGCCGCCGCCCGGCGGGCCCATAGCCGCCACGAAGTTCACGTCGATGATGGTTCGGAATTCGCCCACGGTGCGACGATCGTACCACCCTGCAAAAAACAATGTCAGTGGAATGTCACTTCACTTCGTACACCGAAATACTTTACATATGGATCAATAATATATAGTGTCACAAAAATGTATAATATATATTGAAATTCACTTCAGTAGTGGGATCACGACGTTTGGAATTTTATAATAGAATGTAGGCGCAAAGTTAGTATTACGTTTTCAATAATTCTGCAATTGAAGTGAAATTAACGTGGATTATATGTAATGTACAGAATAATATATTATGATTTTTTTTTAAATTTGGTGATTGTTGTTTTCTTAATTAAATTACATCAAAAGTTTAATTTTTTATGGAAGAATAAGAAGTAAATAAAATATGGCTTTTATTAAAAAAAAAATGTAGATCAAGGGTTGATTGTATAATCTCAATTTAAACTGCAGATTAGGTAATCGGCGGTTTAAAGTTAAACTAGATTTAACCATAGACTTGTACATTCAAGATTTAATGTCAGTTTTTGTAAACCCTAATTTATAGAAATTGCCATGGTAGCGCAAATATATAAATATACATTTGACATTAACAGATGATTTCACACTACAAAAAAGTTTAAATTAATACGAATTATTCATTATTATTTGTTGGAAATGAAGGAAAAATCTTTTGATTTATTTTAATAAATATTCCCAACACAAGTAACAAAAAATTATTATAAATTAAAACTAATTCTACAAAATCGTATTTATTGAGGTCAGCAGGATTTGAATGCAGGACCACTTGGTTGAAACTCGAGGTTTATCTCGATTTAATCCTCTAATTGTCTATCCAAAATTTCAAAATCATATAAATAAATAAGCTTGCATGAAAGGTATTATGTTTATGAATGAAATGGAAGTGATGTACAAAAAGGTTCAGCGAAGGCTAATTGCAGGGTTAATGCAATTCTATTGTATATTATAAGTTTATTATTTTCTGATTTCACTTAATCATTTTTGACTTTTTTTATTTAATTTAATTTAATACAATTTACTGCTTGCTGAAAATTAATAGAATTACGACACAAAAAAGCAGATTACCTTTGAAGTCCATCCATTGTCGTATAAGTTCAATAGGAGGCTGCGCTCCATAGACTTCGAGAGCTGGCATATTGAAATCGTCGATGAAAAAGACTTGTCTCTTTAGAATTGGAGGTCCAAAAACACCCTTTCTGCGTCGATCCAACTTTGAATCAATCAAATCCTAACAGGAAATACAATTATTTTGTTGTTCGAAATTAGTATGGAAGTGAACTTTTTGAAAATAATATTAATGTAATTGTAATGAAAAATTAAAAATATATAAAATGAATATTCATATCAAAAATATTTGCTGGTAGTACAAGCTCTGTTTTTGGCTGTTTTAAGGGCAGTATATATAAAAAATCTAAAAATAATTTAAAAATATATATTTTATTAGATAACTACAATTTATCCCATAGTTCGAAATACCGAGCCCGAGTACTTAAACTAAAAAAAAATGTGTAATTTAATTAATTTTAAATAAAAAAATTATATGATTGATTTTCGTATGTAGCAAATCAATCAAATTTTGTGTGAATAATTGTAGTGCCAGTTCTAATTTTTCTTTTAAAATTTGATATACATATACATACTTGTGTCTGATTGGCGGAAGTTCTGGCTGAGAAAGTAATGAAGTCACAGATGAATTTTTTGTGCATGTTTCGACTCAATTTTCCGACTACTGTTAGCGTTTTTCCAGTTCCAGTTGGACCAACGGCCAAAACATTGTTTTCGTTCACCAAAAGTATTCCAATCATTTCAGCATTGCGAACATTGTCTATTGTTGGAACCTCAATATCTGCAAAAACAAATGTTCATTATCACTATTGAAATATACTTATTTTAAAGAGAATTTTAATTATTTATGCAATATTACTCCAAAAACTATTGATATGAATAATGTGCTTCTAGACTTGACCATTGAAAAAATGAAAAGTTTTTTGTTTGTCGAATTTTATTCTTGTTTTGCATTACCTATATGAAATCAGCGAAGGAAATAAAAATGCAAATTTAGTTTTGAATTTTGATGGTACATTAAACCTTGCACAACAACAAATAAAAAATAAACTATTTCTATAGTCCATTCATCGAAAATTTACAGTAGTTGCCAATCTAAATCTAAATACATATTATATCTTTTAGTTTTATCATAGAAAAAGTGTTGACAGATGAAAATTCTTTTCATAGGCATTCACTAATTCAATAAGGGATTGAAAGGTAGTAACATATTGTTATCTTCACTGAATTGACTATAGATACGCTAGTTTCTATAATACACCCCCTCATCCTTTTGTAACTCGTTATTATCTATGATCAGTCGATAAATTAATGACTAATTTATTTTCTTATTATTATTTGACTTTAATTTATTTTGCTGTCGAAGCTGTTAATGAGCTATTATATTTATTTTTATGATAATAGAAGTGAAATGTATGAAAATAACATAAAAATGCCAGAGTAAATTATTCTGGTTACAGAATATCGAAATAAAATAATCATGAAAAGTTGTCACTAACATACCGATCGATTACGGATTATGATCCTTTTATACGATATATAATATACGAGGTTATTAAAAGTTATTTTAAATGAATTGGATGTATGTATTTTGGTACCTGAATAGTTCATATCTGGATTAATGATGTAAGCTTCTATACTCTCCATCCAGGAACGCCAACTTGGATTCACAGGTTCATTGTCTTCAGTCGTATCCGTAAATCCTCCATCATTAAGTCTGCAAACAGAACAAATAGACAGGCATAAAAAATGAATTTTATTTAATCAAATGGTAAAAAATGTGTATGATCCGATACATTTTGTACTTTACTATTTTTTTTTAAAGTGATATCATATTGTCAAACGCAAAAGGTAATTTTTCAACGAGATGCAGATACATACTTATAATCATAAACAAGTCCATCTGCAGGGAAATACGGTTTATGTACATTCTGAGACATTGTGTGCCGCATCCAATTGGAGAACAGAACACGGGACCCATAGTCGCAAGTACAACCAACACTCCAAATCACGGAGAATGTCACCCAGGGTACCAACAATACAGCTAAATAAAAATTAATGCAAATTTTATATATATATTAACCATTAATTTTATTGCAATTAATAAAAAGTATAGTTGGAAATTTGATGTTATTTTCCGTAGCGTATAATTGTTCCGAAAATGTTTGTGTTTTCTGTCTCTTAGAACATTAACTAATATAACTACATAATAGAAAATAAGCAGTCTTAGGCCCAATATCTGTTTAACAAATAAAAAATATGAATTAATATAATATTCTTATTTTGAACGCGATATTTTTTTATTGTTGGACAGACAAATTTATTTTATGTTAGGAGATTTAAATACCGGCCCTAAGTTTCACCGCTGATTCCTTAATACCTTTTCTTAAAAAGCAGAGAATAATGGAAAACAATTTACTTTACATTTTGTCATAAATAATTTGTTTATACAATTAAAGGCCCATATTTCAAAGTTCCTAATAAATTTATTCGTCTAACATAAAAAAATAACACTTAATATAAAATATAAATAAAAATATATCAACACGCCTTTTACTCATTACTGGGTAAGTGATATATCTATGCGCCCTTCGTTTGCGATTGACTAGGACTCCGCCTAGTTCGACTCGACCACTGAACCAACTACTCCATACGGTTTTTATAGCTTGAGATATAATTTCGGTGTGATATTTTGTGTTAGTTCGAATAACAAATTTATTAGATGAAAATTTCTGCCCTAATTTGAAAAGAAAATTTTTTCAACAATTCTTATTAAAACTAAAAAAAGTGCAGTACATTTTATTACTGGAACAATTTATTTTCTTGCAAATTATATTATTGTTTACGCACTGCAGTTTACAGATGTCCAAAATCAAAAAAATTAAAAATAAGAAAATGACTCACGTATTAATTTAAGGAAATTGGAAGCAGGCGGCGGTCGATTGTCCTTGCCGGTGAGTGGAGCGATTCGGTAGTCCATGAGACCGAGAAAGCTCTGCACCACCGCTGAATCCACTGAACCAACAATCTCTCGCATGTGACCCCGGAGTATTTCCAGTGCGGGCAACAGGTATATCTCGCACAACTGCCGGAGTTCTTCAATGTACTGTATTGCCATCTGCAACAAGTTTAAATTTAGAAGGACATTTAATTAAAATTGTAACATGGATTTCCTGCTATTTTTGATGTTTTAATATCGAGAAAAACTAAAACCTTTAAATTCACTTAATGCTCATGGTACATACAAGCTATTGATAAATCGTAATATTTGTAAAGTATGTAACATAATTTAATGATTGCCGGTAAATTAATACTAACTTTATAAAAAACAACAAAGACAAAATTAATTGTCTTTAAATGCTCACTTGGTGAAACTAGGTTTAATAATAAAATATCAAACTAAACACTTGTCTGAATTTTGTGAGACTTAGACAAGTGTTTAGTTTGATATTTTATTATTAAACCTAGTTTCACCAAGTGAGCATTTAAAGACAATTAATTTTGTCTTTGTTGTTTTTTATTTTAATTGCTATTTCGTAGCTTTTGCTTTTTTTCGGTAGATGGCATTACTGGTTCGACAGAACTTCTCATGTCATCTTACCGTTTTTTAGAGATCTTATTCTCTGCTGGCACAGTCCTTCGTCACCAGCTTCTTCACGTGAACTTTGTTCTAGGTGAAGAAGTAGGTTATACCATACTGATGAGCTCTAATAAGAGCGAAACGCGTCTATGGTTACCAACTGTGCTGGCCAGCCTCTGACGATGCCCTCATAAGGTGACTTGGAGGCTGAATTTTGTGAGACTTAGACAAGTGTTTACTTTGATATTTTATTAATACTAACTTTATTCTGTGAAAGATAGTCCAAGTCACGGTCAATCATTCTGAATCATTTTCAATCATGTCTCTCTTACCGGTGGTAACTTATTAAGCCAGCAGTTGATATAGGGATGAAGGCCAAGGACCCCAGGCTCCAGATACACCATACCACACCTGGACACAGTGGCGGGTGAAGCCACGGCGAGATCGGCCACCTCGAACATCATTGTCTGCGTGTCCCGCAACTTGATGATCTCTCCGCTGCTGAGGCAGAGCTTCTTGTTATCGTCCAACACCGTGTTCATGTTTTCAATCCATACGGCGTCCACCGGACCGTCGAACACATACCAACGCTTGTTCTTGTCGCTGCCCACTGCGTCCACGCGGACTAGCGAAGGGAGGATACCGTCAGTCCTGAAGAAGATAATTAATTAATTAGTAAACCATAGATTAATAGTTTGTCTAATTGATCAAAACATCGTTATAGATTTTTTGAGAGCGTCGACATTCAGCCTAAAGTATGCAGTTAAGCATATTTATAGGAGTTGCCTTTTATGCTTATTCATCGTGGTAACTTGGCATGATTCAAATTAGAAAAAAATAATTAATAATGCTATTTAAAGTACTGGTTTTATTTAAAAAGATATAAGTTTATGTTGTATCTCTAAAATATGCCGCTATAAAAATATTTTCTTCTGCCATTGGTTAGGTATAATTTCTGTGTTATTCAGTGGCTTGTGCTTGTATTATTTATTTATTTATTTATGTTATGCTGTACAACAGGAATTTAATCCCATTTACAGTACAGGGTCCGCACTCACCGAGCCGCAGTGTGATAGTTTATATAATTTTTAGCTTGAGTGCGATTCAAACTCGAGATCTCCGAATTCGAATTCCGTAATGCTATTCACACCACCGTACTGATGAACAATTATACTATTTTAAGCAGCGCTACCATGGTAATACTAAAATACTCTCATAAACTTCATATTACCTAGTTAAAAAACTTTAATACAACCCATTTAATTTCATTCAATTATCTATTTAAATACGTTAAATATTAAAGTAAAATTTTATTTTTATTGATGGACCTGATTACCATTAATAAGCTTAAGATATCTTTTTAGTCTGTTTACCCTGATACAGACAAGAAAACAAAAAAACTCAGTCACGCAAATTGGAAGTAAAAATATCTGATCGTGCTTGGAAACAGTGCGAAACTATCAACAAATAACCAGAGGTCTTTAACAACGACAAGTCACGTTAGTGTCTAAACCACTGATTAACGTTCCTCGAGTTCAACTTCACTGGTAGACTGTCGGAATATCGAGCGCAATCGGCCAATAACGTAAACGAAGAATCGCTGATGAATAAATGGATATTGGTCTCTTACAGCTCACAATTGATTAAAAAGAATACGTGAACCTAGTTATTCAATTATTTGGAAGCTTTTCATTTAGTAGAGTATCGTGTTTGAATTAGTGGAAAACATTTTCAAAATACACATACGAACGCCGACGCAAATATACACAACGAGATTGTGTGGGTTTTTTTTTACTTGACGCTATTCGCGATTAATACATAATCAAAGCCAATATTTTGATAGCAAAGCATGGTCGAATATTAGTAGCCTGAGCTACTATCTAATATTCTTTTATTATCTACTGATCTTTCCAATACAATTAGAAATAATAGTGATGAAAGGATGCATCTTTGTGTTATGCCGAAATGTGTTTATATTTTCAGTTAAAATTCCTTTGTGTTAAATTGTTAAATAATAATTTTACGATTCTGATATACTTTTCTGATACTCTATATCATAACAGAATCTTCCACATTTTTTCTCTATTTACTTTGGTAAAAGCCTTGAAAAAGTCAATAAATGCTGTATGAAGTTCACTCCACATTTCGCTTGATTTAGGAATGATTATCCTTACTGTACAGATTTTATCTACACATGACCTTTTTGCACGGAGGCCTGCTTTATTTTACCTTAAATTTTCCTCCATTTGATAAATTAATTTTTATAAATAAATAAAAACAAAACATAAATATTATCATCATGCCTTTTCCCCATTACTGGGTGTGGCACTCTTTCATAGGAGATCTCAGTAAATGATATATTGATATTGTAGTATATTAGAGTAACAAATCTCCAATTCTCGCAGTAAGATAGATCACCCTTTGTAAAAATAGTTTAATTATGATTTCTTTAGTCCAACCGTCATGTATATTCTCTTCTTCCCATATTTTTTTCATTAAAATAAACATTATTTATATATTCCTGCTGCTTTATTGTCTGAGTTTGAATATTCCGTTTTCGATTTCATCTCTATGGAAAGTACCTTCATTAATGTTTAACATTTTTGTTCTTGTTCTTCTTCTTTCGTGTCTGTCTCTTGGTCTCTTGGAGATATATATATATATATAAATTTGGTTGTAGTTATACCCGTTTACGCCAATAATACTTAAATTTTAAATATGACATAAACTGACAATATAACATCACATTTTTGACAGCAATGTTAATATCAAATTGATCATCATCACTGTACTTTCAGTCATGTCATATGACAAAAAATCAGTCATAAGTACTAATTTTCCTGCAAAAACACTGTTCATGTATTTTACAATGCAAGTTAACATGAATATTAGAAAATATCAAACAAACAGTATAGTTCAAGATGTTGTATGGAATTCAATTACAGTAAACAGTCAGAAATAATTTTTATTTAATTATAGCAAATAAAATAATATTCATATTAAAATACCAATGATTTACTTACGCAACTTGCTCTTTATCGATGTTTTGTAGCGTTCAACTGCAGGTCTCTACATAGCATAAAGACGGCTGTCTTGTCCAGTCAAGTATCTATTTGTGCATTTGCACCAAACGTTATATTGTTTTAAATTGATAACATTTACCAGATACTTGTAAATGTGATTTAAAAAGGTCTGTGATTTATATTTTACATAAATAAATCATAAATTACTTTGATTAGTGAATTAAATCACTTTAAAAATGAATTGGAATTGTAATTTGTCACAAAAAAATTATTGTTTGATTTGTGAATTATGATTTAATTCATTTTGTTCATGATTTTACCCAGCTCTGCTTCCAGTCGGACCAAGTCTAGGATAGCGCCAAAATTCTAAAATAATCTTATCTAAGTTTGTCTGGTAGCCTACGTTTGGTAATAAAGTAAATCCTATATACTATTCTGATAAGTATTTAAATACTTTTTTTAGTGCTGGTCCCAGAACTCTGCTAGGTATATCAATAATTATTTTTAATTATTGGCTCCCCTAATTGTTTCTTAGCAAATAGTTAAACAGTTTTTTGTAGACAATTTTTTTGCATCTAAATAATATCTTAATTCATAATTTTCTTTTACCCGGAATTAAGAAATGTTTATTTTAATCAAATCACTAGTGCAATGAAAACAAATTTTCGCACCATAGCCCTATTATATGAGCGGGACAATCATTCCTTTGAACTAAATTTCGCGATAGTCTTGCACACAGTATCTGTAATTGCACGCGCTACTTCTTCTAGAAGGTGTAAACAATCGTTCACCGGTTAAATTTTCACTTAAAAAGAAAAGTCCTACAATATGGTGATCAAGAATTCTTGTGCACACATTAATTTCTTGTGGATATTGAGTTCTAGTAAATAAAACGTTATGGGGATTGTCAATAGTCCATGTTCTCCAATTCCGAACAGTTAGTTTATTATGCAACGTAAATGTACATTCGTCAGTAAAATAAATATTTCTTACAACCACGCGATCTTGACCCTTCTTTCTTATCATGTCGAAACAAAACGCGTTTCTCTTTTCCATGTCATCTTCAAGTAGTTCTTGGTGACACTGTTATTTATAAGAATGGAATTTATTTTTCTTCAAAATGCGTAATACTGTTGTGTGGTGAATCGTAAATATATATTTGAATTGTCAATCACAGAACCCAGTTCATTACATTCGTTTACATTTTCGTATCGATCATTATTGTTACGCTTACATTCTTACAGTTCTTTAATAATGTTGCCGAATTTTCAAATTTGTGTCGATTAGTATATTTTACGGAAAACAAGGCATATACTTGCCAGGAACTGTCTCCACCATTCTATTTTTTCTTGAATAGCATATAGGTACATTTCCGGAGAAATAAAAGTCCATGTTAATGCTATACTAGTGATTTGATTAAAATTGACATTTATTTAATGAGTTGTTCCGGATAAAGGAACATTATGAATTACGATATTATTAGATGCAGAATTTTGTTGTCTAAAAAAAAACTATTTAACTGTTAAGGTACGAACACACTACTATCACGTCACGTGAACTCCCAAGATTTCAATATTCTGACAAATGCACGTGTTGTTATATAAATATCATGTGATATAACACGTGCTCATGCATTTGTCGGAATAGTTCACATGAAGTTATAGTAGTGGATAGTAGTTTAGGGGAGTCAATAACTGAGTATTTCAAAATTTATTGAAATCTCTAGGAGGCGTTTTCTGCCTCACCATCTTGCATATGTACATACATATATACCAGGAGTTTTTTTTATCAGTAAACATAAGGATATGCCATTACCATAGTTACAGTTACAAAGTTTGACAGCAATGCTTTAAAGCGTTTATTTTAAAAGTAAACATAGGGAAAATAACATTGCTGTCATCTATAGTTGTCAAAGTAATAAAACTGTCCTCTTTCAAAATCAGATCGGGTTAATAGGGGATCAAATAGTGGGGCGTTTTTATATAAATGGAAATTTAAATGGGGAAAATTATTTAGAGTTGTTACAAGAGAGAGTAATATTGAGTAAATATTGAGGAACGGTGGTTCCAACAAAATGTACAAAATTATCTGCACCGGATATTCTCCCAACGATGGATAGGACGAGGTGCAGAAGTGGATTGGCCTGTAAGGTCACCAGATCTTGCGCCAAACGAATTTTTTCTTTGGGGCCACTTAAAAAGTAAATTTTATAATGGTGGTAGAATGAGTGTAGAAGAATTAAATGTAGAATTAGTGTTGCATCCAGGGTTCGAAGATATATATCGATCGATATATATCATGATATTTATTTTGATATATATCGTCATATTTTTGCAATGATATATATCCATTATATAAAAATATGAAATAGTTTTTGAGATATAGCCTCCGGAGAAGTGAAATTTTTCGAATTTTTCAGTTTTTCTACTTTTCCGAGGCTATATCTCAAAAACTAAATGTGATATGAAAACGCGCTCAACGGCATTAATTTTTTCGTGCTTCAGTTAACTTATAAACATAGTTTCAGCGATTTTTATTTTTTTTCAATTTTCCGCTAAAAAATCGCAAAAAGCGGTTTTTTAACATTTTCTTGAAAACCAGAAGTCATATGCATTTGAAGATTGCACCACTGGATTCAGTGGGTCAAAATACATATGTATGTAAATTTTCGTTTTAATAATCCTACGATTAAGGATTTTTGGGAAAATTGAATTAAAATCTGAAAAAAACCAAAGGGGTACCCCTTAGGAAATAATTAAAAATATTAAATTGCATAAAATTGTATGAAAATTTGCTTATAAGTCAATTCGGACACGGGGAATTCAACGCCGTTGAGCGCATTTCCATATCTTGTTTAGTTTTTGAGATATAGCCTCCGAAAAAGTGAAATTTTTCGAATTTTTCAGTTTTTCTAAATGTGTACAAAAACTAAAATTAAAAAATAAATATCCAAAAAGTGATATTTATCTGATATATATCCTATATTTATTATAAATATCATGATATTTACGAACCCTGGTTGCATCGCATGAAATTCTTCCAGAGCAAATAAATAATGCTATAAATTCATTTGATAATCGTTTAGGCTATTGTTTACAGGTAAATGGGGGTAATTTTGAACAGTTATTGAATTAAAATTCCTATTTAAACTAAATAAAATTTTCTTTTTTGGGAGTTGTGATTTGACAACTGGTTACTGTACTTAACGGCTTAAAATGTATAGTTTATTAAGAAGTGAAATTAATCAGTAAGTACCTAATCCGTTTAAGTATTTTGAATCCGGGTCTTGTAATTTGATAATATTACGTATAATAGATGTTAACTCACCATTCATGTGTAGCCAGATCAAACTCTCCATACAGTTGTCCCATTGTAATCGATTTAGGATTGAGAACATAAGTGTACACAGTCTGGAAAGGATATCCGCTAGGCGACGGTTTACCCTTGAGGTTCGTCATTGCGTCCTTTAGAATCTCGTAGCACTGGAAATAAAATTAACATTACCCTTATTTATATTACACATTTTACAAGGTTCAAACAATTGTGCCCCATGGACAAAACCGAGATCAAATTTACGTCTCAAGCAAAATATGATTATTTGAATTGTTAGAATTCCACTTTAATTGAGATTAATGGTGAAATTCTGTGATAAGTTTATAGATCTGAAAATCTGTAAAGTTTCGTTGCGATTTGGTCCTTATTTGCAAAATTATGGATCAAAACATATTAATTTACACAGATTTCAACTATAAATTATAGAGTAAAAGTGATAAATTTTAATCTCTTTATTTTGGTATGATGATCTTTACAAATTTTTTAATTTAAAACTAGCTTTGTTTTAAAAAAATATACATAAAATCAAATTACATATTAAATATCTGTCTTTTCTGTGACACATAACAGTATTGTTGTATATAACGTATTTGATTTTGATTCTAATTGACTGGCGAAAACGTCAAAATGAAGACATGTTTACATAATATAAAATACTTATGATAGTGACAGCGCTGAACTAATATCATTGTTTCACATTTATACAAATATAAATATATCTACAAAATATAAGCTTTTATATTGATATAATAATGTTTATACTTTTACCCTCTCATTTTAACTTTCACTAAACTGACTTTAAATTTCTACATGTTTTTTTTTATTATTATTTTGTGATAAAATATAGTTTCCGCTAGTTTACAAATAATACAAATTTACTTCCAAATACAATGTTATAAGTTCGATAAATAAGTTTTTACGGTACGAATAAAATGTTTCCAGACGAAGGAGTATGAAATATTAACGGATACTTGATGTACAACGGTCTCGTATTTCATATCTATTTTGCATTTAATTATTAAACTTTATTATCGTATTCTAACTTTGAAAGTGGCATCTTAAAATAATTCTTATAAAATGTTAAAAACTGTTTTTAATAAATATTATGGAATCTAATAGTATTAAGCCTATGGCACACTGGTCGATGAGCGTCGATGAGCATCGATGAGCTCTTCGATGATACAACAGAACGCACCCGTCATCGACGAAAATTAGAGGCTCCTCTATTTCCATCGAAGAGCTCATCGATGAAACGAACGTATCTCATTTCACTCGTATCTGTTGTGTCTCATTTCACGTTAGCATATTTTTGAAATTTAGTTTTTCTTTCTCAACTGTAGAACCTTTTATTGTTTGTCAATGAAGAGTGCGTTCTGTTGTTTCATCGAAGAGCTCATCGATGCTCATCGACGCTCATCGACCAGTGTGCCATAGGCATTATATTTTAATTTTCGGGCTGAAATCTCTGTAAACATGGGAATAAGACACAATATGAAATAATACTCGTATATTAAGGAAGTATAATGTTGATGAAATTTATGGCGAAAGTTTGTATGCATAATCAAGGAATAAATGAGTATATAAGATTGAAGTTTTGTTGTACCAAGAAAGGATTTCAAGTGGGCGGAATAAACGAACTTGTATAAAAATAATTATAAATGTGGTTGCAGAGAAAGTGGTGTACCAAGATGAAATAGAAATGTTTGCGAAGATTAATTCAAGAATGATTTTAATAAAGAAATATTCCAAGGGTTGGTGCAATACAAAAAAATAATATTGCTATTAAATTCTGCAAATAAACCAATTGAAAATGAAGCACATATAGAAGAGATGAGTTAGGGAAACAATATAATTGTAAATAAACTTATATATAAGTACAAGATAAGATAAACACAAATACGAGTATTTTAAATCGTTTGTATAAATTTTCGTAATGAAGGACTCCATATCAGATTGTGATAATTTAGGTTAGATGAAAGGTTGAGTGTAAATAAACAAACTGAATTTTATAATATATTAATTATATGCTTTGTGCGATCGATTTCGAAACTATGTTCATCATCAGGCAACAGCTGAAAAGTATACATAAATAAGTTGTCAAATAAATAAAATGTCAATATATCAAAAAAAATAATAATAAAGCTAAAGCTATGATGTATAGAAAATTATCAATGATAATAGTAATTGAAATTAATAATAATATTTGAACAATTTAGAAAAATAATATAGTTTGAAAACGTGGTCTTAAGTTAGGTTAGAATATAAATTTTATTTGTATAAATCTCAACAAAAACTAAGTAAATCACAAAACTGGTCCGTTCTGGAAAGCGGCGGCGTCAAGGCGCCTGCGTCCGCGTCTGGATTGCGACGCTCGTGCTGGAGGCATTTCCGCGTCGCGGACATTCAGTCGTCCGTTTAGTGCGATCCTGTTTGGTTGAGAATCTCACGAGAGGAGTACATTCGCGTAATATTGGGAAATTTGTGTTAAATTAAATAAATGTGGGAATAATTATTGTTTTAATGTAACTCTTTACAACTCTTTTAAAAAGTGTAATAATGTAATTGAACAATCCGTCAAGAAAATGAATCTTTAGAAGAGATAAATGTCACTTTACGAAATCTGTTAACAAGTGACGACAGCATGAATCTATCCCTTCCTTACTCGAATTTCTCAGATACAAATTCGGAGATGACCCTAGAGCCATCCGAGGCAGCAGGATGCGCTTCATTTGAAGTGGCTCACAAATATTACATCCCATGTCTGATCACCTTCGGCCTCGTGGGAAACTTCCTCTCCTTCGTAGTGTTCTTAACCACGCATTTGAAGATGCGAAGCTCGAGTTACTATTTGGCGGCGTTAGCGACGGCAGACTTCGGATTCTTAACTATGTTGCTCCTGGTGTACTTGAGCAATGAGACGCGCATTGAACTATTTAATAAACCTGGATGGTGCCAGTGGTTGATCTACATCAGCTCGGCTTGTAGCATATTGAGTGCATGGTTTACGGTTGCATTTACGGTGGAAAGATTTATTGCTGTGCAGTACCCGTTGCAGAGGCCGAGGATGTGTACAGGTTCGTGGATTCCCTAGTTTTAATTCGAATAAAAGCTGATTCACAGATCTTTGTCACTGTTTTTGTCGTTTGTCATCACCTTGAATTGTTTGACAAAATAAAGTCAGACTATTCTAGAGTTTTAGTCTTTGTCTGAGCGTAAGAATACATACAACCATAAAAGTTAGTATAAATAGTTTATTTTGGTTTTATTTCTTCACATTAAACTAAAAGTACTATTGAACTATACATACCATTTATTACTGTTTACATTCTATATTTTAAATATATATTATATTATAATTATGTATACAAACATGTGAAAAAACATAAAAGAAAAACAATATTTGTGTCAATATCTGGAAATGGTAAAATTTCACTCGGTCAAGACAAAAAACAAAAGCAGTGACTATGTTAAGAGCTGTGAATGTAATTATATCAAATGAATAGCACGAATCCTGTAACATTCACTCATGAGATTCGTCCCACAATCATACTTTAGTTTTCACATTCACAATTAATTTCATACAAGCTACACATCTTTAATCAATAATTTATTTATCAATTCAAAATGTCAAATGACATAATTTCTGTTTCCTATTTTAAATACCATTGTACATATCGAATAAATTTAACATGCTTCTTAAATAAAGGTAAAAATTTTGAAACAGTCAAACAATTACGTTGATACTTTGAGTTAATTCTGGAGTTCTGGAGACTCAGAAAATAATTATATTAATAATTAATTAGATACTCTTTACACTACAGAATTAATATATTATTTCAGTCCCCCATTTTTTAGATATGGCATAGAGTTATATTTTTTAAATAGAATAAATAGTAGAAAATCACATATTGAAAAAGCTTATTTTTCTCATTTTAATGACGCTAGGTTTGATTTTATTAAGATAATCAATAAATATATGTATATATCCTAGAAACAATAAAAATGATAAGTTATTTGATTAATTTTTATCAATATTTGTTGGAACTCGTATGGGACACATTAACTTTAATGAAAAAAATCAAAAATGCAAAGCAATCGTGACATTAACAAAAAGAGAAAAATAAGTATGTATTTATTAACTATCCATTTCATTTAAAAACATGTAACTTTATATCATATATATAATAAGCGGCTGAAAAAATAAAATTATCTAGTGTAAAGAGGACTTTAGTATCTCTGATTTTTATTTGAAATTTACTCTGAATCTCCTACTATATAAAAATTACCATTTTTTTGTTAATACTTTTAAGCGAGCAACTAATGCGGCAATTTGACCGCAATTTAACCGACTTTGTATCTCTTACGGTTCTCGAAATCCCAATAGCTGGGCTCGAAAAATGGACATCCTCTATAATAAGAAATAAATTTTTTTTATTGCAATTATTGTTTCAATAAAAGTGAGATAATAGAGTTTATTTCTTTGCTCAAATTAATGAAATAAAGTGTCTATTACTAAGCGGAAGTAGAAAAATATAATGTTTGTTTATTATATTTTGTATGAATGGCCCTTGGCTTCAGCCTATTCAGTCCTGATTACTTACAACGATTACTTTCAGAGCTAAAATTAACCTACAAGTAGAATGTATGGCAATGAATTCCGAAACTAAAGTTATTAGTCACAAGTTCTCACCTAAAGCTTTTATCTATTCATATAATTTATCAATTAAGTAATTACATTACAGTAATAGATATCAAGTGATTAAGTTATCATTGACGTTGAATATCTATCGATATTTTAGTTACTTTAGTTGCAAACTATAATTTTGTTATAAAAATTGTAAGGAATAATTTTTATTCATAATTTATTTTTAGTTGCAGCAAAAATAATCCATAATAAAATACTGACTCAAAACCTTTTTTATTGCACCAAAAGTCTATTTTAAATTTCATATAATAAATATTTACTTTACAAAAAATGAAATAGTAGTTCCTCTTATAAAGAAAATATTTAACAAATACAATGACATATATATACTGATTATAGAACAAAAATAATTCTTTTAAAATTCGTAAAAATTGTTCGCTAAAAATTACAAAAAAATCTTTTTATTCAGTATATCAAATTATATATGTCATTAAAGTTTCGTGCAGAGGTATAGAAACACCCTGTATATATAATAAATGTATCTTCCCATAGTACACAAATAACTATGTACCTATAATTATGAACCTGTAACCAAGGAAACGGTAACGGTAATCATTTACATTTATTTTCAACAAATATTTAATATTTGGCAGTTTTTGCGAATGTTTTTAATAATAAAGTAGTATTGTATAAAAAATATGAAAATGGACAAAATCGCATATTTATAATTTTTTTTTGACTAATTGAACGAATTTTAAAGTTAAATTTTTATGAAAGAAAAATTCGGATGACGCCTGGATTCGAACCAGTGGTAATTGAACGAATTTTGACAAAAATAGAAAATTTCATATGATCACATAAACAACAGGACAATGTCTACCAAACATAAAATAATCAATTCACGTTTCATGGAAATGCGCGGAACTAACCGTAATTATGAATGAAGAGACGTGTAATTCATGAAGCCCAACAAGCCTGATTGCGTAGATTACAGCATCAAATTGTGATTACAGAAGATGAAATTCACTTATACTACTTTGTCTCTCATGAATGTGGTTATGTAATAATTTCGTCACTATTATTAGTTAACGGTTGAGGAAGGCAATTTTCAATTCCTTGCTCCTATAAATTACAACGTTAAACTGATTACTTTTAATTGTTTATATTGTTTATTGGGTTTCATAATTAGAAAATTGGAATAACAAGAAAGACAAAATTAATTGTCATCCAACACTTGGTGAAACAAGGTTTAATAAAATATAAAGTAAACTCTTGGCTATGTTTTCACAAAATTCAGCCTCCAAGTCACCTTATGAGGGCATCGTCAGAGGCTGGCCAGCACAGTTCAGTTAGTAACCATAGACGCGTTTCGCTCTTATTAGAGCTCATCAGTATGGTATAACTCACTTCTTCACCTAGAACAAAGTTCATGTGAAGAAGCTGGTGACGAAGAACTGTGCCAGCAGAGAATAAGATCTCTAACAAACTAGTAAGATGACATGAGAAGTTTTGTGGAACTGGTCATGCCATCTACCGAAAAAAAGGGGAAGCTACGCAATAGCAATTTAAATAACAACAAAGACAAAATTAATTGTCATCCAACACTTGGTGAAACAAGGTTTCATAAAATATAAAGTAAACTCTTGGCTATGTTTCACAAAATTCATTTTTTTAGAAAATTGGAAAATAACTCTAGTACGGATAACACCTATATCAATCTTGAAATCAAGTGAATGAAAAATGATCTATGAGATAGGAGAAAACTATTTTAGCAGTATTTAAAAAAATAATAAATACTGCACGGATTAATTGAATTATTTTAATTTAGAAAGAAAAATTCGGCCGACGCAGGCCTCGGATTATCATATCGATATCATTTGAATTATACTTTTTAACAAGCAGATTTATAAAACAGATAATCTGCTATTACCATTTTAATACCAAAAATATCTGATAATAATGTGTATTTTATATTTAAATACAAATATATATATAATCTTTTTTATTTAATAATACATGTTTACTCTCAGTTATGGAGAAAAATAGGCTTATATTATTCAAATTTTAGCAAATTTTTATGTGCCATATTAATAAATATGTAGATTCGATAAATATGTTATTTCTATATTAGTAAAGGTAAAAAAATAAAAATTTTGATTATAAAAAAAAATATTTGCCATTTATTTTATTATTTTATGATTGTTTTTAACATAATTATAATGTCACAAGCTACTGATTGTCTGACAGCGTTTTAAAACACTTTAAAATTTATTATTTTCTCCTTATTCTTATTTTAAACCAATAACTAGATATTATGCATATTCTCTATTATGATGACACAAGTGTAAGAGCAAAATAGTTATTTGTGTATTAAGAGCGTAAAGTGATTCTTTGTTACTCGAACACGGTAATTACAGCGCGATCCGAAGGCGAGAGTCATAATAGTGTAAGAGGAACAAAGACACTTTACGCTCGTGATACACACAATTTTTTCTACGATTGCATCTTAAAATTATTAAAAAGGTATACGTACTGAAAATAAATTCATTCTGTCAACTGTCAATATGACAAGTTTCTGTCCTGTTTGTATCCCTGGTAACTATTGAAATAAGCGCGTATTTAATATCTTTTGTCATTGGAAACGCGCGCATTTAACGTCTTTTTCGTGCGTTGCCATTGAGACGCGCAAAAAAGATATTTTTCGATTGTTCCACAGAAAACGTCAACTTTACGATGACAATTGCGCTCTCATTTGTTATCGTAAAGTTGACGTTTTCTGTAGAAAAACTAATAAATTCTTTTTTTTAAATTAAACTGTTATTTATTGAAATTGTTATGTTAGAATGCAAATCAATCGTAGTTCAATATACGAGTAACAACGATGCTGCAAACTAAAAAAGCGGCTCGGTCAACTTTTTTGGATCACTTGTTATATTTTTGGTTTATTACAAATTCAGATCAGTTGCATGAGGGTCGTTAAATAAACGATTTGCTAAAGATAATTGATAAAAGCAGAAATTTCAGAAATATTAAAAACATTGTCAATAAGGAAAGTATACACAAACTCTGTTTACATTTTAGAAGTTAAAAATATAAATTCATTTTTTAAATCTATTCCGTGAATCATGTAAAGAAAAAATTCGTGATATATTGATATTTATTCTGCTAGATAAAATATTATAGTTATAAATTAATGCAATTTATATAATTTCAGTAGAATTTAAAGTAAAGCGCATGTGATTGTATTTATTTATTTAAGCCAGTTTAATTACTTAAATTCTAAATTTGCAAAGTTTTATTATAAACTGAAATATTGCTATTATTAGAAAATGTAAATATACGATATAAAAAATATATTATAAACGTAAGATATCTCTATACTACCTAATTAATATGTAAACAAAACAAAGTTAATTAATTTCCTAATTAAACTTTTCTGCGAATTTCAAGTATGTATTTTAACACTAATTAAAATAGATGATTGTTCTATTATGTTGTTTCACAATATAATAATCTGTAAAGTTCCTTTGAAATTCAATGTTTTTCCACGAATACGTTCATTATAACGACGTTTCTGGATGGGGTGTGTGGTTCAGTGGTATCGAATTCACCTGTGGATGTATGAATCTGGAAACAATTCCCACATCCAACAATTTTCACCATATTAAAATTACCCTGTGCCTCCCCCTACACTAACATCGGGTACCAGCACTTCACGTGCATTAATATATCACTTACTGCGACACCCAATAATGGGTAAAAGACGTGATGATATATATGTTTTTGTATAGATAAGATGTTTCATTATTTAAAAGTGTAGAATAATAATGAAAAAGTTGAATACCGAACAATAATTATTCAATACTTTTAAGTCAATTAGATTGCGGCTGCTATAGTAACGCATGCAGCACAGTGATTAATTATGTTATTTCATTTATTACTA
The DNA here is from genome assembly GCA_947425015.1 of Pterostichus niger. Lineage (NCBI taxonomy): Eukaryota > Metazoa > Arthropoda > Insecta > Coleoptera > Carabidae > Pterostichus > Pterostichus niger. Next base: position 3,310,377 of record OX380335.1, read on the forward strand.
AAGCTTGACGTTATTCATATAACTTTTAAAATTTATTATTTTCCTACGACCTAAAAATACAAGTTCCTGTTGAATAGTCGTGGAGAAATATAGTACTCAACTCCCGTATTATGGCAATTATTCTTTTGGATGATTATTGTTTGTGCTGCAAATTTCATCCTCATGCATAATTTTCTATCAAAACACACTTGATTAATACTTTACTACTTATTTAAACAGGGTGTTGGCCACGGCTATCGATCACAGGATAATAAAATAATAATAATTCAACTCCTGCAGTTTTCAACCGATTGAAACTATTTTTATTTTAACATGTCAGCTGAAAAAAAAATTAATTAGATTCAAACCAAATTTTGTTTACAGCTCAAATTTATTCTTTAAGAAATATTCACCCTAATGCCTATGGCACACTGGTCGAAGAGCATCGATGAGCATCGATGAGCTCTTTGATGAAACAACAGAACGCTTCTAAAGTTGAGAAAGAAACACTAAATTTCAAAAATATGCTAACGTGAAATGAGACACAAAAGATACGAGTGAAATGAGATACGTTCGTTTCATCGATGAGCTCTTCGATGGAAATAGAGGAGCCTCTAATTTTCGTCGATGACGGGTGCGTTCTGTTGTTTCATCGAAGAGCTCATCGATGCCCTTCGACCAGTGTGCCATAGGCATTAGGGCCGTTATTTCAACTTCCTCACAATGTTCCTAACATAAAATAGCAAAAAAATACAGTTTATGCAGTTTCATAATATGAACTATGATTTCGATGCAATATTTTTTGATTAATAAAATCGAAATATCTTAACCTTTTTTATTTCAGTGTCCCGCGCCAAGACAATAGTTTTCATTATAACCATAATCGCCCTCAGTTCCCAAACCTACGTCTTCGTTACCGCTGGCATCGTCAAGTCCCCTAAACACAACTCCACATCATTCGCCAACAGCAGTACCTCCAGCTCATCGACGACGTCGTCCAGCAGCAGTCAGCGCGAAGAGTACTGCGACGTGCGACCAGAGTACTACGAATTCTTGCGCGTTGTGAGCGTGATTGACACATTCGTGTCGCTTTTCTGTCCCTTTGTGCTCATCGTCGTTATGAACGCAATGATAGTGAGGAACTTATTTGCGTTCCGGCAGCAGTTCATGTTCCATGGCACGTTAATGGATTGTGTGGTGTACTACACGACGAGTAGTGCTGCGCAGAATGTGACCAATGGGGATAAATGTGCCGAAGGCAGTGGAGATGAGAATCAGGTAAGACTATTTTCTTAAGATGAGAACTTTTGCGTCTTAAAATAGACTTGTTTTTATAATATTTAATCCTTTCGCTGTTACGTCCGTAAATATAAGTTTATAATTTGTATACACAGCTGTCCCACGAAAATTATGCTACATGCAAATAATATTATGTTAGTGGTATCGAGTCGGCCTGTGGATCTTGAGAATCCTGATTTAAATCCAATTTAAATTTATCCCTGTGGCTCTCCCGCCACTAACATCTTTGGGTGCCGTGATTTGACGGCTGGAAATATATATCACTTACCGAGATCTGCTACGAAGGAGTGACACATTTTTTTTGTAAAGTAAGCAGGGATGAAATTATAGTGAAAAATGTATTTTCCACGTTTATCGCTCATGGCATAGTTTTCGTGAAATACTTTACGATTTTCTTCAGACTTTTACGGCTTGTTGATCAAAGTATGTAGATATACGAGTATATGAAATTTCTGATTCATAGTTTTATTATATACATATATTTTTTTGTTTGGTTCTGTTAAATGTTGAAGACTTTCTTTCCGGAAATGGTTAATTGAAACATCTATTTAGAAGTACATACTTAGTTATAAATCAATCCCATATAGCATCGTCATAAATCTTATGCATAATTAGTATAACTTCAATATGTACTTCAGCGATGATTTATAAAACTAAATTTAACACTTCGATAGATTTAACCTTATGTTGCTACGTCAATTGTGCATACCTACGGCGCGTATAAACAGAACACAGTAACACAGTTTCCATAATTAGCTCCATTCGATCCACTGTTTAATTTCAAATACCTACATAAGAGGATCTCTATAAATAAATTAAAAACATAGGTATCTGCAATCTGCGAAGATATACAAAAGAATTCATTCGTTTTTTACCAGTTACAGTACATAATTGTGTAAATGTGTAATAAATCATTTTTTTATTACGTAAATATATTATTTCTACAACTAGAATAATAATTTTTCCAAAAAATAGCAAATTGTTTTTTGTATTAACATTTACGTATACTGTATTTAAAAGCAAATGTTAAAGATATAAAGAGGAGATCAAAAATAAGTAATAAATAAAAAGTTTATACAACATAGGTCCAAAAAGAAAAGATTCAAATATATGTAAGGTTTTATTTCAATTTATGGAGAAATTCTGTGATAAATCTGTAAGATTATAGATCAATAAATCTGTAAATAATGAACAAAATCACATCAATATTTCATAAAGTCATAAATTTCGTTGTGATTTTGTTCATCATGTACAGATTTACAGATCTACAAAACTTATGGATATTCCACCATAAATCATTACTAAGTTTTTGCTTTTTTATAATCTGTCAAAAAAACATCTTTTATTTTTGCAATTGTCAGTTTACACATTAACCTAAAAATGAACACGGTTGTTTACACATTATACAAATGCAGAAATGGTACACATGCATTTAATATACAGTCGTGTTAACGGTCAGTGACGGATCGAGCTATTTTTTTCGAAGGAGGTATTAGGTTTAAGTATTTTGCAAACTGTAAAAATTAACTTTTTAGTCGGTTGATACAGAAAAAGTTGTTTTACGTATCCTATGACAACCGTAAGGTATTTTCCTTCGACATCAGTCAAATATTTATTTACGGCTGCTATAGTTATTCGCTTGTTTATATAGCAAATTCATTTTTTGTTTTCGGAAAATGTTGCCTGACTTACAAATTCATCAATTTCAGGCGAAGTATTGAAAAATTCGTTGTCGTTCTCGTTATTATTCAAAACTTAATTATTGTAATTATTTTATTTTCACTTTTTCATTTAAAATATTTTAGAAGTAAGCAGGTTCTTTGTTATGGACAAAATTCAGTACAAAGGCTGATAGTTATGTAATTAAATTTTAAAAAATTCTACTTGATTTATTTATTTATATTTTATTCTAAGAACAAAGAGCGAATTCGAAAATAACAAGTGCGTAAACAAATGTATATTAAAAAACATATATTCTCAGGAGGAGCAATGCCCCCCGTGCTCACCGTTGGATCCGCCAGAATTAAAGGCGATGCTAATGAAGCACGTCCACTGAATACACTAATGTTAGTATATTCAGTGGCACATCATTTGTATGCCGAAGCTTTTCCAAACCACCACTTCAGCGTTTGTGTAAACAATCACATTAATTTTTACTTTAATTTGTAAACTGACAATGGGCTCATCAACCATAATTAATATATTTCAAATTTGTATTAAATAAATTACTTACGTAAAAAATGGTTCATGAGGTCATCATAAAAACTAAAAAAGTTATTATTTTATTGATATATATAAATTACAGTGATTAAATTAAAATCTGCCATATAACCTAAATGATATATTTTTAGACCCATGTTGTATAAAACTTTTCCACTGATTTTTACATCTCTATAAATCTTCTGCAAATATTTAACAAACTACATGAAACAACATAAAAGTAACAACAAAGACAAGATTAATTGTCATCCAACACTTGGTGAAACAAGGTGAAACCAGCTTCTTCACATGAACTTTGTTCTAGGTGAAGAAGTGAGTTATACCATTCTGATGAGCTCTAATAAGAGCGAAACGCGTCTATGGTTACTAACTGAACTGTGCTGGCCAGCCTCTGACGATGCCCTCATAAGGTGACTTGGAGGCTGAATTTTGTGAAACATAGCCAAGTGTTTACTTTATATTTTTAACATAAAAGTACATTATACCAAAAATATGATCATGAACTAAAAAACTTTTCAATATCTGTAAATTACAGATAATGATCCGGTTACAGAACAACACTGAACAAATTTAATTATTCCACATCTTTTTTCTATATTGATAGATAATATTATTCTGCTTAGATTATAATACCTTTTATATTATTATGAAATATTTATAAAAAACTGCCTGGATATTTGTTTGTATATTCAGCTAAATTGTGTGTATGTTGTATAGTCAGCAGGCATCGCAAACCATCGCAACGGTTCGAACCGATCTCGTTCTAGCCAACAAAGTAAACAGTCCAATACGACGGGCAATTCGGCAACGCCCACGACAACGCGCTCTGGGACCGCAACTGGATATTCTCGCAGGGGGAAACACGAAAACGAGGAACCGATTTGCATACGTGAGTTCTATGTTGTCGCTAAGTTCTAGATGTAAGTATTACAGCAAAGATTAGTGATTTTATTACAACTATACAGGATGTTTCTATATCTCTGCACGAAACTTTAATGACATAATTTTATATACTGATTATAGAACAAAAATATTTTTTTCGAAATTCGCAAAAATTAGGGTATTTCATTCCCAGTGAACATCTTTAGTGTCATTTGCTTAATAGTACGTATAAACACTGCCTACAAATAATCATTAATTAAAAAATTCTGAACCCAAACCAAACATGAATAAATTTTGTGTTTTTCTTTACTGAATACGAATTCAAACTGAACCCATTATTCTGCGGTTTCCGATCTCTGATTATAAGTTTACCATCATATTTGTACTCCTTTGTTTAAATTTTATTAAATGAGTGCTTCTAAAATACATGGATTAGTCCTGGTAAAATTTGGCACAAGAAAAAATATACCATTATTTTTGCCGTGATGTTCAATCTTTAAATAAAATTAGGGAAAAATATAGCAAAACTTAATTAAAACAATTGAATTTTATAAGATATTAGTTATTGCTTAACTGTTAATTGTGATTTATTTGAACACTTAATTTAAATATTAGTGGTATTTGCTGTTTATGTATCTCCTTTGTTCTATTCTACCATGTATTAATTTCAGTTGATCTTAAATCTTTTTATACTTTCCTTTTTATGTTTAGTTACACAATTAATAAATATGTAAAATTATTTATTAACAAAAATAAAATAATTATACCTGTCAAACAAAATATCGCCAGTTCCATGGTATTGAAAGTATACTATAAAATACTTTCTCTTTTAAGATTTTTTTTCGAAACAAGAATGAAATGTAATTGATTTTAAACTTATATTCAGTAGTTTTTAATTGAGATTATTTATAACATTCGTCTAAAATAATTAAGTAACTATATTAAAACAAAAATTTCAAGGAGATACCCGGTATAACGGGACGAAAAACATAAAAAAATCAACAAGCACTATTTTTGCAATGTTAATTTTTCCACTTACGATATTTTATCTAGCAGATAACAAATAAAATGGGCTTATTCTATTTTTATAATAATTTTCAAGTGATTTTATCTCATAATATAAATCAGTAAATATTATCGTGATCCTTAAAAATACACATTTATCATGTATACATTGCTCGAGTTAAAAAGTGGAATACCATATTTTTACTCAGAAAACAAATTAAAAATATCACAATTTATAAAGTAAATAATAAAAGTATGTATATAAATAAAGCAATTATTCAAAGATTGGAAATAAAAACGTACTTAAAAACTGTATGTAGATTCTGAAAAAGATGCATAACGTTGAAATAATACCTATTGTGAAATTTTTTTATATTTGTATGGTACCTATATATGTATATATTTTATTTTATAATTTATTTGACACTAAAATGAATCTAATTTTTTCATTACTCTATTGATGACTTTTTAACTAAATCTGATATTATTTAAACATAACTAATATACAAGAAAGGTTTACACAACCAACTGCTGTGTTTAAACGAAACCTTTCTCGAATTTGTAGACATTTATTTATTTATTGAAATGTGTATAAAACAAAAATCAAATCCATCTCTGAATTTGCACTTGTGGATCAGATCCACTTAAATATTTTATAGCATCATAAATGTTTCAAGTTCCACTAGAATATTTAAATTTAGAAGTAAGTTTGCATCCGAATAAATATTCGTAGCTACTTTTCAACACTTCAAAGAATCTGTTTTCTTTTGCAATATAAACAAGGAAAATATTCAAACAATTCTTTTTACGTTTTTACAGAAATGAACTCAACTTCTGGAAGAAATACGACAGCAGTATCAGCCAAAAATCAGCAAAATATTACTAAATTGCTTCTTCTTATTTCTTCCATGTTTATTCTACTGAATTTGCCGAGGTTAGTAGATTTATAGAAAATGTCTTTATTTAATCGGTTTATATAAAGTTCAAAACGATTTTATAATTTTTATTTGGCAGACAGTAACTTTAAAATATGTACAATATATTTTAAAGCAAAGCTTATTATTTTTATTTATTAACTATGGTTGCTAAGAATTCTTATAGGTTGAACAAGTATGAATAATATTTATTTTTGTTTTAGTTTTATTCTGACTCAATTTTTAAAGAATCCGGTACTGTTAAATAAAATAAATGTAGCAACTCTTATTTACTGTCGATATTAATTTAGGAGTTAAATGGTTTTACATTTGTTTCTATTTTGTTCTATATTATAAAAATGACAATTATTCTAAGTGTTGTAACCATTTTTTACAGAAATTATACTAATTAAATTAAATTTGATCATTAATTTAGAAACAATTTAATTCTCTAAATATAAAGATTTTATTTCAACTTTTTTCTAAAATTGAGTATCTGGGAACCAAGTTTACTAATAAACTCATTTATCTACAACTATTAAATAATACTTTCATATTTCACTAATGTAATATTAAAGTTCATATTCCACAGTCTATTTTCCATCAATAGCAATCAAATATTTAGCCATGTGATTTAGATTTTGTTAATCCACGATAGATAAGTAAAGTTATTTGTAAATTATTTTTATTTCCTGTACTTAAATTATTACAGATACAGTATAGTATTTGATTCGCATATATATATATACTCGTTAAATAGTATACTATTTTATCTTTTTGCACTTATTTCAGTGTGAAAAATTATTATTAGCAATGTACGATAAATGTTTAGTTCTTATGAAACAAATTTAACTACATAACCAAAAATAAAATAAATATTTTTGACGCTTGATATAACAAAAATATTGTGTTGCCTTCGTACAATAAAGTGAAACTTTTTATACCAGTTGCATAAACAGTTATCATCTTGTCTTTATTCATATGTATTCTATCATTTCCGTTATAAATTGTATTATTTTCAGTTACATAATCCGGATATACATATTCTTCTTCTTCTCGATTTGGAATGAGAATGTTCCTCCACTTCTTTGGTGCGTGCAACAGACCAGTATGGTTCTATATTACACCAATTTCAGCGTTAATTTTCTACTCTACGCTGTTTGTGGAGGAACTTTCCGACGATGTCTCAATCAGATGGTCCGAAAACATTTCATGAATATTGTTAACTTTATACGAGCTTGGTTTAAAATCAAGCAGAAGCAACAATATCAACAGAGGTAAGTCCATTTTTTTATGTTGAAAATTGTGAAAAGTTAATATTTCGTCTACTGGCGCGCGAATTCCTTATTGAAAACTTATATAGTTGAAGTGTAGGTGGAGCAAGGGAATATATTTAGAAGATGGTTCCGTCTAACATACATTTCGTATAATAGATCAGCTATAATATATGTTCCAATGCTTTCTCAATATGCTCTGAATAACTAGAGAAATAATAAACTGTTAGAAGTGTTGGTAATAGTTATTTGTGTATTAAGAGCGTAAAGTGATTCTTTGTTACTCGAGCACGGTAATTGCAGCGCGAGCCGAAGGCGAGAGCTGCAATAGTGTAAGAGGAACAAATACACTTTACGCTCGTGATACACACATAATTTTTTCTACGATTGCATCTTAAAGTTATTAAAAAACGTAGGTATACGTCTAAAACTAAATTCGTTTTGTTAACTGTCAATATGACAAGTTTCTGTTTTGTTTGTGTCCCTGGTAACTATTGAAATAATCTTTTTCGCGCGTTGCCATTGGAAACGCGCGAATTTAACGTCTTTTTCGCGCGTTGCCATTGGAGACACGAAAAAAGATATTTTTCGATTGTTCCACAGAAAACGTCAACTTTACGATGACAAATGAGAGCGTAATTGTCATCTTTTCATAGCAATCGTAGAAAAAAATAATTGTGTAGTTCGAGTTTCGGAACCTCGCAGCTCGCTTAGTTAAAGAAGATCGAGTGAGGTTAATCGCAATTTGCTATCTTATTGCAAACACAGGAATCCAACAATAAAATAAATAAATGTTCAACTTGAATATAACTTTCAAAATATGTTCATTTTTTTTCACTAATATCAATACGCGAAGTACGTGATTTTTTCATCATTTACATTACCATGACAACGCGTATTTTGCACACTTTTTGCATTCTAGAGCGCAAAATTAGTATTTTGCGCACTATTTCGCATTTTAGTGCGTAAAAAGAGTATCTCACGCACGCAATAATTTTTTGTCCGGTTCAATAAGTTACAACACATCAATAGTATCAAATTCATATTATTGTTGATTGTTTGCCTTCAATTTACTTAAATAAATCAATAAATATTGTATTATTCTTTATTTACAATTGTAGAAAAAATGTTGTTTGTATTTCGTGGGCAAAATTCTTGTTTTTTTTTGTTGCGTTCGAATGACTTTTATTGTCTCGACTAAAAGTAACATTCTCATACGCAACGCACTTAATACAAAAATAACTATTTAGTTTAACTAGTTATTTTTTTTCTATTTAAGATATTACAAAAAGCCTTTCTTTATTTTGTTTACTATTTTTAGTGTATAAAAGGAATCAAACTATAATAGGATCGTGTAAAAATGTATAAAATTAAAAACAAAATATGTAATGCGCATATTTTACATTTTATTCTGTCTTCATCTACAACATAAATAAAGTAAAGCAACGATATAGTTTTACACTGCTGACCTCGACGTGCAATGCGTTAAGTGTTTCCCGACGTTCTAAAGTGCCCATCGTTCCAGAATGATCGACGTGGAACGTCAGAGAACTCTTAACGCGTTCCATAATCACGTCGGGGTCACCAATTGTAAAGCATTCATTTAAAGGATATCAAGAAAATAGATCATGGATATCATGACAAAATTTTCAGTTTATCTATAAAATTTCGGTACGCGGTTCCTGAAATGTTCCTTCTTTTTATCATGATACCAGTAAAATTGCAACCGTGGTAAAAACCGTCTGTTTGTAAATTACTAACAATCATCTTATATTATCGCGAATAATTTCGAAACTATTTATAATATTAAATAGAAGAAAAAAATAGCAAAATTACAGCAGATTTTTGTCGGTTTTTCAATTTCAAAAATTTATATATATATATTTATTTAATCAAAATCGATTTCATATAATTTTTTTAACGAATAAAATTTTCTTCTACATTTTATATGGAAAGTATGAATTTACTATTTTACATCGGTAAACGGGCCTCTTAGGAAAACGAAAAATTCTAGCCGTTATCGTCCACGCAAGTCCAGTGTATATATACTTAGTAAGAATAATTCAGATTTCTGAAGTATTTGCATTACATTTTATCTGAGTGGCACTAGCAAGTATTTCTACTTAACTTGAAATAATTGTTTGTCTTTGTTTAATCATTATGTATTCATAAGTAGTGAGTGCCTAGAGCTTTTAACTAACTTATTCGAAGTTTCTGTAAGAATTTTTAATTCCGGTTGTCTAATCTTAATATAAATTGTAATGGAACTATAAGACAAATAAAAATAATCTAAATTTCTCTTTGGTGTATATCTACTTCTAATGTCCTAATATTTATTAATAATATGTTTCTTAGATAAAAGTTCTGTCACAAAGTACTTTATTTATTTGTTAAATTTATTATTAAATATTTTTCGTTAACCCTACATCAAATATAAACTCTTTGCTATATATATTAGAGATAAATCAATAGGAAATAAATCCTCGGGCCCTTTGTTTGAATGGATATTACTTTATTTGAAAATTGAACTAATAATACAGATTGGTGACAATAAATGCAAACATGCAGAAATACAGGACAATTGAGTTTTTATACCAGACTTGATGATGTAATACCGGAGTCATGTATCTGTCACATTATTAAAATCAGGTACATAAACCAAACTGGAACATGAACCGGTATATTTTTAATAAACCGAAACACGGACTTTTCCAATATTATTCAAGAGCGAGAACTTAAACACAATCGTAAATATTAAACTGGTTTTAAAATTGGTTCGGTTTAAGCTGTGTGATCTTGCCTGGTATAATCAAAATGTTCAATTATTTTGTGTCGTACGCAGTTGTGCTTTGAGTGCGGATATGTTTGTTTTTGTCAAATAAATTATTATAACTATATTTGGTATGTTATATTAAGATAAATACTACTTTGTATTTTCAAAAAAATCTACAGTAATTTTATATTATATTACTGAATCTATGTGTACGCGTTTCTACTCTAATTTTTATTTAATCACTGACTGAACTTAAATTGAACAAGTTCGCGAACCGAAGCAAGAGAAACTATTGAATCGGTACAAAAAATCGAATCAAAACTAAAATAGAACCTTGAACCGAAACTGAACCGTATATTTTGTAGTTTCTCGGGTCACTGATTAAAAAAATTATACATATTTAAAACAATGTTAGTGCATGATAAAGAGGCGCGGTGGCCGATCGTGGTAAAGCACATCTCTTAACATACTGTGACGTCACCAGAACCAAGGTTCGTCAGTTCGAATCCGCATGTCGACAATGTGTGATTTGTCGTAAAATATAAAATACAGTTACATGTATTTCTCACACTCGGGCGCTATAAGCTAGTCACTTATACGCCTTAAATAATGTAACATTTGACTACGTAAACCGGCAGTACGGCAGTGTAAAAACTGCGGCTCGGTGTGTCCGGTAGGCCCAGGCCCGATTTGGGCTGTAGCGCCATCAAAAGAAGAAGTGCATGATAAAGTTTTTTTTATGTGTTTACCGCTCGTGCATGGTTGCTACTGTCTGCTGCGCCTCAACCAACAATTTCCATATGCGAGAGTTAATACACTATTTTCTGCTCTAGGTAACTATTCTTATATATTCTTATAAACATAAAAGCAGTAGAAGACATGTTGGCAGAATTCAAATGACAGAGTATAGAAACAAAATCTGTCGATATTTTCTGTTTCCAACTTTACATACTCGTAGATTACTTATTATCGTCAAAGTAGAATTTCAAAAGAAATTCACATGTTACTTGGATTTCAGTTCTCTTTTTTATACTGTATATCAGAAGGGAAAATGTTATTTTTAGAAATCCTAATTGAAAAGAAAATTATTTTCAGATCATCAAATGGTGAACCACGAGTAGAGCGATTACCACCAGTACGAGAGTAAATTCGTTATGATTAAGGAGACATCAATGTGAAATCCCCTAAATAAAATACACTCGATGTGAAATAAAAATAATGTGATTCCTCAATTTAAATAAATATAAATGTACTATTTTGGAGTTGATATACCTATCTTATTAAGAACAAATCTGATGTATATTTTTGAAATGTCTGTATGTTTATATGTATAAAGTTTATAATTGTTATAATGTTAAGATTAGTTTAATGACACAGAATCGATGCTCGATTATTCCAGTAATTTTCATAACTAAATTACTGTACAATGGTTAATACGTTTCCGCGAACATGATAATTAGTTAAAAATAACTACTTTTGATGTTATCACAAAATTATTTAAATAATCGATGATAAATGTGAATATTCAAATGTAATGTAGTAAATATTTTCGTTCAATAAAATATTTTTGTTCCAAACAATTTTTCAATCCTTTTGAAACGCAAATTCTGGTTTACCATAATCCTTTAAATATTTCCTACTCTTTGTCGGCCTGTCACTTATTTAAATTGACTCTGACAAATAGAATTGGTTCGCTGCAAAATAAAATAAAACAAAATCCTACCTTAGTTTTACCAGAGCCCGTAGGTCCAACCAACATCAGTCCATGTCTTACGACTGTTGTCTCATACAGCTGAATCACTTTCTTAACGTAATCTTGAAAAGAAATTTATAAAATAAATGCAAAGAACAATTTTACAAGTATATTATCGTACCGTCAACATCTTCAAGGCCCATATTTTGACAAGACGATCGAATGGATAGTTCCAGATCTCCATAGTCGACAGGAAGTTCTTCCATGCGAGGGAACAAATCCGACACAATACCTAAATGTGGGTAAGTGTTAGTTACATATAAGGTTTTTATTTATATATATTTGCTGTTCTACATAACTGGAATTTAATTCCAATTACAATATTTTATAATGGAATCCGAATTACTCAACTACTGACATATTTTTATATAGAATGTCTCAAGTAAAAAAGAATTGTAAAAGGTACAAGGCTGGTTAAATTAAACAAAAATCCTTTATTAGTAGGTCAATTTAACAATGTTTTTCTTTTTCCAAAAATATACCTACGTATACCATTATAAGTGAAAATTTTATCAAATCATTTTATTTCTTAAATAGTGGTAGAAGGTAACTAGAAAGAAATGTTTCAAATAAAAATGTTTGATACAAAATCCTATTTACACTAGATAATGATTCATAATGATCTATTTATTCCAGTGTGGTATCTCGTTCACTATTTTAAACTAACACCTAACACAGTATTACTTGTGATGGACATTTAGACTTATCGAAACTTCATTATAGAGCATCGGAGACCGATATCAAATTATTTGAAATTTGTAAGAGTTATTTACGAGGCCAGCGTGGTCAATTAATTTTTACGGGCAAGCTGGATAGTGGATAGATAGACGGAGTGAGCCTCCATAATTCAGTGAGCTTAGTAAAGATTCATTTCAAGCGTACCGCGTACAAAGTTTTATTTCCACCTTCACACCATTTTTAAATTAATTTTTATCAGTTTTATTAAAAGATACGTTACATTTTGTAATCAAAGGTTGTTAACGGTAGGGCAATTTATAGTTATACGTTGTCATGGTGATAGTTGTGATAAAAAAAACAACTACTGTCAGTGTCAATAGTGAATTCTAAGAAATAACTAATTTGAAATAATTGATTTCATGTCCAATGAAAACGATTTTCTTGCAGTTCAAGAAAATGTATAAAATATTGCAAATACTGCAAGTAATACCTTTTAATTAGTTCTTTTTATGAGCCTTGCAAAATTTTACAGATCTCTTCTATGAGCCTGTAATATTTTACAGGGTTACGCGCTGTAATTATTCATTTACTTAGTTACCATAAATACCTACAAAGTGTTATTTACATACAAGGTGGCAATAAAATACATGATATCTACTTCTAGTGGTTATTTGTAAAATGTTTTTAGGACTTGATGTAACATCCGTAAATTAGGAAACTTTTTTTTAATGATGCTTTATTCAAGTATCTTGATCAAGAAATATAAATTATTTAAGGTTAATAAAGTAGCCTATGAAATAGATTTTTCTTTGCTCAAGTAAATAAAGTATGATTAATTTATATATCGTAAGAATATTTCAAATAATAAGTTGTTTAAAATAAAGCAAGCTTGGCATCATTGAAAAAGAGAAAAAAATATGCTACTTTAAATATGTAATTTTCAAATATTCATTCAACTTAAAATAATTGTACTTTGCCATATCTCAAAAATGGGCAGATGAAAAAAAATTGTGTCAAGAGGACTTTAGTATTTACAATTTTTATTTGAAACTTGCTGTTTCTATATTTTTACTTATATTTAGTAATCTATGAATATTTTTAGAAAAACAAAAACATCGTTATATTGGCTTACTAATGAGGCAATGTTTGTCTAATTTAATCAACCTTGTACTTCTGACACTTCCTGACATTATATGAATCTTACTTGGTAGACATAAATTACATCCATCGATCTGTTTTCTCAATATACTGACTGAGCTTACCGTTGAACAATTTGAGATCATCTTTGAGGAACTTGGGAACGTTGACATCTCGCAGCGCTCTAAGAACGATTTGTCTTTCTTCCATGTCAGGTTTCTCGCGTTTTAGATTTCCAGCGACAGCGATCACTGTCTTTACAGCACGCATTCCAAAGTCGTAATGATCTTGAGAACTTAATTGTTCTGAACTTAACTTAAACGTTGTCGTAATTTTCTCAGCCAATTGTTTCGCACCACTGTTCATTCAATTATTTGTAGGATACATAAATAGAACATGAATTTAATAAATTAGACATGTACATCAAATTAATAAAACAATGAAATTGAATAATTATTGATGATTTTTTACCTGAATCCAAACGAAAACAGTGAAATTTCAGCGATAAGAGAGTAATTCGGTACCATCATCGCAACAGGGCGGAACAACGCTTTTAAATTATCAGGTAATTCGGTTCTACCCGCGTAACCAGGATTCATTGTGATGAACACAGCACACGACACCTTCAAAACTAGTTCAACGCCTTCGAACATAAACCTGTAAGTACAGACCTAATGTAGAGATTTAATTAGATCATTAGGAGAATCATTCATTTTACTTTTAAAAACATGTTACACAAATTAAATTTTATTAAATTTTTCGCAATCATAATATATATAAATAAATAGGACACTCAGGTGTTTCAAAATTATTACAATACAAATAAGGGTAAAATTATTAGATATACTGATTATGAAATTAATTTTTCCGAAATTCGCAAAAATAATTGAAGATGACTTTGACCTAATATTTTTGGTGCCACTAGACTGATAGCTTATAATAATGAATAAAAATTAGGAAATATTAAAAACTTATTTAAAGTTGTGTAATAGTTCATTCAATATTATTTAATTCAAACGAAACTACTACCTTCTCAGACTTATTTAACGAAATATTATCTACACTTCAAGTAAAATAACTAATTACAAAAACTAATATCTTTGGAGGCCGTGATTTGACGGCTGGTAACCGCACTTCACGCGAAAAAATATATCACTTACCGAGATCTGCTTAGGCAGAGTGCCACACCCAGTGATGGGTAAAAGGCGTGATGATATATTTATTTATTTATTTATTTTACAAAAACTGCTCAAAACGAAATCGCTAATTACAAAAACTATTCAAAAGTATTACCATTTATGACCACTACATGCTTCAACTGAATATTACTGCCATATTATTTCTGCTGCATCTTTAATTTGCTTAATTATCTTTTGACTCTCCATAAGCTAATAACATACTCGTATCAACTAAAAACTGCTATAAACGTATACCATTTTTTATTTATTTATTATTTTAACAGTTGTAGTTTGTATTTCGTGAACAAAATTCTAGTTTTTTTTGGAGGCATTCGAATGTTTTTTGTCTAGACTAAAAGTGACATTCTCACACACAATAAAAAAAACACTCATTTCGCGCACTTAATAAAAAAATAACTATTATCAAGATCTTTTAAGGCAGAGTGCCACACCCAGTAATGGGTAAAAAGCATGTAAGCACATCCTTTTAAACTTATCTGTGTATACCTATAGTTTAACTTGCTAGCAAGTCCAAAACCATTGAAAATATTCTCATTTTACAAGAAAAATATAAGTAAATAACTAATAGGCAATTATTTTCAAAGTTGCTATGTAATAGAATAACATAATAGTGTACCTGTCTGATCGTGCCTGTTGCGCTTTCTGAATGGTTGTGATCTGCTGAGCCACGACGGAGAGTACCTCGATGTCGATGCGGTTGAATTCATCAAAACACGCCCACGCACCAGAACTAGAATTTACATCATTAATTTGAAATAGTCAATTTGTCGGTCTGCTTAAAGAAACCACATAGGTGTACACTCACTATAAAAAACACTAATTAAATTATTGGAATTTTAAGAACTTTTAAGAGCTATGACTTCAATTAATTAATTAATTTCATTTTATTATAAACTTTAGTAAGCATCTGTTTTTGTCTTAATAAATTTCGTGATAATAAATAACAAATATTTTAATAGGCAAAAGTTACAATATGAAAAATTTATACATAGAGTATTGCAATACATCATTCAAGAAAAATAAATAAATAAATGCCAGATACCACATAACACACTGATCTCGAATCAAAAAGAATTTTTTAAAGTTTATATATATATATATATATATATATATATATATATATATATATATATATATATACTAGTGTAACAAACTTTAACAGCTTATTCCTGAGGTCATTTTGAATCAAAAATGTCATATGAACATAGGTCCTATTCCGTCTAGTTACCAATATACAAGAGGTTGAAGTTCTATAAATAACACGAAATTTTCAAATTTTTGTAATCAAGATACTTTCGGAAAACAAGAGTTTTATTGAAAACTCATACCTTATTTGTCTTAATTAATTTTATTCATTAATATTAACGAATACGATTTAGAGAACAAAACATAAAATAACACAATTAAATAGACACAGAACAACATAACCAAACATGGAATAGGTTAACATAATATGAAATAAGATAACAAATTTTAAAAAAATTACAGCAAGTGTTCAAAATGAGCGCCTTGAACTCGTATGCATGTTATTATTAATAAATAAAATTAATTAAGACAAATAAGGTATGACTTTTCAATAAAACTCTTGTTTTCCGAAAGTATCTTGTTTACAAAAATTTGAAAATTTCGTGTTATTTATAGAACTTCAACCTCTTTTATTTTGGTAACTAGAAGGAATAGGACCTATGTTCATATGACATTTTTGGCTCAAAATTACTTCAGGAATAAGCTGTTAAAGTTTGTTACACTAGTCCTGAAACACCCTGTATATATATACGAATAAAAATGTAAAATGTGTGATTTTTTCAAACAATTTTAATGATAAAGGGAGAAAAAAATCTAATTTAAAAAGCACATTTTGAAGCTGTCTTTATAGTAGAGAAAAAATATTTTTTACAAGTGGTAATTTTTAAAATATGGTATAAACTTAAAATACCACTCATGTTTAAAATAAGATTTAACTTTATTTAGAGACAAAAAAAATGGGCTAAATAGAGTCGTTTGTTGATTGAATTAATAAATACCTGGCCAATCCCTTTAAGAACTTGCCCATAGCCATGAAGTCCAACTGATCGGAACAGTTAAACACAACACACTGAATGGCGAAGGCTTTAGCTAGATCCTTGGTAGTTTCTGTTTTGCCAGTTCCCGCAGGACCCGCGGGAGCTCCTCCAAACTTCAGATGCAGTGCACCCGTCAATGTCAAATAACATCTATAATACGAAAATATACGATATCGTTAGCAATAAATCATAGCGAATAAATAAACATGATAAAGATATAATAATAATAATACCAATAGCGTTAAATAAAAACATACAGACCACAGACTTACTTGATCACCTTCTAAAATGATGACTATAACGTTATTTATAAAAGAATAAAAAAAAAATATTTATTAATGACGTTAACGTGTTTATATTCTGAAACCGATAAACTATTGAACAAACCACGAATGTTATGAGTCATAACAGGCCTTAGATGTCTTAAAATCCTCGCTTTACGAGTTCGGATTTCAAACTGACATCTGCGGCTGTAATACTACTCATAACATTCCTAGGTATGCTATTAAATCGTTGATGTTAACCATTTACTTAATATCCACAAATACAAACATTCTGACGGCAAATGCAATATTCGAATTAACCTACGAGTTCATCAGTCAATAATCGAAGAAGATTGGCAATCATCTGAGAACTTCTAGAAGTACAACTCGTTGAATTTGATTATCTGTCACTCTGTTTGTGCATTCTATTAGTCTGATAGATCAACATTTCCACCAGCATTAACGCTGAGCGAAAATCAGCACTCTCAAACGGTTGAACGCAAATCGACAAAGAAATCAACTCATGAATATCTTACAAACGACTAATGAACTACATTTTAAAAGATGTAATTAATAAGGCTTGTTTCGTTTATCTAGACGATAATATTATTCTCGGTTCATTTTTGCAAGAGCATATACAAAATTAGATAAATTGTTTGAAGTCAACTTGAAAATTAAGTTAGACAAATGTTAATTTCTAAGGAAACAACTTGCATATCTGGGTCAAAACAACTGATAGTTAAAACCAAATCCCGAAAAATTATAAACTGTTAAAAATTTTCCTATACCAAAAATAACCTAAGAAATAAATCATTTTTAGGCCTCTCAGATATTAAAGGACTTTTCAAAGTATATCAGCAATGTTTCTAAAAATGTAAACTTTTACCTACAAATCATTCCTATAGTATCCTATTAGTATATTACAGTATATACTGTAATATACTAATGTTAATCATGAATTAATTTTAACCACAGACGCGACAACTTTGCTCTCGGAGCTGTTTTGTCTCAAAATATAAAAGGTAACGAGTTCGTTAGTTACTCTGCTGCATATTAGTCAATAACAATTATATTGCAAAAGCTTAGAACGTACACAATAATGAATATCACTGAAAAAGGAGAATGTTGTTACCTGTCTGTAAGTGGTGTTATAACTAATCTTCCACTGTTTCCTAAATATTCGTAACCATATTGAAATTCTGCGTTGACTGCTCGAACTTTCAATTCTTCGCTGATCCAGTAATATCTGGAAAAATTTATACAATATGTTTAGAGGCTCACCATTGGAATCTCAAAAACAATAAGAGCTACGTATTTGATTAAATTAGACAAAAGTTGCCACAGTAGTAGATCAATTTAATATTTTTAGATTTAAAAAAAAACATACAAAGATCAATCGATATGATTGAAAAAAGGTTCTTGATCCATTATTTCGTTTTCAAAACAAATTCTGTATAAATATATATGCAGAAAAATGTATTAAATAAAAAAGTTATATATTAATACTATTCAATCAGTAGCGCAGAAAATTATTTTTTATATGACAAACTAATATATTTTTTAATAGAAACAATTATAACAAATAACTCACTGTAATTTGCAGACCCCAACATGTTACACTAATGATGATTTAACAGATATGCATAAAAATATAATATTTCTTATTCATAGTACAATATAATGTTTTAGTTATGTAGAATACCGTTTCTATGTAAAATATACAAATTTAAAAACAAGATTGCTAAATTAACGTTAGAAAAACTAGCAATTTTATTCAAGCAAGCTTAGGGTCTGCTGTACAATGCTCAGTAACTTAATCTACTGTCAATGTTAGACCCTATTAAAAATATACGTTAATTGTATGCATAACCTGTCATCATATAATAGATTTTTAACAAATTAGTTGTTAGAATATTGAACCATGGTTGGTACAATTGGCCTTTCTTAGTGTAGTTAAATCCTGAAAAATAAGCATTTTTATATGAATTTTTTTTTATAATTAGTTCTAGTTAAAAAAATTATAAGTTTATGTTATCTTGGAAATGAGCCCACAAAAATAGTAATCGGAATATATAAATATCTATCTTTGAAACATTCTTCTCAATATTTATTTATTTAATGTTACTCTGTACAACAGGACTTTAATCCCAATTACAGTACAGGGTCCGCACTCACCGAGCCGCAGTGTGGTAATTTATATAATTTTTAGCTTGAGTGAGATTCGAACTCGGGATCTCCGGATTCGAATTCCATATTGCTATACACACCACCGTACTGACGGACAATATACAAATGTTTGGAAATTATTTGAGAACAAGAAAATCGACAGATATTACATTTATTTCTGTTAATTTTTTTCATAATTTATAAACTTAAAAAAACAAATTTGTAAATGTTTAGTTTGAATTTCAGCACATAATACAGATAATTTAGGTAAAGTATGAACCTCATAAAACTATTTTTAAACTTTCTCGTCAATATTAACATAAGTTTTAAATAGACTTTAAAACACGAATAAAAATATACTAATAAATATTTTTCTACGACCACTAAGATATATGCTTGTTATATGATACATTTTACACACATTAACTACTGTGAAAGTAAGGTATTTGCGGGGATTATTTCCGGAAACATTGGCGTATAATGGACGACCTAAGAATATATGGTTGAATAAGATTAAGATTAAAGATAGATTCCTACTGTGAGGAATAAATGAGGTGTTTAGAAAGAAATTATGAATGTGAGTTAAAAATGTTGTCGTATTTTGTAGATATTTGGTACGTCAAGTTAAATCAATGTGTGAATTTATATGGGACGAGATTCATTGTTCCCAGGACTCGTTAATCCTGGTATGTCTATGTTTGTATGTACGTTTTTTTCATATGTTATATGATTACCATATAAATATTACTCGTAGGTATATCTCATGGATTTAGTAAATGAGTAACAATATCGTGGTCGTAGAAAAAGCACAGAATGTCAGTTTCATGTTTATTGTTCAATATATTATACCTGAGCTGTTTGATCCATTCAAAATCGTTCATATTAACTACGTGTTCATCCACTAGATTCTGTGTGACATCTCTTGCGTGGACTTCAATAACTATAAGAGCTGATAGAACTTCACGTTTCAAATTTGAAAGTGAACCTTTTACAAGACTTCGCAGACCATCCAGCTAGAAAATTAAAAAAAAATGTTATTAAGAAAAATAATAATAACAACATAATAGAAATTCAGTAAAGAGATTTAAAGTAAGTTGAGGAGAGAGGTATAATGTCGAAAGCAGCATATAAAATAGATTACCGATTTCTTGAAAAATCCTCAAAGGATGAAAAGTGTGTAGTGCTGCATGAATATTTATTAGATTTATCCTGTAATTAATCTCGTTTATTATTCCTTTCATATATGCAAGCTCGTTTATTGCTTTCACTCGAAATCTGTCGATTACGCAACAAACTTTTACTCATATCTATCCTTTTATTTCTACTTCTACGCCACAGAACAATAAATTATGGTATTTTAATTTGTAACTTTTCTTTTTCCAGATAATTTTTTTTTTTGAAGTATTAGTAAGTATCTTATTTTAATTGTAACTTTGTTCTTGTTGATCTATTTTTTATTTAGTGATTGTTTATTTTTGAATGCTAGTTTATCGACCTGCCTCAATTTTATTATTAATTTTCTTGGACACGATTAATTACAGAGAAAAATGTTAACATTTCATTAGCGAGACAAACAATATACAATTTCTTAAGTAACTGTTAAAATTTAACGCATCGTTACTTAAACGACTCGTTAAATATTTTTATAAAAACAAGCATAAGTCTAAATCTGAATCAAATGTTAAAAATTCGCGTTTCTTATATGAGTACTACTTTCTCATATTACGATTTTAGTTTAAAACTTGTGGGGTAGGTGGCTCAGTGGTATCGAGTCGGCCTGTGGGTCATGAGAACCCTGGTTCGATCCCCACACCGAGATCTGCTTAGGCAGAGTGCCACACCCAGTAATGGGTAAAAGGCGTGATGATATATTTATTTATTAAGTTTAAAACTTACCAGTCCCAGCATAATGGTGAAGAATTGTTTGAGTTTATTTGAAAGCAGCGCTTTTTCAACTTCTGCAGTCCAGAATGTTTGGCAGCCGGCGATGACAATTTGTCCAGGCCAAATTAAGACCCATTCCTTGCGATCCTTCTTCGCCATATCCGCAAAAGAATCGCCGAATGTCAACCGCACTGTAATCAATTGAAATTAACAATATTAATTTACCTTTTTACAATATTATAGCTTGAAACAAACTTTCAGAACTTTAACATTAATCTTACAACAAAATGTTTACTTTCAAATTTTCAAAACTGTATTACTCAAAAGTAAAGATATTTCTATTGCCGGTTTCAAATAAAATATCGTTAATTTAAAAGATATAAAAAGAAACATGATATAAGTAAATAGTTTTAATGCAAATACAAAAAGAAGTAAACTTTATGATTTCTATCAAATGAAGATATTATGTTTAAAAATACGTAATTATTCACAAAACAATGTAAAAGTCGATTCACTTATCTTTTTTTTTTATATATTTCTCAATTTTAATAACGTAATTTCAATAATAATTCATTCCTATCTCATATATCATTCATTTGTTAAAATATAAATGATCAATTATACTTTTCCTGTTGCTAGAATTCATGCACAAATATTAAATAATAATAATATTTCGTTTGAATAATAATCATGTGTGTAAACATTCTTATTTTTCTGTTGTTTGCACTAAATGTGTATAATGTTTTCTGTAAAGTAAGTAAAATATAATTATATTTAGTTAAATTTGCAAGCAGATTCACAAAGTGCCTTAAATATGATACTAATTAATCCTAGTCTAATTTTGTAAACGGAATACGGAGTTAAAATATTGGACTAAGAGCTGATATTTCGTTCTTCTAAAAAACTTCTTAATAAATGTATCCGTTGAACAAACAAGAAATATCGCATGATAGTTACTCGTATATTTACTGTATTTTTTTATCTATTTTTTTGTTTATTAGATAAATACATTTGTTAAGAACTTCGTTAGGAGATTGAAATATCAATTTTCAATATTTTAAAACAAAGAAATATTTATTAAACTAATATTTCGTGTATAGTCTAGGAAAGTAGTAAGAATAAATAGTTTTGATTCATGTTACAATGGGCATTAGAATTGATTACATAACGGTCATGTATGATTAGGTAAAATAAAAATAAATAAATATATCATCACGCCTTTTACCTATTACTCTGTCGTAATAGATCTTGGTAAGTGATATATTTCTTCGCGTGAAGTGCGGTTACCAGCCGTCAAAGTGGAGGGAGAACCAAAGGGGTGGATTTAATTTGGTGAAAATTGTTTGTCGACTGTGAGGATCGAACCAGGGTTCTCAAGATCCACAAGCCGACTCGATATCACTGAGCCACCTACCCCATTTACACAATTGATAATTACTTTAATGCAAAGGGAGAAGTCTTACGAGAAATTTAAAGTGACAATACAGGTATATATTAGTTTAAAATGTTTTCTACCTAAATAACGTATCGAACTGTGGAAATGAAAACACAAATTCCATTGATTTTTGTCATATAACAGTACAGTACAGTGATAATGATAAATTTAACTTTAAATTTAAAAACTCCATTGTCAAGCTAATTGTCACCATATTAAGGTGACTCATGGATCAAGATTGTAAACGTACTATACGCAGTGGTTTTTTTAAGAGACGCGAAAAGAATTTAATACGACATTTCAACGTAATCGGTTTTTTCAGTATACTTCTGCAGATAGGCGTCTTAACAATTTTTGGGCTGCATGATAATATGATTTTTTTTTGTGGAGATATTTAAAAAACGGAACTTTTTATAATCGACCAAGGACACAACAAAAGCTAAAGCAAAAGAATTCGCGAAAAATGCAATAATATTACGTAACATTTAAAAAATGTCACGAAAAATGTTAGATGCTGTGTTCAGAAATGTATGGAAGATGAAGGGAACTTAGATGTCTTATAAAACATTTGTACTTACTGGCCGGTTTTATAAACGACCAATTACTTTACTTCCAATGTAAATAAAATGTATTCATTCAAATGGCAGTCGAACTTTTGACAGTAATATTATATATATAACATTACAGTCATCATAAAGTAATTAAAATTGAATTGAATTTTTGAAAGCAAATTTATTTTGTACTTTATAAAATCGAGCATAAATGTTACAATAGTAATATATGATATAAGCTTTTATGCATGAATTGCGAAGTCAATCGCAAGGAGTGCATAAATTTATTAAGAACTTTGTTTAAAGATTTACATATGGGCTCTAAGATTATTAAATCAAATTTATATTAAGGGGGGTATTTTAATAATACCGCAATTTGAAAATGTTAATAAGAGATGCTGTTTTATGGTAGAGTGTTTAACAGAATTTCAAAAGATCCTAGATTCAAATCGCAGCGGCCTCTGAATTATCAATCATGACGAATCTTATACTATATGATTGTCATTTTAACAATAATGACTTATTTTAATTATATTAATTATATCCGTTTTCATAATTATTTCCTCTGTCCTTTATATTGTACTATAAATTTATTTATTTAATTCTATTTTCAATCAGAACAATGAGGTTACTCGTAATTATATTTGTTTTACTCCATTTGCAAATTGCTGCTTCAAAAGTAATTTATAAATTAATTATATGTCTTTACTAATTTTGAATAATAATTTTGTACAATATTCAGAGCAGAATGGTGATACAAGTAGACAGATTGGAATCATGTTACAATGGATCAAATCCCGGTATTCGAGTTTATTACTTAAATATTATGTATAATGACGCAGTTGGTGTTTACTTTGATATAAAAGCAGAAATTCTACGAGAGTTAAATAGTAATCAGTTACAGGTACGTCAATAAATTAATTTAACCTTCAACAGGCAGGTATCATGAAACTCATACACTCCCTTCAGATTTTAATCCCAAATTTTATCGTTTCTTATTTTTATTTACAACAACAATAATACAAACTATTTATCTAAAAACTAGAGATGGGCGAATATCAAATTTCTCGAATTCGAATATCGAATACGAATATTAATCAGATCTCGAATATTCGAATACTCCTAAAAGTTAATTTATTTATTATTAATAATTATTTAATTATGTCCTCTTCATTATTTGAATGAAATTGTTAAGATAAAATAAAATTAAAACAAAAAGTACAAACAAAAAAGAAAAAGAAGAAAACTTCAAATTTAAGGTGAAACGTACGGGCTGATGTTGGCGAAAAACAAATTTGAAATATGGTACGTCTTCATGGTTTTGAAATAAAATATCTTTGTTATTAATAACTTCAAAGTATTGTAATAGCTTTAAGTTTATGTACAAATGATAAAGAAAAACATAGTCAACATATGGCGCGATATTCGAGGTATTCGAATGTTCGCTATAATGACGTTAATATTCGAAAATCTCGAATATCGAATAATGTCAATATTCGCGGCATTCGACTATTCGCGGATGATATTCGCCCATCTCTACTAAAAACTAACAAACTAAATACCTAAATAGTGATTCCATGATAGTTATTTATTGCTAGTTAGCAACAACTAGTGTTTCCCCAAATTATTGCAAAAAAATTGAAGAATATTATATATAAATAATGATAACGCAAAAATTATTTTTCTGAAATTCGCAACCATAATTGCACATAATTTAAGCAATCATAGGTTACAGTAAAGATTAAAAATTAGTAAACATTAAAGACTGAACGAAGTATTAATAGTTCAAAAATGATCAATACATAAACTATTTATATTTTTATTAATAATCACACACAGAAAGTATGCCATGAACTTACTTGTTTAAACAATTAAATTAGTTGCTGTCAGATCTTTAATAATTATAACTTGCTTCTCTCACTTTGTGGGGTAGGTGGCTCCGTGGTACTGAGCCGGCCTGTGGAGTTGAGAACTAGGGTTCGATTCCCACATGCGACAAACATTTTTCACCACGTCAACTCTACCCCAGTGGCTCCCCTAACATCTTTGGTTGCCATGATTTGACGGCTGGTAATCGCACTTTACGCGAAGAAATTTATCACTTACCGAAAACTGTTTACGGCAGAGTGCCACACACTCAGTAATGGGTAAAAGGCGTGATAATATATTTATTTTTATTTCATAAAAATTATTTAAAAAAATTCTATTCTGGTGTTCACAAGGACCATGGTCCGTTTGTTTAAGGTTAAAAATGAAATATAAGGTTTCGAAAATAATATGTATGTAAATTTGTAATTGCAATTGCAGATCTCAGTAGATATAACACGCTGTGCAAACAAAGAATCATTAGATTCATGTGAGCATTTTGGCAAATTGAAACCACCACATTTATGCAATTTTCTAAATATGAAAGGTGCTGCCTGGACTTCCCTTGTTGAACATATAGATCCACCAGCTAAATGCCCATTACAAAAGGTGCTCGTTTATTTTAATTTTGCAATAATTGAATAAATTGATCATAAATTCATTTTTTTAGAGGATGTATGTTGGAAAAAATTGTACATTTGATGCAAACTTATTTCAAATATTTCCAATAGTTGGATTTTACTGGAAAGTGGGAGTAGCAATGTTTGAAAAGAAGGATTATTTTGCTGAACTATGTTTTGAAGCAGCAGTTTTTAGGAAATATTATTAAAAAATAAAATCATTTCTAATTTTTAAAAATAATATAAAAAAATATTTCAATAGTTACACATAAATAATGTTTTCGTAAGGTTAAGTTTTATTTACCATTTATTTGTTAAAAATTAATTTTACTACTTGAATGGATTGAGCATTAGTTTTCCAGATTATAGTCTGTATCACCATATCTTCATGAGTGACTGATTTACACAGTGAAAAAATATGTTTTAAACTCTGAAATATAACCACAATTACAAAGTTGAATAAAACCATGAAAACGATATATTAACTGACAGTGAACTGCCACAGACAAAAAAATAAATAAATGAATGTCACAGGTTAAATTATTACTATACTTATTCTTATATTGTAAATATGGATCTGCCAATCATTTACGCCGAAATTTATCTATGCAACGTTATGAAGTTGAAGATGGAAAAACAAACTATAAATATTTTATTTGTTGGAGCGCGAGCGATGCGAGTTTTACAAGAAATGCGTCCCAGTTTTTGAAGAAGTCACTATTTAGCATTTATGATTTATTGTACAGTATTTGTTGTATTTATTTTTGTCACAATTATTGTTTTTGAGTCACATCAGTGACTATTAAATTCGCACAAGTAGCATTTAAAACGTGTTTATTCATCACGGTCAGTTGTTCATTTCTACAGCCTAGACGAATTATTCAATTAATTTAAAACTTTAGATAGAGGTTAATCTTGGGGAGTGCGTTTCGATAGTTTCAGATTTTTCGTACACATGCTGTGCGAGAAATCTTGAAAAAACACAATTTTCGAGTTCAATTTCCGCTTTCACCAATTTAATATCAACTCCTGTGGCTCCCCATCCACTAACAACTTTGGGGGATGTGATTTGACGGCTGGTAACCGCACTTTAGGCGTAAAAATATATCACTTCTCGAGATCAGTTATGGCAGAGATCCACACCCAGTAATGGATAAAAGGCGTGATAATATATTTTATTTTATTTATTTATATATAATAAAAATAATAATGGATTTTGTAACCACATAACTGATGAATTATTTTTATTAAAAATTACGTGACGACCAGTGGCACTAGAAATGTACTCTTCTAGAAGCATATCCGATAATTTTGCGAATTTTGAAGAAATTCTTTTTGATTATGATTCAGCACATCGAAATGTATATACGTTGAATTTGTTTTGCTAATGAACACACAATAAAAACTAATGTTAATTATATTAATGATATCTGTTTAATAATCCTCTGTCCTCGTTCTCTACATTTATTTATTTAATTCTTTATTATAATTTTTAATCAGAACAATGCGATTAGATGTATTATATTTGTTTTATTCCAATTTTACACTGCTGCATCAAAAGTAATATATAATTTATAATTATGTGAAATGCTACATAATAATTATTGCAATAATTTCAGAGCAGAATGCAAGTGAGAATAGATAGATTGGAATCATGTTACAATGGATCAAATCCTGCTATTCAAATTGAATACATAAATTTAATGTATAACGAAGAAGGTGGTGCCTATGTTAATGCAAAAGGAGAAGTATTACGAGAGTTAAAAAGCAATCAGTTACAAGTAAGTACAAATAAACCAACTAGAAATAAATACTCGAGAACTTTGATCGAATAAAGATTGCTTTTTGTTTGCATTTTATTTGTAAAACGAACTAATCTACGATAAACTATAAAGGATATCTACTATTAAGAAATAGTACATCATATAATTTAAGAATTGATTTAAAAACAATAGAAGATTATGTTCTTATAATTCAAATGACAGTTCACAGAAATATTTTGCGATTTTTAACGCCAATTTTAAATTTTATACATTTTATAAAAACTCAGACTAAATTATCTGTATTTCACATATTTTCCGACATTCATTTTATATTTGTTGTACTGAATATCAATGGTTTTCAACTTTATTTTCTTCACTTACCGTCTAAGGTTTAAGTTATTTTTCAAGTATCTTTTTATATTATTGTATAATATAAGTATATGTAAACATTTTTGATTGTAAAATAAAAATATTCATTAACGATTGTATGGCTGATTTGAAAACAAAAATAACATTGACAAGAAATATGTACATACGGAATATTTCAAAATTATTGCATAACAATTTACAAATATACAGAGTGTTTGAAAAAATGGGAAATTGATCTGACAAAATATAATAGAATTAGAAACAGTTTTGCTTGTTTTAAAACCCATATATTAATCATGATATCATATTTATCACTTATCAGATGTGCAATTATCAGATTTTAAATATTTTCTTTGAAGAATGAAGTATCCAAACTATTAGAGATTGACAAAAATACTATTTAAAAGAAATATTTGTAATCATCCCCTAAATTTATTGTTGAGCGATCGTTAAAACTTTATAAATGTTATTATTATTGTCAGAAAGTGTCATGGAAGTAGAAGGCATGCATATAATTTTTAGTTGTTTTCTAAAATAAATACATATTTTCCCGTGTTTTAAGCAATTTCTATTCAAATTTGTAAAATAAAAAACTTTTTCTACAACTGTCAAAAAATGTTCACTTTTTTCATTCCGTGGAGACCCATTGCTGTATATTATATAGAAGTAGATCAATGAATATGGCTGATTGTAGGCGAGACGAGCTTTGTATTAAAGAGATTATAAAACAAATTAAAGACCAAGGTTCCGAAAATACTAGTATAATATAAGCTTGTAATTGTAATTTCAGTTCACAGCAGATATAACACGATGTGCGAACAAAGAAACATTAGATTCATGTGAGCATTTTGGTAAATTAAAACCACCACATTTATGTCATTTTTTAAATCTAAAAGATGTTGCCTGGACTTCCCTTGTTGATAATATCGACCCACCACCCAGATGTCCAATACAAAAGGTACTTATTTAAATATTATTTTATTTACGCAATAATTGAATGGAAAACATTATTTTTTAGACTGTGTACATAGCAAAAAATTGCATGTTTGATCCAAATTTATTTAAAATATTTCCATTAGTTGGATTTTACTGGAAACTGCAAATATCATTGTTTGAAAATAATGATTATATTTCAGAACTATGTTTTGAAGGAGCAGTTATTAACAAATATTTTTAAATAATAGCAATCATTTTTCATTCTTAACGTTTACAGCCTGATTCTTTAATTATTTTTTTTTAGCTAATCCTGATTTTTTTATTCCATTAAAAAAAAACTTAAAAGCAAATGATAACAGCATTTATTTAAACTTTTACAAGAACATGTTTTACTCTAATTGAAAACAACTTGAATGTATTCAATATGAATGTGTTGGACAAAGGATTTTATTGTTTATTGCAAGTAAAACGAGCTTAATTAAAAATGCATTTCCTTTTAAAAAAAGTCACTATCTTGTATTTATGGTTTCCTATTCAGTATTTCTTTAATCACAATTGTTATTTTTGTAACCCCAGTGACTGTTAATATCTAATCACTGGTACATTTAATTTAAATTATATTGTTTCAGTTCTTGTGTTTATGAATTTCTATTTTATTTATTTTGAATATTTAATCTTAAATTACATAAGATATCGTCTAATTGTAAGCTACACTTAATAATAATTAATATTTAACTGAGTCCACCATATTTTTTTTTAGTTTTCAAGATAGCAACTAAATTAATAAGAAACTGTGAAACTCAAGAATACAAAACAATTATTTGCTTTATTTTTCATGACACTCTGTCAACACTAGCAGCGTATTATATCAATAAATTTAGGCTCAGCCACAGAATACAAA
The DNA here is from genome assembly GCA_947425015.1 of Pterostichus niger. Lineage (NCBI taxonomy): Eukaryota > Metazoa > Arthropoda > Insecta > Coleoptera > Carabidae > Pterostichus > Pterostichus niger. The sequence goes on from OX380335.1 coordinate 3,340,307, forward strand.
TTTAATTAAGCAGCACTAAAATTAGGATTTTCCTTTACACATAGAAGTATATTAAATTTGTTTTTATTTATTCTATTCTGATTCAAATTCTCCTCTTAATGTTCTACGTTGATATTGTTGATATTTTTTGCAAAGATTTATGACAGATCCAGTTTCTTTGAACTGTTTAAATATTCTATGAATGGTCTTAATGGAAGTAATAAGACTGTCTTCATGAAAAACGCTGAATAAATCTCTCACTCGAAGCATCGAATTCCCAGCAAAATACCAACTTACACACTGAACTTTTTCTTTTGTAGTAACTCTATTCATTATTTTTTTAACAATTAAATAACCACAAACTGTCAAACTCACCATACACCATAATAAAACCCTAAACTCATAGAACGCACGTTGGCACGTTACAAAGACGTAAGTCGTCATACTTGTTTTTGTCAAAATTTACATACTCCGTAATGCAACGAGTTTCCGAAGTTGTGGATATAGTAGTGGACGTGATTTTGGGCACGTGGGATTTTTCGACACAGTGATTTTCGGTAGAATAGGTTACTTCATTTAACTCCGGGTCAAATACATTATAAGAATATTTATTATAATAATTGAAATAACTGATTTTCACCACATTAAAATTACCCCTACGGATCCCCTTCCAGTTTATCTTTGAAGGGTGTGGGCTTATGAGTGTATAGTATTTACATTTTAAATCGGAGGGATCGGCATAAAACGATTAAACGTCCCTGTCCCATATAACTCCAATGAAATATATTAGTGTGGCTACCCCAAATCGCTTAACGATGGGCACAACAGGTACATTTTTAAGGGTCGTATTCAGCCTAAAATTATTCGTGTATTTTCCTATGATTGACCATTACTAAATCGGATTAAATTATCGAATTAGCAGTTATGTCACTCAATAAGAAGATTAAGATCATAACATATGAATAAGGAAATGTACTTATTTAAAGATTGTAATTTATTTGTTTTTATTATACACGTACCGGCGAATGTGTCTGTACAACCCTGTGCGAACCTTGTGACACCATTTATAACGGGTCATATTTTGAGTTCCTTTGTAAACGTAACTGCGGTGTATTTAATCGTTTTATGCCGGTCCTTCGGGTTTAAAATGAAAACAGTATACTTCACGCGCTAAAATATATCATATTCAGAATAATGGATAAAAGGTATTATGAATTGCTAATCTGATTTGTAAAAGCACTTGTAAACAAATATATACAAAAAAGAGTGGACTGTCCCGGGTACTAACTGTTCAGAAAAATAAAATAGAATTCTATATTCAAAATTACAACGGTGTGCAAATAAACAAGTATTGAACTCATGCAAATAATTCGTCAATTTAAAACCACCAAATGTTTGCATTTTCCTAAACATGAAACAAAATGACTGGGAACTCATGTTTAGAAACAGAGTCACCAAATATGGGTATTTTTTCAGAGTCTTTACGTTGCAAGATATTCAAAATGGATGCAAATTTATTAAATTTATTCCCTTTAGATAAAAAGTTCTAATAACTATCAGCGGCACAAATAAAAAAAAATAATTTCAAAAATGGTAATAATTATACTGAATGCCATTTTCTAACGTGATATGTCGGAAATGAAAAAACCGGCCTTTAGTAGAATTTCATTGAAATGAATATGTCACAATATTCGAATGAGGTGTTTATATCGTAGCAGTCTGAGGACACGACTATTGCTAAACATTATTAATGTGAATAAAAGATTTTAAAATAAATATTCCTGACCTGTATTTTTCATAGACTCTTCGACTAAAACTAACCAGCTCTCCACATTGGCCGTTGGATACAAGGTAGGTCGTAAATCAACGCTTTCGTCTTCCGCACTGAACATCTTTGTAATTTCGAGGTCTTCCTCAAATTGTAACTAAATATTTAAATATAATTTTAGCTCATTTCAATCAATATTTACATTAATATTATTAGTATGCATACCCTGGCGATATTTTCAAAGACTTTTCGAAGATGTGGTTGTACGGCCATCGGATTTTTAGCTTGAGACAGAATTTCTAGCAATTCATCGTCACTGAGAAAGTATAAACGTGGGAAAGCATTACGTTTTGTTTCCAAATATTCAGACAGACCCTTCTGTACAATTTCTAGTAAATGAATAGCGTCGCGAAGTGATTCCAATAGTTTCTTGTCTGGGCAATATGCAATAATCTACAAATATAAATAATTATAGACTACAATGCCAGAAACGACAAGTAAATTGCGAGAAATATATCATCGTGTAATTTCGTCAGAAGCTGTTAAAAATGTGTCAAATTTCACCAATGATAATGACTAATCTAGAAACAGTAATTTAAATTGTGAAAACATGTCTTCTATTGTTTCAAAATCAACTATAAACAGAAAAGTAAGTACTATGTTATATTATACACATCTTATTTAATACAGATTACTTAATTTTAATTCAGAAACATTAATAAATAAAAAATATAAAATAAACACTTGGCTATGTTTCACAAAATTCAGCCTCCAAGTCATCTTATGAGGGCATCGTCAGAGGCTGGCCAGCACAGTTAGTAACCATAGACGCGTTTCGCTCTTATTAGAGCTCATCAGTATGGTATAACTCACTTCTTCACCTAGAACAAAGTTCACGTGAAGAAGCTGGTGACGAAGAACTGTGCCAGCAGAGAATAAGATCTCTAACAAACAGGTAAGATGACATGAGAAGTTCTGTGGAACAGGCCATGCCATCTACCGAAAAAAAGGAAAAGCTACGCAATAGCAATTTAAATAACAACAAAGACAAAATTAATTGTCATCCAACACTTGGTGACTGATGAGCTCTAATAAGAGCGAAACGCGTCTATGGTTACTAATTGTGCTGGCCAGCCTCTGACGATGCCCTCATAAGGTGACTTGGAGGCTGAATTTTGTGAAACATAGCCAAGTGTTTATTTTATATTTTTTATTAAACCTGGTTTCACCAAGTGTTGGATGACAATTAATTTTGTCTTTGTTGTTACACATTAATAAATTATTTGAAATATTTCAAGAAAACTCTTAAAATTCCGGACCAATAAAAATGGAAGCCATTTAAAATCTTTATAATAATTTGTATATAAAAAATTAAGTTTGCATACTTTTGGATTTTCTTTAGCATTACGCATAATTCGTCTCCACGTCCTTTCCATCGAGCTATACTTTTTGCTTTCAACTGGAAGTTGTCTACTAATATCCTCGCTTGTAAATATGGGCTCCAAATACATCCACTGTCTGTCACATAAAATATTTACATATCAATTTAGTTTATAAACTTAATTTTCCAAATTATACTTTTGTAATTCGATCCACTCTTCAATAACATCCATAGTAAGTTTGAGAGTTTCTTCCCATTCTGCAATCACCTCTTCAAACGCTCCTTTAAACGGACTGAAAGATAATTGTTGTGTCATTACAATGTGATCATCAAGCTGTTGAAGAATTTCATCAGAAACTTTCATGATGTAAGTGCCTAAAAATAATTTCGTTTAAATTCTGATAACATTTTAGTTACATAAATGTTACCTGTAGTTTTATAGGCGGTAAGTTCCATTAAATTATTATCCCATTCTCTATACATTTTGTTAAGAAGCAACTCAATTTGATATTCTTTGGATGCGTTATCTGCTATCTTGACAATATTCTCGGCAAACTGGTCAACGCCAAGATTCAAGCAATGGTTAAACGTAAGAACCGGGGACCACACTATGTTAATATCTGAAAATAATTTATATTTTAGTAACGTGCACGATCTATAAAAATCAATGGAGGGATATGATTGAAAGGTTGAGAATCCAAGTGACTCCCTCACTCAATAATATCTTTGGGGCTGTTATATGATGACTAGTAATCGCACATTACGTGCAAAAGTATATCACTTATCGAGATCTGTTAAGAAAGAGCGTCACTTTGTATAATGAGTAAAATGTTCTCTCTGGAACCATTGATATATGACGGAGAGACAACGCGCGCGTTACAGAGATGAGTCACAAGCAGGTGGTTGAAATACTTCTGGAATATTCCAGAGAGTTGTGGAAATAACATGATTCACTATATAAGGGAGAGTTTGAGACGAAAGAGACAGTCTGTATTGAAGTGTGAACAGTACAAGTAGTTGCTTAGTACATTATTGTGAATATAAATAAATGTATGTCTTCGTAGTTGTACTGTATTATTTTGGTTTTAAATAAATATTTTGTTAGTGTTATCATTGTGCATGTTTTATTTAAGAATAGACTTCCCGAACCCGAAACCATGACGCAAAAGTGATGTGCCAAGGTAAGAATATTTGATAAGAAACAATTGCAGGATGAATTTAATAAACAATTAAAAATATTATAGGATATAAAAATATTTAACCGATTTTAACGAAATTTGTCCAACCTAAAATACCCATTATAAATTTAAGCCGGTCAAACTGTCTCAAGACATTTGGACAGTATATTTAAAGTTAGTAATTTCACTTACCAGTCTCCTCCTTAAACTGCTCCCAATGTCTTTCGCGCATGCCCGGACTCCTGATGGCCTGGATCAGTGGCACCAACGGTCGGAAATCTTCAATCTGACGCCGGATCTCCACGGCGACGCTCTGCACAGCTGGAATGTCCGCGAATGTACGCATACACTTCACCATAGTCTTGTACATGTCGGTCACATTCCGGTCGATGCTCTCACCGTCAATGTTCACCAGAGGATTGTCCATCCAGATATCATGCCACCTGAGCCAATCTGCAAATAAGAAATACATTCGTCAGATATTCGTGCCGATTCGGTAATATACGTCAGCGATCGGTAGACCTGCAACACTCTGATTTGTCGAAAAAGTCAAGAGCTAAAGTAATACTTTTCTCTACGGTTTTGCGGAGCTAAAGTAGCTCATTACTATATAATTTTATAAAAAGAAAATTAAATTAACTTTGTTGTTTTTTGTTTGTTTTACACCACCGTAACAAATTTTTGTGTAATATGTTTCATATTTATTTTAAATAAAGCTTCAAATTTAATTAATTCATGTTTACCTGATGCTGTAATCCATAAGTTCTTATAGGGTTCAAATTCTTTCAATAATTTATTAAGATGATCAAAAGGTACAACCGGAACAAGGAACAATTTTTGTCTTTGATTCAATAAAATTCCTTGCTCCTGAGCTTCTTTCATATTTTTCCACAGTCTTCGAATTTCTACCGCAATTTCATGAGTCTAACAATAAAAATGATGTTATATTGAACTCTCGCTGTCATTTCTTTATTACCTTTGAAGCATCTTTTTGGTTGGAGAAAAGTTGTACTTGCACAGTATAAGATTCGATCTTATCCTCTAACTCTGTTTCATCATTTAATTGTATGTTATAGAATCTCTGGGTTTCTTCATACAAGTATTCATTGGTTGTATCAATTTGTTGGTGTATTTTGTATGGCCATCCAATAGCCTCCCATTTATTTTCAAAATCTTCTTGTGGTAAAGCGTACCAGAAGTAATCCAGAATTTCATATTCCTATAATTATTATAATTAATCATATGAATACAACAATTTTACAGACTAATTTTGTACCAAAACTAATCTTCGAGTAACATCTTCAAGTTGTTTTAAATTCATAGGAATTGTCTCCATCCAATCTTTTATTTCATAAATATGCTCTATAGAACCTGGTTTCTCATTTAGTTTTACCATAACTAAATTGTATTCTTGCAACATCTATTTTAAAAATTATTAGGATATCATTTGCATTTAATTTTTTATTATTATTTTACATACATCTTCAATAGAAACTTTCATTCTAGCGCAGAACATATCGAGTAATTTTGTAATGATTTCTTGACGTTTGTTAATGAGATACAATTTCAGTGGCAGCACATTGATATAAAATGGTCCAATGGTGATATTTGCTGGTACTGTTGCTTCTACATTGTGTTTTTGTCGATAATGAAATGAAACTTCCTCCTTTACTTCGCCGGATGCATGATTTTGTTCCTTGTACTCTCTTTACAATTCATTTAGAAAAGTTAATACAAATAAAAATATGTTTATCACGCTGATAGTGATCATGAACCTATTCAATTATAATAAGCTCAACTTACTTGACAAACTCAGTAACAACCATAGCGAACAAGTTAGCATGAACATCATACTCTTTTGCGTAGGCAAGTAGCGGGATAATAGCGTGCTCGTAACCGGCAAGCATTTTCTCTCGTAGCGCGCAGATTTGCTCGTCTATGAGACCCACGCTGGATAACGGCAAATTCGGTGCGAACTTTAAACCTTTCAGAATCACCGGGTGCACTTGAGGGATAGTATGCAGTTGCAGAAGACCAGAGTCGTATAACGAGAGCAGCATTTTCTGAGAGACAAATTGTTAAAAATATATAAAAATATGTATATGAAAGATTGAGGAGCCACATGAGATGGACTGTTATAACATCTAGTTGTCCACCTCCCTTTTTGGTCATTATATAACTTTCGGAAATGGTACTTTACTTGAAGCCTTATAAGAGATTTAAATGAAAAAGTATCTTAAAATATAATCCAAAATTTTTCAAATTTGGTATATAAGAGTACTATATCAATGGAAATAACATTTTGATTTAAATGAACTAACCGGAAGTGATACATTACATAAAGCAGTGTGCCATAGGCATTATGCCTATGGCACGCTGGTCGATGAGCTCTTCGATGAAACAACAGAACGCACCCGTCATCGACGAAAATTAGAGGCTCCTCTATTTCCATCGAAGAGCTCATCGATGAAACGAACGTATCTCATTTCACTCCTATCTTTTGTGTCTCACTTCACGTTAGAATATTTTTGAAATTTAGTTTTTCTTTCTCAACTTTAGAAGCTTTTATTGTTTGTCAATGAAGAGTGCGTTCTGTTGTTTCATCGAAGAGCTCATCGATGCTCATCGACGCTCATCGACCAGTGTGCCATAGGCATTACAGTTCTCGAGATCCGGATGCAAGCGCATCTTATTTGAAACTCCCTGTATAGATAATTTTTAATCATGTTTAGAAGAGTATATATGAATTGAGATTGTTTGTAAGGTCTTATAGATGTAAAGGTGAAAATGGAATTGATAGGAATATTTGTCGAAGATCAATTTCAAAATGAATCTAATTAATAAATGTTTCTGTATATTTATAATATTCTTACTACGCTATATGATGTGAAAACGTGATATTATGTATGCAAATATACTCACGCCAAACTTCGTGGGCTCCGTGGAATAATACGCGCCTTTCTCATTCAACATCAACTGCAATGAAAAAATCGGTTGCGTAGCTGGTTTGAAACGTGTCCTAATCAAGTCTTCTCCCCAGACATACTCCGGCGTACACTTCAGCGTGCATTGGCATGGCGTCTCTACCAGCTGTACTAGCGTATTCACCGAGTTAAACACCAGCGAATGTAGAGCCGACTCCATGAAGTGTTTGACCAGTTGCATGATGTTCGACAGTTTTGCAATGTCATAGATGAATGGGTTTTCCATGGTGATATTGTACCAACCTTTACCAGCGTGACGAAGGTTCAGACGGACGTTTTGCTCAATTTTTGTGGTCCAAGTGTTATTGAGATAGTTCATCAACTAAAACAAATATAGAAGAGTGTAAGATAAATGTTGTTGAAAAAAATGTTTTAAGGCAGGAATATTTTTTAGTCAAAATTAATTGCAAAATAAATGTATTTAATACATGTTTAGTAGATGTTCCAATTATGCTCGAATGAGGTTTATACTTGTGTATTAGTGCCTACTTTGAAGTATGATAGGAAATGAACGGCGTGTAACTGCTGTGGAAATAACATATTTGCGAGACACTTGTGGACATACGAGGTTGGTTAAATTAGATAAAAGTTGCTCCATTAGTAGGGTAGTTTGATCATGTATTTGTTTTTCTAATTAAATGCATCGGTCAAAATATAAATTTAGCGATTTACTTTTTTTACTTATATCTTCGTTATATGACATAATACGAGACTCTGGCTTTCACTTTCTTAAGGCTCTTTTTTATGAGAAATTTGCATAAGTACTTAATTTTTGTAATATGTAATCATTTACAAGTTACTGATGTCAATTTTTATTTTTCATACGGAGGTCATAGTACACCATATAATTTTTAAATACCGATATTTTTACTTTACAGCGGCATAATAGAGTAATAGTTTATTTTTATAATTAACATAAAAATTAATTAAAATTGTTATTTATAATAAAACTGAATTAGAAAAAGTAAATCAAATGCTACTTTGGAAACAATGATAAACCAGATGTTTTCAAAAAGTGCTAAAATTTATTTTTATGCTTTTACTTGTTAAAAGTTTTGACGTGTAATCAAAATGAATTTTAGTCGTTTTGAAAAGAATGATGTATTGAATTGTTAAAAGTTAAAGTTTTGAAGTGTAATCAAAATTAATTTTACTCGTATGGAACAGTATGATATATTGAGTTGTTACATTTTTTGCAAAAGTAATACACTTAATGCTGCAAAAATGTATTTTAACTATACAATTCACCGGAAAATAGACCAATCAGATAGCTCAATTTTCCTTTGTTAGCTGTTTAACATTGCGTATTATTGCGCTAATGAGCGTATTTCGCAAAACAAACCTTTGCATATTTCGGTCAGAGACAAATGAAACGTAATCCAGTAATTTTATTTTTTTTAAGTTTCTTCCAGCAATACTTCTATTGGCAACATTATCTATAACAATAACATTCGTGCACCTACGTCATCAAAGATGGCGTCAATCACCTGATTGGAGGGCAAACAATGCATGTCAAAGCATTATATTTCACTATTTATGTTGAATTGTAAAGGTGTTAACAGATTGTTCGTCAATGTCTTTGAGATTATTTATGTGAAACCTTGAGTTCTTTAAGAGAATACTTTCATACACTTTAAGAGCAGTGTAAAAAGTAAATATCTGTCATAAATAACACAGATTCATATTCGTCAAATAAGAAGGGTTTATGTTTTGAAAACCCGGTTTCGCTTCCCACAGCCGACAAACAATTTTCACCACATTAAACCTACTCATGTGGCTTCCCCTCCACTAATATCTTTGTAATGAGTAAAAGAAGTGATGATATATTTACTTTATTTTACGGATTTTGCGCTGCTTGAACGCTAAATCCAACTGGGTATGCTTCGATAGTTTGTGACAGTTGTGGATTGCTGCTCGAACAAAGCTATAATAGAGCCTAATGCATTTGCACCTGGGACATCTGTATTTATAAAATTAGGGCTTTTGTACTTTTATATACATAAATATATTGTAATATATTCATGAGCATACGAACCACCTTGCCACATTATAAATGTTAAATGTGTTAAAAAACTGTAGTGAAAGAAACAAATAAATATTCAAATATGCATTAAAAATAGTATGTTACTGTTCACGTAGCACAATTAAACAATCACAAACTAATTGGGCAAATTATAATCCAAAGCATCGGCAGTTAAAAAGTACATCAAATTAATTTCGAACAAAACCTATACCGGGTGGAACATCATACCTGTGTACATAGGCGATTAACATGAAAAAACAGTTTTTCTGTGCGCATTGCTCCCCAAATTATTTTAGCCAAAAATGCTTCAAATAAATGTTGTAGGGCATAAAATTCTGCATCTAAATCAATAAACAGAATTACATTTACATGCGTTATAACGACAGAAATTAAAGTAAAAAATATTAAAAATTACGTTGAAAATATCAAATAGCCATGGAAGTGAAACAAAAATAGATAGATGCTTGACGTTTGACAGATCTCCTGATTTAACACCTGGCGATTTTTTTTATGGGGTCATCTTAAATGTAAAATTTATAAGCAACGCCACCCAAATATTAATTTTTTGAGAGAAGCTATCGTGGATAAGTGCGCCTTAATCACAAATAGGCAGCTCGCTAATGTACGACATTCCTTCTACAATAGACTTGGTTATTGCTTGGCTGAAAATGGAGGTTTATTTGAATATTTATTGTAATAATAAATTGTAGTGATTATTTTATTGAGAGAATTATTGTTTGATATTTGAATTATAATAGATAGGTTATAATTTTTACATGACCAACCCTATAAGAAATAAACGTTTCATTGAAATGTACAATTGTTTATTTATTATTAAATTGTAATCATAGGTATGGAGCTTTTTGTATGAATTTTATTGAATGATTAATTTGTCGGGGGTAAAATATCAAATAGACAGAAAAACGTCAAGCATTTATCTATTTTTGTTTCACTTCCATGGCTATTTGATATTTTGAACGTAATTTTTAATATTTTTTTATTTAATTTCTGTCGTTACAACGCATGTAAATGTATGATTTAGATGCAGAATTTTATGCTCTACAACATTTATTTGAAGCATTTTTGGCTAAAATAATTTGGGGAGCAATGCGCACGGAAAAACTGTTTTTTCATGTTAATCGCCTATGTACACAGGTATGATGTTCCACCCGGTATAAAAGAACAGAAAGTGTTTGCGTACATTTCTCATGCTCTGTAGCTGAGCCTTCTCGAACTCATCAATCGGCAGCTGTTTAACGTAGCTCGCCGTGTACATGGATAACCTCTCCACGACGGCGTTTTCTTGCACGACGGCGCGGATAGCCCAGTACACGTCGTGATGGATGGCGGCACTAACCCACAGTCGGATGTCGCTCTTCGCTTCGTAATCGTAGGCTGGTACAGGGACACAACCACATGCCGGTACCGGGCGTCTGTCCAAACAGCGTGGTGGGACAGACAGAAAACTGTACAAAGCTGGCCGCACGGTGATGTTGTGACGAAATTGCATCTCACCTAGGGCGCGGCGATGGTTGAGACGGATTTCTTCTTCCACCTAGAAACAATCACATGAATACTGTTGATCTGTTCATGACTGAACCCCGAACGGAGAGAAATCTAAACTAAATAAATATTATCATGCCTCTTACCCATTACTGGGCGTGGCACTCTGCTATAGCAGATCTGTAATATTTTTATTTATGCGTGTGAAATGCTGTTATCAGCCGTCAAATCGCGGACCTTAAAGATATTAGTGGTAAGGAAGCCACAGGAATAACTTTAATATGGTGAAAATGGCTTGACAAATCTGGGAATCGAACTCTAGTTTTCAAACACACAGTCAAACTTGTTACCATTGAGCTACGTATCCCATTAAAGTTTCTATTCCGAGAAATATTAAAACAATAATTCTAAATAAATTTAATACTATTCGATAACTTTCACATTCACTTTCGGTACAAAATATTACTAATTGCATAGTTCAGTATTGTGCGCACACGTTACTAAACTAAGAATAGCACATAGTTATTTTCCAAATGATCACTGGACGTACTATACCACACACCCGGTAAGGAAAAAGCATGATTTACTATATTTAGATTAACCAATGTTGCAACTTACAAAAATGTCTGTAGTACCTATCCGTTGAAATTAAATTGCTGCATCTAAAACTCGTGTTCAGATGACAAATAAAACCATAGTACAAAAATTAAAGATAATTCTTTATAGATTCACGGATTCCCAGTTAAGAATAGCTGGTCTAAATCTTTACACCACTATGAATAGAATGAACTAATACTAACTACGTAATTAAGTCCGTAATTGTTTCTATTAATTTTAACAAACACAATATAATTAATGACGATTCAATTAAAATGATTATAATACCAGCACGTATTTGCAAATAAACTGATACAGGTTTAATTTATTAATTTAATGTACCTATTATTTTATTCCTTGCAATAGAATATTTTGTTAAATGATGTAAATAAATATGCAGAATAAGTAAAATAACAACCATAATTTTGAAACAATTCAAGAGAAAACAACATTTTTACTGACAAATAACTTATCTTTATCTCTTGGACGGAAAATATGTTTTCAATGATGGGGTAGGTGACTCAGTGGTATCGCGACGGCTTGTGGATCTTGAGAACCCTGGTTCAATCCCACAACCGACAAACAACTTTCACCAATTTAAATCTACCCCTGTGACTCCCCCTCCACTAATATCTTTGGGGGCTGTGATTTGATGGCTGGTAACCGCACTTCACGCGAAGAAACCTATCACTTACTGAGATTTGCTTAAGCAGAGTGCCACACCCAGTAATGGGTAAAAGGCGTGATGATATATTTATTTTATTTATTTATGATAATGATGCTACATGTGATTGACAAAATAAGGTGGTCTAGAAAATAATTAAAACAATACAGTTTACCTTCTCTATAAACTCTTGATCATCAAATTTAATTTTACCATTTCTTAGTGCCATATTACATATATTTGACATAGAATCTTCATCAATTTCTGCAGTACCAGTTAATATCATACAATCCAAGTAAAACTCAAATCTACATGTAACATTTCAGTACAAAAATATAATAAAAAACAAGCCAAATAATATAATTTGAAATTAATTAGTAACCTGATATATTGTTCACATTCTTGTCGATAATCCACAGCATATTTTACTCTTTCAGCAAAAATTTCAGGATCTTCAGCTTTGAACATTAAATATATTCGAGGTACTTTAAATGGTCGCTGAAGTCCATCCAAAGTTAACACTGAATACAACCTTATAAAGAAATAATCATTTTCAATCTTTCTGCTAATAATAATTTGATATAAATCAATGAATACATAAAGATTGGAGGCTATAGTTGCATGAACGACGAGCTTGTATGATACGAATTATAAATGTGGATGAAAAGAAAATGGTGTGCCAGAATACTTTGTCGCAGATTAATTCCAGGATAAAAAGTATTCAATATATGAGCGAAAGAATGTAGTATTATAGTTGATAAAACATATGTTGTACGTATTTTTAATTCATCTAAATTTAACTTGAACAAGATAAGTATTATTCTCATACCTCGTATCATGGTTAAATTCCGTGACAGCAACGTCCGTCCACTTGTACAATTCAGAAAGCTCTTCAGGATTGTTCTGCAGTCGCTCGTCGTTGAAATTCCATTCTTCAGGGACCTGTAAGAATGCTTGGCCTGGTATAGGATGGCGAACTCCATCAATCAACCCATGATCCATCCATCCTTGTGGTGTCCTACAAACAAAAACACAGGGACGGATCTAGAAATCATCAAAAATATATTTCCACCTTTTTCCCTATTCTTTTTTGCCTTATACCTAAAATCTAACATCGTTGATTTATTAATGAAATTACTAAAAGTTCTGTACCTACCTCGTTAAGTAAATTTGTTAAATTGATTTAGTGAGCTAATTGCCAATTTGCAGTTGGCATAGAATATCAAATAAAATGTATAGATGAAGTCTTCGTTTTTATTATTATGTAAGCGAAATATGAAGTTTAGCAACGTTATACATTAAATATAAAAAATAAAAAATAAATATGTCATAACGCCTTTTACCCATTACTGGGTGTGGCACTTTGCCTAAGCAAATCTCGGTAAGTGATATATTTTTTCGCGTGAAGTGCGGTTACCAGCCGTCAAATAACGGTCCCCAAAGATATTAGTGGAGGGGGAGCCACAGGGGTAGATTTAAATTGGTGAAAATTGTTTGTCGGCTGTGGGGATTGAACCAGGGTTCTCAAGATCCACAGGCCGACTCGATACCACAGAGCCACCTACCCCATTAAATAAATAATAATAAATGAACATATGTGGTAGATACGAAGTAACGCGTCAGCCTACGATTTTAAGAACTAGAAATCGATTCCAACAACCGACAAACTGAATTTCAACACATTAAAATTAGCCCTGTAGCCGTAACTCTATTATCATCTTTAGGACGACACAATTCGACGGCTGGTTGCCGCGCATAATATCACATCGATCCAATAATAGATATAAGGCGTGATGACATATTCATTAAAATAAAAATTATATATATACTGTATATAAATAATAAAAGTTCAGAAAAATATCATTTAGGTTTAGTAAAAATATTTTTTGTTCAGTATGAGAAATAATTAAGTCACTGTTTTAATTCCGTATCAGTCAGAACAAAAATAATTTAGTTATGATAGATAAATAATATTAATTAGTACCTGGTATCATATTCTTCATTGTCAAACACTTCTAAGGGTAAAATTGACAATTCAAACTCTATGTCAATTAAATCATCACCGAAGATATGTTCAATAATATGCCCAGGAATTAATTTATATGGTGGAATTTTTAAGTTATTCAAACATGTGACAATTTTTCTCGATAAAAATAATCTCCGTCTCCTCTCTACTTCAACATTTCTTGGTAATTGTCTGGGCTCACAATCATGTTGCATCTGCACCCGAGGTTTGAATGTATCGACAGGAAAAGCCTAAAAACAAAGCAAGAGATAAAAATAATACATATATTAGTACAAAAACGTTACAATACGCTTCTCTTTTTCGTAACACATCCATCTCTCTGCTGGAGCTAGAAAACACTGAGTAATAGGGGGATCAAACTTCTTAATTATTGGACAATATATGGCGGTATGGATTTGCCATTTCAATTTTGTTTTTTTATCGGCCCCCAATTTTTGTGTTTCAAATTCGTCGTAACTGTCATACGGATTTTCTATACTAGTTACTATTTCAGAATAATAACCGCGTCTACTTCTTTCAATATTATTTTCTGGACAATTTTCCATATTTTGATAAACGTACAATATCAATAAACTTGATTAAGAGACATTTACAAAAACATGTGTTACAATGTATTCATTCCATAGAGATATAGATATTAATTTAAACATACGAGTATGTTTTATAACGTTCTATTTTTATATAATCAAGTAGGAATAATAGTTGTCTTCTGTTTTAATAAAAAGAATAAATGTCAATCTATTCAATGTGTTCAATATTCAATGCGTGCATTATTATTTAATTACATATAAAATTACAACAACATGTTTAAACGTATTCGATTGCTTTAGTATTTTTTAATTGTTATCAAAAGTTACTTATGTTGATTTTGAGTACAACTTTATTCAAATTAAAAGTATCTTAATGCATAGGTAGTAGATATTTGGGTTATAACACAATAAATATGTCTTTTATATTTGATTCGAGTTTTCTATTTCTAAAATACAAAATTCAAAAATCCCAAGTAATTTATGGTCACTGGCAATAAGTGCATACAGTTCATGCTCAAACGCATGCGTATTCGACTTTTACGAATGAGTGAATGACAGTTCTTTCAAATTGAAACATAAACGCTCAAGAAGTTATTTAAATATTAAATATTTATTTTTGAGTTGAAAAGATTAAACATTTGCAAAGATGTCGTATATGTTAGCACATCTTCATAATGGCTGGCAAGTAGACCAAGCTATACTATCGGAAGAAGATAGAGTTGTTGTAAGTTAACATAATGAAATTTAACCTAAAAATTACTGAAATAAATTTGATAATTTCCAGGTAATACGTTTTGGACACGATTGGGATCCATCATGTATGAAAATGGATGAAGTTTTATACAATATAGCTGAAAAAGTTAAAAACTTTGCGGTAATTTATTTAGTAGATATAACAGAAGTTCCAGACTTCAATAAAATGTAAGTAGATTTTTTTGAGTAAATAATTATCCTAGAATATATTTATGTTATATTACAGGTACGAATTGTACGATCCATGTACAGTTATGTTTTTCTTTAGAAATAAACACATTATGATAGATTTAGGAACTGGTAACAACAATAAAATAAATTGGCCCCTAGAGGATAAACAAGAAATGATTGATATTATTGAAACAGTATACAGAGGCGCCAGAAAAGGACGTGGTTTAGTTGTGTCACCTAAAGATTATTCAACGAAATACAGATATTAGATTAATAATTTATGTTTTATAGATTTTTTTTAAAATGATTCGAATGTTGTATTATGTGATTTAAATATACATTTTAATTTTATTATTATGTCCTAAAAATATTTTTATATGACTATGTATTAAGTAGGCAAGGAATATGTAATGTTTGATGAGAAATTACAGTGTGATTGTATAGAGTATATGATTTGATCTTGATTCTAATTGGTAATATGATCAAATAAAGACATTTACATAGAATATAAAATTTGTAATAGCGCCGAACCAATTTTTGTATCATATTTTTAAAAATTTGTAGATAATTAAAAGTATATGCGACTTTACGCACTATTTTCCATGGGTTTCTCAATAAAATAGGAATATTTTTTTGATATTTAATATAGATATTTTTATGAAACTCGTAAGAATTTAAAACTCGTGCTGAAACCTTTCCAAATGAATACTTTTTGTATTAAAATAAATTCAGTTCAGTAGTATCATATCATCCT